>OY365808.1:4711286-5403786 GCA_959347315.1 Bimastos eiseni
TTTTCCTCCTCCTCTCTTCCATTCTCCTAATCATCATATATTTCCATCTCCCCTTCATCCTCCTTCTGCTTCTCCCATTCTCAATCTTCTCACGCAATAGCCGTTCATTCTTCCATTCTATCCTCCTCTCTATCCCCTCGCGTTTTAGAATGCTTCCCGTCTTTAATATCCTTCAGCAAATGGATGAGGAAGATAGAACACATTTCGATTTAGAGACGATGTGTTCCTGGCGGAGATCCCTATACAGTCAATGTCATCTTTGTATTTTTCTTCCTAATTATCCTTCAGCCTCCTCAACCTCATCCTCTTCCTCCTTCTCCTCCTCCTCTTTCTGCCTCCTCTTTCTCCTCTTCTTTCTCCTCTTTCTAATGATACTACTCCGTGTCATGCGCATTGTGGACGGTACTTCTCTACGGCGACCGCTTAGTCTCGATCCCATTAATTTCTAAATGGATTTATTGGGGTTAGGACCATCACAATCACTCCCCTTTTGAGCGGACCATGCTAGGTTCCCAGTGGGTAGGCCTACCAGTCGAGACATATGTCCATGCCACCAGAAATAACTAACGATATATGATACCAGAAATATCAGAAGTAACTAAAGATATATGATATCAGAAATAACTAAAGATTATGGCCTCATCTTGAGGTGCAGGCCTACATTCTAGATCTGGAGAATTGGCGTCTTTGTCGGTCTATCAACAGTCGTTCCGATTCACTCCTCTACGTAATACACTGTACAATTAATTATTAATTAGCTATTAGTGCGCATTGCCAATCGACTTAGGAATCAGTTTCCGCCTGCACCCAAGCCACAAGGATCGGAGCGAGACAAATAAATTCCTTCCGTCTTGCTTTATTGCGGATGTTTAACTGAACATCAATCACCTTTCCGTCCAATCACGTGTTAGAGTTGTTTTACAAGTTGCTTAAGGCTGCTTTGTTTAACAACTGTTGGTTGGAGTGGAAGAGCCTCCGAATAGACCTCTTGATGAGCGCTACATAAATGTTAAAATGTATGACTGAATTAGAGCACAGACGGTTGCGTTTTTTCGTGTCAACGCGCCAAGGGCGCTATATAAATATTGTTTTTGACCTACCAATTGAATTATGCTACACAGCAAAGTACATGTATTCAATGTTGGCAGAATTCCGAGAGTAGTGAATACGAGTTAAATCCTGACAATTACTAAATGGAAAAGGACAAAGACGAGTGTTGACAAAATAATGCTTCCTGTGCTTACATGGAAACTTCTCAGAAATAAAATGCATGGTAACGATCGTTGCAAAGTGTATATTAGGATTGGGGTCAGTGTCATCGACAGACGCAAGATGTCGTTTATTACGCTCGATAATAAATGTTGAACTTAGACACCTATAAAATGTGGCTAGCTTAGGCTATTTATTTACCTGATTCGTTCAAAGGCAGCTTGACGAAGAATATAGTCGGGTCAATATATGACTAAATCCTCAAAAAACGCTAACAAAAGGTTTCTCAACGGATTCCGACACCATTTTTTATGCTTATTAACATAGTAAAAATCGGTTCATATCTGACCATCAGAAAAGGGTCATTTTCAAGATGGCGTCCAACATGGCCGCCGATAGCTATAATTGTCAATTATCTGAAGAACCATTCAACACACAGAAAGGTGTTTATGGTGTCAAACCGTAGGTTTTATAGTTTTCCCATTATCAAATGACCTATTTGGACCATGACGTACGTAAGAGTCACTTTCTAAATGGCGTCCAACATGGCCGCTGAAAGCAAAAATTGTCAATATCTACAAATCTATTCAACATAGAAAGGTGTGTTAAGTATCGAACTGTAGGCAATATTATATGCTAATTAACCAATTAGCAGTCTACTCTAATTGGACAATGATAAAAGAGTCACTTTCAAAATGGCGTCTAACATGGCCGCCAAAGGCAAAAATGTCAATATCTGAAGGATCATTCAACATAGAACGGTGTGTTTAGTGTAGAATTGTAGGCAGTGTTATATGCTAATTAACAAGTCGCAGTCTACTATAATTTGACAATGATAAAAAAATCACTTTAAAAATGGCGTCCAACATGGCCGTCGAAAGTTAAAATGTCAATACCTAAAGGACTATTCAACCCAAAAGGGTGTGTTTGGTGTCAAAATGTAGGTTGAATTGTCAAGCGCTCGGTTAATCACTTGATATACGCCTATTATATACTTTAGAGACAAATCTAATAGTCATGAGTTTACAGTTGTGTAGCTAACACATTCAATTAGTCATCGTCTGACTTCTCCAGGAGGAACGTATTATGTGGATTGTCACAGTTGGTAACCTAGCACCGCCCACTGGCAGAAGATCATGGTAGTCCACTTCTTCTTACAAGATATGATAAATGAATGTTATAGACATAAATTATCTAAAAATATTTCTGTAATAATGTTTCATAGAAAATGAACATTATGACAAAATGTCATGCTAAAAGTCCTTAAAAGTTTGGTGAATAGAAAAATGTACATAGAGATAGGTCATACACAATTTGTTTTATTTTGAACATTTCTTAATGCAAAATTTAATATTGTTACAGTTGCATGAGATACTATGTGATATGTACTATTGATATTATTATTTATGTTGTAAAACAATGAACACTAATGACAGTTCAAAGTTCAGACAGTTTTAAATGGTGGCTTTCGGACACTATGAATTTATTTTCACTGTTCCGTAGATGATTCAAATTGTCGTTAATGGCCATAGATGTCATATGACGACGTTAAACTGTTTATTAATAATAAGGCCAGATGCATGCATTGTCATCTGCCGAGTTCCCCAGCTTCTTTTAGAGAGTGAAGAAATAAGATAACACAAAAATAATCGTTATTTATGTCGCACAGTTTTTTGCAGGAGTGAGAAATCTGGTGGTAGTGATATTGTATAGTAGGCCTACTGTTAAAATGCCAAGACGCCATGGAAGCAATTTGAACTAAATATACAACGTGTATATAACATTATGTGTAGACCCGTTTCTAGCTCCGCGAAGACATTCTGCTCATTTAGGAGGCCTACATGTATGTTAAAACTACGTATTTATATTGAGCAGAACTTGATCGAATGATATCGTATTTTACAATTTCTGCGTTCATTTTTAAAAATAGCAAATACGCCTTTGAAAACAATCTGACGGAGACGAAATCGTCCACGAGAAGGAAGCGATAAAACTTCGCTGACGTATAATTTTTGTTTACGTGTGTTTTAAATTTCGTACAATTGCGACTGAATAAAAACCGCCCAATTCTCTGACATAGTAGGAAATGGAGCTGCGTGCGTCGAATTATCAAACTGGTCTACTCCGAGTAAGTTCAAGAGTTGAGCGCTTATTTATATAGAATATCTGGAGATAAAAAATGTTAAAACGGTAACGGTTAAATGCGAATATTAATGGTTACGTTTCCAATTTGCCAGCTGCGTCTCTAGCAGCCAACAAACTTTTGTAGATAATGACTAAATGCGAAGATTGAAACCATTCTCTCAATTTTTTGTTGGTCCACTCAAAAATCTATGCATAATTATGCATGAGCTATGCACTACCAAGGAAAAACGATGAAACGAATAAATGCAAACTATTCAGAAACTACGTTCAGAAACAAGGTTAAGCGTCATAAAGCAATCTTAATATATTTCCATGTAAAACATTAATTCTACAATTATATTAAACTCACATAATTTTTCGACTGATTTTGTGATGACATTTTGGACTCGCAGAACAGACAAAGAATAGTCGATAACTTGTGCGCACATAAGACAATGTAATATTATAGCGCATTTAAAAAGCGCCCTTCAAGATATCTACTCAGCGGCGCTGTCCTAATGATGATAAATGTCACATGATAAAATAAGATGCAGATATCAGTTAGTAAAACTGTGCACATAATCAAGCAGATACTCATGCATGAAATATACTCTGGCAACAAATAATTGCTAAATTTATACTTGCAGTTGCCCAATTGAAAACTGTTAACACTAAATTTCACAAGAACTATATTCCTGGTTGGCTGTATGTGTTTCACTATTTTAGTGGCTTTCTTTGTAGTATACCACCACTAAACATTTTAGCCTGGCAGAATAATTATTGAACCATAAACCAACTTTATTCATAGAATACAAACAAAAAGAAAGCAAAAGAAAATATATACAGAATATAACAAACAAATTTTAGTGTGTAGGTGTTCCTGAAAGGATCGAATGATCCCGGTAGATAGGGGCTCCTACGTACTAATAGTGCCATTAATTGAAGCTCAGACAATAGTACTGTGAGCAATGTTTGCATTGATCAAAGTATAGCCTAGCTTCGTACAGGTACAAATGAGATAGATATTCTTCTCAGTACACACAGGTGTTCAGCCATTTTACCAGCAATTGAGTCATATAACTTGAATGCATGACCTGAATATTTAAGTTATTCGAATCTAGAAATGATTTTATTTGACAATGACAATGAGATCCATTGTTCTTTGCCTCCTTCAGCTTCCTGAAGATTCATCTGCTCAAGATTTAACTGCCTCACCACCATCCTCAGCATCCTTTCGCTGATAATAGACACAGGTGTCTCACCGGACAGACTTCCTATTAATGACCAGGTGCGCTATTGATTTATGATGCTCCATTAATCATTGCAACGGGCCGCAATTGCCGCGGCTTTTATGGTTATAGCCTATATTGTGCTATAACAGTTCTTCAAAGATTAGAGTCCAACATTTATGTGATAAGTGATGAATTGTAATCTCTCTTGACTTATTTCATCGTCTGACTAATATTATACGCTACACAGTTTCGCCTTCTACATTAAATCTAGAAACCACCACGGGATTTTACGTCTAGCGTAGAGAGCGATACAGTGTAGCGTATATTCAGCCGCAATTACGTATCGAGGCTGACCACGACGAAGGCGGGCATGGCGATCGCTCTGGCCCCGGTAAACGATCCGTCGATAGGCCCAGCGGCCGTTGACGACCGAAGACGGCCAGCAGAGGTTAATGGCGTATGTTGCAGAGTCATAATACAGCGTACATCAACGGTGACAACGATCCGAACTCTGACCTTTTGAAATGCAGCTCTATCGTAATGCGTGTTGAATACCTATTATGAAGATCAACGACTATTAAATGCAGAAAGCAGTCATGCTATGGCTTGGCTAATTATTTTATAATCAGTCAACAAATTAGGTATTAAAGGTAATCAGCGATACCGACTTGCTCATGTCTTGTTTAATCCTCCCCTCTCTCTGTCTCTTTATCTCTCTTCCTCTATGTCTCTCTGACTCTCCGTTTCTCTGTCTCTGTCTGTCTGTTTATCTGTCTCTGTATGCTGTCTGTCTGTATGTATGTATGCATGTCTTTCTCTTCATCTGTCTGCTAATGCCTTTCCTATCACGTGGCAAGCTGGTCAGTGTATTACTGAAATGTGGCTGGTCAAATATTTAAGGTATGCGCCTCTTAGCTCGCAGTTGCAGACTCTAGTAACACTAAACTGTGCGTTTAGATTCTAGAGTAACCTATGATATGTTACAAGAACTTTCATTGGTTAGAGCGGTTCGACCCTCGTTCGAGGAGTCACTGTGTAGGAAAGTTGAGCTAGTCGTTTGCGAAATACAATTGTAATTGCAATTGCACTACAATATATCCGAATTTGCGCCGTCAAGGCAGTGCGCACCAATGAAAAGGCAATGATCTCTGGGAAACTTATAAAGAAGGGAGATGTCAATGGAAGTTGCATCGCATTGTATGTATTTATGTATGTAAAAGCTTACATCTTACATGGCGCCAATTGTTTGAGCACATAGAATGTCATATACTTAAGTTACTAGCAGACCTTTCCAGTGAGATGGTCTAACACGTGAGAAGACATTAAGAGCTTGAGACGACGATTTATTTGTGCCAACCTCCTCTAATGATGTCTCCAATTTCCTGATGTGTTGCGCAGCTAATACGTCGTCAGTGATCTTTATTTGAGCCGTGTATATGTATTTGACAAGAACACCCGAAGACCAGACATTGCATCTTAATTCACACGCTAACAGAATAAATGTCTTTCTCTTAAGCACAATCATGCTTACCAAAGCCTTTTCGTTGACCAAATGTTACTTGGCTGAGTGCCACGAACATTGGGTCTCGAAATGAGTCATAGCTTGATTAATGGCAGCAAATTTGTTAACAAGTGGCTAATTACTATCATGATTACGAAATCTATAAGACCAGAATTCGAGACAAAGACTCGATTGAAGAATATTCGTAAATTCTCCCGTTCAACATTCCCAAACGAATATAAATTTCCCAGGAATTAACTTACAACCAGTATGTACTTGATTGCATTCTAATTGCAGCAAATGAAGGAACCTGACTATAATTATGAGAAAACGGTTCCTATGATGTGAGAAACGACGAATGCTCCCTTTATCCCTTTATCCACAAAAAGGATTCTGGGATTTTGGATAATTTAATTTCAATTAATTTGCTATTTCAACGGGTAAGACCATGAATTAAGATGACTTTGTTCAGAACTTGCAGTGTGAATGCTTAATAATAGTAATGATGATGATTGATCCGTGGGTCGAAGATCCGTAGGTGTCCAGTGCACTACTGATATATCTGTTTAACATCAGAGTTTTCCTTCTTTTGTCCCTATTGCTCTCCGAGGTACCCACTTGTAATATAGAACCGTATAATCTAATGGCGGCGCTGGCCTTGAAACTTTGGTACGCAGTTTTAAACTGTAATTTAAAAGCAACATGAAAACAGATCGCTTCTAAACATGAAATGTTCAATTATCGTTCACTATGGGAAGCCGTTAATGTATATTAGCTATTCTGAGTCCCGTAAGTACCAAGTAAGTATGATCTGGCGAAGTTGAAAATTTCATTCTATATACAAAGTATTTGGTTAAGTATTATAATTTCTTTTATCTCGTTAAAAATCGTTTTTGAAATATTTTTGGTGATTTTTTATCCTTCTTTTGGGACGCTATTGCATATCCTCAAAAAAATCTCTCCGCCACAAAGAAGTAATCTCAGAGAGACCAGCCTATGACCATGTTTTTGAAGATCGTCGATAACAGTGACTGGCATATACTTTAGTTTCCCAGCGTGCACATCTGTCAGTTCCAGAACCTCCCTTCATCTCATTCTTACTCTCCCCTCTCTCTGTCTCTCTCTGTCTCTCTCTGTTTCTCTCTGTCTCTCTCCCCCTCTCTTTCTCTCTCACTAGTTTTTGTTCTGCCTCTCTACCTTGCTTCTCCTTTTTTCATTCATTCATTAATTCATGATCCATTCATCCGTCCATAAATTTTAATCAACTCGGTCGCCGAAGCCGCTGGAGACAGCGGTTTCCAGTGGATGAAACCAAGACGGTCTCTGAAACCATTCAAAGAGTCAGACGAACGGGATTGGAGGTAACGAGAGCGGACTGTGACGTCGATGTGACGCTAATTGTACCGACATGAACGAATTCACTTGAATAATTCATAAGCCCAATCAAAGCCCAGTTTGCGAGGCGACTATGATGTACGTGGAATTACGAGCGCTTTAAGACTCGTGTCGTTAGTTGTTTGGTTGCAGAGCACGATTTTGTGACCCACCGAGAAAATTTTTGGGATTGTCCAATTTAGAATAGAGTGAAATGACATAATTAAAATCACTTAGACCAGCGAAGAAGCGCCACTAATAATTTGACTGGAGCTATATAAAGCATTGATATAAACGAATAAATAATGGTCACATCAACTGTGGTCTATAATAGCAAAATTATTGTGGCTATCGAGATAAAGCTGTATGTGTCTGGTCTATCTTCAGAATGTTTACGCTCATATGTCTAAGAGTCTGCTATCAAGTCAAAATAGGTTGTGAAGGTAATGTACCTATGGTAAAAAATAAAATGTTAATGCTATATATATATATATATATATGTAAGATCAAAATTAACCAAATCACCTTAACGATCCGCTTTCGGATGAGTCTATCTTTTCCGCTAAACTTCCCCATTATAAATGGTCTCCGCGAGCAATGAAGCCAACTAACCTATGTCTCAGACTTTTTCCAAACAGATCTTACTTCTCCCGTCCACTGCTCTCTCTACAATCTTGGAATCATCTTCTAGGAGAGCCTTAGCATTTCCAAGTACATCACTGCAGCTAACTATATCAGCAAACTATCTTTCGCCTGCTAAGAGCACATAAGAATTTATTGTCATTTCTGTGGCCTAGGTCGATTGCGCCCAATACTTGACAACAAGACCATCAATACCACCTCGGTAAGCCATTCCAAATTGAATGATGCAAGACTTATATGCCAGACTTATGCATGATTCATGCAATGCCTATCTAAGACTTATACAAGACCTATGCATGACTTATGCAAGATTTGTACAAAACTTTGCAAGATTTGTCCAAGACTTATTCAAGACTTATTTAAGACATATTCAAGACCTATGCAAAGCTCATGCAAGATTCATGCAAAACCCATGCAAGGCTTATGCAAGTCATTGCAAGACTCATGTACTTATGCACGCCACTGTGCAAGTACGTTATTTGATCGTTAATGCTTTTAGGTGTTCACCCTATTGCTTTTGCTCAGGGACCATACGCCGCAAGTGACGAAACGACTCGTGAATATTTTAGGATCAAAGCTCTTTGGCGTAAAAGCCCTTAAAGTAGATCGATGGAGACGGATTTGACGAAGAGTGGGAAAGTGAAAGAAAGCAATTGAGAGACGACTGAGGATTGATCAAAACGAAGGGGACGACAGGGCAGAGCAGAAAACACAGATGAAGGATGAAAAGACTTTGTTTAAGAAGTGTAGAGCAGAGGCAGGGCTCGATAAATACAAGACGAAGTGAGTCTTAATGCAATGTGGGGTAAAGGAATGAAGGATGAAGAGGGTTTTCTTTAAGAAAAGTAACAATCGAACTGAAAGAATGCAAGGTGATGTGGGGCAATCTTGTTTAATTAGAAGCTGGAACGATTCAATCCAGCTTCAACTTATGTGTGAATTTTCTCACCGCACCAACTTCCGTTAAAGCATTCTTCTTATTATGCTCAATAATTAATGCTGATAATTTTGCCAGTACAACCCCTGTTTAAGAAGACTTCTTTTCACCAATGTCAGCCCGACAGAAGGGCGTACGTGTATTGATGAAAAATAATATGGAAGCTGGATTGATGCAAAGATTCATTCTTAAGTGGAAGCTGGATTGATGAAAAGAAGTCTTCTTTTGTCGGATGCTCTTTTGTCAGGGCGCTCTTTTGTCGGGCACCCTTTTGACGGGTCACGGTGATGTGAGTCACAAGCAAACTAGGCTATGCCTACAGAGATGAAGAATTTAGAGATTTTCAACTTACAAATGTGATTTTATAGCGAAACCGATTAAGGGTCAACCAATCTTCGAGTTGATGTATGCCAAGAAATTTAACGTAGAGTCTTCATCCTTCAACGTATCTTAGAAGACGCTTAGTCGTAACTATCATACATAGACATCATATATATATATAATATATATATAATATATATATATATGAAAGCGTAGACATTGCAGACGACAACAGATAAAATAGGAGACAGCTCGTGATAGTCATATGAAGAGAGGATTTAATGTGACATAAAGTGCGTACACTGATGGAGAGAATGGGAAGAGTTGGAGGAGTTAGAGGACGAGGACGAAGAGGAAGGTGAGGAGGAGGACAAGGAGGTGGAGGAAGAGGAGAAGAAAGAGGAAGAGGAGAAGAAAGAGGAAGAGGAGAAGAAAGAGGATAAGAAGGAAGAGGAAATAAACGAGGACGGCTAAGTCAAAGAACGAAATTGTTTGCAGGACAGGACTTGTACGTGTAAAGATAGAAGCGAAAGGCTGGAAGTGACTGGCAATTAAGACAAACAGTTGGGGATCTGAATTGGATGGAAGGACGTTGAAGTTGAGATTTGGCAACAGGGAGGCAGAGAACTAGGCAAAAATAATGAGGTAGTAGGGTATTAGGGATGTTGAGCAGAATTGGTCAAACGATAAGGCAGAGAAGAAAGAGACAATGAAGTTGAAGAAAGAAAGAAGAATAATGAGAGGGTAAGGTTTGAGAGAAAGAGAGATGGGTTCAGAGTAGTAGGGAGAAAATGACAGCGTACGGAAGAAGAAGGAGAAATAGAGAAACGGGAAGAAGGAGAGGGAGAAGAGTGAGAAGAATGATAGTTAGACAATGAAGGAAAGACAGAGTACGATACAGAGAGGCAGAGAGAGAGAGAAGAAAGAACGAGATATAAAGACGGTTAGAGAAAGAAAAAGAGACACTTTGAGAAGCGAGTACATAGGATCACGTATTGCACAGGGAACAGGATACCTACGTGTACATGTTTGAGCCAGTGCACAAGAGTGCGCATTAGACAGGGTACGCATTCCTTAGTTACTCGACGTTATTGAATCGAAAAAAATTCTGTTTGACAGCCTGTTTGGTTCTAAGTATATTGTATTGATTGGATTTATTGCCCGGAAGTGCTTCAACTGACTGATCCACGTGATACCTCGTCCACTTGACTTACGTTACTGTTCTGATGGATTGGATGTAATGTAACTGGGCATTTATATTGCGCCCTGCTAGCACCTTCCAAAAGCGTTGCTTGCATCGGCATTGTAATTGTTGATTTCTATAGCGCCATTTTGAAAGAGATTCGGCAAAAGCAATCTCGACCGAACACAACGATACGAGTATCGATCGTTTGAATTTCAGAAATAGATTTAATTATGTTAACATCAATTTTGCAATGTACAAGCGCATGTATTGTACGGTGTGCAGAAGAACGTATTGAATAGTGAACAGGAATACATATAAGCCAATGTACAATAGTGCGCACTGTACAGTGTACACCACTGTATAATACACCAGGGTTGTTGTACAGTGTGTAGGAAAACGTACGATTTAGTGTATACCGCCTATAGAGTGTTGTCTAATATAGAGCAGAGTATTCGTGGTCCAACAATTCAACGCTTATGACTTATTTTTCTGTCTGACGTCGATGATTGTTTTTCTGCTTACGCTGACGCCGTTACCATGGTTTCATAGACCGACGGCGGAAGGCATTTCGGGTAACGGCGATCAGAGATTTAGCGATTGGACGCAATTGATGGAGACGTCATAGAGGTCAACGTAGAGGCCGCTAGGAGGCCAGCGCAGAAGGCAATGCCAGGCAAATACGAGACCAGCGTCAACGTGTGCGACGTTCGCTAATGTCGAATCCGATACACACACACACACACGCACACACACACACACACACACACACACACACACACACACACACACACACACATACACACACACACTTACACACTCATATATATATATAATATATATATATTATTATATCATGATAATAAGAGATGAATTGTAAATGATCGTCGAGTTTAAAATTCTAAAACCGTGTTAATTCTAGTACTACATAAAATACGCAGCTGCTGTCATCCACTAATGACGACATAATAACGCTAATATCATAAAATTAGAGATTTAATTAAGGACGGCTTAAAATTAATCCCAGACATTGACTTTGTAATTTAAAGACGTCACGATGACGTACTTTTTAAATCAGGACGATCATACACTGGACATTTGTGGATAAATATGTCATGATTAAAGCGGTTTTGAAATTTTAAAAGTCGACGAACAATTACTATTTATTTTTATATTAGCGTAAGTGGTCCCCTAATCTCTGACACAGTGTTAGGGCCTATTATATGTTATTGCAATTGTGTGTGGGTTGCTGCAGGTATGGTATAGGCTACTTGCGTTTATATATTTTTACGCATATTTATTTGAATGTAGCCTATATTACGTATACAGGTATATTTCACTTACCTTGGCATCAGAGGTGTAACAAGCGGGGGCAGGGGGGCGCCGGTCACCCAGTTTCAAACCTGGGGGGGACAAAGCCCACAGTTTTAGTGCTCAGTGCCCCCATGTGCCCCCAAATCGGTTTTTTATGTTTATCCAATAGCTTTTTAAGATTACCTTTGTTAAAATAATTTGTGTTCCCCATTTTTTAAATTTCTGGATAGGCAAAATTCAAAAAGTGGGGGGAAAAAATGTTTTCACTTTGCGCAATATTTTTGAAATCATGCCCCCACTTTTCAAAACCTTGTCACGCCTCTGCTTGGCATAGGCCTACATACCTAGGATGCATGTATGTACGCATGGATTCGTATGCAAGTCGGTGTACTCACAAGATCTGGATATGCATTCTGCTACACTCAGAGGCGCTCGAAAACTGCCCGACTTTTGGGTTGAAGAATGGTTACCAATGGCAACGGCTGCTTAGCAACGGTTTTACAGCCGTGGCCTCGGATGGCCTGACTTGTCGTTGAGAAGTGAATGGAAGAGTCGGTTAATTAGGCTGCGTCAATGGTTGGAGAGTCAACGGCAGGAATGAGTAATAGCTGTCTCTGATCGATTGATCATGCTCCAGTGATGGGATTGGGTCGACCGAAGAAATGGATGGAGACGAGAGGAAACGAATCGGTGACGTCATCTCTTCGCTTTATGACTCTTCATGTATACGCGCGTTCTGTACGTAGTGTGTACCCGTACAACGGCGTACATACATCTATAATATATGCAGGTAGTTATGGCTCAATACCATATATGGATCAATGTATGCATGTAACGATATGAATATACATCATGCACCCTTGTATTTATGAATGCATGCATAGATGTTTATGCATATATATGTGAGCATGTATCTATGTATCTATGCTTGAATTTATATATGTGTGTTTGTGTGTGTAAGCATGTATGTGTGACATGTATCAATGTTATAATGCATCTATGTATGCATGAGGCATCATACAATCACATGTGCACACGCATACACATACATATATCTATACACAGAATACACGCATACATACATGCATACATATATACATATATGCATACATACATGCATGCATACATACATACATACATACATGCATACATACATACATACATACATACATACACACATGCATACATACATACATACATACATGCATACATACATACATACATACATACATACATACATGCATACATACATACATACATACATACATACATACATACATACATACATACATACATACATACATACATACATACATACATGCATGCATACATACATACATACAAACATGCATACGTACATACATACATACATACATGCATACGTACATGCATACATTCCAAAAGCTTGGAACAGCCTACCAGAGGAGATACGCTCCCAAAAAAGTTTCCATACACTTAAAAAAAGAACACGCGAATATTTGGTTATCTGATAATTTTCGGTCATGTGTACACTTATATGCACAATCTTATCGTCATTATCGTCATCAAGCACTTAGTTAACTAGTTAAGAATTTTTTCTTCTTCATGTTTCATCTACATACCAGCTGCCATGATTACTAATAACATTAGGGTGACCCGACTACGGGACTTGTGTCCTTTTTGGGTTTTTTTTTCCTTATTGGCTCCGTTCCTGAATAATTTGATTTGACTTATGTCTGTTTTGCTTTACTTGTTGGATCAATAAAAAAACAGTTGTTAATGTTAATGGTAATACATACATACATGCATGCATACATACATACATACATACATACATGCATACGTACATGCATACATACATGCATGCATACATACATACATACACACATACATACATGCATATATACATACATACTTACATACATACATGTCCATTCATACATACAAACATTCATACATGCATGCATGCATACATACATACATGCATACATACATACATACATACATACATGCATACGTACATACATACATACATACATGCATACGTACATACATACATACATGCATGCATACATACATACATACACACATACATACATGCATATATACATACATACTTACATACATACATGTCCATTCATACATACAAACATTCATACATGCATGCATGCATACATACATACATGCATACATACATACATACATACATACATGCATACGTACATACATACATACATACATGCATACGTACATACATACATACATGCATACGTACATACTTACATACATACATGTTCATTCATATATACAAACATTCATACATGCAATGCATGCATACGTACATACATACATACATACATACATGCATGCATACGCACGTACATGCATATATATATATATATATATATATAGATCTATATACAAGGATACATACATATATGTAAAGATATGCCTTAAACACACACTTACGCGCCTGCTGAAGTATTATTCGTTGCGCCAAATAACTTCATCCATTACTAAGCTCCTAAAAGTGTTCTTTCATAAAATTATATCCCCGGCATTAGAAAAGACTATTCTTCAGCTACATTTGGACACTTTTTGGCCGTTGATACGCTGGTTCCCTGTAATGAATCGACACTCAGATGACCATGGAGACGCATTATGATGTCGAATGTGTACATAATTTATGGAATTCAAGATGGCAGCCGCGTGTTCATTGCAAGGAAAGACATCCGGGAAATCAAGACGTACGTTCAGTTTCCGGTTGAGGTACACACGCATACACGAACACACAGATACACAAACATAATCATGGACATACACACCTACGCACACACTCACACACACACACACACACACACGTGCACACTCATGCACTCAGTCAGACATTCTAAGAGATAGAAAACAAATCTTACGTAAGGCTATTACAGTAGGCCTACTGCTGTGGTGTAAGAATGACAATCGTAACTAAGTCAACGTGTTGTTTCTATTTGAAGACAATCGTATCCATGGTCATACGCATATATCAGTCTTGGCCATTGTTAATCCTTAGCAACAAGCGTTCCAGAAAGAGAATTGGTCTCCCTACTAGTCCGAACAATTATTTGCAGACCAGCTGAGAAGGCGTGGGGGTTGGGGAAAATGCCCAAGGGTACTTCTGAAAAATATTAAACAGTGTTTATGATATATGCCTTCTTTAAAAAAATATTACTGACACTTAACTACGACAGTCTGAACTTCAAGCATCGAAATATAGGCTTAACGTCACTCAATTGTTTTTAGTGTTTGATGAAGACCGAGCTCATTCCCTCTAGGAGGCCTGTGACAGCTCTGCCTATGGACACGGAATTTCTTTGCCTAGGGATCCGGAATAACTCTGCCTATGGGCCCGTAATTTCTCTGCCAAGGAACCCGTAAAATCTCTACCAAGGGACCCGGAATATCTTTGTCTAGGGACCCGGAATTTCTCTGCAAAGGAGCCCTGTAATTTCTCAGCCGAGGGATCCGGAATTTCTCTGCCTAGGGACCCGGAATGTCTGCTTGCAAACGAAACGTTTCATAAGTAAGTGAACGTGATTTTTTAAGACCGTCGATCAATGTTTCGTAATCGTTGGAATATCAGACGTTAACTTTAGAGTGACATCGGTTCTGTTCGATTTGGCAGTAGATTGAGAATGATCGAGAGGCCGAGGATGATCCATTTCGATCTCGATCCACAGCTTGATTGATGACCGACTCTTATCAGAAAACAAACTGACAATGAAGGATTGGATGCTTGTGTGTGTGTTCACTGCGTTTCAGATTAACGGGCGTTTTAACGAGTGTCTAATTATGTTCAGGCCTCGAGGTAGGCTTTGGACAGGGTAGATCTACGTCTGACGCAGGCCTGTGTGCTGAACGAGACAAATTGATTAGGATCCTTCCTGGGAAGAACGGCGGATGAGAAAGAGAAGGGGATGGACATAAGGGGCAGGAAGAAAGGGGCGGAAGGAGGAGAAAAAATGAGGAAATAAAGAACAATAGACGAAAGAATAGAAGAATGTGAAGGACAAAAAGAAGAAGTGGACGAAGAAGAGCAGGAAGAGGTAGATTATGATGAAGACGAAAGGGTAGATGAGTAGGAGGAAGAAGAGGAGAGGTTGGAGGGAAAGATGCTGAAATAGGCGGAAGTAGAAAAACAGGAAGATGTAGAAGAGGAAGAAGAAGAAGAAGAAGAAGAAGAGGAGGAAGATGTGGAGGACGCAGAAGAAGCATATGATATCGTTGATGACGAGGGAGGACAATGACGATGACGATGATGATGACGATGACGACGACGACGACGACGTCGACGATGACGACGACGGTGATAATGATGATGATGATGATGATGATGATGATGATGATGATGATGATGATGATGATAGTGAGGATGATGACGACGACGATGATGATGAGTAGTTTCCAATGTTTCACGATATCCTCCGAATTCCAAATCCGTTGACGTTCATCTTACCTTAATGAGGATCAGAGAAAATAACACCAATTTTAATGGACATTGTATGTGACAAAGTATTGTTCTATTTTACCATTGAAAACGTCTTCGCATTCCAATTGACAACAGGAAGCCTATAAATAATGTTGCGAGTACTCGGCTGGGTTATACAAGTTGCTCAAGTATATTTTCTTTAGTCGTGTGAGCGTTCCTGAGTTGGGTCTAAAGTGTGCCATATTACTGCCAAGATGAATGAATGAGCACCAATGACATTAAGTAATTCAAACAATTTCATATCACTGACTCAATCAAATACTTCCTTTGCGTCCAAAGCTGCCATCAACACGCTACAATAAAATCCCAGTAACCTGTGTTAAAGACTTATGTGCTTCTTGAACACAGACTGCAAATATTTAGATTATTAAGCGTTTATAGATATTATGTGATATCCAAATTTACGTGCGATATAGTACTCACATACCTTTGAAAACCTTCATGGATATAATACGTCTGCAATAGGGGACTCTGTGAAATAGATGGCGCCAGTGTCAAATGTGGGTAAGCTACCAGAGGTAAAATTGTGTGTGATATATGTTTCTTCACGCAAAAGTAATCTAAAAGTTAGCCAACTTATAAAATGCTTACGTATTGCTGCGTGCCGAAATTCAAAGGAAAAGAAGGTGGCAACCTATTAGATCTGAAGGTTTTAACCTGCATGCAATATTTATAATTTTCTTGTTCACGCAGCGGTAAATGGAAAGTCCGCTGTGATTGGACGTAAAAATGAGACATAGGTTGCCCTCTCCTCTCTGCATTTCTAGTGTTCAAATTTATGGATTTATCCATAATGGAATTATATTTTAATTCTTACCGAGATTTTAATAACTATAGACCGACCTACGCACGCACAAACACGCGCAAATTTTCAATCAGATGTGGTGGGGCAATGGCCTGGAATCGTCTTCCACATGACATACGTACTTAGACTCGAATCAACGCATTCAAACACAAACTTCGCGAATACTTGTTTCTAAATTCTACTTAAAGTGTTTTCCTGTTCACTTATACCTGTTAATCGTAGTTAACTAGTTAAGCATTGCGTACTCTTTCTACAAGATGTATCAAATAATTGGCATCCTCTTAACAATTTAACTTGAAAGTAAGGGTGCCCCTGCTAGCGGGACCTCGGTCCCTTTAGGGTTCTTCCTTATTGCTGTCTGTCAATCTACTAGTATTTCAAACTTGTATTTTCTAATCATGATTGTCAGTACTCAATAAAAATCTTGGTTATGGTTATGGCAGTATAACAGTTGGGTGACAGCTCTATTTTGTGTCCATTCACTCCACACTCCACAGGCTGTGGAGGGATTTTTGAGGGATATCAGACGCGTCTCAATTAAATCCATATAGAATGGGTTAGGATGACCTACATCGACATCGTATTCAAAAAGAAACTTTGTGTGACAACTATCCCAAAATGTAATAGCTCTGTCCCTGTCTTCATCTCAGTAAAAGCCCAACATAAAAATCAAGTGTGTGAAGCATGATGTCAACGTCCGATGTTGCCGTGAGATGTAATTAGGAAATGATGATAACCTTTTGATGATGACCGATAATCGCTTTGCTGGTCGCTTAGGTTGTCTCAATCGCCAAGAAAGTTCACATTATGTTTGTAATAAGCATGATTAGGTGAGGCTGAAGCATCCAACGGCCTTGGTAGCCAGAAATGTCATCTAACAATAGAAATGTAATGCGGTTTTGGACACCTTAATAATGCTCCACAACATATTGCTCAGCGGTCAAACTTAATTGACCAACTTCGCAACTGCTTGCAGTCTAGCAGCGCCAGTCCCAAGCTTGGATAAAGGAGGAGGGCGCGTTAATGATCTTTGTCATCACACAGCGTCGTTAAACTGCAACTACCACCAAATCGACTCTAGGTCTTTAATTACAACAATTAACTCCATTACTATAATTAGCATCCGAACATTTAGTAACATTTATTATTATCCTCTCGCAGCAGGCTATGCAGAGGCGCTCTCAGCGTGACAGATTCGTAATATAATGCAATGCAATCCAGCATTAGTATAGCGCCGCTCAAAATAACAGCGCTTCAACTAGCGCCTGTGCTTGGGCAAGGAGACAGAAAGTCTCCGAAACTGTCAAGTTGAGAAGGTCAATAAGTCCACTCGCAAAGACTGTGGAAGACAGCTACAAGCTGAAGGGCCAACATAGGCAGAGCCATTGGACTGGGCCATTTTCTGTTTATTGAAAGTAAGGCTAGGATCCAAGACAAATACGAGGTCACGAATAGAAATTGAAAATTGGATGAGAGGAAACCTGAGATGGAGAGAAGCTGTATTTATTTTATCAAGTTTTAGGCGACCACCAATCCAAATGAATTGTATATCTCCGAGTTTAGTCGTAAGCGGTAGATGAGAGCCAAGCATCTAGGACAGATGGTGCATCTAGTAAACTCTCCACCATTTGAACCGCAGAGGAAGCTGTACCATGAAGAAGGGCCTGAGTATCATCAACAAACTGGTGTAACAAACTGCCAAACAGCTGGAAAATACGCCTGATGTACAGAGCACGCACAAATCATCTGCCCACTTCCATGTCTTCCACTTCGCAGCTCTGTTAAAGGTCGCTAGAAGCCGCTCCTCTCTTTGATCAGCATCTGGTGGGAAGTATGTTGCCTAGTAACTTAGTAGGCTATACGTCTTGTCTGGGACCAGATGTCATTCAACGTTGCGCCGTCTCTCCATCTGGAACCCTCTACCTACTCATGTTCCCAACAGTAGTAGTAGTAGTAGTAGTAGTAGTAGTAGTAGTAGTAGTAGTAGTAGTAGTAGTAGTAGTCGTAGTAGTAGTAGTAGTAGTAGTAGTAGTAGTAGTAGTAGTTGAAGTTTAACGACATTGTGTGATAACAAAGCTCATTAGCATCGCCCTCCTCCTTTATCCAGGCTTGGGACTGGCACTATCAGGGTGCATACAGCGGCGGAGTTTATTTGCGACACTCACACTCAGCTGGGATAATGTAAGAGTAAGTAAGTATGTACTTTATTGAACCCCTTACAAACGCACTGCGGGCACATCATAATATGAACAATCAAAGAATGTACACTCACAAAATAATCATAACAAGCAATTACACAACAGACAACCTCTTAGTAATTAGAGTAAATAGAAAGCAAACAATATTAATTACACTCACAATAGATTCAATTGTACAGCACTCGGGTGATAAAACCACGCCGTGCTGGTGCGTCAGCCCGCGGGATCTCTCGATCGTGCGATCGAGGACGGAGTGAATAGACAACATTCTTAAAAGGAGGCAAAAGACAACTTAGAACATGACAAGGGTTGTGTAGAACGGAAGAAAAAAGAGAGGAATCTGCACGACCATAGAGGCCGTCAAAAGTCATCTTTTCAAAAGACAGAAACTTGAACCGTATCAGTTTCCTTACATTAATTATTGTTGAGACGTCTTCTCTGGCCAGTATTAGCAAAGCCTGTCCATGCAGGACGATGCTATCACACATCCTGCTCATTTCCATCACACAGTGTCGTTAAGCCATTACTTTGTCATTGACTTTAAATGTTGTTGATGTCCCAAGTAGCGAGGTCTGCGCAATGACATCATCAAAGCGTCATAACAAAGACTACGATATTTAATCGCATGATACTTCCTGTGTATATTAAGGTACTTCTGCTACAGAAAAGTTTCATCTAATAACGCATATATTCGCCTGTGGAAGTGCCAGTCTCAAACCTAGAAAAAGAAGGAGGGCGATGCTTATCATCTCCGCTGTGAAACAGTGTCGTACAAACACCAGCTAGATCTAACCAATCATAATAACAATAAATAGCGAATCACGTGATCCACGGATCTGCGCAGTTACGTCATTTTATGAGTCGCGATAAATTGGGAATCACGTGATCTACGGATACGTTCGCGGATAAAATGAAGATGGTCGCCCGATCACTGTTTGTTTGACCTACGCTGACGATGAGGAATCGTCCAACGGTCATTTGGCCTAAAAGCCCTAAATCATCGCCCTCTACAGGACACTTTCGACAAACGAACGAGGACCAAGCAGTTGCAAACGAGCGGAGTGAGTTGCTATTTGCGCCCAGGCGTCTACAAACGGACAGACAGACAGACCAGCAAACGGATGGACCGACGAACGCACAGACAGACAGGCATTCAGGCAGACAGACAGACAGGCAGACGGATGGACGGACGGATGGACAGACACACATTCAGACGGACAGACAGACAGACAGGTACAAGTAGGCAGACATACAAACTTACAGACAGACAAGCAGACAGACGGACAGACGAACCGATAGTCACACACACACAGAGTTGCAGACAGACAGACAGACAGACTGACGAACAGGCCAACAGAAGGACACACATCCGGACAGACTAACACAGAGAAATGCGTAAATGACTGTCGTGGGACCAATAAATGACATTGTGTACAGTCACAGACCAGAAATTTATTTAGAGGTTTTATGTGATCTGAGCTCCATCTAAACAGTTAGGTTTATTGCTTCTAAATCAATGTCGATCAAAGGCGAATATTGGTTTATAGAAAAGAGATACTGAGTGAGTGAGTGAGCGAGCGAGCGAGCGAGCGAGCGAGAGAGAGAGAGATGCGTCCAGCGTCTGCTTTTGGTACAGAGATTGGCAAAATTAGTCAAATTGCATACCGATCAAAATTATACTTTGGCCTACAGTTACCTACTGAAATTGAATTACCTACTGAAATTGAATTACCTACCGAAATTGAATTACCTACTGAAATTGAATTACCTACTGAAATTGAATTACCTACTGAAATTGAATTACCTACTGAAATTGAATTACCTACTGCAATTAGCAAACTCTTGTATCTATATTCGATGGGAATATGGATCAGCTACATAACCTATTAAAATTTGCCAATCAAATTAAATAAGTTATATCAAACTCTTGTAGCCATTCGATTAGAATAAGAATAAACTGCTTATATTATAATCTATCGATTAGTTACCGATCTCAGGTTCCTTTCGCAGCTGATCTATTCGGTAGCGCGCTGGAACTAACATCCAGCGATTGCGTGACCAAACCTACATAGCGAGTACCTTGCACTAGACGTCCATCGACAAGACGTTCAGTGTTCTCGTCTCAGTCGGCAACAAGGATGGTTTATTACAGAAGCAGGCCCTACTTTGGAAAGTGAATGATAAATCCTGCCATACGCTGGTCCCCTGTTCATGACTATAACATTAGTCCACCTCTGGCTTAAGGACTGAAGAGCAGGAAATTAGCGTCTGTCATCGTTGGCGTATTTAGGTTTGGTTCACGGGTTCAGCCCATCCCTAACCTCAAAATAAATGTGTTACTGTTATTAGAAGCTAACAATGTAGATAAATACCAGAGGTTCAGTGGAAACAAAAGAAACCCCACGAAATTTGTTGCTGTATTAATAAGTTTACTAATTTCATTTGATCTGAAAGTGACAAATCGTTGTAGGCATGATTACAAGTACATTTTAAATGAATGATGACGAGTTATTACAGAAGTCAAACTTAACTATCTGCAGCCATGATAGGCGCTCGTGTCGCTGCATATCTTTTGTAGCCAACGCTGGCGCCTACCAAAAGAAGGAGTTTTTTTAAACCTTACGGGGATACGGGTATCGAACTCGGTTTCTCAGCTCTGCGCCCCAGTGTGTTATCCATTACATTCCCAGTATATCGGTATCGTACATCTGACAGAGAGAGACTAACTCCTCCACATCTGGCCTGCCTTCGTTTCCCTTGGATAAAGGATACGCTGACTGCAAAAAACAAACGATAATCCTCTCGTGAATCGTGCAGAAATCGTGTCTCGCTGTGTCTGTTAGGCTGTAATTATCGTAATTGTAAATGTAAACGACAAAATTACTTAATTATATAGCATCGTCAGTCGCAAGCTACTTCTGAGGCGCTTTTCGATTGAAACCATCAAATGACAAGACCTACTAGGCAACGTGGAGCATTCTCAGTTGTAAGCCCTCCATCTGGAATGATCTCCCATCATCTCTGATCAACACACCCGGGCTTTATAGGTCACTCATGTCTTTACTCGTCAAGCTAAATTGGGCCAGTAGTAGTAGCGCATTTGAGTAGATTTCTTGAATAGGCATTATATTAATTCTCAAAATGAATGAATGTATGCAAACATGAAGGAATGGATGAATATGAGATAAATGATATATCAATATGATTGCATGGCTGTACAGAAGTTCAATGCAACGATGTTTAGGCATTACCAAATTTAGTCATGACCAAAGATAGGCTTTACCAGATAGGCAAATGCATCGATACGCTAGTGCATTGATAGGATAGTGCATTGATATAATAGTGCATTGATAGGATAGTGCGTTGATAGGATAGATTGATAGGATAGTGCATTGATAGGCTTGTGCACTGATAGGATAGATTGATAGGATAGTGCATTGATAGGATAGTGCATTGATAGGATTGTGCATTGATAGGATAGTGCATTGATAGGATAGTGCACTGATATAATAGTGCATTGATAGGATAGTGCATTGATAGGATAGATTGATAGGATAGTGCATTGATAGGATATATTGATAGGATAGTGCATTGATAATGAACTGTCATGAGTTAAAGAAGTGATCGATTTGCTGCATCATCGTAGGATGGGATTAGACGGCATCGATTCTGTGGCTGCTGAGACAGAATAGCATTCAGAAGTCAACGCTGATGCATCTATATTCGCTCCGTCTATTCCACCACCTCTCTCCCAACAGAAGCAAGGAACGTCAGATGAATAGCGTAATGGGGCCTTGCATGGCTGCTTGACGGTTGAATTCGACTCCTGTAATAGCGTGTCATCATTCGTTCATACTGCTTTTGTAATCGCATTGCTGTTTGTCGAATATAATACATGTGGGATAATTAGAGAGGTTCCCATCTTGGCTCTTTTGTAATTACGACAATTTCTTAAGCGTTCAATGGATCTTTACTTGGAACAGCGTTTGATCCTACTTCCTCATTGATTTCGTTTTGACATAGCAATGTGAAGAAGGTTTTTCCCAGCGACTTCGCAGATTTTTCGACATTTCGGCTAAAATTACGATAATACGACATCAGACAATAACACAGGCGAAGGTTGGAACACCAATCGTGTGGATTGATCAAAACACTGGCATTAGGCACAGGCAACTCTGGGGGGCGAGTGTGTGTTCCAGAATGTTATTTTTTAACTGAAATCATTCTTTAAATTATGACAATTACTTTCATTTGAATTCAAGACATTTGCTTATAAAAAAATTAAAAATAATAATAATGGATCTCAATGGACCGTGGGGTGAGGGTCAGATTGTGCCAAATATAAGCTCTGCTTCACTTGGGACAGGACCAACCATCCCCTCACAGGATCAACCACCCCCTCGCAGTTGGTGGCCGACGCATCGCTCCTACTTCCTCAGGGCAGCCGACAGGTCATATATTTTGTACTTTGCTGACGGTCAAAGACTGCACTTAACAGTTGCATCACGAAATCCGAGATATCTATCTCGCTGACAGACGGTACACGTGGGTCCTAAGCTTGACATAAGGGAATCAGTCTACCTGATGAAGGTCGGCCGATTCAAAATGGCTGCCTGGCTTCTATGTTAAATCAAATACCGTCCAAAAACCTACGAAATCCAAGTAAAAAACAACTCCGACACGCACTCTCACTCGGCAACTGTAAAAGTCGAAGCACTGGTCACACTTAATTTGAAGTCTGCGAGCTTGATTCCAGGCATTAATATTTATCTGTAACTACATGCTGAGCAATCTGTATTACCGAAGTTTACGATTAGTAGTGTAGGACTACATACATGTAGATAGTACGACGTGCAAAGCCAACAACAACTCAATTAGCTGTTATGGTCGAAATCTTAATCTCTGGAGTCTCAGTCAATTAGTCTCAGTCAATTAGTCTTTTTCTCTAAGTCAATTAGTCTCTTAGTCTAAGTCAATTAGTCTCTGAGTCTCAGTCAATTAGTCTCTTAGTCTCTGAATACAGTAATTATATAACAATTACCCAATTGGTCTTCGCCATACCTATTGCCAACTAAGCAAGATTCAGAGTCGTCTATAGACAGAAAGATAAGCAGACACTAAGACATCTGAACACACAAACAGACACAGTTTGGCATGCAGTCGACGGTGAACTTTCAAGACCGCTGCAATCCACGAATACAATTTGATTTCTGAGCTTAAGAACTCAGTGGAACAATCAGCGGAACCTTGAGATCCAGTTAGTTCTAACTTAAAGCGACAACGTATTCCCTGTGGAGAACGAATTGCGTCGCATTGTCAAAGGAAGAAAGAGGTTAATCCAAAATTATGTCAAAAGGAGTCCAAAAAGAAATGCTATTTATGTGTACGCATCCATACATACATACATACCATACATACCATACATACCATACATACCATACATACCATACATACCATACATACCATACCATACCATACCATACCATACATACCATACATACCATACATACATACCATACATACCACACATACATACCATGCAAACATACCATACATACCAGACATACATACATACCATACATACATACATACATGCTATACATACATACCATACATACATGTCATACATAGGCTACAGTATACATGCATACAGTGTGTATACACACACATGGATACAGATATACGTAAATGCTCGAAAATATGCACGCAGATGTTTGCATGAAAATAAATGCATGACTGTGTGCATTGTATATGCGTGCATTTGTGTGTGTGCATTGCATTGCATGTGTGCGCTATGTGTGTATGTATGCTTAGTCATTTCCATTATATGTGTGCATGTATGTGTCTGTCCTGAGTTCAATCCAACTGACTCCTTCCATCCTTCCACATATAAATGTAGCTCTCCATCTCGAAGGTCTCCCATCTTTTGATGTCTTCCTTCTCCATAGTCTATGTTTCCCATCCATGTAGCACAATACTCTATTAAGCACGACTAAGTAGAAAGTGGTGCAAATTAATTCATGTATGTATATATATATATATATGTATATATTCACAGCAGACATGATTGAGAACTTTATTGCTAATGTCATGAGTCATCGTCAAAAGTCGTCGAAAGACAATCTTCTGAAGACTAAAGAGCCTCGTTGAAGTTGTAAAGGCGCATGTCACATAATTTCGATATTATGAATTTATATAGCGGTCGACTAAAGCGAGTATAGAAACTAGATAAATATCCGGTCAGGAGGAACTAGCCTACAGGGCGAACAGAGGAGCAACGGATTCATACCGCCTGCGAATAAGTTGGTTCCCGCGACTTCACTTTTGTGGGCGCTGTAGAAATGCTGAGATTACGATTGCGATACGATTATCGGATTGTTGATATACTCACAAGAATAGAAATAGCAGCAAAAGAAGAAATTTCATGTTGAGCTGTCTTTTTCAACTTTTTCTTAATAAGTGGTAAGCGTTCTGATCTTCGTGCGAAAGTAAGACTTACACTTTTGATCTCGAATGTTAACGTAGATATTGTATTGCAAGGAGGTTCCGTTAAAAGCTTTTATTCAAGTATACAATATGCGAGCTTATAATGGAACATTGTTTAACCGATCGCTAAGAGGTGCAGCTATCCATCAATCCACCAAATATGATATCCATTCCCCAGGGCGTCTGCGTGTTTTTGGCGGTGGGTGAGGGTGCAGAAGGAGGTGGTATTGGGTGCAGGAGATGGTGGAATGGGGTGGGATGGAGTGGCGTGTCCTCAGAGTGGCGTGTGCGCGTATAGATACGCCTTTTCCATTCAGAGGATGTTTATGGGTGACGGGTCAGCGAAGAAAGCGTGGAGTATTACGGAGTATTACGGCAAATCAATATTGTGTCGCAAATACTCGCATATACATATATAAACATATACATATATAAACATATATATATATGGAACATGTATAGAGAGAGATATATGTATACATTATATAATGTATGGTGTCTGGACTTTACAGACGAGGCATCTAATGACTTCCTGAGGAGTTGCTTTCCAACAGCAGCCGTCACGAGGCGACACCAGTCACCTCTGACTGATGTCCGGACCAAAGACCTTAATTTCAGATAGTATGATCTTAGATGATTTTGCTTCTGGAAGTGAGCAAGACCCGTTGCGTGGAAAACAAAGGAGACAATATATTGCTCCAAAGCGCAGGCAGTAGGGGGGAGCAGAGGGAGTGAAAATAGAGATAGTGGCAATCGTAATCTCCAAACTTCTAAAGCGCTGCACTAAAGGCAAGAATGTTCAAGAGGAGCCAAGAATAGTCCTACTGCTGTTTTGAAATTAAAAAGTATTCGCATTTGACCGAAAAGAAAAAGCTTCTATTCAGTAGGCCTACATCTCTTGATTAGATCCATATCGTCACGCAAAGAATATTGAAATAGGTGTGTGCCATTAGTAGTGGGGCCTACTTAAAAATATTTAAGGACCTGCTTTAGTCTACTAATTATTTCACAGGAATATTAGACATCTCATACACTATATAGGCTATACATACATTGTACCTAGATAAACTATAATTGACGTCGCTATTCTTGTCTGTTTGAACAACTCCGCGATAACGTCGATGCTCGCCTCTTTGTGATAGTCATGGCAGACCTGGATCATGTAACGTGCCAAGTATTACCATCAGCCACTACTTCCTCCATCCCCGTGCCCATGACCGTATTATCCCCCAGCCGACAGCCTGATGGGAAAATGATGCGAAATCATTTATTGTAAGGATGCTATAATTTCGAACAGTGCTGGGGTAATAGGCCATTCGTGCACTTCATTGGATAATAAAGACTTATTATACATATAATGTAGAATATGTACATATGTTCTGGGTTGCTTAATTTTCGAGTGAAACAAAAATTAGTACTCCTACTAACCAATGATATACCTTAATAAGAGCAGTTGTCCACCAAAGAGTATTTCCAATAATGGTTTATAATATTGCTGTGAGCGGCGCTAAGGGATGTCTGCCTTCTCTGTGAGTGTCGTGGCTTATACGACGTTAACTGCCAAATGCCAATCAATCTCAGGAGTCCGTGCTTTGATGTTAACGATTCTACTAATCGTCGGCTACCCGGATGTTGCCCGCTTGACCGTCGTCAGTTTTGCGAACGTAATCTCTGCAACTTCCTCTTCTGTCAATCTCTATCAACGCAATCCCCATCTTCTCTCACCTCCATCTGTCAATCTCTATCAACACAAACTCCATCTTCTCTCACCTCCATCTGTCAATCTCTATCAACGCAATCTCCATCTTCTCTCACCTCCACCTGTCAATCTGTCATCTCCACCCCAACCACTGTCCGATCGGTGGACCGACCCACTGTACGTCACTCACGTCTCACTCTCTCCGTCTCGTCTTATGACATGCGTGGCCTAATTAACTGCGCCACTATTCTTAGCTGTCCGACTCTGCCCATTAAATGTAATCTAAACTGCAAGTTTGTATTGCACCAATTCGAAAGGCTGCAGAGTCGATATCGACCTAACAAAATGAAACTTCAATGGAAAAGAATGGCCTTTAATAGCTCCATGGGAGGAGGCAAACAAATATTAGGCCTAATGAACGAAATTTAAAACAACTAACCAATTTAAGGTAGGCCTACGAATATATGCATTTTATTTTCAATAATTCAGTTTACTGATCCCTGAAGTTTGACAGAAATAATAAAACAGCAGCAAAACATGCAAATTGAAAGGAAACAGCGCGATACCAAAAAAAGGATTAGGGCTATACTTGTCTAGGCTGTTGTGTTGATTTTTTACCGACACCGTTTCATATCGAAGATGATTTGGTGACGCCCTCCTCCTTTCTCCAGGCTTGAGACTGGCACTGTCAAAGTCCAAACAGTAGCGGAGTTCACTTGTTTAGGGTCAACAGGCCTTCATTTATAGGCAACCATGCAAATGAAATTTTACAATTGCCCTTCTTACGAAGTTCTCACAAACCTCCCCTCGACGACCCGGATGCTATATATTGCAGACATGCGCACTCTATTCGGCATAGTGCCGGTGAATGGGCACTGAGAAATTTTCGATGACTTACATTACATTACGTTGCAGAGAATAATGCGCTAAAGACTTACTTAAGGACCCGACACAGTAACGCATCGTACGAGGATCATACCCTTAATCTCCACGTTGCAGGTAGACCGTTCTAACCAATCGGATATTGGAACTATAAGTGTGGGCGTGAAGTATCACCGGGCAGCAGAGTTACCCGTGGTCCAATTTTCATGACACGACCCAACCCCGACTTAAGAAACCAAAATGCCTTTTAAACGAGTTCCTTGTCAAAGCCGACGAAAATGTCCGGTACGCAACCTAGCCCTAGAGAACTCCAACGTCTTCGAAGTTACTGAGCAAATTCTGCATTTAGATTAAAACATTCGTCAAAGTGACGTACATGTAGAGGCCAAAAATCGTCCAAAATGGCTGGTCACGTTTTCAGGATAATGACAACTTCACAGGGCATAGATGGGTGTTGCGAGATATGACCCCGTATTCTTGGTAATTTTGTCTGATATAATTATTACTTCTGTGTTCATTCCAGGTCAAATGCTCATCGATATGTATACGCCGAGAGACTTTGAGACTGAAATGCTATCAATGAACGGTGACGCTTATTTGGAGGCTCTACTTTGCGATGATATCGGAAAAGAAAATTATTTATTTTTGTGGGATTGAGAGATTGTCTGTAATACCTAGAGCAGTCGGCAACAACTAAGTTAGTTCAGAGTTAACAGTCACTGACAGGGAGAGGAGCGATTTATGAGAAAATAAGACGTTTATGTTGTTGGCAAACAGAATAAAATGCAGGAGAAGCGATTAATTGGAGAGATTATAAAAATATAAACAAGAGCAGCAGTTGTAACAAAATCGATCTCTGTGGGACTCCACATCGAATAAGTTTTACTTTGCACAAACCACCATTATATATAAAACTCGTATTTGACCAAGAAAACTATTGTAGTGATAAATTATCCGCGTAAACCATAGTTCTCAAGCGCTTTCAATAGAAGAATACAATGATCAACCGTATCAAAGCCTTTGGTTAGGGTTAAACAAATTCTTATGTATAATTTAATTCCTTGGCGTCAATGGCATGAGAACGTTTATCCTCCTTAGCATTGGTTAACAATCGGTCCCAAGGATATAGTCACCAGGTTGCAAATCGTGCTGATGCAGATATACAAATTTAGCCGTTGGCAAAATTAATTGGAAACAAAATACAGAATAATCGTGAAATCGTAAACTCAACATTTCTACAGTAGGGCCTACCACAGAGACGAAGTCCAGGGAATCAGTTTTTTTAAGAGGCGGAATCAATGAGAAAGTCAGAGAGAGAGAGGGGGAGAGAAAGAGAGACAGACAGCCAGACAGACAGACAAAAAGACAGACAAAAAGACAGAGTGAGACAGAGACAGGGACAGAGATACAGAGACACAGAGAGAGGGGAGACAGAGAGAGAGAGGGAGAGAGACAGACAGAGACAAACGGAAAGAGAGAGACAGACAGACAGAGAGCGAGAAAGAGAAAAGTTTGAGAGATAGACAGAAGAGTGAGATAGACAGGGACAGAGAGCAGAGAGAGACAGAGACAGAGACAGAGAGAGACAGAGATCGAAGATGGATGACAGTATTGGGCGAAAGACCGATTTGGGGAAAGAGTTACGTCGTAACAATTTTCAGGAATTATTGTTCCGGATGATGCAACGAGCAATTGAGACTGAAAATCAGTTGCACACCAGATTCAAATTAATCACTAAAACCTCCCTACTCTTCATCTTCTTCCTATTCCTCCTCCTCCTCCTTCTTATTAGTATCATTACCATCATCATCATCATCGTCACCATCATCATCATCATCATCATCATCACCACCATCATCATCATCGAAGTCAATTTTTAGAAATCACCATAGAAATAATTATAGAAATCATCTTTAAAATCATCATACAATATCATCGTAGAAATCATCATCACCGAAATCATAAATTCATAATCACAGTCATCAGCAGCAACTGTAGCAGCCTAAACATAACCAAATGTTTAAGCATAGTCATCAGCATCGTCTGCTTCTGATGGCAGTCATTGTCAACGGCCATTTGTCAAGTCTAGTGCCACTCTCAGATAATATCTAGCCCTTCGAAAACAATCAACTGATCCGAATAAATTAGCCAACTGAAACCATCACAGAAGAAACACGCCATCTATCAGCTCGCTTCAGTGAAACTTCAACTATCCAGAGCACAAAAATGGCCGATCCAACGGGTCGCAGACAGACATTTATCAAGAGCAATTTAGTCATACATTGAAATATTAATGTAACATATCTGGATATACGATAACAATGTCGCCTATCAGACTATAGCAGTCTATGCGGCGTTGCACACCCACGCTCAACTTCGGCAATGTGTCCATTCGGATCATGTCTTATCTCAATTTCACTGTCACCGCAGGCCGGTCAATCGATCCCTCTCCCAGTCTCCCTATTAATACTTGCCTCATATGGTCTACATTGATATATATCCGACCACAGCCTAATGATGGCATCAGGCCCTGTATATTTTATAAATAACACACACACACACACACACACACACACACACACACACACACACACACACACACACACACACAAAGGCACGTTCAAAACCACACATAAGCACACGAGTACAAGCGAAAGCACATATATATATATATATATATCAAAAGCTGAATGTGGCAATTGCCTAATCCGCGTTCGGCGCAACAAATCCCGGAACAACTGGAATAGATTACGAAGTCAAAGCGGTTCGACCGTTAACGTTGAGCCAACCACTCCCATTCAGACGCCAATTTCACACTACCATGCAATCCGTCAAGCAAAGAGAATCGCTTGCATCCAATAATGGAATACTTTTCATTCGCTTCTTCGGTCTTGGTTATTAGTCGAACCCGTTGCCATTCTGCCTTCCACTAAATCTCGCCTAAATCTCGCGAGGTCTTCCGCCGACGCTGGCTCCCCGCCTCCCATACAGTCCGTCCGAGGGAACCACCGATAGTATTAGCATAATTTATGTAAATTGGACCGGATGTGGATTAGAAGAGAAATCAAGTTGTTCCACACGTAGACATAATATATTTATATATCGAGTTACCAGCGTATATCACGTCAATATTTACTGGCCTACAGAGGTGTAACAAGGTTTTTAAAAGTGGGGAGGCATAATTAAAAAGAAAGTGCGCAAAGCGCAAAAAAATTTTTTGCGCCCCATTTTTTTAAATTTTGTCCTACCCAGAAATTTGAAAAATGGGGGGCACAAATTATCTTAACAAAAGTCATCTTAAAATGCCATTGGATAAACATAAAAAAGAACCGATTTTGGGGTGCACATGGGGGGCACTGAGCACTAAAACTGGGGGAGGGGCGTTGCCCCCAGTTTTGAAACTGGGGGGGGGGGGGGGGTCATCATGAACGTATATACATATACAACACAAATAAGAAGCTTAATAAATTCATATTCTAGGCTATATGTATAAACTATAAAGGATATGTGGAAATATATTATTATTATTGGCAGACTTCATTATACATAATTATAGTGCTAAGAAAACTTAGTGGTAGTGGTAGGCTACTATCTCTAAACCAAACAGTTTTAATAGTAGGCCTAGTAATACATACATGTACGTAATATTACCATTCCAAACGTTTTCATCTAAGCGAATGACTGTCCTATAGCGTCCATGCATACTTCGCAAACTCGACTGCAATCTGGCTGTTGCGTTCATGTTGCGCCGGAAATATTGGCACAGAACCAAAGGCACACACACGCGCGCGCACACGCACACGAACACACGAAACCATACACAATGAAAAAGATAGGGTGATGAAGACATATGCTAGAAAGCAACTTTAACAATTCTAATCAAATCTAATAAACATAAGAAATAGTCTTCTCTCATCTGGTCAATAGTCCAGCCTGACCTGACCCGGTCTGATCCCATTGATATGGAGCTGCGATATTTAGGAGATTTATACTGCTTTGCATTACACGGCATTAATTTACACGACATATACTTTACATTGGGTGATTTACACTGCATATTATTGGAAAGGCTTAAATGGAGAATCTTGAGACATGTGAAAAATGGTCATGGACGAAACTGTTCCCTAAGATCACCTGGACCAGCTATGGAACAAGCGAAGAGGTGCTGCAACAGTTACTGGTGCAAAGGGAGAGGTGAGTGGTCAGCACAAGAAAAAGGCGACTAATGAACTGGACTGGACAGTGGACACACACTGCATGAAAATTGGCCCCTGAGAGTTGTGCTTTAGGGAAGAATTGAACGGAAGATAGCACCAGAAAGACCAATGAATATGATTTTAGTCTGAATCTCGAGCAGACGAAGATGCAAAGAAATCATGGAAAGGCGCAACATCGAGAAGAATTCTTCGTTTCATTCCCGCACATGCCTTGGGGTTGTGGTACGCTGAAGAAGTGAATATTGACGAAGAGGAACAAATTGCATTATCTGACATGATACTGCGTGATAGCGACCAGGGCGTATCAGACTATCTCCCTACGGCGCGGTCAATCCGGCGGAAGAAGGATCGGTTTTCTGACCGAATCTGCAACGAGAGATTCGGTTTCAATTTTGGTCACATTTTTAAAGGCACTATATGAACATGAATCGGTTAGATGTATATATATATATATATATAAATATATAATGATAAAATGATGATTTTACAGATCGGTCATTTGCCTTTGAAGAAAAACCTAACAGCCGCATAAACGATTCTTAAGGTAGTATGTATATCTTGAAGGGGCGCTATATATGCAATGCTCGATTACATTGCATTACATCACATAAATAATTATATATGCACATATATACAGTAGGTCCATATATGTATATATATAAACATAAAAAAATAAGTGTAATAAATAATAAGTAAAAAACCGATTTGGGGTACATGGCGGGGCACTGAGCACTAAAACTGGGGAGCTTTGCCCCCCCCCAGTTTTGAAACTGGGGGCCGGTGCTCCCTGTCCCCCTTTTGTTACACCCCTGATACACATAACACTCATAAAAAATAGAAACATCATTGTGTAACAAGGTTTTGTAAAATGCGAGGGCAAAGTTTCAGAAATACTGCGCGAAGCGCAAAAAGCTTTTTGTTGACCCCACTTTTTGAATCCCCCCAGAAATTTGAAGAATGGGGGCACAAATTATCTTAACAAAAGTCCTCTTAAAAAGCCATTGGCGAAACATAAAAAACCGATTTGGGGTACATGGCGGGGCACTGAGCACTAAAACTGGGGAGCTTTGCCCCCCCCCCCAGTTTTGAAACTGGGGGGCCGGTGCCCCTGCCCCCCTCTTGTTACACCTCTGATAGACATAATGAATGCAGTAGACTATGTATATATACAATCGATTATACATATATGCACCTTTTGTAAGCATGTGCACGTGGAGACTGGAGAGAAGGTCTAGCAATTATTCCCATAAAAAAAACGCGAGTCATAATAATATTTCATATGCTATAAATACCATGTCCTCGCGCTATCATCTCCATTATTAAACACGATATTGCCTTTTCCTCTCAAGTTCTCAAATCAATAAAGCATTATGATTTCTCGACATTTTATGCTGCAGTGAAACAAGACGAGGTAGACCTATGGCAGGCAATAAAAGGCTAGATAAGAACGGGCAATGCAAGACATGGTAAGGGTAGCTAAGATTAGGTAAGTTGGGATAAGTAATTGAGTAAGTAAGTAAGTATATTCTTTAATACCGTCTGCAAACGCACTACGGGTAGGACCACGTGGGGCCAGATATAAGGGCTGGCAAGTGGGAACGCGAGAAAGATGCCGTTAAGCGTTATCTATGTGTGACACGTACCCGTCAATTAGTAAGCCATGTTAAAGGAACGTAAAGTAAGTATTTACCAGCATTATTGTTATCATCAATATCCTACATTATTTGGGTCTCGTTGGCCGCATCCCAAGATTCGACCACGTCTCGGAATATATGCGGGACATCCTTTTTTGGCTTCATTCTCTCAGCGGATCTCACACAGGGTCCCTACATTGGTATGGCGTTGCTTAGAAGCCGATTGAAAGGATCAGCTCCCAGGTACCTGCGGGAACTATTTTATTCTATCTTTTCGTCAAGATATAGTCTAAGTTAGTTATCCTTTCCCTGTGGAAGGTAATAATAGGCAAGTAGCTACCAGAACATCATTCCATAGCATATAAGTACTTTTGACCCAGCGCAACATGCATTTTCACACTTTATTACTAAGCACTTGACACTTATTATGATATTTAATTGAGTTAGACAGTCATATGTGCAGTACTTTTCAGGACACTTTAAAGGCGCTATATGTAGTGCCTTGTTGCATATATTTATACACGCCTACACCGGAGGAAAAAAGTTGAAAGAACTTACAGAAATGGATGAAGGGTTAGCTACATGAAAAGGCAATGGTTAACAAAGAAGGAAATAAAATAAAAGAGGACAACAGAATGGAATAGAAAACAGAAGTAGAAGACATGGAAGAAGAAAAGAGAAATGAAAAGAAGGAGAAATTAAATAGAGAAGAAAGGGATGACAGGTGGATTAGAAGATAGAAGAGATATAAAAGAGTATAACTATGAGACTGAAGCAAAATAGAAGAAGCAAGAAATGTTTGTCGAAAGAACTGAAGAAAGAAGTATTGGATGAGAGAAGAAATATAGTAACGAAGTGATAAAAGAAATCAGAAAACGAAGAAATAGATCATGAAAAAGAGAGAACTGGGTGAAATCGATAACGTACACTTTTAGGACATCATTTGCTGAAAGGCATAGCCTAGTTCAATGTGCACTCACCCATATCCTGGATTCTTGATATTCCATAGCAGGATAAGAAAGCGATTGTCCGTAGTTAGGTTGCAGCGACTGGTGCGAGCATCGTTTATTGCAACCTAGTCTTCCTTCTGCTCCTATTCAGCAGTAGCAGCAGCTGATGATGATGATGACGTCCTCTTTGGATCCCGCGATCTTTACGGATGATGCCGATCGCTATGGTTACGCATCCAACTGCATCGAACAGATGCAGACCAGTTGCAGCGGATGTATGGCACCGGTTCAGAGGCGGAGTCAACGCCAGATGCACAGCGTTCACAAGTATAGGCGCTGTGCACTGTCCTTCTGTACGCCACACACAGACATGTATACAAACACGTGGGCTCCACGCAAGCAATCGTATACACATAGCAACACACACACACACACACACACAAACACATACACACACACAAACACACACGGGCACACGCACGCACGCACACACACACGGAGACACGAAGATACACCTACAGAGAGGCAGACGTACAAGGGCGCTGGATAGACAGAGTGCAACGAGTGATATTGCACAGGCGTGAAGAGACTGACATAGAAGCAGAGGCACACTCATAAACAATGGTACAACGACAGTGACAACCAGACATACGAGAAAAGACTCCGTTTTAGCATCCTAATCTAATCGAGAAGAATCTAGTCTAGCATAATCTAATAGAGTTACAATCTAATCTATTCTATAACCAAGTGTAATGTTGTGCTATCACAACATTGTTGTATACTCTATATATAGCAGCTGCTGTAGTCTTGTGTAGTAGCGCCGCCTAAGTCAGCGTAATCTAATTAAATCGTACAAATTCTATAATCCCTTTTGTAATAATAGGAAAGACGTAGTCCATTGTCCATCGGCCTAGAATCCCTAGTTTAATCCGGTCACAGTGTCATCAGCGACCGACGATGAGTCGAGTGAGTCGGAAAAGGTAAACGAGGACGAAAGATGACACTGAGGGAAGCTAAGGACACTGAGGGAAGTCAAGGACTTTGAGGGAGGCTGAGGAATCTAAGGGAGGCTAAGGAGTCTGAGGGAGGCTGAGGGTTGTGAGGGAGACGAAGGACTTTGAAGGAGGCAGGTCTTAAGTCTCGATAGCAGAGCAAACACAGCTGCTGCACTGAGACAGATGCAGTAAGTGCATTCCTGGTGTTTAACTTAGTCGTCGCTGAGAAGTCTCTCTTGCCGAGAACAGTTAGTCACTTGACCTGCCACCACTGAAGAAGAGGAATCGGGGAGTAGCTGATCGAGGGAGGGTCACAAGAGTTGACAATATGTTATGAAAGTCCACTCGAATACTCATTAGCACCCACTGTGAAATTAATATTTTGCCTGTGTTCGCCGCCTTTCTGTTTGTGTGCTTGTGTTACTGTGTCCGCCTGAATTTATGCTTGTGTCTGCATGTTCTTGTGTGTGCCTAGAATTCATCTGATTACAGGTTAGCAAGGTACTACTATCTCTGCAGCTAACAAACAGAAACAACCAGCGTGACAGATGGCTCTGCCATGGAAAGAGAAAACATTTCCTAAAAACATCTATTTCTACTCTGCAAGGGTCAGATGGAATTATATTGAGTCACTGAGCTCTGCGTGACTCCAAGTGCTAATAGTTTATAATGTTTCTCCTCTTTCTTTGAGTCTGTGACCTGTTGGGAAAGCAACAAAGCCGTCGCTAAGCGATACATCGAAGCCTTAATCTCCGGCCAATCCCAATATAACTTTATCTTATCCAATCCAACGACTTTTGTAGCGCTTTTATCATGATGTCCAATATGTCCATCGATGGGGGCTTAGAGTGAAACCGCAATAAAAAAATACTGCATTTGAATCCACTGGAAAGAGAGAGTGCATTATCAATCTTTAATCGCGAACAAAATAATTGGTAAATTTTGTGTATACGTTGATCCTATGAGTCCATATTTCTGTCCGCTTATTCTATTAGTACCCCAGCTGTGGCAGAGTTTAGGGTTCCAATGTCGGCTGGAAAACGCCACCAAAGGGTCAATGTTTGATACAACCATTGTTTGACTAAATAAAATATTGATATGCAACATTCATCATCGTCGAATTTAAGTAACATAAAATTTCCTGCTGTTTCCTGTGTTCCCGAATGATGGCGTTCTTAACTATATTATTGATAGGACTATTGCTCGGATGGTAGGCCTACATGTAAACCTAGTTTCACATTAGGTTTCTTATAAATTATTCGCCACCTGTGAGTTCCTATTCTTGGAAGACTTTGTTTATAGATTGACATAATAGTATTGTCATATATTACTGACAATACAGTATTATAGTATTGCCAGCTGAAGTGGTTGTTTCCGGGTGCACTACTACACTTGTGAACTCTGTAAGGCTGGCGTTAGACAATTATAATGTTCAATCAAAGACGTTGGTGATGGAAAAAGCTGTAGGCCTATCGTGTAAGAGAGCGTACGGATCGCGGTTCGATTCCTGATGCGGGTTTACTTAAGAGATTTAAATCTCGAGCTAGCACGGTGTCTTAGATGGCGAGACCATCATTTAAAATGACAGGCGTTGGTGAAGGAATTCACCCGATCAATTCAATGAAAAAATGGTAAAGTCGAGGCCAAAATACGGTCACTGTAGAAAAACGCCAACATCTGCATTTACTCTGTACATTTTGTAAAGGGAACTGAATTTATACGGACAGTCTACAGAAATTCACTTGATAAAAGGGATTGAACCAGTTATTCCCTCCTAAATTTATATGGGCTAGTCTACAGAAATTCACTTCTCTGGTTCCAGAGAATGATTTTATGGAGCATTTGCAGACGATTGCTATGCAATGATCATGTCAATCATTTGAATAAATTACACAAAACCCATTATATGAGACGTCGGAACTGCATGCACATCACAGCAGACACTCTGAACGCTTAATATACCATTGCACATAGGCCTAGGATAGCCTACACGTATATCGGCTTAGAGATAAGTCTCCTTTAGGATTATACATAAACAAGATATATGAAATTGGCAATCGACCAGTATCACAAAACTTATATTTATACCAATTTGGCACATAAATGAAAAAAATTCTAATTAAATTACTGGTAATTTAACATGCACAGAATGTTTATAAGACATCCAAGATAGGGCTATAACATTGCACGATAACATTTAGCAAGTTAGAATTAATCATCTGTATATATAAATATCTATAAATAAATAAATATACAAATAGGAGTGATCAGCATTGCTAGAGGGATATAGGCCTTCAATTAAAAACGCCCAATTTTACAACACAATGCAATACCATACAATACAACTGCATATTGATATTTTATATTGCATGTCCTACGAAGTTCAGAAGTGCGCAGACGCACAGATGGTGAGGATGCAATTATACTGCAGACACAGCGCAGGCAGAGCAACAGCTGTGCGCGAAAGGCTTTCTCAAACATTTCAATTCCCCGACGCAGTAATCTCATCGGAAAAGGATCGAATCCGTACGACAGTTCTAGCCAATCGGCTACCGTGTCAAACCATTTTTGTAGCGCAATCTTATTGACACTCCTCATCAACGCATTTGGCCGTGGCAACAGAAATCCACTATGTAAAAGGAAGGAAAACCATAGGTCGTGATAAACGTAGAAGTAAGTTTTCGTTGAATGCAATATTGAATGGAAGTGGGCAATGCTATGGGGCCTATCTGGTTGCATGCACATCGTCGCACAGTCGCACGTGCATTCTGGGTTTTTCAATTTACAGCACAAGGACTGCAATCACAAAATGCCCCACTTCCCATTATGGGTTTAGTTTTTACTTTTAAACGATATTCTTCTAATGCATTTCGTCTTATTTCGATTTCCGAGGAGCTCTCTGCGATTCTGAGAGATGAGACGACGAAGGAGAAGAAGCGGAATTCCGAAGCCACGGATCAGCGGAGATTTCCCACGTATCTGGCACGCAGTGGATTAGTCTACATTTACCATGTGTTTGACTTCTGCAGAAGAGGTTGGTCGGTGCAGTCCTAAGAGAGAGACAGAGACAGAGACAGACAGACAAAGAGACAGAGACAAAGAGGGACAAAGAGAGAGAGAGAGAGAGAGAGAGAGTGTGTGTGTGTGTGTGTGTGAGAAAGGAGGAAGAAGGTGAGCGATGGACTGGAATACATACGGTTCAGATACAGAAGCAGATATACAGACAGAGAGACAGATATTGTAATCGTAATCGTAATTGTATTCGTAATATTATCGTTTCTACAGCGCCCACGAAGGCGAAGTCACAGCTTACTCACAGGCGTTTAATCAAAATAAAATCGATAGGCACAGGGTCAAAATCCAGAGAGTGAGGCAAGCTGAATGGTAAGAGATGCAGTGAGTACCGTGATAAGAGGGACAGAGACGAAGAAAGATACAAACAGAACTAGAGAAAGAGATAAAGAAAGACAAGTAGAGAAAACAAGGAAGGAGAGAGAGAGGGAAGGAAAGAAAGGAAGGTAGGATATAAAGAAGCACAGAAAGATGGAAGAAAGTAAGGAAAAAGACGAAGAAGGAAGTGAGAAACGAAGGAAGGAAATGAGCAAGTAAGGAAGGGTAGATGGCTAAATTATGGAATACATAAGAATTGAGGAAATAAAGGAATGAATGACGAAAGGACCGAAGAAGCGGTGGAAGGATCCGACGGAACGATGGAAAGAAGAGAAGAAGGGACGAAGGATGCCAGAAAAGAAAGAAGCAAAGAAATCAATGTAAGTAAAGAAGGATAGATGATCACATTACGAAATACATGGGAAAACGAAGCAAGAAGGGAGCGAAGGAAGGGAGCAGCGATGGAAAGACGGAAAGAAGGAAGGAAGGAGCGAACGAACAAAGGGAAAAAGGAGAACTATGGGTGTAAGGAAGAAAGGAAGGTGTGGAATGAGGGAGTAGGGGAAGAAGGTAGTGATTAAGGAAAGAAGGGATGAGGGCAGAAAGGGAAGAAGAGAGCGTGGAATGCATGCAGATTATAGAAGACGAGAGGAGCTGATGCGAATCACCTGCGTAGGAGAGAAGCTGTCGGATTTGCAACTGGACTGATGAATGAGAAGCGATGAGAGCGATGAGAGCGATGAGAGCGATGAGAGCGATGAGAGCGTAAGGGTGATGATGAATGACCAATGAGGCGTGATGAGTGCTAAATTCTTTGGGGTGACGGGAGGATGAACCGAGGAGTCGAGGCACAAACCCTCAGGCAGTGAGTGGCTTCGAGGCCGTGTAGGCTATGGCCCTCTGGCATTGCGTATATATAAAATCTGTAGGGGCGGTGATCCTCGGACGGAGGTCGAGGGGGACAAGTCTCGTCATCTTTCTCAGAGAAGGAGGACACATTATACGTTTTTCGCACGACACATTTCTTACCCATCCGGGTCACCCTCTGACTGCATGGGTGTCAGAGGATGGGTAAGAAATGTGTCGTGCGAAAACTGTACAGGTTCCATTTTGGCGTATGCGCAATATATGCATATATATATATATATATAGATTCATGATTGATTGACTGATTCATTCATTCACTACGAAGATTTATATAGCGCTGCTTAATCTATATAGCCTAGAAGGGGCGCGCCCCTCCCCCCTATGTCAATCAAATTAATCAAATCCAATATGTTTTTATTGATCCCATTCGGACTGTACGCTGTTATTACATAACAAGTAGAAAAGCGAAAAAGCTGTACAATAGAACATTTTAGCAATAACATAATATTATAAGGGACGGGACAATAGGGAAAATGAATGACCCTAAGGGACCCAAAGACCCCGCTATAGCCGGGCCTACCCTTTCCATGAAATGTTAATCAGCAGTAGGTCAAAGTGCAGTTAACAGAAGTTTTTGTCTTAACTAGTTAACTAATCAAGTTCGTGTACACATATCATATAAAGCTTCGTAGTGAATGAAATAATCAATGAATGGATCAATGAATCTAATATATAATTGTCTAATAACAGGCCTTATATTAGGCCTATATAGCAGTGTAGACCATATGTCTAGTAAATGATAGATATAGCATAATATAAATATATGCACTGGCAAAATAATATATGTTCGTGTAAAGTGTAATTGTGTAATAAGCCTATAATATCATAAATTATAGGCTTAAAATCAGGTTATACGATAGTAGGGCCCTAATGCTCAAGTATTGTGTTTTGTGTTGGTTGTACTGTATAGGACTTAGATCGAGCAATTTATCTAAGTCCAAATTTAGAGGTATTTAGGTTCCGTTGCGCCATACCTTAGGCTACCTAGCAACTTGCGTGATGAAAGTTCTTAACATCGCTTTATAATGGCGCATCTGTTATGGCCTTCTGTTTACCATAGACCTAATTGCTTCATGATATATTGTAGTCGTTGTGAAGCGCTGTGTACTCATTTTTCTATTCTCAGGTTGTGCGTCTAACAGGGCATTGGGAATTGCATGCACCAAAGCATTCGAAGTATCGTTAAGAGCACCGTAGGTCTATAAAATGAAGAAAAAGATATCTGAATGTCTGACTCTGACCCAGTGTCCTAAGGCCCTAGGCCTATTGGAAATTCTTCACTTGGAACCGATTTCATCCCTGTCCATCGATTACGTTTTGACTGAACGGATGCAGATACGATCGATCTCACGATTGCTTTGTATTTCTGTGTTGACGATTGCGATATTCAAAGTCACCCATTCGGAAGTCTGTCCTCTATGCATCTGTGTGCGTGTGTCTGTCTGTCTGTCTGTCTAGCTATCTATCTATCTATCTATCTATCTAACTATCTATCTATCTATCCATCCATCTAACCATCCATCCATCCATCCACCCACCCACCTATCCATCCATCCATCCATCCATTCATCCACCCTTCCATCCATCCATCCAACCCATCTGTCTGTCTGTCTGATTATCTGTCTGTCCGTCTGTCCGTCTGTCTGTCTGTATGTTTGTCTATCTGTCTGACTGTATACATAAACCCACGCTCTTCCTAAGAGGAGACTGCAGTAATCGGGACCCCGTTGCTATCTAGCGAAAGAGACCGACATGATTATTATCCTTGACGATGCTTTTAACGACAGCCTCTGCACTAATTCGATACTATCTGCACGACACACAGAGGCATTAAGCTGTTTAAGAGCACAAGCAACTGACCGCTTCTTTCTAATATAGTGTGACATCACTTCGTTCCGTTATAAAATATACGCTGTTTAGGCCTATTAACCCTTTTTATGAAGACGTCTTTGACGTTAATAATATTCGTCCTTGGTTTGTCATGGTCAATTGGTCGCGCCAGAACTCCGCTGCTCGCACTTTGGCAGCGCCAATCCCAAGGCTGGATGAATGGGGAGAACCACGCTAATGATCTTTGTTACAGACTTACAGTTACAGCACAACAGGTGTGTAACAAACGAGGGGACAGAGGGGGCAGCTGCCCCCAGTTTAAAAACAGTTTTAGTGGTATGTGCGCCCACATGTGTCGTTATACTGAACTCATTATAATTATTTTCAGGGCCATCAAGCTAGGTGAATTCTGTCTTGAAAGAACATGGTAGATAAGGCCTAAGCTATAGCTTTGAGTAGCTGATTATTATTATTGATGGCGTATACCGTGAAGACCCTACGTTAGACCGAGTCAATGTATTAGGTCCTATGTACGTGTTTATTTTAGTTCAACAAGTGCATGAGCAAGTCGTTAAATGTCTAGAACGCTTTTATTTGGACGCTCTCTTGGCACAAATAGTTCGTTTGCATTTCGATTTTCGACCACAGATAAAAATGTTTGCACGATGGTTCATTCACGATCACCTTAATAATATAACTATATTTAGAATGGCCGTGGTTCATTTGGATATGATAAGTATGACGTCATTTTTGGCTTGCGTCATCTAGCATTTGACTGAAAATGAGTCGGTAGCACGAGCCAGAGGTGCAAAAATCAAGATTTAAAAAAAATTAAAAGTTGGTTTTTGTTTTATTTGGTTTTTGGGCTTTTAGTTTTTCTTTGAATTTGTCACAACAGTTTTCTTTATTAAAAGCTTCAGACACAGCATGAAAAAGAGCTCCAACTCGCTTTTATAATTAGGCTTGATTTAGCTTGATTTCGGACTGAGTACACACAAATAGTAATATAATAGTAATATTAGTAAATTAAATAAAAATATATAAAAAATTGCTATTTTTCGTATCTTTTGGGTTTTTCTTTGTAAAAAACAAAAAGCAAATAACCAAAAAGCTAACATGTTTTGCGGCGCTGATACGCGCTGTTGTCTAGATTTATTAAGATGATCGCAATGCTCTCTGGAAATGTGGAAAATGTCTATTATAATCCCAAGAAAGAAATGCTAAAAATTCCAAATTTATACAGCGCCGTTCGAAATATTGCGAATGGCACCAAGTTCCAGCCTTCACTAGCGATTCATCGCCTTCCCAATCTAACCCTCTAGCTTCTCTGCTCTCTATGATCCATCTGGCAGTCAAACATTGAACTTCTGAGTCCTCCTCTGAACTACCAACACCGTTCGTGAATAAGCTTTAGAAGTTTGGAGATAACGAATTACGATTACGATTAGAAATCGTAGTTGTATGACCATCGAATTGATCAGTTTTTGCCACCTCCAAAGAAGATCAAGTTACTCAAGAAAAATGTTTAGAAGCCTTCTGAGCCTATGGGCCTATATTTTGTTTGAGTAACTTGATGTATTAAAGAAGGCCAATACATTTTGTTACACATGTTAGGCTACAATTTGGCCACTTCTCATATTCGCAAGAGAGGGCATCCTTTCGTGCTGTTTAAAAATAGTTTTGCTCATCGCAATATTTTATTTTCAAGTGTGACTTTGTTATCAATTCCCATTATTGTCTATTTAAAAAATGTATGCAGTCATAGTGTACAGAGTTATGCACGAGCGTTTTTGGATGCAAATCAGGTTACGTACTTACTAAACTCTAATGGACGACGGGCCTTGATTGATACATTAGTACGTCATCGGGTGATGCTCCAGATATAAATAGGCAACCTGTTCGCGAAGGTCCTTGTGTTTGTGCGTTATGCTGTTGTTTTTCGCCAACATGGCGGAGGATGGTGGCTTTAAAGAGATAATACTAACAAAACACGATGCCTATGGATTTGGTTTTACGGTTATCGGTGGCTCACAGTATGACTTACCTCCAGTTATTTCTGACATTCTGGATGGGTCACCTGCTGACCTTTGCAGCGAGGCAAGTGTTAGCTTTGATTTGGACTTAAATTTTGTCGTATCTGACCGTGCCGATAGCCGTAGTCAACTGACCAAGATTTCCTTCGAATCAGAGTAGTTGACTTTGTCAATGTATAGTCTAGAAAATCACTTGTTCTCCACTTGTTTAATTATATGTGTCTCGTTTTTACAGTCAGGAGCTTTTCTTGGTCTATTGTCAGAGATTAATGCCCATTTTTGCAGCCGGCTTCCATCCTTTACAAGACTAAAAGCGTGATAATGTATCTCAATATAAATACTCTAGTAACCTCAAGCGATCAAATCCGGGAGGATATTGGCTTGAGTTTTATTTAAACATGATGGAAATGGACAAGACTTGGAGTGGAAGACCTAGATAAAGATAGATGCTATGGTAACTGACAAGTAACTTTAGTAACTGGCAAGTAACTATGGTAACTGGCAAATAACTATGGCAATTGGCAAGCAACTGTGTCCAGTGGCAACACCAAAACAATGGCTGAGACTGTGAAATGATGACATGCATCTTGTGTAACCTTCAATTAATTAAGATAGAGGGATGAAAATTATAGTAGCTGGCCACCAATCTATGGGAACTGAAAGAGTTTAACTCAGAACCAAGGCTCTGTCCATCTAAAACTACATTGAGACTGATTGCAAGCATTGGCATTAGGATTATAGCTAAGCTTCCCATGTTGAAGCTCTTCATAAGCAGTCTGTCATACTCTCTCCTACAAGGTGGTTGTTGTTATTGGCTTTTAAGGATCTTTCAACTGAAGATCAAGAGCACCATTTGAAAGCCAAATATATTGCCGAATTATTCAACCTAAGCTAGATTCTGAACCAAAAGTATAAGGGCATGCCTCTATGGAAACAACTCTAAAGCATCCTCACGGTAATATATAATCGCTTGACTGCACAAGCGCAGTCCAAAGGTTGGACACTATTCAAACCTCCCACCTTCAAGACCTTGCTCAAGAGGATCTTAAAATAATTTAAGATCTCTATATACCTGCATATAATGAAATGCACCAAGCTATTTAAATACTTGCAAATCAAATATCTGGGTATGGTGGACTGGGTTGATCCAGCTGGCCTGATAATCTGTGTACATCGTCACTATATGGTATGGCATAAACCATGGTGGGCACTCCTTAGTCTCATTGTCTTTCCCAGTGTCTTATCCACTCCAACTATATGTCATCTGAAGCTGCTATAAACTCTGCACTAGTCTCCAGTGTAGACATATTCTTGTAGTAGAATATAGTAGAATATTCTTGGATAACTAATTTGATTAACTCATCGATTAGACAGGACAGATATCTATTTCTAATTCTAATCAATTTGCTAAATGATCTTGATTATTCCTATTATGATCGATTTGCAAATTTCTGTGATTAATTCTAATTTTGGTAGATGTGCAATTTTGCTAATCATTTAGCCAATCAATTGGGCTAACAGGCAATTCTAATTCTAATTGATTAGCTTCAAGATTATGCTAATTCTGTCGATTGACAAATTTCAGATCTTGGGACACACAAGTACCACATGCCTGAGGGCAGTTGCTAGTAGAATAGATGTGTGATTATCCTGGATGTTTATGCAGGACATTTTGAGAGCCTTAGGGCCATTAAATGTGCAGTGGCATGATGGAATCACATTTTGAATTGTAGCTTAACTACTAGTTCATTCACATTCCTTTAAATAGCACTCAGTTCGTAAACAATGCCGAGTTTAAATGGATCACAATAGCGAACCATCTGAAACTGACTACGAGTTAATTGTGGTCCCTCATGACTACGAACGCAGAGTTTTGGGAAGTCCTGTGAAGGTGGGTGTATGTTCCAAGATTTCTAGTGTACTTCAACCCCCCCAGACTCATCCATGAAATAAGTTAAGTGACTATAAATTGGGTTTGGGATGTTGTGAGGAGAGGATTAAGGATCTTGTGCTCATGTGCCACTTGAGTCTGAGAAATTGAAGCTGCCAGCAATTCATCCCATCATTTCTAACATGTTATTGTGACAGCCAATGTGTAGTGTATTTGCGTTTAGGCTGTGCGGCTGATTGGTGCTGTCTTGTCCAGTTTTACGTTACAGTACTGTATAAGTTGCTGTTAGAAAACCCGTTTCAATGAATATTCCAAAGTTATACAACAATCCTGATTGATTTAAGGTGTTCTACCTGTTTACACCTGTATCTCTACATCTTTTGTTGTCCATATTTGTTTAGAGTTGTACCTATTAAGTTCTAGTTGTTTGCACAACCTCCTTATCTCAGTTCTGTATTTGCCAACTGTCAGATGCAGATAGAGTGAACTGTTTTCTGATTAATGTTTTGTTAACTACGAGCACAGAAGCGAAACTTTAATTAAACAAAGGCTTCATTTAAATTATTAGAGGTTGGTGAAGGTCTTTGACTCAATTTAGGTATTTTGTAAGTAGGATTTTTATGCTAGGACTTTAATCTGTTTCATGTGCATAGAATTGTGAAAAATTTGTATATCAGGGAAGCAGAATTGTTGCACGAACAGCTTGTCTGTGTGTTTGTCTGTGTCTCTGTGTGTTTGTCTATCTCTGTGTCTCTCTGTGTCTTTGTGTTTGTCTATCTCTGTGTCTCTCTGTGTCTTTGTGTTTGTCTATCTCTGTGTCTCTCTGTGTCTTTGTGTTTGTCTATCTCTGTGTCTCTCTGTGTCTTTGTGTTTGTCTATCTCTGTGTCTCTCTGTGTCTTTGTGTTTGTCTATCTCTGTGTCTCTCTGTGTCTTTGTGTTTGTCTATCTGCAATCTCACAATTCCACCACTAGAGTGTGTTGAGGAGATGACCCAAGACATGATCGTATCGATCAGTGGGAGTAGCCACAAGTGGTTACTGTGAAAGATTACGTTATATTTCATCACATTAACAATATCCTCTTCCTCCTCAGTTCATTTCCTATCGTCGCTAATGAGGAGGATGTTTCCTCATCCGGATGTTGCCCATAGTTAAAATTCTCCGACGTTGATGATGTTTTGGTATGAGATAATTTGTTCGATTTATTGACCATGAATTGTTGCTCTGTCTGGTTTATTAGCTGGAGATTGGTGACATTTTAGTAGCCGTGAACAATGTAGATGTGTCCTTCATGAAACCTAAAGCGGGTAGGAACAGGGGTGAATGCATGCTAGCATTGCTAACCAGGGGCGTCTAATGTTTACCCTCTCAACCCTCTGCAACACAACCCTCCCATTCCTCTCTTGAGCAGGGTTCTAATATTTTATGACTTTTTTTGATGTCCATGGGGATGCTTAACGAGGGACTTGTGTCATCACAGTTTCAAGTTCCCGTTGGCCGCTTGATGAACTTTGCCAATTAATTATTCATGTATGATCTTCATATCAATATGATGGTCATGTTTTTTAATGTTGCCTTTGTTTTTCCGCAAATCAGTTTGTCTTTCGACGCTGAAATACGAATAGGCATCATCATGTAAATCCCACCAAAACATGACCCCTTCCCTTAATTATTCCCCATCAGGGTTAGACGCCCCTGTCGCTGACTAAGTAAACTGCTTACTATTCTTCATGAACGACTTACTTTTCTTCACGAACTGCTTACTATTCTTAATGAACTGCTTATTATTCTTCATAAACTGCTTAATATTCCTCATGAACTTGCTATTTTTCTTCAGTGGATTTGCTCTATCCAATGTACTCCATGTCAATGCTAACTTTATAAAACCTAAAGGGAATCTTTTGGCCATTTCATATTTCATTTCTTTAGATAGAAGATTTCTTCGATAAGAAATTTAACCAAGGATGTCGTACTTTCTCTGTATTCACTTGTCTGAGATCTTTTTGGCTTCTACTGTAAAAGCTATTTTAACATTTTATGAATTATATTATTATTTTATTCATTTATTAGTAATCATTCAATTTGTCACCATGTAATCTGATGCAACAAGCAAACTTGTCATAGTTGATGCTTCATTTTCCTTATGAATGATGAATGGTGAAGCATTTATGAATGCCCAGCAAGGGAATGTTTAAGTGTTTTCCAATAAATTATCATGGTACCCATAGTTTATGCTGCCTGCAATCAACACAGTTTTGATGGATGAGTACACTTGCTGTACACTGTCAGAAGAAGATGAGTCAACATGGGAGAGTGTTTCTTTAAATTATGCTTCATATCTATCCATTTATCATTTATTATAATGGGGCTCTGTGGCATAGTGGGATGTTCGTTGCCTTGCGTTCGGAGGATCGCAGGTTCGAATCCACCCCGAGTCACTGCGTAGCGACCTTGGAACAAGGTTGCTCACTCATAATTGTCTGTGAGGAAGGTAACGGGAAACCACCTCACTCATCTCATCCCCGGGTTGCATATTCGGGCAGAGCACTCATCATCATCATCATCATCATGGTACCAGAGTACTAATAAGTTTTCTGCTCAGAAGTCGACTGTTTTGAAACTCTGAATTAAAACATTTTCCTGCTTTGCTTCTTGTAACCACTTCTGATATGTCTTGGTTGGCTACTGCTTCGGTGCTTCACATATGATTGGTTGGAAATATCTTGATGCATGTTAAACAGCTCAGATGTATTCTGTATATAAAATTTTAGTGAATTTATCAAATGCTGGCATGAAACTTATTCATTCATTCATCGAGAAATATCTTTACTGGAAACTGATAATCTTGTCTCAAGACTGCTGGCAATTTTTTTCTCACGAACGCCTCATATAATATTTGTCTGGCATCCAATTTCCCTGTGATGGAAATATTTCCTAGGCTTTGCCACCGTTGGTAAAAATGTGCTGAGTGCGTGACACCATTTAGATTTGCTTATGTCAGTTCCTATGTCATAGTTCGAGCCACAGCAGTGGAGAGGGAGAGACAGAGAGAGAGAGAGGCATACAGGCATAAAGAGAGTGGCGCACAGAGAGACTTCTTCAGGTTTCTTATTATCTATGCTATTCTAGGCACCATGGGGTTGAATCTGTACCTACAGACGTACATATGTAGATATTTATGTCGACATGGATATTCGTCATAGCATTTCCATACTGGTAGGTGGTCCTGTGGTAAGTACAGCATACCAGGAAATTTAACTGCTCTAAAAATGCCACTCGCCGGTGTAAGTCTATATGGTGATAATGGTCTCCCTTGGGAATTTGGGAATTCATTGGACCAGCCGCTGGTTGTGATGTGCCAAGAGTAAGCAATATGAAATCAACTAACACTCAGTGTCTTTGGCCGCCTTTCAGGTTATTTTTAAACACCTGCTTTTCTTCCACAAGTTTCCTATACGGCTAAACTTAGGGCGACCTATAGACTGCTGTGCTATCCTGGTGGTAAGTCAGAGAGAGGAAGAGAGTTGAAGGTCAACCAGCGGCTGAAAATAAGCAAGGGAGCCGGTGTTTGGCATTTACTGTTTCAACTCTTGCGTTGCCGATATACATTGTAGTTTGGCACCAATACATACATACCTAGGGGTCCGAGTTTGCCAACTTGACGGTTGCTGTTCTGTACTAGTTGGCCTGTCCTGATTGCCCGTCTCGACGGGGTTCTTCGATCTGCTGCCCGCCTCATTGGACGATTTTCGAAGTACACTCCTATCTCGGACTATGTGCTTGTTTGCACTTTTGTTAAATAGATGCAATAGTAAATGTTTTTATGTAGTGTTAACAACCTTTTATTTCTTTATTTTTTTATTTCTTTAGGTATTTCTTTAGAGTTGTATGTGGCCCTAAAACAGTATTACAAAGACGTTTCTATCCATCCATTGAACTCTGGTATGTTTGCAAAAGCATGTGAAAATTACCTTTTATGAATAATTATGCATGAGTGACTCTTCCTTTGGTGGTTGTCTGATAACGTGTGCTGTCTGGTGTGTTGAGATGGAGCTGTAACTAATGAAATCCAGTCAGAATTAGTAAATTATTCTATGGACAAATGAGACTGGCTGTGTTTAAGGACATGAACCTCACATGCAACACTACATACGGACGACTGTATGTGTAGACACATTTACACTGTTTGGAGGTCAACATAGGAACTAAGGGAAGGACTGAATTAGTGAGGGTGGGGAAGTGTATACAGGTGGGTGGGATTAACATTCGTTAGTTAATTATCTAGATACCTGATATAGTATCTTTATATGCTGTTAATATTATTAGTAACTTTTAATGCACACGGCATCAACCAATCTCTCTCTACAAAGGAAAAAATGAGTAAGTATTCATGACAAATGCAGTCACTGCAGTTGTGTGTGATTACCGTACTAAGGTGTCTCTCTCGATCTTCTGTCAACGCCAACTGGTATCACATGTTTCTTAAATTAAGGTTATATTTTTACAACTCTACTAGCATATATCAAGCTTGCACTATAAACAGACATTCATGGAAACCTTAATCTCTCAAGAAACCTGTCTTACTGGATTGGCAGGCAGTTAGATCCAGACAGCTTTGGTAATTCGGTTGCTGTGATAAAGAGATGACAAGACAGTAATTTCATCGGCCTGCCATCCATGTGCAATATCAGATCCGATAAGCGATATGCTAGGATGCAGCTGCCAGCTTAGTGGAAACCTAGTGTGCATCAGTGAGTGTTTGTTTGTCTGTTTATGTATTTATATTAAAGAAATTTGTATAGCGCATTTTGCTTGTCTCTCAGGGCCAAGACTCTCTAATGTAGGTGATTTTACAAGTTCATTCCCATGCAATTGATGCTTGGAGCAGAAGAAGACGAGCTGGCAGCCCTGCGTATGAAGTGTTAACGACTTTATTTTCTTAGCCTTGGCATATGAGGGAAGGGAACATCAGTCTTCTCGCTCATTCTGGCTCATCTTCTCACCTACTGCACACAGTCAGTGTGCTCATCATAACTGAGTTGGTGATTTGGAGCATATGAGCATATGGGGATTTGAAACCCATCCTCTCGATAGACAGTACAACATGCTGACCACTGCGCCATCGAATCAAAGGTAAATCTCAATTGCAATTAGGCACAGTTGTAAATCTAAACCCATGGATTCTGGCAGAACCGTAGTAACACATCCTGGTAAAACCAGGGTAATGCATTGTGTTTGATTAGTAAAGGTTTCTGAGTTCCTTGTCCAATGTGCCTTCTGTGTGATATCAATAGTGATAGCATTACCATGGGAGGCTATGGATGATATTTTCAGCCATTTTTATCTAATCACAGCCTTCAGTAGCAAGTCGTTTTGGTGCAGTTTGAGATAAACTCAATCAATCAATCCAAGAAACTTGATACTGCTCCCCTTCAAGGTATCTACTCATAGTGTGACGTACAACATCAATAGTCTTTGAAAGTCTCATTTCCTGTAGGGAACTGAGTTTGAATTTCTTGCTGAGTCCGAGTTCCAAGTTTCAAATATTTAAAAGTCTCAATCTCTTGATTTTTACTTTGGCAGTTTTCGTTTTTTCGTTTTTTTAGATCAATAAATTTGATTTTCGTTTCAAATCAGAAAATCTTTCAGATTTTCGTTTCAAAAAAGAAAATCGGAAAGATTAAGACTTGGACCCATTTTATTTCTGAGTCAGAGTAATGCTGAGTTCTACGAAACTCAGGCCGAGTTGAGTTCCAAACCAAAGTTTAGTTTCTTCCCTGATTTTCTACTTTCTTAAAACTAATCCTGTAAATTGAGCTATGGGCAAATTGTGCACTTTTTCACGGTATTTGTTGTGTTCGTCAAAGCTGAATTTAGTTTCTTAGGGAAGAAGGGAAAAACTAAGAACAGTGTGTTGTCTATGGCCCCCATATATCATTTAGCAATCTGTGCTAATTGTCTTTGATATGACATGGTTTTAGTAAAACTTAAAAGTACTGGTCAATTATCCTGCATGGCTATTCGGATGCTGAAGTCTGGCCCTATGCCTACTTTAGAGTATTTATCATTGTTGGCAATTTTAATTGAACATTAGTGTTTTCTTTGTAGTTTTAACTGGCATTGATATTAATTATTGAAACTGTGAACAATGTGGAATGGTTGAATTAAAGAAGTCAAGCTTTACTTAAATATAAGAGTGTGTTAGTTATTTTAAGATATTGAATTTACTGTACACTCTCTCCGTTTGTCTATCTATCTATCTATCTATCTATGTAACTCCGAAACTTTGGTTCGGAACTCAGAGTTTCTATCTCTCTGTCTCTCTATCTCTCTGCCACTGAATATATATAGTTTCTATTTCCTAGTATAAACTAAGGCAACACTAAAAAATTATAAAATTTTTGCAAACTGCCAAACCAAAAATCAGGAGAATGAGACTTTTTATAAATATTCTAAACTCAGCTCAGGCTCAGCAAAATTCAACTCTTAAAACTCGAACTCGGCAAGAATTTCAAACTTAGTTATTCTCTAATTTGTCCAAACTATTTCCAGGCTTTAACGATGTACACACTAGAATATGATTTCAAAAACAAGTGACCCTAGCCACGATTTGAGGACAATGCGGTGGTGGTATCTGTAGCCACCCTATGTAACTTTCTTTTTCCCTATAGAGGGTTTCTCGTTTAGCTGATAAACTTATCGTATTGTAATTAATACTTATTTATTTGCTGATGTATCATGTATCAAACTCTTTGCCATGCACAATTACTGTATTCATTGATGACTAAACATCAACTGATGATGCTGAGTAATTGTGTGTGAATGGCTTCCTCATGGTCTTTATTGAAGATGATTACTGTTGCCCTCCTCCTTTATGCAGACTTGAGACTGGTATGACCCAGTGGCTAATTCTGATTTTGTAGTTCCTATTTAAGGACACTGTGCTATGACTAAGAAGATTAACGTTAGGGTTTGAATTGTCAAATTTGAACTGGGGGGTTGAAAAATCTTAACAAGTCCACATTGTCCAGATATCCTGACTAGAACTATTACGAACCTGAAACCAGTTTATGGGCAAATTGTAAAGTGCAGCTGTGGGTGCCAATGAAAGCTGATCTAGGGGTTTGCTTGACCCCCAAGGTTATGTTAAAGAATTAACTGGCAGGGTTGAAAAATGAACTGGGGGCCAGTGAGGTTGAACCCTCCCAACCCTCTGACAATTCAATCACTGATTAGCATTGCCCTCCTTCTTTATACAGACTTGAGACTGGTATGACCCAGTGGCTAATTCTGATTTGTAGTTCCTGGTTAAGGATGCTTTGTTATAACAAAGACGATTAGCAGTGCCCTCCTCCTTGATAAAGACTTGAGACTGATATGACACAGCATCCGGGTTTGAATTCTGATGTAAAGCCTGCGGGAGTGCAAATCTCAGTTACATTCAGTACGCTGGAGAGATAATAGCATAGTGATAATGATGCTGGATTGCCAATGCAATGGTACAGGGTTAAAATCCTCTGCTTCGACTGAAAGCACAAAAATTCTAAAACTAATCTCAAACGCAATTGTTTGAATTAGATAGATAGTAATACATTCAATGCTGTTGTTGCCAGATTTATAAGGTATTACAAGTGTTTTGCCACATGCATACATACAGAAACACAGACTTACATGCATACATAAACAGTTAAACACATACACATATATATATATATATATATATACATATACATGTATTCATAAACACATGCATATACACGTAGACATGGGCATATATATATATATATATATATATATATATTTGTAATTATCAGAGCTATCAGTTGCTAGAGCCATACTAGTTTCTAATAGTACACAACATCATTTGTAATACTGCACACAGTCACACACATACACACACACACACACACACACCCAGCCATACAAGCAATGGACCAGCTGCATCCTATAACAGTTACCTTTAATGCAATATCTAGTAGCCTACTTCACTACAGAAGCCTTTCAAGTCAACCTAGCAATTCAACCAAGCAGAAATTGTAAGCAACTTCTCCTCGCCTTCTTCTTATTTCCTAGGTTTGATGTCGTGCCCTCTAGATCACGATCTGATTCCACCAAAAGCGCAGAGATGAAGCACTAATTTTTTTCGTCAAGAGTGCTAGCAGGCACTGGTGGTCAAGATATATCGTCAGGCACATGTCTCTGTCGAATGTCCCTTCCTGATATGGGACATCATCGGTTAGAGCGGTCAGCCCGTAACGTTCAGTGTGCGCCCTAGCGAGCGGGTTCGACCCTCGTTCGAGGGACCTTTAGTACTACTAGCAGATTGTATTTATTATTATGATTACTATCTGAATCATTCTTGTATTGTTGCGATTTTAATTCAAGTACATTTGGCTAGCTTTCAATTTTTCTTCATTATATAAGCAGTGGGTCCGTGGCATATCCGGTTATATAACGAAGCCAGCCTGGCAGCCTTATGTACGGATGCCCCTCTTTTGTCATAAACGACTGATTTAGGTTTTGGCACAGATTCAGAATGACCAGAGCAGTCTTGTTTTGGATGAGTATCAAGTGGCCATCAGACTGGACTTAGCTACGAAGAAGAATAAGAGCAGTCCCATTAGCTGACCCTGAGGCAGCCGCGGGTATGAACGAAATGTTGGCGATTTCATTTTCTCAGCCTCGGCTTATGCGGGCGATCCATTAGACTGGTCGTAAGGCAGCCATGGGCATGAAGTGTTATCGACTTCAGTTACTTGGCATAGGAGAGTAGTTGGCCAGTCGTCTACCTGGCCGCCGTCTCACCTTACAACCGACTGTTGAACATCTGTACTAAATTCTAAAGTTCTGTGGTTTTGTGTGATGTTTTATAGACAACATGTGTGTGGCTTGTGGCCTATGTGTGTGGCTTGTGGCCTATGTGTGTGGCTTGTGGCCTATGTGTGGCTTGACTTGCAGTTGTCTTTCTCTCCAACCCTCTCATGGTTGGGTGGTTGCTATATACTGACTGATGGACACAAGGGGAGCCAACACCTGCTGATCAGTCTGCGTCAGCTTCTAAATGAAAGCTGTGTGGTAGTTAGTTGCTATCTATAAGGACACTGTGTTATAGCACGCATGGTTATCTTCTCCCTCCTTTATCCAGGCTTGGACTGGCACTGCCAGAGTACCAGCAGTGTGGAGTTTGCTGTGTGATAGTATTTATATAAGCTGATGTAGCTAACTGATAATGCACCAATCTTTTTTACCTTAGGGATATAGGGTCAATTCTCTGGTGTTAGTTATCTTTGTCCTTTGCTCTAGGAGAAACACAGCACACACACACACACACACACACATTGCTACGCACACACACGGGTGCGCACACACACTCAGTGTTTGGGTATATACATATAATATATATATGTATATGTGTGTATATATATATATATATATATATATATATATATATACCCATTGTATCCTAGCTTTCAGTTTGTGTATTCATTTACACTATACACCTTACTGTATTAATCTATTTACAAACCTGTAAGTGTTTGTTGAGGCCACTGCATGTTGTTACAGTTTCAGATAATGGCAATTTCATTTCAGTAGACTATGCTAGACAATTGATTTGTCACTGGCCAATTAGTAATGAAAAACATGCCAATGGGGCAGAAGAATTAATGGCAGATATTTGAAACATAATCCTAGGATCTAGTAATAAGTAAGACCAACTTAACTGTTGATTAATTATCTATTAAGAGGTGACTCTTTATAATACATTGGAGTGTCATTACGATGCTGTATTTGACTGTAATTGCAATTACAGCTTTTTAATGAGGTTGCGTTATAACATTCTGAAAGGATTAAAATTTGTTGCCCAGAAGCCAATTCCTTGACTGTAGTTTCAGTTTAACGACTCTGATAGCAACGATCGACTCTGATAGCAACGATCGACTCTGATAGCAACGATCGACTCTGATAGCAACGATCGACTCTGATAGCAACGATCGTTAGCATCGCCCTCCCCGTCCTTTATCCAGTCTTGGGTCTGGCACTACTAGCTAGTGCAAGCATTGGAAGAGTTAGTTCCATGACGGGTGTAATAAAATTCTGTTATGATGGAACACATCTTAAGGAAGCTTCAGTGTAGTTTGAAAGCTGTTGGGAATGACATGTAAATGTTTGTGTTTTTATATAGCTCATTTTCCAATGGAATTGATCGTGTGAGATCCTTCATCGTCGCTGCCCATTTGAATGGGGAAACGGGCACCACCCCATTTAGCCTCCCTGTGCACGGGCCGTGCCAGCTCGAGATTTAAATCTCTTTTATAGCCATGCCGGGTGACTTATGGTGCCGTGATCTGTATGGCGATATGGTCAGTCGTTATCCAACAGTTTGAGTCTGTGAGTGACATTGGTCAACTTGCCTCAAATTGCAGATTTAGAGCTACCGACTTCAGATGTATGTACAAGTAGCAGTAAGTTACATAAATGAGACGAAGGAATTGATGACGTAGAGACACAATGTTGGATGATATTCTGTTGAATTGTGACATTTAGTTTGATGCAATGTTTGGCTTGTTTGCAGTTTTGAGTCAGATCTGCCGTGGAGGAGCGTCTGTGAGACTGAAAGTCAAACCAGGTAAACTTAGAACTACTAAAACTGCCTTGGATCAACACAGCACGTTTGCTGTTTTAGGTCCATCAACTTGGAATGACCTACCTCCATCATTAAGGTCCAAACTAATGACTGTTTCTCTTCTTCGACTTCTCGTGTTTGAAGGCATTTCTTCTACCCCGGCGATTCCGTGCTGAGAGCGCCTCTGAATAGTTATTCTGAGAGAGGCGCTATATAAATCTAAAGATATGATACAATACTTGAGTGCCACTGTGTACAATGGAGACTTTGACCTCTGATCTTAGCACATATACATACATACATACATACATAGACATAACCTTGCAAACATAGAAACATACATTCCTACTTAGGCACATGAGTACAGAGTGGCGGCTCTAGACTTTTCTAATGGGGAGGACGAAGGGTTCGGGGAACCTCACAGAGGAACCAATGGGATGTCATCAAAACTGTCTTTAAAACTGGGCTACAATTTGGTGGGACCATTGGGGATCGCACTCAGTTGGTGGGGCACTGACCCATCCTGTCCTCTCTGTAGAGCTACCACTGCATACATGCATAAATATAGATACTCATTTATTATTCCGTGTTTGGAAGTCTTGTGAATTTGTGTTGTAAAGTAAGTTAGTATTAACTGCACTCTGTTTTACCCGGACATGAAATCAAGTTTTATGACGCATTTTCATTAAGAAGTTTTCCTCATTAAGTTGTTCACCCATTTGACCCGATCATGCGATCTGGGATGCAAGGAATAAGTGAGAGATAGCAAGAGGGAGGAGTGGGTTCAACTGGTTTATTATCTATGGGTGGACTGATGGTGTGGACATGTAGGGAGAATGGTTGTTGATGAAATCCCACACAAAGGAAAAAGAAACAAATGCAGACGAAAACTACGCTGGGCAGGTAACGTAAATGGGTACTTTACATCAGAATCAGATATGGACTGGCTATTCAGCATATAGTACGACAATGTGTTTAACTAACGAGTAACAATTGCGATTGGCATTCACTATTTGCAATGAGTGCCATTATTATTCTGAAAATAAGGACTCAATTACTTCCCAATTAAGCCTGTATTTTTCACCAACTTCAGCTTGAAATTATGACAGATTTATAAAGCATTGCTTCAATAGACCAATCACAGGCCCTCATGTTATTAAAGCAGAGAATACGGACGGTTGAACTGCATTTAAACTACGACACATCACGACCTTAAACACCTTAAACAACGTGTTATATTGCTTTTGTCATGATTACCTTAATAAAAATGTAGTGATCGAGTGAACGAGGTAATCTGATTAACTGTCGAGGATTAACCATTGATTAGTATGAAAGCATGTTTGGCTGTGTTTCAGATTCTGCAGTGAAACAACAGACAAAATGTGTGTTTTGTAATGGCAGTGAGACTTTGCAAACTGAGCGCAGCCGGAATGGCTCTCCGGCTCCGAATGGATTGATCGTAAAACATAAACAGCGCGTCGATAATAATATGATCTATAATGTTAAGCACAGTTTAATTCGTGATTATCCAAGCCAATCTCCGGCCGCTGCCAAAATGAATATCGAGTCGTCTTCGTCGCCCCCGGCTTCGGAGAGGTGGCAGAATACTGCGGGCTGCAAGCCTGGTGTGGGTGGGACTCCATTTACAAATGAGGGCGAATCTTTTCACTGCTCAGGGAAAAGGGACGTGGGTCGTAAAGTGAACGGGTGTGGCGGTGGTAGCAGTGGTGTGAGTTCTGCGGTGATCAGAGCAGAACCGAGATTCGAGACGTTTCTTATGACTGGTGATATGATAATCAAGACGACAAAGACGAATGTGTCATGCATTGATCGAATTGTTCGTGTCGACGAAGCCAAGGTTTCTGGCGAATTGAAGGATTCCGAGGACTGGTCTCCGGTTCCGTCGCCTCCGCCTCCTGCCGACAACCACCAATTGTCTCTGAATAGAGCATCTCTTCAGGATTTTTCACAAACTGTATCAGGTGTGGTGGGGAACAAGAATTCTTCTGTGGAAGAACAGCGTCAACATATTTCGGCTGGAAAATTTACACAGGATTTTCCAAGCCGGGTTGATGAAGTCTGTCCTGTTGTAATGCCGCAGTTGGAACTTCTGGGATGTCCTCGATTTGCCAACATTCCGATCGAGTTGGACATTCCACCAGACGACATATCCAGTGAAGACGAGCGATGCCGTCTGGAAGCGGAACTGAACATAGACGATTTACCACCTCCGCCGGACGAGTTCTTAACAGACTTTGTACCACCGCTACCAGCGCCATCCTTTTCCCATACAATTCCCGAAGACAATTCTGTTAGGGATCACACCAGTGAGTATTTAAACGGCGATAGTCTCTTGGGTTCAAATGGCACGGCAGTAAAACAATTCCCATTGCAGGTAAGAAATACTCAGGATATCTGCTCTGAGGGTTTAATAAACGCGCCATTGGAGTTATCTGACCAAGGTGGAACTATCTCGTCAGAGAAGGAAAGGTTCTTTTTCAATGCGGACTTCGTTGGAAGTTTGCCAGCGGCGAAGAGCATGATCGTCTCTAGTAGGAGTGAGGAAAGGCTGTCTCCTAGGATGGTTTCCGATAAGTCTAAGCTGTCTCAGGACATTGCTGGAACAGTCCGAGGTAGCAAGAGTCAGGAGAACTATCTGCAGCACGACAGCGACGGCATTGTTGTAGACATCGACTTTGGCGAGCATGTTGCAACTTCGGTCGACACCCTGCACTACACGAAATCTAGTTCTGGCGTCGACAGCTTCGGATTCGCAAGCGATCGCGCCATTCGGAGTTTGCACAATTCACCAGAGAAACGAATCAAGACTGCAGACTACGATGACAGACAAATTATCCAGACTTCCTTTGACTCCGATCCGGTCACTGCTGCTGCCGATGCTCAGCGCATAAAGACAGGAGACAAACCGACGACAGGAAGGATGGCCACTCCTCCAGTTCCCCCAGAGCGAGGCGTTTCAAGTCTTGGCAATTTGAGCAAGGGTCACGGCAGTGCGGCTAAAACTGGTTTTGGGGATGAACTACCTCCACCACCCGAATTGTTTCAGACATCAGAGGAGACCTGCATCAGCAGTGATGTAGCAATTCCTGTTTACACCGATGATAATGCAGATGGAAATTCATTGGTTAACGACAAACGCAAATTAGGATCAGCTTCAAGAGCCATTGAGAACTTGCACACTGATGTCGACAAATTAAATCAGTCACCACTCCAAATATCTGTAAACTGTGCTAATAATGGAGCAACCATGCAGGGTGGTTCTGGGAAAGCAGAGGACTGGAGGAGACCCTCCGACACTGATGTTTCTCCAGATGGAAGTGCCATTGACGATGACCTTGATGATTCGTTTCGTCTTCCAACCAAAGACGTCGACAGACCATCTGCCCAACGTCTGGCCAAGCGCCTCTATTGTCTCGAGGGTTTTCAGAAGACAGATGTGGCGAAACACTTATGCAAGAAGTAAGCATCTCAGCATCCTACGTCATTTCTTGCTGCTCTTTTTCAATCATTTAAACTCAGCTTTGACTTTTTCACATACATTGTTATTGGTGTTGTTGTTAACCCAAGGTACATTTGATCCCTCAAGATTACTAACGATGATTATTGGGAATAACATTTTATTGGCAGAAGTGTAGTGCTCGGTGGCTTAAGTGGTGTGAAAATTTATTCTGTTGAAGTATTGATGGAATTTTTATTATTATTACATGCATGATAAATAATGAGTAGTTGTAGTCTCAGTAATCAGGTACTCACAGTGGATTTATTTATAAATGCACCAAAAATGTGAATCTGGTCTTCATTCAGTTTGTAGGTTGAAATAAAAGAAAGTAAGGTTCTTCAAAGCAGCTGATCGTGAATTTCATAGATGATATCAGTGTATGAAAAGGCATTGCAATCCACAATGGATTGCAATGACTACTAATGAGTTAGATCAATAGTGGTGCAATGTTACATGAAGTAGTCATTTACGTATGGTTGCAAATGTTGCTCCAACTTCTCTTTGTGTTTCTGGCCTTAGATGTACTGAAACTTAGTGAAATTCTAGGTTTCATACGTCTGTGTGCTTTGTTGTTCACTTTCTTAGTCATGTCATTAACGTAAAAAGACCGCATTGTCAGGTAAGGGAGACAAAGTTTGAATAATGTAATGTCTCAAAGTCCGAATCTTTTACATAACTCTGATAAATGTCTATTAGTCTGTTCCTAGTAACAGTTGAACTGGACCTGATTGTCTTGTAGTAGCTCAATTTGCACGGCCCTTGTTATGTAAATTAGTGAGAAAGTAAGTAAATAATTTTTAATAGTGTAATAGAGACAAATACTGCCAACGATTATGCATGCAACAGCTCTTCCTTGCTCCTAGATATGTAGGAATGTTGAGCAAGACCTTGACTCACAATTGCACAGCAACATCAATTGTTGCACAGTCATTAGCAAGTGGTACTTAATTAATGCATAATAAATTAAATTAAATGAGAATTAAAATTGTGGTTACATGCGAATAGCTTTCAATTGAAAATTTGTCTGAATTATGCAAGATTTCTTTTCCAGAAATGACTTTGCACAGCTGGTTGGAGAGGAATACCTGAAGCATTTTGACTTCACGTCACAGTCGCTCGATGCTGCTCTGCGCTCATTTCTTCAACGCCTTGTCCTGTCCGGAGAAACGCAGGAGCGCGAGCGAATACTCGTCCACTTTTCGCATCGCTTTCTCGAGTGCAATCGTGACTCATTCAGCTCTGAAGGCAAGTTATTAAATACAGTGTTTGGACATTTGAACTCTCTAGTGACTGTTTTATTATGTACAAGATGTACAGTCTGATGGCCACTTGATACTCCTCCAATGGCACGTGAAACCAGTATCTAAGGAGTTATTATGGGATGATTTGCCGATTGTAAGTGTTGTTGCCAGTTATTGTGGGATGTTTAAACCTATTCTGGGATGTTGCTGCCAATTGGGAGTATGGTTATGAGCCTCCTCTGAGATGCTTGGTTTGTAATGACCTTGAACAAGTCCTTCACTAACAATTGCTCGGAGTAGATGTCTTGAAGGGGCGCTGTTTAAATGCTCGATTACATTGTGTAACATGACATTATATTGCTCTGTACCATGGATTGATGGTTGGTCATTGTGTGGTAGTGCTTAATATAGCTTTGGAGCATTGTTGTCAATGGAGGCATTTGATTAGTTAGCGCTTACCTGAATATCTTGTAGTCTGAAGGTTACAAGATACTTCCAGTCTGGTTTGACTTAATATCCCTACGGTGAATGTAATAAGAAGTAACGAAGGTTTACCTGGCCCAAAATTTACGGTAATGGGAAATTATCCGTCTTAAATATGCGTTCTTACCAGGCATTAGCATGGGTCAACGAACAGTTACCTGGTCAAAACTTGTAATGAGGAGCATTTGCTTGCCACTTATTTATTGACTCTATCTTATATTATTTAGCCTCATTGTTACAAAATCTTATCTCTTACCCAGCAAAGTTACATTGCTTTTCTTTTTTCTTGCTTCAGTTTAATGTTAATTCCATAACCTGTTGCTTCCTTGGTCAATGTACATACCTTGCAATCAAATCTAATGGCTTCTACAACAACATCATCGCCAATATACCACCATTATAACACCAGTATCATAGGCAAAAAGTGTCCATAAAATGAAATAGTGGTCAAAGTGTTGAATTAATGAATGCATGCCCACAATCTAAGTTCAATTATGTTCTGTTGATGTAGTTTAGTTTCAACCTGATATTGACCCTTAAGTTAGGTTATGTAGTTCTCCTTTGGCCAAGATATTAGTCTAAGCATGGTGGTTGGCGGCCTCTTTGAATTGATTCCATTGTTTGCTTCTTTTGTTTAACAGAGTCTACTGGCTGTAATTGCTGTCATTTATTGCATGTTATTGAACATCTATCAGTGGAGAGTAGTTTATTAAACACCTCCAGGACCTAATTTCAGCTGTTGTATGTACACCATCATTCATGAATAGAGTAGTGCTTGGGCACTGTGTGCGTGTGTGTCTGTGTGCGTGTGTGTCTGTGTGTTTCGAATCATGTGCATTTGTGTGCATAATTATGTGTTTGTTTGCATATGTGTGTGTGTGTTTGCTTGCATATGTGCTTGTTTTCATGCATGTTATCTGTATGCCTGCTTGTGTGTGTGCACTAGTGAGTGCGTACGTACACGTGTGCGTATGTAATCGCGTGCGCATTAGTGCGTGAGAGCGTGCCAGTTGTTGCTGTTCTGCTTATCTGTTTGCGTACTGATGAACTCTCTGTTCTTGATGTCATAATTAATTATTATGAGCTACCGGTTCTTCAAGGCACTGCTAACTCTCTTGATCGACAGGTTGCAATGCACCCAAAGCATCTTAGCTCAAGTAGTGCTGCTTGTCCCACAACGAATTTGCTCTTCAGTCCTACTCCACCAGCTGCATTGTTGAATTCAGAATAAAATTTAAATTGGCCTGTTTGACCTACTAAGCCCTCAGGACACCTGATCTATATTCATGCTCTACTAACGTTTTACATCCCTCCTCGTTGCCTGCGATCATTAGAAGTGAGTTCTTTTGGTAGACCACGGTGCAGAACAGTTATGGGCTATCGTGCAGTCCATGCCTCTGCTCCAAAGGAATATATCGCTCTCTTTTCGCAACTCAAATTCAAACTCTTCCTAGAAAAAACGGATCAAAACCCTTTTTCTTGGCTGTCAAGTATTTGCTGATCTAACTGCATCTTCTCCTGGTGGCTTAGAGTAAGATATTTGGGTGTGACTGTGCACGCATTAATAATTTAATTGTTAATGATAGACCCATACCTCCTATGTACTTACATACGTGAACACCACCACTATTCTTGGTAGAGCTTATAAAATGATATGACTATTGTTATGTCTTGTCATTTGGCTTAAATTGTTGCAAGGAAGCCTTCATTCTCTGAGTAAGCTAAGTGTTGATACACAATTACCTCAGTCTGCCTTTTATATTAATATTAATTTATAATGAAGCCAGTATAGTCATGTCCACTGTCCAGCCACTCATTTAAAACTAGTCATGTAAAACCAGGCATATCAAGTCATCGTGTCCAGCCAGTCATTTAAAGCTAGTTATGTAAATCCAGTCATGTCAATCCAGTCTGTCAAACCAGTCATGTCAGGCGAGTCATGTCAAGCCAGTTTCTGGTTACGTTTGAAGGCCAAATGTTTTTGTTAAAAATATACATGAGGAGTGTTCACAGCACTACTGAAGTTTGGAGATATCTGACATCAGTTAGTGCCCAAAAACAACAGCTTTTGTGGACCCAGTTTTCCTGCCTATTTAAAACATGATGCACTGTTATCATCCCGTGAGAGAGCCACCATGTGTTGACAGTTCCCACGGGACAATGCCATCTCTTAACAGTCTGCCATGAATTATTATGGGGAGTATTACCAGACATTTATAACTGGTTTCAGATTCGTGTCACACCCTGACTTGTGCCATGCTTCTGCTAAACACGGACCTCCACCGACCAGTAAGATTTATTCATTTCTTTCGTTAGATTTATTTTTAAAGACCTTACTTTAATTTTTTATTACGGTGAATAGATTTAATAAAATTTTATGTTCACTATTTATTTGGATTTCTATATTTCATTCGTTCATTCATTCATTTCGACATTTATATACCGCCCCTCTGAAAGTTTACTCAGAGGGGCTCCCAGCTCAAACATAGCAAAACAAATCACTCTTAAGCAATAATTTGTAAAATAGATGCTCATTATTAGTATTGTTTACTTAGATTTTATTTGCATTTTATGTTTTTAGTTAGATTTCTTTATCATTTTTTTATTTCAGTTTTGAGTGCAATGCTTGTGTATAAATTGCAAGAGGTTTTGGTGTGTAGCTTATTCTGGACCTTGATAAAAACATTACTGCAATTTGATACGTGTTTATTCCATGGACCCCACTTTTAGAGGGCAGTTCATGGTTTATTCTAAGACTCCCTTTTCCCCATATTGGGTGGTGGCTGTCAATTAATGGGAGTTGAACCCCCCTCCCCATGTCCTTTTGTAAATAAACTGTTCTGTTGTTGTCAGATGTCAAAGATGGATAAGTATTTTTCTGCCAATTGTATTTGCTTGGAGCTGTCTATTTTGTCAGCATCCGAAACATTAAGGGAAATTTGTTGGGTTGGGTTTGGCCATGAAAGGTGATGAAGGATACATAGTCCAAACACGGTTCAGTGTGGTCCAAACATGGTGCAAACATAGTACAACATAATCCAAACATAGTGCAAACATAATCCAGACAAGGTGCAAACAGGTGCAAACATGGTCCAACAGTGTTGAGACAGTGGGCAAACCTTGTCCAGACATGTTGCAAAACATAGTGCAAACATTTTCCAACATAATCCAAACATGGTGTAAACATTGTCCAGACATGTTGCAAAACATAGTGCAAACATTGTTCAAATATGGTGCAAACATGGTCCAAGATAATCCAAACATGGTGCAAACATAGGCCAGACATTTGTTCAGACATTTTGCAAGATTGTCTAATAGTTGGAAGACTTTGACCAATTTCACCTTCAACTGCCATCGGCTGATGCTGTGTACATTCTGATTCGAGTTTGACAACTGGCAGTTACTAATTGTATTGTATTGTAGAGAGCGTAATGTATTTACCGTGTTCTATAGAACAGTATGAAGAGTTATGAGAATTGCACAGTTACATAAATCATTAGATGATCATAGATGAGCAACACTTCCAATCAGTTATCTTGGGTAAATGGGTGAGGTTAGGTTTCAGATCTCAGAGGCAACAGTGTAAAATAGCAGATGCTATCTGGCGCTTTTTCTCTCGGCAATTCCCACTAAATCTTGTTTAATATCAAAGTCAGAGTCCAAAGAACAACTTAAGCACAGAAGGGAGATAAAGTGAGTACAACGCAGTAATCCTTGATGGACGATGAAATCAGATATTATGGATATTGCAATATGCTTTCTATATTCCATTTTGGTATGCAGTAGTGGGATGTTCCTTGCCTTGTGACTGGAGGGTCACATGTTCAAAAACTGTGTGGTCCTAGCGACCATGGACAAGTTGCTCATTAAAAAATTTTTGGGAGAAAGTCAATAGGAAGCCACCTCACTCATCTCATCCCAGGCAACACAAAAGCCAATCGCTCGTTATCTGCGATTTTCAACTATGTGTCTTACAGCCGAGCCGTGATGCAGAACAGTTATGAGTTTGCATGTATTCCATGCCTCTGCCCCAAAGAATGCTGCTAAATTAACCTTCAAATAGCAGATCAAAACTTTCTCCTTCCATTTTCAAGCACTTGGATATCTGACTACATCTTCTCGTGGCAGCCATTAACTATCCGTGCCTCAGATTCCCATTTCGTGAAAAATTTAATTATTATATTGGTAATGTAATAGGGACTGCTCATTGTCATAATTATGACCTAGTTCGTTTGACCTCTTGAACATAGCTATTACTTTATTCTTACAGTTCATGTATGAGTTACTTTCAATCTTTTACTTAAAATCTCAAAACAGATTTTCATAAAATTTTAAACTAGCCACTGGATGTGAATTCCACATGGTTGGATAGTTGGATGTGTTTTGTAATCTTGCTTTCCTCTTTTAACATAAAATATGGGCAGCATCATTCCAGTTCGCTATACTTAAGTAATTCAATTGCTGAGCACTGCATATCTGACGTTTGATTTCTTTTAGAATGCTGGTAAGAAGATGACTGTTGAGGAGTTCATAGAGAACTTGGCCGATTTAAATGACGGTGATGACTTCCCGAAAGACTTACTTCGAATCATCTATCGCTCAATCCAGAATGAACCAATTGAGTTCGAAATGTAAGTCAGTCCAAGCGGGATCTTTATGGAATGTGAAACTTTAACAGGACCAATCTTAATCGAATCAAATTTTATCTGGGTCTGCGATATGAGATTTATCATGTTTGAATTCATTTAAACCTATATAAGTGAATAGATATAATCATCATCAAAATAGAATGGTATTCCAATCTAGTGATTTATACAATCCAATGCGATGTGTTGAAGTGCACACGCGACCACATACCAGAGCATGGGTGGTGTTGGAGGACTTGCTTACGGTCACTTCACACTTGTCGCCTCAGAGAGAGAGCTGAGACGCTGCACTGAAGACAGCAGATTCAATACGGACCAAGCACTCTTAGTTTGCATGGCTGTCGTGCCTATTTTCTTTTTTCAAAGGGCACTTACTCTCTTACTGTGAGAGGCCATATAGAAATCTGTAAACACACAATATCATTATCAGGTGAGAGTGGGTTTAGTGTGCAACTTATCTTTTGTATTCAGTGATTTAAAAATTTAAACCTGTTAATTCATGCATTCAAGATAATGAATTCTTTTGTTTTTGTTTGTCAGCGATGAGACAGAGATGTTTGAGTCAGGTCCCAAAGGACCCCATTGTACTCTTGGTGGTAATCCTTTTCTGGATGTGAGTATTTATCAATTTTTTAATTACTTCAGTGATTCAGAGCCTGTTCTGATTTCGAATGTTGTTTTGTGGTTTTATATCTTTTTTCCTCCCTATACATGCTCTTTTGTTATCTGTCTTGATCAACTGTTTTCTTACATTGGTGATGATTTCGTTCATGAAATTGCCAGAAATGGTTCTTTCATGTTTTCACAAAAGTGTGCCTGTAACAGAATTAGGAGAGAGCCAGAGGGTGGGAGAAGAGAGACAGACCGACAGACAGACAGAGACACAGAGAGATAGAGAGAGAGAGCAAGAGAGAGAGAGACAGAGACAGACAGAGAGAGACACAGAGAGATAGAGAGAGAGAGAGCAAGAGAGAGAGAGACAGAGACAGAGAGAGACACAGAGAGATAGAGAGAGAGAGCAAGAGAGAGAGAGACAGAGACAGACAGAGAGAGACACACACATAGATACAGAGAGAGAGACAGAGAGCAAGAGAGAGAGAAACAGAAATAGACAGAGAGAGACAGAGACAGACAGAGAGAGAGAGAGAGAGAGCAAGAGAGAGAGAAAGAGACACACAGAGACAGAGAGAGACAGAGAGCAAGAGACAGAGATAGACAGAGGTGGACAGACACACAGGGAGAAACAGAAAGAAAGAGACTGCCAGGTAATAATGCTAATAACAGTAAAGCCAGAAAAGCATCATAGAAACAGTGAGAGTGGTTGTTGTTGTTGTTAATTGTGTCGATGCTCTAGGTCTTAGATCCGAGCAAAGCAAAGGAGTTTAAGAATGGTTACGTGATGCGCAAGTGTTGCATTGATCCAGACGGTCGTAGAAGTGAGTTTCATTCATCATTATCTCTTCATTTATGAGTCATTGTGTCTTGCTCGTGGCCCTGAGACATGGTACAACGATTTTTTTAGTTGATCTGTATTTATTTCATGCATGAGTATTTAAATTATTAGTAAACAACAACTGACTTTATAAGATTGCATTGTTCTTGCATTATGTTTAATGTAACCCATTTACATGGTGTGACCCAGTTACATGGTGTAACCCAGTTACATGGTGTAACCCAATTACTTGGTGTAACCCAGTTAAATGGTTCGATCCACTAACATCCTCCTGAAACAGTCTACCATTGAACATACATACTGGCATACTATTTCATCACAGATGGCTCTGGAAAGATTTTTCAAGCCTTTGATCTGTTATGCTGCTATTTTAGGCATCCTCATGAGATTCTTACAAGGTGCCAATCAAACACACTTGAGCACGGAGCTGAGGAACAGAGTTTGATATCCCTATCCCGATAAGGTTGACTAGTCCTTTTGCTAGGCATCCTTTTGCTAGGCATTGATTAAATTAGATGTATAACATAACGAGCGCCTTGCATGGCTGCTGATGGTTAAATTTGACTCCTATAATAATACTTGTCATAGTGCATTCATACTGTACTTATTATCATACTGTGATTTATCAGTTTGCAATTTAACAAAAATTATTATGATTAACGTCTCAATTGTTTGTAATGTAAACCGTACTTTACTGGCCCAGTCTCTCATCCTCTTTCACTTTTCTAAAATCTGCTTCTTCTCTCAACTCCTTACACACAGGCAGCGCTTCTGAATGGTTCAGCCTACTAGTGTCACTTGACAAATGCTCAAATACAATGTGATACTCTTTATTGATCAGCTGCCCTGGGAAAGAGGAGCTGGAAAATGTTCTACGTGACATTGCGTGACCTCGTCCTCTATCTCTACAAAGACCAGCAGGCGCTCAATCAACAGACGCACTTCCATACATCCAACAACGCCATTCGCGTTCACCACTCGCTGGCCACGATCGCGGACGACTACAAAAAGAAGCAGCACGTCTTTCGACTCCAGACGACCGATGGAGCGGAGTATCTCTTCCAGACGAGGTATCGTCGCTTTATCCAGTTCTCGGTAATGGATGTTTTTGTACGGTGCTAACTAAGTTGATGGTGCTGGTGTAATGGTTGAACGGTGACACACTGGCATACTTATAACTAGCGATTAACCAAAACTCGGCTCAGAAATGGATCGAGTTCGTCCAAGTTTTAATTAAAAAACATGGCTTTCCTATTTTCTGTGTTTTTCTGGGCTTTATATGTCTCTGTGTTTGTCTGAGTCTGTGTGTCTCTCTCTGTTTTTGTGTCTCTACTGCCTGACTGTCTGCCTGTGTGTGTCTCTCTGTGTTTGTCTTTGTGTTTGTCTGATTCTGTGTATCCTTGTGTTTGTCTGGATATGTATAATATGTCTTTGTCTGAATGTGTCTTTGTGTTTGTCTGTGCCTGTGTGTGTGTCTCTGTTTGTCTGATTCTGTGTGTGTCTTTGTGTTTGTATGGGTATGTATATGTCTTGTCTTTGGATCATCAACTGTTGCTATTTGCTGCAGCAACCCCAACGAATGTCAGTCTTGGATCGACTCGATCAATTCTGTTGCGGCCGCTTTGTCTTCGCCTCCTCTTCCAAGCGCTGTGGGATCACAAAGGAGATTTCAGCGGCCACTGATGCCCTCGTCTTGCTCAAAACTCAGCCTCGTAAGTTATCTATGTGTGAACAATGGCTTCTTTGGAAATGATGTTTGTTCATTCATTCACATCGAACATTTATTTAGCACCTTTTCAGGAAAACTGCTTAGAGTTGTTCCCAACTCCAGAATGGATGTTGGGTGCAGTCTTTAGATGAGATAAGGTCCTGAGAAAAAGGCAGAGCTCTAGAGGTCGAACCATGAGAGAGCAAAGTGCAGTTGAAGTTACCAACTGCCTGCTTGAATGCCTGCCTGTCTGTGCCTCTGCTTATACTATTATCCCTGGTCGTTAGTCTGCGTGTCTCAATGTCTGCCATTGTGTTTATCTTATTGTCACAGTCTGTATGTATCGTTGTCTCTCTCCGTCTGTCTGTTTCTGTAGGAAGTGTCTGCTTTTTTGTCTCTTCAGGTTGCTCAGCTGAGTCAGCACGCGAAGATATTGCAGCAGATCGAGAACGATCTTTCCGAGCACGCTGGATCGCCTCCTGATAAAGGATCCAAGTCTCGAACAATCCAGGATTACGTGGAAAAGGAAACCTATCTGCAATTCGAGGTAAATGTCGGAGAATTTAATAGGATGGACAAGGACGTGTTCTGACCTTCTGTGATGGTCCTATCTAGGAACCAACCTTTGGATGCTCATTGATACTTTATAACGATACTACTACTACTAATAATAATAATTATGATAATGATAATAGTAATAATGATAATAATAAGAATGATAATGATAATGATGATGATAATAATTATAATGATAATAGTAATAATAATGATAATAGTAATAATGATAATAATAATAATGATGATAATAATGATAATTTTTTAAATTATAATAATAATATTAATTATAATAATAATAATGATTATAATAATGATTATAATAATAATAATAGTATTGATAATTATAATAATAATAATTAAAAAATAATAATATGAAAGCGAGGCGTGACCCTCCAAACCCCTATTTTAATAGTAAACTCTAAGTCCCTGGGGAACAAAGTATCTGAGGGCATAAAAAATATAAAATAAAATAATAATAGTAATAATAATAATAAAGTATCAGTACCATGCATAGTCTTTAATCTCATGTGAGTGGCTCAGAATCTGCTGTCCAGAAGACTCCATTACTTACTCTGGATAAGCAGTTTTCGTGCATCCATGTTAAACCAATCAAGTTTAGTTTGGTATTGGTGTAGTCTGGGAAATAAAATAATGACTAATCTGTTCAGGGTTCATTGACGCATGGTCGTTTGTTGGTGACAATTAATGTGTATTAACAATTGTAATGATAATTACTTGGTTTTATTTCTTTATGAAAACGTTGTTGTGTTTTTTCGAACGATTTAGCAAAAGCGGTTCACGACTTACTGCTCGATGATCGAAGCGAAACTTCAGGCTCAGTCGCGGCTTTCGGAACTTCCTCCGATGGAAGCGTCCATCGGGGAAGCCGACGAAACGAACGTTGCAAATGCGGCTCCGCAAAATGACAATCAGAGACCGGTTGTGGTCCAGCGGAGCATGTCGGATAGGTACAGTTACAAAGCGGCCATCTATGACCATCCTAGCCCAGAGTCTGATCCATAGTCGCACTTAACCCACTAACCAACTGCGCTATCAATCACTGAGCTTTGCCTACAGGGCTGGGTTTTCAGATTCAATGTATAGTGGTTTTGTACGTGACTTGGTGGAGGATTTGTGAATGTATTGGAAAGCATTGACTAAATGGAATTCACAAACTATTAAGTTCATCTTTGGATTTGCAAACTGCTGTTATTGTTTTACGATGTCTCATTCTCAATGTGGACATTCGTAATCTCAAAGCAAGGAATTTATAGCGTATTTCGTGCAATGTTTAAATTTGAGATTTTGCCTTGTAATCATGGAAAAATTGTGGAAATTTTTAAAGTTAAATACCTTAGTAATAATTTGAGTTGCCATTTCACCTAGAAATGTATTTAAACTATTTTCTTGTTTTTTTGGTATCATTTAATACTTTTAGTTTAAGTGTGAAGTTATTTTTAATATTTTGCTTGAAAATCTCGAAACAAATTTTAATTGAATATTAGCCAAGTCGCTGAATGTGAATTCCATTTGGTTGGATGGTTGGAAATATTTAATGCTGTTGCTTTCCTATTTTCATATTAAATATTTAATGATGTTGCTTTCCTGTTTTCATATTAAATATTAGTGCCAGCATCCCAGTTCACTGTGCTTAACTCAATTGCTTATTTGAAATTCTGATGAAAGTGTTCTGTAAACAATTAAACATACATGCTCAGCACTGCATTTTAACACAGCTGTTATTATCTTTGTGGTGTTAACATTTCATTTCCTATTGTGACTAAAACCATAAGATATTCTGTTAGTTTATTTATTGAATTAAATTTTTTAGTATTATGTCCTAATTTTTCATCTAAACATGTTGTAGGTGTTCATCTGAGCATGTCATCTGTACATAGTGTAGCTCCGGTGTCAGTTATGATAAACAGCTGAACATTTTGTACCTAAATTAATATTTGTGATAAACAGGTAGTGTTGCTGAATTTTTTAGTTCAGAACTGGCAAATGGTGGTCTTGGCAATGAAGCAACGATTTCTCTAGTCTTTTCTGTTTTATATATGTTCATAGATGTAAATATTTTGGGCTGATATGAAAGTTTTAAATGCGTTGCCTCTAACAATCGTTTGTGGAGTTCCCAGAGGTACTGTGACAGTATTAGTTAGGTTTGATCTTGTTGAGGAACTTCTCCACTGGTTTTCAGTTTACCTAGGACTAATATGAAAGGGATATCAAGCGGACGAAAACTCGGTCATTTACTTGGATTATGTCTGTGACTACATCCGGGACATTTGGAGGACAAATCGGCACTTGATTTTGTTAACAAAACAAAACGATTTAACATATGAAATTTGCAATATAAATAACAAGTGTTCAAATGATGATTTTATTTACTTGAGTAGCATAAATTTCAATTAACTTTTTGGCGATAACGTTATCCTGCCGAGACACCGGATGTCGCTTTATTCATTAGATGGCCAATCACAGACATCACGTATCAGAAAAGGCGATCACTAATTAGCTAACGCATTGCAACTTCATATCCCTTCCGTATTAATTCAAGGCTCTACTATACTGGATTTGATTGCATTACCATGTGTGGTTGAAGTATTATTTATGGCGCTGCAGGTATCAGTATTTCCAAATATATTTAAAATGATACTACTTATATTGCCAATATCATTGCTTATAAAAATTTTATGTAAATGTCAAACTAATGATGAGTGAAATTAATGAGCACTTACAAAAGTATTTTCATTAATCTTATTAATTGCCATCTATTGTCTTCTGACTTTCTGTTATCATCTGTGGAATAGAGCATCATCTTTAGTCGTCTGTGGGCATCTGTTGTCATCTTGCAGCATCTTTTTTACTCATTGCATATGTTGTCATATTATGTCTGGTCATCTTGTGACAATGCCTGTCACTTTTCTTATAAGAACGTTGGCTAATTCTTTGCTGCTCACAATTATGACTTCCAATCTCTTTACCCAAGAGTTACAACTCTTCTGCTGTCAGTGATCTGTGAGATTAAATTTTAGGTTTCTTACTGATGATTAATTGAAAAAGAATGATACTGCAATCCAAGCTACTGCACACATATGCTTGCTTGCTCAGCAGCACTTACTAATGTTTATGCATTTGCCAAGAACTATATCAAGAACCATGCAAGACATTAGAAATTATAATTTTGTAATCATTTTCTATACAGCTACTTGATTGGCCTGAATACACATATGAAGTTCAATTGAATTAGGATGTTATGTTATCATTCGATCTAGATGATGAATTTTAGATCATCTTTAGATCTGATATAATGATGAACGTTAATGTGTTGTAAGGCGGTTATCATGTATTATTAACAGACGCACAAACATCGAACATTAATGTTTGATCAAAGTAAGATTTGGTTTGATGAGAAGAACGCTCAATGAACGCCCGTTGAGTGAGCAGTCGTGACCGTATGTCAAGAATTGATTTAAGAACTTTTAATTCAATTCGTCACTTTCTTTATTATGCTGCAACAAAGCCTTATTAAATTATTTTTACCATTATTGTTTTATTTTTTTTTTTACTTTTTTGTTATCATATTCATTTATGAACCAACGAACATGGATACAGACGCATTAGTTCGTTATTAAATACGTTATTATTGTTATTATTACTACACTGTTATTATGATTATACATTTATTAATGACTAAGCATCAATAAATGAAGCTGAGCAATTGTCAGTGAAGAACTTGCTCAGAGTCCCTTAATGATAACCATTTCAGGTATACCTGCAAGCTCTTCAACCAGTCGCCGCCATGTCCCGGAATTAGCTACCATATTCCAGCATGTGAATATCGTGTTTTGTTGTTTAATACAGCTTGTCACACCGTTGCGATAGTTCGTGTGCATGCTGAGTGACTCGCTGTATATATGAATCTGTAAAAGATGGAACTGAACATAATAATTATGAGTTTCTATATTCATAACTGATGTGATTGGATTTTGTCTGTCTGATGATGCAGTTGATACTGGAAACTGTGATGATCTCTTTACTTGCCTTTACTACGTAGTTGGTAAATAGCTACTTACCTAACTGTGTGATGAGCACTACCTTTACTACAATTGCAATCATTGTTTGCATGACTTTTGTTCATCATAAATGATTGCAATGTGTGTAGTAAATAATTGCTCTGGGAATTTATGATCTGGGCGGTGAAGTTCTGTGATAATTTATCACCTGGCTAATAAAGTAAATGATTAATTACTTGTGATTACTTTGCCCTGTGGTAATCATCTACCTTTGTGATAATTCACAAAAGCATTAAATTCAAACCGGTGTAGTTTCTATTTCGAAGTGTATGGTTAATGATAGTTGATCGGGATTTTCAATTGCAACTCTTCTACTAGCATTTCAATCTTTCTGGCCTAGGTCATGGCACTCTTCATGGCATCCTGGCTGTCTCTCGTATGTCCACTACTACCGCTCAGTCTATGAACTTTGTCTGGATATCCAGACAGTTGCATATGAAGCTTGTGATGGGGCTACAGAAAACTGTAGTGTAGTGCTTATCCGCCATTGTAATTGTAACTGAATATTTTTAAGGTGCCGCTCAAAATAGATATGCTCCATCTCTCTTGGATTGATGTTGGATTGCCATCTTTAAATGGAGTGAACCATTTCTTTTTGAGATGTATAATTTTTGTATATGGCTAAGATTCTATTCTGTATTTATCAGTTTTCTATGTTAAATGTTGTGGTCATGATATGACTTGTTTGGACATAATAAATGATGTTATCACATGATGTAAATGTTATGTTATGCTGGATGTATGTGACAATCTGTTAAGTATTTATTTATTGAAGTCGTTGAGGAGACTACCCTTCGCATTTTCTAGTCGTACTTTCAGATATAGTCAGATGGAAGTAATTTTTAGTTGTTTGTGATGATCGTTTTCTTTTCTTGTGGCTTTATTTCTGCTGTCTTCTTCGTTTAGATGTACTCACAGTTGTTTTCTCTTTTCTGAATGTGACTGTGTTCGGAGTTTCAGGTCGTAAACAATTTGCCTTAAGCCAGTGGTCTCCAGCCGGTGTACATAGAGTAATAATACAATGGAAATTTTTTTTGACCTGTAAAAATTGTGCTTAACATCTAAATCCTAGTTGAAATCTGTGCAACTGTAGACTATCATGGCCATAATAGTGTACGTATAGGCTGCTGCAAAATTTGTGGTTTGCACTGGTAGTTAATTAAACTCTCACCCGGGTCACGACTCAACATTACGTGCAATGAAATGACGACCACAAATGTCTAATATCTTGCATATTTAACAACGGGGAAGTTTAAAAGGCTCTGTTAGACTGTTTAAAAGTACCTCATATTTGTTGTGTTGTGTTTTTGGGGATTTTTCACAGATGGTCACTACTTTGGGATCTTTGGGGGTTGTGTGAGAAGTAGGTTGGGGACAACTGCTGTAAATGTCAGAATGTGCTAACAGGATTTGTTTGTCTGTTAAGTTATGAGACTAACTGTTGTGTTTGTATGTTATAAGATGAACTAACAGGACACTGTTTGTTGTCTGTATGTTGAAAGATGAACTATCTGGCTCTGTTGGTTGTCCATGTGCAATAGAATAGGTAATAGAATAGGTAATAGAATAGGTAATAGAATAGGTAATAGAATAAACAAACAGGACTCTGTTGTTTGTATGGCTTATGATTTGGAAGCACTTTTTTAAACACTGTTTAATAAACTAACCTGCTCTTCTTCTGATTTGATTCTTTCTGCCATCCGTAAAATAAATAATCAAAGGCACAGCTTCTAAGATTAATTCTTCAAGTTAAAAGTATGCTATATAATTTTATCCAATTTCTGGATTAATGGGCATTTGTCAAACGTGATTAATAGGTAGTTCAGTTGGTGATTGGTGGTGGGGGTGGTGGTAAGCCAAAGAATAATTATATTATCTATTGTTTAACCTAAAATTCTTTCCCAAAACTGTTTATCATCCAGTGCAGTACTTACTTGGCACCATCATAACCTTCTGGAATTTGACTTTCCCAGTAATTTTGGTGGTTGCTGCAAGTCAGAAGAATATATCATCTAATGTTTAACTTACAATTCTTTCCTAAAAGTCTTTATCACTCAGTACAGTACTTACATTGTCTAACTCTTCACTAGCGACTTAGTTATTCCTATCTTATAATAAGCACCATACCCTTCAAGAATTTGACTTTTCCATCTATTGCAACTGTAAGCTCTATATTTCTCTAAAGATAAGAACAGGGCACCAACTTATTCATGAGGGCTGTCAAAGGAATCTGTACCTGTGTCTCTGAACTCTATCCTTGTATTCATCTATTTAAGTCTAATCTTTATCACGGAAGGAGCTGAAAATTCAAAGTTAACATTCCCACTCACAGTAATTACAAATACTTACCAGTAGTTGCTGTTTCAAAGTAACTAATCAGCTACTAGTTACACTTTTGTAGGTAACTAGTTACTTATTCCTTTTCAGTAACTAGTTAGCTTACTATAATTAGTTACCCTTGAAAAGTAACTATTGAACACTTAATATGATGTTAATTCAGTCTGATGCTGTAGTTAAATACTGGATATGAAATGCTTGCAGTACGTTGAAATGCAAACATTTTTAAAGTGCCTCTCAAAGAGCTCCTCAATGCATTCCTAACTTGCACAGACAAAGCTGGAGTGAATTAATTACAAGTTCATCCATTATCAGATGAAAAAGTCGCCACTGGTGGGCCCTTATATACATGTAATTAAAGTAGAAATATGAATCAAATTTCTTTGGAATCACATACATGGAAGGTAATTTTTAAATAAGCCTTACACTGTGGTACTTAAGTGAGTTTTAAGGTTATTATTATATTGGTAATTTTATTATTTATTATTATTTAATTACTTTTATTATTATTTTATTATTATTAGTATTATTTTATTATCTTCATTATTATTATTATCTGCATTTAATAAGCATCACTATCTAATGGCTAAGCTTCATTCAATGGTGCTAAGCAATTGTGATTTGTGAATGAAGGATATATGCTCAAGATCTCTACACAGTAACTCCTACAGAGCAGGATTGAACCTTCCTGTCTGCATTGCAAGACGGGCACTCTAAACCAAACAGCTACCCTATCCTGCACAGAAAGAGTTTCACATCTCTTCCCCATATCAGGATACTAATGAAAACTTAATATGACATTCACCTCCACTAGAGCAATAAATCCTTTATCTTGCTTCTTCCTTAAATTTTCTCATGGTGTCTTATGCTCCGAAGGAAGAACCAATGGGCATTTGAATTTCTAAAAAAATATAATTAAGAGTGCCTGCATTTTTTTTAAAAATCTGACAGATTGTCCCGCCCATTCATGCGCAATCACCAGGACCAGAGCCACACGAAGAACTACTCGTCGATGCACAGCGCAAAGTCACTGCCGTCGATATTTCAGCCGAGGAGACCGATGAAGCACAGGGCATCAACAACCACTTGGTTCATCGAATCGAATGACGAGGACGAAGCAGAACTGACATACTGCTGAACAGGACTTCGTAGAATCAACACAATGGTCGATTACCCGCTTCAAGCTATCCTATCCGGATTCTACTCCTGCTCCACCACACCACCACCATCATCATCACCTATTACCACCAATGCATCATTTTGTTTCCTCGATTTGACCTCCCGGATTTTTACTTGGCACCGGAACGAAACGAGAAGCTTGGCTATTGTGGACTTTATTAATTTCGATATACCGCCGGTGATTACGTTGGTCTCCATGACATGGCCTTTCTGGGTGCTGAGAAATTTTCGAAGATTTACATTATGTTTACATTACTTTCCAATAACTGCTCAGGTTCAAAGAACTGAACTGAGCTTGTCATTGTTCAATTGTAACCTCGAGATTTCTACAGCACCCAAAAACGAAAGTTGTTGGAACCGGTTAATTCACAGTTGTTGGACCTTCTGCAAGATCTCAAACAATGCTGCCTAATAGTAACATGTATGATATTTATAACTACACATTTTAAGTACCTCATGACAGCACTGCAGAAATGAACATCTAACAGACGTATACAGGCCTGTTATAAGGCAGATTGGAAATGCACAATGCCCAGTAGAATGTAACAGAAGATATATGCAATGCAATACAGCACAATTCAACACATTCAGAGGCACAATTGGCTCCAGAGGAAGTGCCAGTTGATATACAATACAACACTAATTTTTAATGTGCCACTTAAACTAATGTTTTCTGCATTCAGTCATTTGTAATGTAAAGTATTAAAAATGTACATTGCCAGCACTTCACACGAGAACTTATAAGCAACCAAAATAATTAATAACTGGTGCTTAATGAAATCTATACTAAATTAATTCAAATCTGAAAGTGGGCCAGTATTTGTTTTGCAATTATCGAAATGTGTGTGTAAAGAAAAACTAAAAAAATAAATTAAGCAAACTTGAATTTCGTTCCATGTCAAGTTTCAATAAATTGATAAGATATTATTAGTTTGTGCTAATTTATTTTCCGTTCCATCTTGCAGAACAGTATTATGTGCATTTCTTGCTTTTAAAGTATGTTATAAAACATTCAAACAGCTATCAAGTTTCTGACCGTCATTTGACTATGATAGTTAAAATGTTTTAAAATCTGAATACTTTATTCATGGCCACAATGGTAATATATTGTGAACAATTATTAAACGATGACTGTCATAAGAACAGTTGAAGCACAAAATGAACTGTTTACCTCCATATCGCCAACTAATCCTTCCATTTTCTAAGCAGCAGCTACTTAACTGTATTTAAAATATGTAGCGCGTGACTGCGCCTTGCATGGCTGCCGTACAGTAAAATTCGACTCCTGTCTAAACTTGAGATCACCTGTTCATACTTTACTTGTAATCATACTGTGGTGTGTCCGTTTTAAATCAATAAATGAAGATTATATCGTTAGTTACTCACTTTTCTAAGTCCCTGTAATTTTAGTTCAGTAAGCATACAATTATAATATGCAAACTTGCTGAATTGCTATACAAAAAACTGGAAAACTGTTGCATATTATACAAAATTGCATTTTAATTTACAGATGTGAGACACTTTAGCACATTTTGAACACATGACGTAAGTCTATCAGTGCATAGTTGCAAAGAAGTCACAATGAGCACTACTTAATTGCATTTAAAAATTCACTAATCACAGGTTAACAATGGAAGCAACAATTGTCATAAGAACAGTGAGCGTCTGTGCATGCATCAAGACAATTAAGTATCTCGCAATCATTAGATATAGACAACAACGATAAGATATGCAAATATTGCTTCATTATGTTACATCGTAATCTACCAACGTATGTACGAAACAGTCTGTCCAGTCAGAATTTAGCTGATCATTTTTAAGAACCTGTACTATGACTGGCTGTAAGGAGCCAGTTAGAGAGAGCCGCCTTAAAACAAGGCAATAGCAATTCAAAAATAAATAATCTCATGAGTTGGCTTCATGTGGCAGAAACACGAATAAAGCACCGTTAGATAGATTTTGCCTTTTAAAGGCTGGTTTAATGGCACATTGCTTTATGATCAAAAATTCTACTTGGAGACTAGATTTGCGTCGATGGCATTGAGAGACTATGACTAAGATGCTAAATACGGTAATACCCTTGCACTCATCTTAGACCCGCATATAGGTGCACGTGGTCGACATAACCGTAGTACCGTTTACCTGTAAGTTAAGCAAATCGAATAACCCTCGAAATTTTAACTTATCTGTCCGTAATTAACGTTCATGGTCTGGGATCATGAAGTGCCTGATATAGCAAAGTCATGGGAACCAGTTTATTCACAGGCGCTCGAGTTGTTTGTTATGATTGTCTTGAAACAAACAATAACATTGGCTCAGTATATACAAATTAGACTCATCTTCAAGGCCACTTCACGCCAAATGAACGCCACTTTCAAAATTTACTTACTGAAGTCTAGAATATTCGTGTTGGTGCTGTTCGATGAAAGTGTAAAGATAAAGTCGAATCTACTTCTGCACCAGATCCTGGTGCAGAAATTATACCATATTGCAACTTTGAGTATTCTCAGTCTACTTGTTTGGATATGCTTTGACTTCCATCGTGCACATACTGATCTTTATGTTGCCGACATGTTTCGGTAAGATCCTCACAGACCTTGCTGCTGTAAAGCATCCAGCTTCGACCTCTCCAGTGTCGTTTTCATCAACACAACTGTCTCTAGCACTTCACATGGCAACAGCATGGTCTTCATTTGTAAGGCTTGGATATAATTCATAATTTCACTGAGTAGTTCCCACATTCCTGCATTCACAGCACATTCACTCCTTTGAACTGCCTCATGCAATCAGCTTTGCAATCAGAAGGAATGGCCTCGCATCTGCCAACTGTAGGAAGTCAATCACTGAGTAGCCAATCTCATAACATTAGCTACGTCGTTGGTCGAAGGCTCTTGAGTGTGCTGAGCAGAGTTGTGTAACAAAATATATACTGATCCTGAGTCTGAATCATTCCGTGCCTTTGACGTCGCAATTCACGCGCAATGGACTCTATGTCGAACTGCAACGAAAACAAAATAAGGCACCATTCAACTAAACACAGGACTATTTTAAGTAATTGAAAAGCGATTATTAGACACTGTGTTTGTTATCCGACAAGAGCCATTTACTACGGTGTTTAGAATATTTTCTTTGTTCCCTCAGTCTGTTTAAAAGTTGCAACGGCTCTAACAAAAACTAGAATTCTTCTGAACCACTTAAAACTCTTGCTATGCTACATTAGTACTATCTGCCAACTGGTACATAGGATTGTATTTTGCCAAATCTAAACAGAAAATACTGTTTATAATTTTCAAATAAAGACATGTAAAGCATCACATGTGAGGCTTCTTGCACTGGGAACACCTATGATTAGGTTATACTGTGAGAGGCACTTCATAAATTGGCAAATACAATGCAATACAAAACGATATATTTAACAGTAGTATCCAGTGATGAGCACCAACTACTTGACTAGTAGTTAAAACTACTTTCTAACTACTTTCAAAATATGTAGTTATAACTACTATTTAACTACTTTAGATGACAAGTAGTTATAACTACTTTTGTAACTACCACATAAGTAGTTAACTACTTTTAAAACTACTTTGCTAATGTTATGTCATGGAGAGTCATCAACAGTAGGCCTATGTAAATTTATTGCCAGTATTATTGCTGATATTCAACGTAAGTAATAAAAATGATCAGAAACACAATGACATATCTAATTGTAAACTAACAAGGACAAGAACTGCTAGGACTTGCAACAAAGCACCCTGATCAGAGCACAGTTTTAGCAGTAACATAAGCCAACTTGTTACAACTTCAAAAATGTCTAGCCTAAAAAGTCCAGAACTGTAGAACTCTTCAAAAATGTTAATGTTCAGAATCAAACAGCAGTGTATATATATTATACTACAAGTGATATATACTATATCACTGTATATCTCGCCTTTTGCTGTCTGCATCAACCGTGCTTCTTCAATTCCTCACAAAATAGTATGCACAAATTTTAATGAACAATAATATTACATAGCAAATTTACTCATGAGTTTATATGGGCAACGTCCATGTTTGTTGTGAAATAACAGAAGTTGCTGTAAGACGGAACTAGTAAATAGAAAAAAGTGTAATTAATGTGAAATATAGTAGTTAACTTAAAACTACTTGATAAAAGTAGTTATAACTATATTTTTAAACTACTTGAGTTTCTTAAAAACTAGTTATAACTACTAGGCAACTACTTCCATAGTAGTTATAACTACTAGTTAATAACTACAGTAGTTAAAAGTGCCCATCACTGGTAGTACCTGCTTCACCCTTCAGTGGTTGGCTAAGTGGTTATAAATGCATGAAAAGAGTACAAACTGGATTGTTACATGAAGCATACAGGTGGGATCCTCATCCAAGGCAGTCACTTCATAGGGACCTTGAGCAAGTCCTTTGCACACAGTTGCTCTGCATAGAATAGCATTTGCACCATCCGTGCATATGTGCAGGTCTGAACCTTGTAAGAAGGGCAATATCACCATACCAAAATGCAATTGTATTGTATTGTATTGTAAGGTGTCTTTTAATTCAATTCCTTTGTTCATGTCCTTTCAACTGTTAGACAATGCTTCTGACGAGTTTCTACCAACCCGGGGTGTATCAACGAATGCTACCGTCTTACCTTCATGTATCTCTTACCCACCTTCAGGTCCTGTTCGATCATGGCTAGGCAGATGTCGATGGTGAGCAAGGCACCAGTACGTCCAACTCCAGCACTGCAGTGAGCCAGAATGGGACCGTTGCTCTGGCATGCATCATGCATCAAACGAACGAACTACAACAAATAATTAATTAATTATTAATTCTTTACTAATTGTTCATTCTTTACAAAATTATTGACACAGGTTGGTTAGAGCAGAAAGTATAGATGTGAGCCTCCTATCTTGTGTATATGAACCCCAAGCAATTCATTTGCAAACAATGATGCTCTGGACCATCGCTGTTAGCCATTTAAGCACTTAGCCATATAGCCATTAAGTCAGCAATCAAAGCAAAACCTAAATGGTCAATACAGTCTTACATTCCCACCTCTGACAACCTCTGAATCTAAATCTCTGAGTAGCCAACAACTGACCTTGAGAATGGCTATTCCGTTTTCTGGAGTGTTGTGGTCTGGCCAGGTCATAAAGTTGAGATGCGTGATCAGTCGTGATGCACCACTCGGCAAGTCGTCCATTTGAAAGAATCGTACAATACAGTTCGGCAGAGAATGACACTCCATCGCAGTCACACGAAATCTGCAGCCGCCAAAAATGGATGAATATACTAGCAACTGGGTTAAGGAACTGGCTTCCCGTCATACCTAGAATTCCATACAAGAGTTTGCTCTTGTTTTCTAGAACCCAGAGAGGTGGGTCCCTAAGTGTCCCTGTGATTGAATGTCTAAATCGTCCCCTCTGATCTGCCAATCGACATAGTCCCTGTGTCCCTCGCGCATGGACTGCCCTGGCACAGTATAGGGCACTTGCAATTGTGGGCCCCTTCCTCTTCTCAACCATTTTTCTAAGATTCGGGCAGAGGCCTCTTCTATATCCGTCCATCCGTTCATTTCCCCGGAACTCACATGCTGAAAGCATCTCTGAATAGAGATGTAGTACTGCAAGAGTGTACTGCAAGATACACTTGACAAATTTACAAATACAATACAATACAACTGGGTTAAATTTTTTCCATATATGTTAAAAAGTAATTTCTTTCTATCACAGACAGCCAAGAATTAAGTGAACAGCTTTTGGAGTAACAATATATTACATATAGTTTTTCCATATATCTTAAATTTTTTCCATACATCTTAAAAAGTAATTTCTTTTTATCACAGACAGCCAAGAATTTGGCTCCACTTCCAACCAACTTGCTCTTTGCCAATCTATTGAATCACTCTCTGCTGATCTCAACTGTTGGATGTTCTCAAACAGTCTCTCACTCAATTCTTCCCAGACTCAATTGATCTGGTTGGGCACCCGCCAGCAGCTGCTTAAACTTGATTACGCTTTACTTGCCAAGCGGTTCCCTCAGTTTAGTTCTCTACAAATGTCCGCAATCTGGGCGTCACTCTGGACAGTAATCTATCCTTCTCTGCACATGTCTCTAATCTCTCTCGGTCCAGCTTCTATCATTTGCGGCGACTACACGCCATCCGACGATCAGTGTCTTCGACCATTTTTTCGACCATGGTTCACGCCTTCATCTGCTCCCGCATTGACTACTGTAACTCATTACTAATCGACCTACCAAAACTCCGCCTCACTCCGCTCCAGTCCGTACTCAATGCAGCTGGTCGTTTGATCGCCCGTCTTCCACGTTTCTCACATATTTCTACTTTCATGACTCAACTTCTTCACTGGCTTCCCTTGACTGATAGGATTCATTTCAAAGTTCTCTTTCTTACATTCAAAGCGTTCAAAACTCACTTTCATATAGGTTCATTAAATGAGCACTTAATTATGCCCAAAGAGGTACTAAATAGATGCACAAAGCTATAAAAACACACTAACTGCAAAACTATGTGTAATGTTATTTATGCAACTGGGTTGCCATGGACTATTCAAGAAAATGAGGAGTTTGGAATCACAAAAGAATTGTTCACCAAAGTAACACCACAAAATATTCTGGAGAAAATTATGTCAATTGAGCTGGTCATCAGTGGAACACCATAAGACAGTTGTTAAGTAAAGTCTGTCAAGATCTCAGATCTTAAGACTTAACAGATTTCCTTTTATTAAAACTAAATAACTATCCATATAGCCACGTGTGCAGTCCTTCTCTGAGGTACTGAATTGCTCCAAGACAAAATCTTATGCAGAAGGAATGCAGCAATAGAAGTATAAAAAATTAGCAAAAGGTTTAGCTGTGTAGCCTCACAAGACACCTAGGAATATTTTGTTGAAAATTAATTTATGATTTATATAGCACTCCTCATATCAAATGGAAAAAGACGAGCAGGACTCACAGATTTCCGAGGAACCCTGGACCGTCGCTCAGCTCCGGCCAGTACCTGTCACACTTGACCTTTCCATCTTCCACTTCCTGTGTTAGCATAACGACAACATCGACATCTTGTTCCCAGATCATCCGCCAGAAATCGGCGATTGTTGCTGGAAGAGGACCCTGTGCCGCGATGTAGCGATGCTCCGTCTGCCCAACATCGAATGATATGTGACTGGCATTTATGTAGTCATCGGAACCAGATAGTTTCACTCGAGTTTTATCATCTGAAGTACAGAAAATTAAATATAATTAACACCATCACCATTAACATAACTTATTGCTTAAATTTTTAAAACATTTCCCTTCTGTGCCTAGTTTAATTTTCAAAATATTCTGGGACTATGGCTACCTTTGGTAGAATAATAATAATAACAACAATAATATTAATGACATAACAATTAATATTAATAACAATAATTGTGATAATAATAACAAAAAACAATAATTACAATAATGATGATGATGATGATAATAATAAAAATAAATATCCACTCCAACACCTTGTTTTGTCGATTTAACAATCAAATGCAACTATTCTTCTTGGTATGTCTATGCTGGAACCTAGCCCCTTAACGACTTCGGTTTCCCATACACTTTAGTACATGCCCATCGTTAAATAATTGTCAGGCAGTTGCTGTTTCAGATACAATTCCTTATTTCAAAAATGTTTATAAATCCCAAGATCTCATAACAAATAGGTCTCTTTGGAACTTGATAATACATCTAATAAAAATAAAAATGAGAAATGGAAAATTTGAAAGGTGACACAATGGCATTGTTCGTGTAGCACGGTGGCTGATTGGTTAGAGCGGTTTGCCCGTAACACTCAGCGTGCGCCGAGTGAGCAGGTTCATCCTCGTCCGAAGTGTCAGTCACTGTGTAGGGACCTTGAGCAAGTTGAGCACAGTTGCTCTGCAGTAAACTGCAATTGTGCCATCAAGGGTGTGCACTTCTGAGCAAAAGATGTTGGAAGAAGGGCAATATCAAATTTTGGAATAAATTGTTAAGCATTTATCTTGTGATGTCATCTACATGGCTGCAGGGCACACTAACCATACATATCCAACCACATCTGTATCATTATGTTAAACTTCAATCACATACTAGATCTCGTCTTGCATAGAAAAAACAAACTAATTAATTAACTATTAATTGTCGTTGACCACATTTTACTGTGACAGACAATCGGACTCACATGGCAAGATATTTCGGTATCTGTTCTTGTGTTTGTTGTCTGGGTTTAGTCCGTCCAAACAGTAATCCGTCAGCTTTACCTGCTTTAGGCTCTGCAAAGACAGTGACTGAACTTAATGAAAACAAAATTCACTCTATGATCAGTTTATGACACAGATTCAATTTAAAAAATGGAGGAGAGTATTTCCTTGGTTGACAGTCCAGCAGGCTGAATGCTAGACCATCACTCACTCACTGGGGAGAAAATTGTAACTACCATGGTAATTGCAATTTAATGTACACCCCATAAAATGACACAATAAACAGAGGTGCTCTCTCGTCACTAGCCTAGGCAATGCTTAAACGTCGATACTGAATTGTAAAGCTTTGGCAATTAAGCGACTGACGTCACAATTGACCTACTTTGTACTCAACAGGTGGTTCTCCACGCATCAGACGATCCTCAAGATCTTGGATCATCAGCTCTAAGTTGGCACCGGTATAAAGCTGGTTCCCTGTTGCCAGTGATATGAATGGAAGTTCGTCCAACCAATCAGGACTCAGATGCTCTGGGATGTCTTTCAAGATGGCTACTCCTACACAACACATTCCAACCATCATTTGAAATTGTTCTTTCAAAGACTATTAGTCGCTAACAAGATTACTTAATACTATATGATGGACTATGGTGATGGACAAAAAAAACATTGAGAAGTACAGTAAGATCCAAATTCCAGATTATTACTAAAATCCACACAGTAAATTCAACATAATATATGTCCAACCACATAACTCGATATTTATATTAATCTGTTTAATTTCCATTCCTGCCTGAAAACCTTGATTAGCCAGACAATAAAGAACTAGGTAGGATAGCAGATTAACCCTGAGCTTGGATAAAACCAACGTTATAATGTTCAGAACACAGAAATTCTCCACACCCTTCACACGCTTCTTCAAACAAAATTTGGGAATTTATACAGACCAGCACTTATTGTGGATTTAAAACATAATTCATCTGCAATATTACTACCAAGTCTCAGAATATATTACTCTCCAGAACATCTAAGGTGCTTCCAGTCAAGGTTTGGTCAACTCTATAATTAATTATTATACTCTATTTACCCATATTTAACTTATGGTAATATAATTTGACACCATTTTTTTTCTAAATCCAGAAAAAGCAATTAGATCTGTAGCAAAGAATTTTCTACAGTGCACACACTGGACTCAAATTCCAAGCTAGGAAAATACTAATAATAGAACAAATTCGGAAACAACAAATTGGAATCTTTATATATCCGTACTCCCATCCCACACATTTCTAAACCATTAGCAAATTGGTAAACCAGTCGTGGGCGCAGCTTTGCACTGTGACGTCGACCACCACTTTTGCTTAAATATTTGTTATGACATGACAATGAGACACGTTCAAATAGGAATAAACAACCTCAGCGGCGTTCTTAACTACGGCAATGTTGATGGATGGCTGCACATTAGCTAACTTCCTTATTGTTGTGTTGCTTAAATTGGTGGTGGACAAAGAAAGGATATGGGAGAGGAACAGAGGGAATTAGTCACCACCCCTCCAAGTGAATGCATATTGCAGCACTGAAGTGCCATTAAAATCAGAGAAACCCTATAACTAATGCTTGTAACATATGAATTATAGTGATTTATAGTGAATCGCTCAACACGCAAGAAAGACTGAAACCGATATGGTTCTAGACATGCAAGAGCGTCAACATACAATTCAACTCCAATTACTGTTCAACTCAACTTACTAATTAACTCAACATACTAAATTCAACTCAACTTACTAGTCAACTCAACTTACTAATTCAACTCAACTTACTAGTCAACTCAACTTACTATTCAACTCAACAAACTCCGAGTCGAGTCCAGTAATTCCTGCATCCGCTCTCTGCTCATCATCATCCTGTGGAAGATACTCCGACAGTGTCTCATAATCGCTGAGCGCAGACTCATCCACTCGCACGGATTCTGCATGATCATTCACCAAATGTTCATACTCTTCATCGTCGTCTCCTGAATTGCTTGCATCCTCGAACTCAGACTTCGGTGCGTCCGAGTTGTAAGGCGCTCGTCCAGACACGTGACCAATGGATGTGCCCATGACGCTCGAATCCAGGTCACCATAGTATTCCGAAGTTGTCCTTGGAGATGTTGGCAACTGGAAACTGGATGTTGCGCTAACTGGATGAGATGATGGATGACTGTTCAAGCAGAAATTGTACAGACAATCATTCAGATATAAGTTGTACACTGCACACAAAGTCGATCAATATGTCATTGTTTTCAAAGCATATATGGTGAGTCACTTAAAAACTTTTGTATTCCCAATAAATGACAGATCTGTTGGATAGTATTATTTAGAACATATGTGATGCTGCTAAAAGGCGCTACATAAATAATCAAATACAATCTGATGCATACATACCTCAGCATCTTCATCAACGTCGTCATCGTCATCATTATGATCATCATCCTCATCACCACTACACCATCATCATCGTTATCATCGCCATTATCACCACCATCATCGTCATCATCATCATCACAGCTACCGCCACAGCCAAAGATTCATACAACACAAGCAGCCCATATGAATGTCATCCAAATTCCAATTAAATGCTCCCAACCAATGCATTGTAATACTCCTCCACAGAACCTCATGAAATCCCTCAATCCTTGGTCTCTTTAAGGTACAAATGAAATGCTACCTACTGCCTTGACAGATTCAATTCTATTAATGGTTTCTTGCATTTTGTCTTGTTTTGCACTGTCAGGATTCTATGCTTATGATTTCAAATAATTATCTTAATGATCATGAAATTGTGTTCAACTAGCCGTCTGGACACTGTTTAGGTTAGAAGGAAATTCATGCTGCAGCAGGAATTTTCACCCTTTTGATGATGACGGTAATTTATGCTGATAATGATGATAATGACGCTATTACTAAAGACTAAAACTTGTACTGATTTTATAGCTGTGCTGAATAGTACCCACCTGACTGTATGCCTTCGAATTGATGTTTGTCGCCTTGGAAACATTCGCTCACGTAATTCTGCTCGATTCACAAGCATTCCCTCTTCGTCATAGTTCAATGGTATCCTAGCTACGTCAGTTTCACCTGGTTGGTTCAATCTGCTGTGCGTCTCACCTGGGATGTTCTGATAGCGAGTAAGATTATTAGAGTCAGCGTGGCTTTCGGGAGGCTCCAGGTCCATGTCACCGTTATAAGCAGAAACCTCTGAGTTGATTCCACTTTCAGAAACAGATACCCGCCGTCCTCTCAGCATCTTCTTACCATTTCCTCCACCTTTTGATTTCAGCTCAATGCCTGAAAATTAAGCCAGAAATGACCAATGTCTTTATTTCATAGAAATGGCATAAAGCAGTGAAAAACACTCATAACAGCTTTAAGAAAACAGCAGAGACCAAAAAAACCACAGCTCACGAAAGCAGAAATAAACAGAAAACACAACTTAAGAAAACAGTAAAAGCTGAAAGCACCCAATACAACTTAAGAAAACAGCACCACAGCAAAGCAGTCCATAAAGATTTCAGGTATTGTTTGTTCAGATTTTTTAATTACTAAGCATCTGCCTGATAACCCTTGTTTCTTCTTAAAATTGTGTATTTCCTATGTGCTGCTACAATTTTCAGGTGCATGGGAAACATTAGTGTTAAGTACCTGAATATATCATATGTACAGGCCTACTCACGTATTGTATAATCATAAATTTATTTTTGCATATGCTGTTCCAATTTTACACATTCAATTCTATCATATATATCAGAGTGTATACCTGTTTATCCCAATCAAAACAATACATTACTTATTGCTTGTCTACATTGTATTTAAATTACACCTATAAATCTTAACCATATGGCCTTTGTAAATACAAGCCTATAGTTCTAACTCGTACATTACCTTAAACATTTGAGCAGACACTGTATTCATTTTAAATAACACAATAATATCTCTAATACGATATCATACCAGACTATTCACCAATAATCTTCAGCTCTTAACAAGAGCAATCAATAACTGTTTCATTTACAATAAAACATGGCCAGATTTTCTGCTATTATTAAAAAACAAAAACATTTTTCTTGCAGAATTAATTTAAACCAAAATAAAACCACTGACCTCATTCAATGCCAATGATAGCAACTAGTAGGGTCAATCATTTAATAAATAAAAAAATAATTTATTAATCACTTAATAATTAATTAATTATTTATTAATTATTATTAATAATCCTAAACGATAAACAGATAAAATGACAACAAAAGAAAATATAATTTCAAATTGTCACGACAAACCTTAGCTCATTTACCAGACAACTTAACACATTCAAAAGCTTCCGGAAGATACCATCAAACCCCACATATAAGTAACGAGAAAGCCAAATGCATACAATGGCATTGAAACAAACAATCGTCCCACACACGAACTAAGTCAGACTGCTATGTCAAATCAAACATCCCCGTACCGAAAGCACACAATACAGCCCGCAATATGGGACGATTCGGGCTAGGCAAGCCGCACTTTTGCGAGATCAGGTTCTACTATGGTTTCAAATTCTTTGTTAAAGCTGCATAAACAGAAACACAACAAGCGAACATTGATATATATATCTCTTACAAATGAGGAAGTTGTATATTATGACTCATTTAGACATGTGGGTAGGACATGTGATGCGCACAGCTAATGACAAGACTTAGCTAAAACAAGACAAGTGCATCCTGTCAGGAATTGTCAGGCTACAGAAAATAATATATATATATATATTAATATATATATATATATATACATATATAGATATAATAAAATATTTATATATAGTATATATTATATAACATATATACACTCTTGGCTTTGTGTATATATTCATTATTTATCAAAATATGGGCATATCAAGTATATTCTGGTTACACAGGGGAACTTCAAGGGGTCATAGACCCTGCTAACCACAGGCCCCTATATAGAATTTATAAGCTGGTAGTGGGTACCAATATCAATAACATTCACGTATCAGGTAAGTACAAATAGATAGAAGTTAATTTTAACTAGTGCTTTAACTAAGGGCTCATTGCATCCACTGAATAGACAGAAATACAAACATTCAATGCTTAGAGGTGTCATCAAGCAAATAGAGGCGAAGTTTATGTTTAAATAATCTAATATTTGGCTGGTGTTGAATATATGTTGGGAGAATATTCCATAAATGGGATCCAGTACAGTGAATGGAAAACAGTCGAGGATTTGTGTGTCCATAAGGAAGGTCATAGGATGGCGAGTTTCTTGTTTGACATTAAATAAGTTTAATAATACATTATTGACACATTGTAAAAAAATTAATATGTGGTCATGATTGAAATGCTTCCTTAAGTCAGCAGTTCTCAACCTTTTGTAGTGCAGAGACCCCTTGATAATATCCCAAATGTTGTGGTGACCAAACCAAAAAAAATATATTGGGTTACTCCCATTCACCTTTGCTACAAATATGATGCATTTCACTTCTTACCATTTGATAATCTAAAGGCATCATACATAATAGCATCACAATCAATAATTAATAAACAACACAATTTGTAATTTTAACTGGTAACAATTTTGCAAATGATTCATAATACAAAATAAGTCTAAATAACTTTTCAGTTGCTGTAGCATAGTAGTTAGTGCAGTAATTATAATTACATAAATATTAAGAAACTCCACTGACAAAAATTTTATAAGATATTTAAAATATTTACAATATTTATAAAATTTTCTTACATTTCTTAAGGTGCCAGCCAACCCCCTGGAAAATCATACGGATGTCCTGACCCACAGGTTAAGTAAAAGGCAATATATTCATGATCAACTGTAAAAATTCTTGTATACAAAAATATTTTTTTCACTTTTAACATATTAACAAAACTACACTCCCAAACCACCAGAAGCATTCGATAGTTTAGACTACAGAGGAACTGCAGATCTTTACGGTTACACATAAGGTTATCACACTATCAGGACTGACCAACTTCTGAATTATTGTGGAAATCCAGAAGCTATGTTAAGGCAGCTATGTTCTAGGAAAACAAATGACGTGACAATGAAAGAATTGTGCCATCACCCAATCATATCTGGCAATTGTTAATTGTGATTCACATCTTTCCTTTGTCTAGCATCAATGAATATGACTGCAGTATGGTATAGCATAGTGCACTGCAGTATACCATAGCACAGTTTCCAGGTCCGTTCACAGGAACTTTGAATGGCGGGGCACCTATTCAAGAGGTAAAACCTCACCCCATAAATTCACGATATAAAAACTAGCAGGGTCGAGGTCAGATGGTACTATATAAAAAGTGTAAATCTACAATTATTGTGGAGGTGAGTTACCGCATAGCGTAAAGTAAAGGTGCATTGCAGCATAACAAAGTGTAAATATGCAATTGTCATGGAGGCGAATAATAGCAAAGCGGTCCAGTGGCGTAAAGTAAATGTGCATTGCAGTGTTACAAAGACGACTGGTGGTGTGTAATGTAGGCAAATCAAACAGGGCCGCCACCATTCCAAAACAATCGATTATGAAACCTGTGTCCATGGATTCCACTTCTAATTCGGACCTTGGCAGAGATGACCACGAAGAGGTGATAGAAGGAGTGACGGAGGGTGGATCACACCGCTCCAGCTGGAGGGAGCTCGTTGGGGGCGAACTGCGCAGGATCTCAACTGCCTGACGATGGGAGGCGCCAACCAGACCAATGCCATTCACTCGGAGAATACGATCACCTGGAAAAGGAAAACACAGCCAAACCCAATCAAAATAAAATACAATAAAATCATATCCAAAATTGTATTATAATACAATATAATTTAATCTGTCTGTCTGTCTATCTGTCTGTCTGTCTATCTGTCCGTCTCTCACTCTCTCTATCTATCTCTGTCTATGAATTTAATATAGTGCCCCTTCAAGATGACTACTACTCAGAGGCACTCCCGATCTAGGCCTGGGCAAGAAGAACAGTATTGAGGAGTTGATGAAATGCATCAGAGGATATCCTAGGAAGGGATTATTGTGAACCAGTAATCCAGTCTTTTACAATCCATCGCCAAAGTTGGGCTGGGAGCGTCCCTGAGCGGGCACTCTTGGATAGGTGTTATATAGGCTAACTAAATGAAAAAAAGAACATTAACATTCTTTTGGAATGACTTTGAGGTATCGAGGAAGGCGCCATGCATCCATGCAAATATCCAGCATAAAACCATGTGTACTAACCGACTTGGATTCTTCCATCACGATCAGCAGCTCCTCCTGGAGTCATCGACTTCACATAGACTCCGCCCATCTTCATGTTCGTGTTGGTTCCACCCTAAACAGAAGATAACCAAAACGAGGACAACATTAGGAACCGAACAACACAGTTCTAATGGTGAAAACGATGAAATTATACTCGCTCCAGCCTCCTGTTGCACCTCTTACTTTCTCCAGTCCAATATACCAACTGCAAAGAATCTATACATTACAAACTCCTATAAGAATGACTTAGACAAGAATCCAGATGAAACTCACAGCGATGTTAATCCCAAAGCTGTTCTCTTTTTTCCGAAGAATCACTTCGTATCGATCCCCTGGTCGTAAATTCCTATCAAGTATGTCGTCGTCGGAAGTCTCTGGAGGATGGTCATCTGGCCCAGCAGCGTCCAATGCACTCTCGGACGTTTGAGCGTTGACTCTACGTAACTCTTGAGAATCAGTTGCTTTAAAAAGATATGAAAACAACGGCAAAGTCAAAGAGATGTCTTTGCACGTTAAATAAGAAATATTTAGCTGAACAGTAATATCAATGAAATTCACAAAATAACTATCACATAAATATCTATAAAAAAAAATAGAAAAACAATGTTCAATCTACCAGATAAATTTATATCTAAACCATTTGATTACTAAATTTATTTCTACAGCAACTATATGTTTGCCCACAAAAACAAATAGTCAATTAAGTAATAACCAATGGTTTCAAGAGAAAATTAACGATGAGGTTAACGGTCATGCTTTATGCTTCTACTATATTACCTCCAGGAGGTTGATTTTCCAGTTTGGAATGTGGATGTTGGAGCAGCTCATGTGGAAGGACATCCTCCAGATCCAACTCCGAACTGGCATTGCTCTGTCGATCGAGAAGGATCTCTTCATCATCGATCATAGGATCCTGGAACTCACGAGAACTGCGAACTCCAGAAGAGTCATTTGGCAACGAATACCTCTGCGGATGGTTTGCATTTGGGGCAGCAGTGTTGGAACTGCTTGGGAAAGAAACAGGCCTTTCCCGCTGACTCCCTGTTCGTTTCCTTCCAGGCACAGACTGTCAAGGAAACATCCATTACTCAATTTAAAAAACTTGGTTACTTATGACTACTAAAGTTTCAACATTTTGTCAATTTTTTTCTCAGGTTGACTAACCTTAACCCTAACACTTGGTGCACTAAGTTAAAATAACTGCTAATCTAATTTAATACCTTCCTGGTGTTTGGAGCACAATGCACAATTGCCGATTTGCACATGGTATCAGTATTAGCAAAACAAAACTCAGAAACCAATCCTCTGGATAGCAAAACATTCAAGAACCTGCAACCAGATAGTGTAGTAGTTAAATGTGTAGCATTGTTAACCAAGAGATAATATTAAGGGATTCAAATCACTGCTTGAAGCGAAAGATATTTCAATATTTCTGTTTTACTAGTGCACCTGTTGAAATTGACCCTCAGTTCATCCATATTCCTTAGACAGTGGCACTTAATATCCCCACGGGCAATATAATGATTTAAGCTGAAAATTCTAAATGGCAAACAACATACCTGGCCGTCTTCTGAATCCATGCCAGCGTGCGACAGATCATTGTTGTTATTGTTTTCATTTTGTCTGCTAATGTTCTTCTGATTTGTCTCATTGTCAGTTGCCTCGTCAATATTCAGAGACCCGCTGCTTCCAACGGCTGAGGAAGCACCATCAATCATGAGATATTCTGACAATACAAATCATTCCACTGATTCAAAGTCTTTACCAAACTAGCCAAGCTGATATTTGAAATTATTATTATATCTTCATTTATTTATCAGGCTGACAATCCGCAGCAAATAACGTTCATGTACAAAGAACAGAAGAAAAATGAAAAAAAGAAAAATACATCGTCTCAAAGTGCAAGCGCACACCGGCCGTGGAGTCAGTGCGCACAAAAATTTGGTGTGCGTAAAAAAGTTAAAAAAAATTACCAGTCATGATTTCAATGTAAATCGAGTCTCCTAGCTGGTTGTAGCCTACCTTACTTTAGAACTTTGGATCCTTGACTGTTATGTCTTCTTATTTATCTTAAAACAAGGGACTTTTCTTAGGTAATTGCCACAACTAATCACCAGAGCCTTTTAGATACGATCTTAATTTAACTACCATCACATTCAGCACAGACCTGCTAAACAATAAGTGTGAACCATTTATAAAATGTTGCAAATGATATTTTAAACTCATGCATGGTGCCCCTTACCTTGGGCCTTTTTTACAACAACACTACATAGATCATAATTATTATTATTGTTGTTATTATTATTACTACTATTAACATTATTATTATTAGTAGAAGATTACCCTGGTCTTACCATCTTCAAGCAATGATGAAGGGATGGACTGTGACCTGGCAGATCGTGACAGCCGTGACAGTAACCGGAAACGATGATGCTCCGTGCTTAGCCAGACAAGATACTGACCTCTAAAAGAAACAGATTCAAATCATCATCATCATAAACTCAGAAACTGTTTAACTCTTTAAAGACCAGCGTTATTGATCATGCCCTACGTCTTACTACGCGCAGGTCGCTAAAGGGTTAATCTCTATCCACAGATAAACCAACGGCAAAAAACAAATTCTTAAGAGTCCAGTGGGTTGTCTGAAGATAAAAGATCACTGGAGAAGAGAAATGCCTTACAAACGTATGGGAGCCATCGTGTAATGGAAAACACAATGTGGTGCATAGCAGTGGAACTGAGTTCGATACCCAGCAGGCCGCGGCGGCATTGGTTAAATTAGATGAATGACGTAATGAGCGCCATGCATGGCTGCTGACATCATTCGTTCATACTATGTCTTTTATCATACAGCGTTGTAGTCAGTTTCAATAATAAATTAAAAATTATAATTATATAAATTAGTACTTCTTGTAGGTGCTTGTGTAATAGTTGAATTTGACAAGAGCTTCTGAAAGGGTTGCGGTCGCTGTTTTTGTGGCGATGCTGAAGCGATGTTTGTTGAAAGAGATCTTGTAGATCGTGTGCCATGGATGCTGTCTTGTGAAAACGCGCCCGTTGCCCTGGTCCTCTGCCAGAATGACCCCGTGAAGGTTGATTCCCACCAACAACGTCTCGTGTTGGGTGTTTTTGCTCTGAAAAGACATGACAAACAAGTGCATACTGTTCATTGTTTTGCTAACTGATGTAGTATAGATTCTTAGGGTCTTCGTTTTATATCATTCACATGGACATTCATGGTGCAGCACTGTGGCTTTTCGGTTGTGGGATCAGCCACTTGGAATAGGCTTAGGATCCTACATAGGAACTTTCTATCCTCATTCCATTCTATGCTTAAATCTGTCTTCTTTGGCTGAGGTTGGACTGGAAGTGCCTCTGAGTAGATCCTTGAGGAGGTGCCATATTAAGACCTGTTGATTGCTTTTATGTTAAGGTATGGAAAGTACCATTACAATAGGTTATGTGAAATAATGCAACACAACATAAAACAAGTACAATTCAACAATGAACTGCGATGTAAATCAAAGTTATATCATGTATGCAATGTGAGGCAACCAAAGGCAAGGTGATTTAACATAAGGTGATTTAACATAAGATTATGTAACATAAGGCAATTTAATACAAGGTAAGGTTAGAATAGGCTACGTGAAATTAAGTTAATTCAGGTTATCCTACATCGCAATAATCTAGGCTCAACTAGACTTGACTGGAAAGAAAGTTTAAAGTCAAATGTGTAACTAACATAAGATAACATTTGGATATTGGTAGAAATTTGCTTTACAATCAGAAATCATAAAGTTATTTTTAAATACAGCCACATACCCGGAAAATCCTATAGAAATGCAATCCGTATTCTGGCAATTTTGCACATTTCTGTAAAAAAGAAGTTCCAGTCTTATTAAGTAACAAAGTAAGTAAACCAATTTTGCAGCAATCTATTTGACATAACACTGATAACAATTGTGTGCAGCTGATAATTAATTAATTGAAAAAGTTTGCAGAAAGAAGCTAACCCAAGAAAACCAAACAAGAAGAGTTGCCACCTGGCGAGCTGATAGATTTAATCTTGGGTTAGTGCGGTCCTTGCACTGGGATCTTAACTGGTGTGGCATCCATTTAAATGGACCAGCTGTGGCTAAGGATCTCAACCAATCAAACTCTCACATTATTTAAGGATTCCGTGCAATGACGGCATTAACCCAACATCGGTAACATCACAAAAGGCACAGCACTATACAATGAAATGCAAGTGCACTCAATCTTCTTCCTAAGCCTCGTCCTTGACTAAATAACAACGAAGATTTTCTTCGCTATAATTAATGAGACGCTGGAGCCAAAATAATGAACTGCTCGTGTCTTTTGCCTCAAACAGCGCTACTCGTGCTATCAGAGAACAAAAGATGAATCTCACCTCCATCAGCAGCCACTCTGCCTTGGCATCCGGCATTCCATTGTACCTGGAATGCTGCTGCAGCAGAGCCTCCTTTGCCTCCGTCTTTCCAAGACGCCGGACAACGCCGGCAGAAAGGTAGAGGTCAACGTCTAGCTCCGCGCTTCTTTCGTACCAGTCGCCATACTCTGCCTGCACTGCAAGGCTCCCAAGAGCAAGGGCCAACTCATCAGAAGAGTGAAGAGACTCATCAAGAAGATCGTGACGAAGCTGCAGATAGAAGAGATGACGCGTCTGTCTGTGTCTGCAAATATCAGACATTTAATTGATAATGAATATGATGAAACACTAGTAACATGTGAAAGATAAAACACTTGTAACATGTGAACTATAAAACACTGAGAACGTGTGAATGATAAACACTGGTGACATGTGAACTATAAATCTCTGCCAACAGTCACAACAGAACAGAATTTTCACTTTTGATCAAACTGAACCATGAACTGTTTTCCTTTCAAAGATCAACAAAACTGGATCTTTTCATTCTCAGCCAGGATCAGGAACGTTCCAGCAAATAGTCTTTTGTGCACTTGACCAACATTCAGAAAGCCTCTCATGGCATCTGCACTGGGTTGTACAAACATCCATTTCATTCAACCAGGTGTTAAGGCCAACGTACAATATTACCAAGTTGTTCTATATATACTAGACATTTTGTCAGACATTGGGAGTATTTCTTCTTCAGCAGGATAGTGTTCTTGAGCACAGAGCCCGGAGTACTGTAGAGTTACCTCAGACTGAAGCACTTTATTTCATCCCACCTACTTTGTGGTCACCAAACAGCCATGATTTAAATCTGGTAGACGTTAAGATATGGAGTGTCATTCAAGAAGAGGTCACCAGATATCGAATAAAATGATATCAACAAAAAGACTGTGAAGACTTTTGCGAAGACTACAATCAACAAACCTCAGATGATCAAAGTCGCTGATGTAGAACTTGACCCGGAAGTACAACACAAGTGTCGCCGTCTGACGCTGACCCGGTTTACTTTTTTTCTTCCAATCAGCTGGGGCCACCTTGTGGATCTTAGTATCAGCAGTGAGGAAAAAATACTCATCACCTGCAAAACAAAGCATTTGGATTTTAATTTACTAACTTCTCAAATGTATTGAGTACTTTAAAAGAATAAATGCAACTAATAACAGTTTACACATTATTATTATTATTATTATTATTATTTAACGGAAGATTTCTAACGCGCCGTAACGCAGCCATGCCACTACAAGGGCACTTTACAGTGACACGATCAGCAACTAACCAGAAAAAACGTACTATAACAATAACTACATCAGTTCAACAGGGATATGCCTTCCTGAACAGGTGGGATTTGAGTCATGCCCTAAAGATCTCAATCGATGCTGCATAACGTAATTCCTGTGTATACCTCGCATAGCATTAATTTCTGTTAAATGTCCCTGCATATAAACTACTCCATGATAATTTCGTCTCAGAATAATTATAACCAAGTTCTAGAAACATTTTCAAGTCATCCTAAGATGCACCAATAGATCTGTTATATTGTCATGTTAAATGCCAATGTAAGGATCTTTAAAGGAGCTTCATAAATCCATAGATCCATTCATCCATCCATCTATCATTCCACGGGTTCAGCACCCATTGGTGTCTGCAGCACGTCTAGCAATTTGTCTCTTTATTGGTTACGTGCTTTCCTGCTTGTTTTGCTGACTTATCGATCCAGCCTTGATCCCTCAGTTGGCTGTGCTTCATGAATAGCCAGATACATACATACCATATTTACATACATACATACATACATATATACATACATACAATCACACATATTTTCCTACATACGTTCATATGTACATACATACATATATACAATACATACACTCATACATACTTACTCGGATAAGTAATATCACATATATACATACATACAATACGATACAAAATAGAGCTTCCACAATTGTGGGTCCCAGTGTTTGGAACAACCTCCTATCTGACCTGTGCTCTACCATGCGCGACCTGTCTGGCTCTTTCTATAAACTTCTTAAGACTTTCCATTTTGACCTGGCCTGGGTTGGGAGCGCCTTTGAATAGTAATCTTGAAGAGGCACTATGTAAATTGCATTGATTGATTGAATACATACAAAAAACGTACATACATATATAGAAACTAAGGCACTCTCATCCCCAGTAATCAGTAGCTAACTATTCCTCCCTAAAACATCATTTAAATTGCTTCTGCAAGGACGTAAGAAATGAAAAGAGAACTGCATCAACGTATTTGCTCTAGAATTATTTAATTATAACAAGCGCCTGGAGTTAGCAAGATTCCGAAATGCATGTTTCAATTTTGTCTTCAACTGTTGTCAATTCTGACCAACCTTGAACATAGACGAGTCCAAAGAACACCGGTTCAGGTAGAGCCAGATATGACGTCACACAGTCATACAGGTGTCGACCAATGGAGTTGACGCAACAGATGAGATCCAAATGAACTCCATCCAACAGAACGACAAGAACGTGTCTTCGATCGGTCTGCGGGACACCCTTATAAAACGAGTGGAAATTTCCATTAGAACTGCACTGACATTACAATCATCTCAGTGTTATTGACCAACAAATAAACTCAATGCCTTTGATTAGTCGCCCCAAAGGGTGCTATACAAATTCTCTACATGAATGAATTAGTGTTTTGTTATACAAATGCACTACAGCTGTATCTGGTATTTCTTTTTTCCAAAGTCCAGATGAGTATGCATGACCATACAGCGAAGCATCAACTGTGATGTACATTTGTGAATGAGGGACTTTTGTGGAGATATATTAATATGAACTCCAAGGTCGAGCACTTGAACCGACTGGATAGATGAATATGGTCCATCCGACTGCAATGGGCTCCCGGTTGCCCTTCGACTTCCCCCTTACAATGACTTTTCCACCTTTAGTAAACCGTTAAAGTCATTTTTTTAGCCATGGCTGGGCTGGGAGCACCTCTGAGTAGTTTTCCTGGAAGAGTGCTAAACAAATGTTATTAACGAAATAAACGTGGACTCGTTAAGTAGCAGACATAGTCAACAATAGAGAGGACAGAAGGATGAGATTTATGTTATGTCAACCGTCCACTGTTTGTTATGATTATTTTAGTCAGGCTTTTAAAGTTGAACACTACTTAGGCAAGCCGGCGTAGAAGTGTTCGTTAAAGTATTTAAATAACACCCTTTTGTGCATAGATAGGCCTTACAGATATAAAACATGCCTGTGGTCAAAAACTTAACATTGACCATAATGTCATAGCTGACTTACCCCTGACTCTGGCACAATCAATGTAGCCATCTGATTGTTGAAATGAGCAAACTCAGGTCCATAGCAGTGCTAAAAGAAACCAAAGAACTCTGTAATGTATGGGCAGTAACAACAAAAATTCATCTGATGATTCGCAAAACAATTGTAATGCTGGTAATTGTAATAATTGTAATATGGGTACACCATTTAAGCTCCCTTCTAAGCCTACCTGTGTCAGCCGTGTAAAATTAACCACCATAGCACAGCCATTACTGGATGATTTCACACAATGTTCATTAAAGACATTGTCTGGCACTGATTATTAAAATATGTCCTGCTAGAAATCATATTTACTCTTACTCAACTGCAATTTCAAACCAGAGAAACCATAAAAACAGTAAGTAAGATAGTTATGCTTGCCAGCTCACTTCAGTCTTAACAGCATTGAAATAACTGATAGTTATTTATAATGAGCACTTAACTTACCCTTGTGTGATTTCCTAGATTAGCCCTTAGGCACTAACAACTTCCTTTTGTCTAAGTTGCATTGTTTCAACTTATTTCTCAATAAACAATTTTTTATTGATTGACTGCTTCATTCAGTAAAAAACGTCTTCAAATCTTTTCCACAGACCAGGCTGAAACTTCCAGTTTCATAAAGAAGTAACTTACATAGACCAAAAAATTGAAGATCTAGACTAAGTCCATTCTTGATAGATGACCCAGTCAAACATAGAGGTCGTATGACACAGCACTAAATCAACTAGAGAATAGCTACTCACTCTTGGGGCTTTGTTTCCCACAATTCGATCCTGCCTTTTCCAGGTCTTTGGCGCAACAGGCTCCAGCGTCTCGTGGTCTTCCCTCCGAGTTATCCCATTTCCAGTCTCTTCAGATGCGCTATGGACCGACCCCCTGCCGCCTTCAACCGTAACACGGCTTCCACGTCCAGGGTCTATGCCCGTTCCTACGGAATACGGAGGAGGGGAATCATGGCGGAGATCCTCCGAGTTCGTCTCATCGCTTCTCCTCGCAGTCAATGCAGCAACTTCTGAATCTGCTCCATCTTCCACTGTCCAACTCTGCAAATCTCCAGCACCTGGAAGCACCAGAGCACCATTTGTCCTTTCAGACTCGTTTACACTGGCGTCAGGAGGTTCTGGAGGTGGCATGGTCGGTGATGGCACATCGTTGGCACCTGTTCGGATCAGCTTCCTTGGCGCCTTTGACGGCGGCTGCATTTCCAGCTCAGACACGGTAGACGCACTTCTGGCGTCAACCGCATCCACAGGTGCTACGACGAGCTCTTGAACAGGTGTCCTCAATGACTTTCTTGGGGCTTTGACCGGTGGAATCACTTCCGCTTCCAGTTCAGCTTTGCCAGATTCATTGACCACATCAGCAAATACTTCGTCTCTGTTAGGTAGAGAGATGAAGGACTGTACAACGTTCTCGGGTGCATATGTCCTTGCAGGAGTTTTCGGCTTCGAATCAACGGGTAACCTATCAGAAAGCACTTCCACGTTATCTGTTTGGGTGACTATATACTGTCCAACATTTTGAGGCAGATCTGTCTCTGTAGGAGCTTCATCATGTGCTGGTTCTGCAAGATCATGTTGACTGGGATAGTGAGATGAGGGCAACGCAGCAAACACTTCAGTGTCATCTGGTTTCGTGACATCATACTGTTCAACATTTCTATCTTCGCTTGTCATTGATGATGAATCTGTAAAGGTGTCGGTGTTATTTGGCTTAGTAACAATGTACTGTTCGATATTTTGAGAAGCGTGCATCTCTGCTGGTGTGTCCGTGAAAACTTCAGTATTGTCTGGTTTAGTAACGACATATTGTTTGACATTTTCAGAAGGATGCAACCTTGATGGTGACTCCAAGAAAATTTCATTTTTATCTGGTTCAGTAACAACATATGATTCAACATTTTGAGATGTGTTCAAATTTGTTGTTGAATCTGTGAAATCTTCAGTATTACCTGAGGCTTTGACTGGTGGATTCACCTCCGTTTTCAGTTCAGCTTTACCAGATGCATTCACCACATCAGCAAATATTTGGTCTCTGTTAGGTATTGAGATGAGGGACTGTACAACGTTCTCGGACAGAGATATCTTTGATGGAGATGGTGGCTTCAAATCAACAGGTATCTTATCAGAAAACACTTCCACATTATTAGCATTCTCTGGTTTTGTAAGAGTATACGGTTCAACAATTTGAGATGCACTCAATGATGGTGGCGGATCTGTGAAAGTTTCTGTGATACCTGGTTTAGTAACAACATAATGTTCAATATGTTTACGTTCGTTTGCAGGCAATTCTGTGAAAACTTCAATTTGGTCAGGATTAGTGAATTTACATAATTCAACAGTGTGAGGTTCATGCGATTCTACAGGTGAATCAGTAAGAACTTCTCTGTTATCTGGTTTAGTGACAACATACTGCTCAACATTTTTATTTTCATGCATCTTTGAAGGTGAATCCGTGAAAACTTCAACGCTATCAGGTACAGTGACAGTAGATTCTACAACATTCAAACTATGCTGTTTATTTGCAGGTGTTCCTATAACTGCATCAAATATAGAAACAGGTGCATCAGCTGTGGTGATTAAATAATCAGCAGTGTACAAAGGTGAGTCTGCAGGTGTAATTTCTGATGCAACAATTTCAACAGGGACGGGTGTGTCAAAACCGCTGGTGTCACTAGCATCTTCAGGCTTCTTTAGCTGTGCAAGATCTAGTATAGAATCTTCGGCCGGTGTTCGGAACTCATCTGGCGGAATCAAGGTCCTATCTTGAGGTAATGCCAAAGATGCTGCTGCAACATCTAAGGTAGACGCAGGCGCTAAGTTATCTCTCCGAGGTGTCTCCAACTCGTGTCCATTAACGGAAGCATCCAGAGGACCTGCAGAAAATGTCTCAGTATTCGATACTCCATAGATATCAATCGCACTTACAGGCATCAAAGACTTCTTTCTCGGTGCCTTCGTCGGTATCTCAGACTTTGTACGTGTACCATCAGAAATTTCAGGACTTCCAGAAATTGTCTCTTGAAGAGACAGGTCATAACTGTCCAAGACAACCACTGGCGTCAAAGATTTCTTTCTGGGCGCCTTAATGGGTGCCTCAGTCTTTGCTGGCACCTCGTCTGCAGATGATTTATGAAAGCTGTCAGAAACCACATTAGAAACATCAACAAACTCCTGATACCCATTTGCTTGCTTGCCTCCCTTAAGAAATTTCCTTTCTGTGAGCACTGATTCCTCCCTCCCAGGATCAATTAAGTTCTTAGACTCTGTACGACTTGAGCGACTTGTGTCCTTAACCGTGCTCAGAAATTCATTAACAGGTGGTGCCACAGCAGACTCAACAGCCTGCACAGGTTCCAGATCCAAGCCTTGGGACAAATTCTCTGGCAATTGCTTTTGTGACTGTGCACTCGCTAAAGAGGAATGAGGTAACGTTTCATAGAATCTAACAGGTGAATCGATTTCATATTCATGAACTCGAACAAAACCCAAGTTCTTCGTGCGCGGAGAATTTAAATCAAGTGAATGTGGTGAGTTAGGCATACTCTCATGATTTGTGCTCAGTTCATCGTGCAAGGGTGAGTTGACCGAAGCAGACGTTTCAAATTCTGACGTACCAATCGGGGAACCAGTCCGACGCACGACCCCAAACAAAGACGTGGCACGATCAGTGATTTGAAAAACATTGTCACTTGAAATTCCTGTCTTCTTATTGACCATTCGTGGCTGTCTGATTGATGGTTGTTGTTCAGAGAAAGTGGTGCTGTTCTGTGATGTCTCACCAGAGGGAGGCAGTTGACTGTTAGAGTTGCTCACGTTCCAAACTGACGTGTCAACGACAAGCGGGTCTAAATGCTGCATCTGAAATTTTCTCCTGGAAAAAAAAATTACCGTACGTGTATTAATAAAACATAACACTGAAAATTAACAAAACGAAGATTGGTCTTTCAAACTAAGTACAGCAAAAACGTCAGACTGGTACATGGATACTCATTTTACAGTCCAAAAATTGTGTCTATAAATTTATATAGTGTCTCTAACAGTGCACAACAGTCAGAGGTGCTTATGCTTCAAAATATATATCTACAAATGTCTCTTTGTTCTGGCAAGCATTTAAACACTGACCTCAGATTTGATTTTATGATCTACCTCAATAACAATTAACCAACATAGATAATGCCCATAATTAAAATGTCTCCAGACCAATCAAAGCATCATAAATTTCGGTGGTGTTTTATTTTTACGGCCAATCAACTCAAAACTTATTTAAAGCAACAAGTCAGCAGAGAAAATTCATTCAACTACTCTGCCTTCCATCAATTTTATATAATAATTGTCCACTGACAACAGGTTGAAAAATCACAGCCAGATACAATTCTAAGGAAATTGAAATACTTAATGTTAGTGGGGGCCAACCTTGATTTCAACCAAGTACTTTTTTGAAGTTGAACAATTATTTGTGAAGACAACTCAGCATGTGTCAATTAGTCCAATGAGAACTTTTTATGGAATAATTCTTCTGCAGGGAAATGCAGGCTGAGTTTCTTGTTCCCTTAGTCAATTAGGCAGTGCCGTGCCTTTACGGTTGCTGACCATAAAATCTGGAATGAGTTCACTCTTACACTAAACGTGATGCCCAGAGCCCTTGAGACCACGATCTAACCCAAGGACTGTTCTCTTCAGCTGGGGTTGGGTCAGAAGCGCTCCTAAGTAGATAATCTTGAAGGGGTGCAATATAAATCTCTGAAAATCAATGAATGAACCAACATTAAAGCTGCCACCTCAAAGCACAGCTTACAAATTGCTATTGGGTCAGAATCTTTTCACATTATATGACACACGTTTACCATTGCTCAATCTCAAGTTCTTTCCACCGTAACTTCTCCCTCTCACTCTCGAGCATCAAAAGGTTTCTGTGGTCCTGTTGGGGCGGTTGATGATGCTTCCTTGACGCCATATGTCTGTCAGCCTCCAATGACGTCACATGATGGTGATGACGACCTGGATGTAGAAACAGGATGCACACAACTTCATACAACCATCTACAGAAATTTAATTGAACGTGACTTATAAACTGTAATGAATATTCATCTTTACCTATCTAGTTGAAACAAATAATATAAAATATAGTTTAGTTTCAACTACTGACTAATACAAATTTTTAAACCTTAGAATAGTTATTATTTAAAATTATTATTATTACTATTATTTAGTTGCATGACAAAGAAAACAAACTGTCAAATGAATTTATTAAAACATTTAAATATTTTAAACTAGTAATATTTAGTTGCATAACAAAAAAACTACTGATTTAAAAGAGCAAGATATTTCCACTTTAAACTAATTAGTTGCATAATAAGGAAAACAATTGACTAATGAATTTTTTTAAACCTAAGAATGTACAATATAAAGGTCATTGTACGATCTGTCTCCTACGAAATCAGTACCAAAACAATCCGATGAAGATGATTGCAATTAAGACATATGCCTACTGCAGCCTACAAAATAATGGCAGTGTAGAATAGAAAATTTTCCCTTCTTACCATTTGAAATATCAGTCATGGAATGCAAGTAGTCTGTCTCATTCGGACTCGCTTCAACGTCGCTTCCGAGCGATAGCGCATCGCTTACGTCGCGCCCATCAAAGTGCACTTCTCGGCGAAGTATATCCAACTTCCTTCGGCGCCTGTTTAAACGATTGTAGGCCTGTTCCAAGGTCTCAGTGGCGGCCAGATTGCCTGTACTGGCACTGAACAACTTCATACCTGAAATGTAATGTAATTAGAATCTTAAAAACTTATGCTGGTGAATATATATATAACTGTGCAAAGCTAATCAGTTACTACTCAGGTGACAGCCCCAGTCCTTACCATGGTAATCTGTATAAAGATGAAAACATTATATGTGACCACACAGGCATCAGATGCCAGATGAACAGCAGAGGGATGCACTTCAGGGAGGTGAGCAACAGAAGATGAATTGAATGAAAGAGGGAAAGGGATAGTAAGATGGAAAGGCAAGAGAGAAAGACGGGAGGAGAGTGAGAGGTGTAAGAAAAGAAGCAAGCCTTGAAATATCCAATGGGAGGGAAAGGGAGCAAGAGAGTGAGGAAGAAATTGGAAACACTAGAAATTCCTAGAAGGGATAGTTTGTAGATCAAAAGAGTAAATTGTCTAAGTTATTTAAAATATTTATTCACTTTTTAAACGAAAAACACAGCAGACTAATATGTTCACTGGTGAAATAGCAAATCAGTTACTACTTAGGTCAGAGCCACAAACTGAAAGTACTTACCATCGGTATGAAGATGAAAAACCGGGTGCCACCAGTCTCGACTTTGCACGGTATCTTCTTCTTGCAGATGCTTCTTTGACTTTGAAGTTGAAATAGTTTGTGCCTTGTTGCTGTGTCTGGAATCTTCTAGAACATGATGGACGATGATGTCATTGGTTGTCCTTGACAACTCCTGATTCCCAAGGTAACTTTTGGGACTGGCCAAATGGTGGTTGTGTGAGAACTGGTCGGATTGAACGCTCTTACGAGTGATGTCCGACAATTCATCGCGACCGATAGTACGCGGTCTCTCTTTCAGTTTTTGTTGGTGGTAAGCTGCTGGTAAAAATAAAGAACAGCACCCCTTTAAAGCACCTGGATAGGCGCAATCGGTACTCGAGAGCCAGCGACTTCACTTTCTTATTAACGGCACCAGATACTGGGTCATACCATACAAGTGACCTGGTTGTAATATCAAGAAGAAGGAGAAAGAAGAGGTATACGATGAAGAAGAGTTGTCCCTGACATTGATAGATAGCTATCGGTATGAGGTGATAATTAGTTATCGCACTTAAGAAGTAGCCACTTAATAGAAAATTGAGTATGCAGCCTACAGGAGTCAATATATCTTTTGCACATATACAACCATCAGAAATTTATAAACTAACTTGTTTCAAAAGGAGCCACATCAATTTGGGATATGATTGTCAGATGCAATGATTCAAACAGTCTCTGTAATGAGCAGAGGTGCTATTGGGGAGCAATGTGCATTAAAAATGTCTGTTAAGTAGCAGAAATAATAATAATAATAATAATAATAATAATAATAATAATAATAATAATAATGTTCTAGTCCCTGAGGGATCCTGTAACCATAGCCATAAACCTTATTGACACCTGTTTGCACAATTACATTTATAACAGCCATAATAATAATAATAACAATAATAATAAAATAAAGATTACAAAAGGAGTACCAAATAACCATTCTTATTTATAACCCAAGGTACACAGGATCTGGAAATAAAATATGGAATAGAATTATTCTGGGATGGCATATGTTCTTGTTATTTTTCATGTTCTCAATGTCGTTATAATTATGATAAGCAGAAATTTTACTAGAATTCCTTTATTAAGCATCAACACTGGATGCCCCTGAGGAATTGTGAGTGAAGAACTTGATCAAGGTTCCAACGCACTACAACCCCAGAGGATCAGACCCAAACTCTCCACGTTAAAAGGCGAGGGCCTTAACTTATTGTCTGCCACGATTGAAAAACTCTTCTATAACTTCGACAAGTCCTAGAACTCCTGAAACTTAATCCAACTATTTTTCATGTGAGAGATAGTCAGAGTTCACTTACATTGTCTGTTGACGTTGTGGCTGCCCGACCTTGATTTAACCTTTGACCTTGAACCCTCTGTCGTCGTCTGTTGCCTAAACTCAGAGGGTGATGACCAATCACCCTGATCGCTCTCTTTACTCCAGCATGAAACCTGCTCCAACATAAAAGTGAAACCACAAAAAACCTTAGAAACCTTATACATATATTAAGTCTTTTTCCGTATCTCACACACTTACATACATTACAATGGAACAAATGCGAACATAATGCTTCCCCATCCACCAGCATATTCTATTTGAGGTTTGTTACCTCATGTGGTACTGTCTTGCCGGCTCTGCTCGAATCTACCTCAGGTTCAAGGTCTCCTTATCCAGTCGTTACTCCCTACAGTTCTCAGCTCGGAGCTATCTGGTCGTCATACGGATGCATACCTCCATGGTTCAGTCCAGTAGCTTTATCATTGCGGACCCCTCCAGCTGGAATTGCTCTCCTCAGTCCCTTAGGACCAACTATTCTTCCTTAACCTCTGATTAGTTCCATAGCCACCCAAAACTACCCTGATCATCAATAACGACACTGGCTGGGTCGGAAGCGCTTCCGGCTTAAAACGGCGCCATATACATACTTGATTGCAATCACAATTACGATACATTAACTCAATTGCAGTTTATACTGGGCATTGCCAGTCCCAAGCCTGGATGAAGGAGGAGGGCGATGCTACTTATCCTTGTTATTACATGGTGTCGTTAAACTGAAACTACTAAAGTGTACTGATGCAATATATATTTGAAACAAAATACCACATGAGTGGATAACTGAGAGTCTCAGAGTCTCTACCCATGTCTCTACCCAAATCTCTACTCACCACATCAAAACCCAAATGCATCAGTCAATCGGTAGCAGTGTCTGAGGTAAAATTAAACTCGTACGTGCTTTATTAGCATTGGTAAAGTAATGAAACAGCATCACTTACATCTTCACTGCTTCCAAGAACCAGTTGATACAACTTCATTACAAAATGGCCGCTTGGAATCGCGTCATTCTTACGACGATGTCGACTATTGCCACATGTCTAGAACATCATCACAGAACATACCAGTAAAAGCTTTCAAGATAGGAAACAAGATTCATCATAACCAACACTTACGCAGCATTTAACCTAATCTAAATAACAGTAGAAACTCTAACCTTCATATTACTTATTTATCAAATTTGTAATCATATGCATGCAAGGTAGCATCGAAATGTGAATCTCAAGTGTGGGCAGTACTTGAAAGTTAAGGAGAAATAGTGAGTTTTGAGCTGATTTTAAAGAAGGAAGCAAACTTGAGCAACAAGAGTCGTTTCCATTCATTTCTTGGGAGCATTACTTTAACTTAATCAGTACATAAGCAGCATCCAATCAAACTTAAATTTATACATCATTTAATTAAAACTTTAATATTTACACATTAACTCAATCCAATATTTAAGCAGCACTCAATCTATCTTTACTAATTTTCAAATTGTCATAAGTAGGAAATAAGACTGGAGCTTTTCAAAAACTTAAACATGTAGTCATGCACTATATAAACCTGCAAATATATATATAACTCTCAAAATTAAAAAATGTGTATCTCAATAATGAAATTACGTCCATATGTATCCAACAATTGTAGAACAATTAGCAATAAGGCAGAAAATTCCGTAAACTGAAGAGGAGAAATGCAAATATAATTTGATCATATTGTGTCAATAAAACTATATTATATAACAACCTGCCATGAAAATGAAACCAATTAGTAGTTTTGTTCATACCAAACATCTGATTTTGCCTTCACAGGCATCCCATAGCAAATCCTCGCTATATTGTCTGGTTTCTACAGCAACCTATATCTATTGTGAACGATAAATCCAGCGATTGTGAGTTTGAACTTGCTTAAAACTCCTTGGTAACAGGGGCATCAAGATGGTGGGGGTCCTGAGGCAAATGCCTATAATTTTAGCTAGAGGGGTAAATTTTTTGCATCTTAGGGGGGAGAGAATATCTAGCCTTTCTGGCACTTGGAACCGGGGGTTTGATTCCACCACTCAGAGGGGGATTAATGCCCCTGCTTGGTAATGACCCTGGCCAGGATGCTTACCCAAAATCTCCTTGTGCGTCTGACTAAGGATTCACTGAACTCATCATACTCATAATAAGTAAAACATTGTATTTATAACATAAATGAATGGAGTCTTTAGTGACAACTTACACGCAACACGTGAAAGAGTGTTGCCCTGAGAAATGGTTCAGTAGAACACATGCTGTTCAACAACGTATCCAGTTCATGACTTATCCTCAGCCGCTGGCAACAACAAAATCATCAGCAATAATCACGTCAACATGTCATATAGGTATTCATGAAATTTTTATTAAATATTTATGAAATATTAACGGAATATTAACGGAATAAAATTGAAATATCCATGAAATATTTATGAAACATTTATGAAATATTAACAGAATATTAATGAAATATTAATGAAATATTAATGAAATATCGATGAAATATTTATGAAATATTTATAAAATATATATGAAATTTTAATGGAATATTACTGAAATATTCATGAAATACCTATTCAATATTTATGAAATATTAACGAAATATTAACGAAATATTCATGAAATATGTATGATATATATATAAAATATTTATGAAATATTCATGAAATATTTATTCAATATTCATGAAACACACATGAAATATTTATTCAATATCAACAGAATATCAATGAAATATTCATGAAATGTCCATGTAATATTCATGACAGATTTATGAAATATTGGAGTGGATATAAGCAGTGGATATAAATATATAATCCCCCATCTCAAAATTTGAGGGAGGGACAGCCCTACTAAGTCTCCGCCTCTAAGCATGTACAGAGGCAATTCCTGTTAATTACTCTGCAGCTTATTAATTGGGTCTAAGCAGGGAGTTTCCATGGGTTAAGCCTTTCAATCTGATTAAGTAGGGAGGCTCCTTGGCTCAAGCTTCAATCAGCTTAAGACCCATGGATGCCCAGAATTATAAAATTTAAAACACTGATCAGATGATTTTTAACTGACCTGGTCCAGTGGAAGACGAAAATTGGCCGCAGTCATTATGGTCACGCCCAGAGAAAAGACAAACATCTTTTTGAAAAGAAAAACATGAATAAAACTTGCATTCAAAGTATATAAAATGCCATTCCCAATGTCTATCAAAGATTAATTTAACTGATAGCTTGAAGAACTACCAAAAGCAATAATAAAATGCAATTCACATCTTATAACATAGGTCAATATACAATGGCAATAATTATCACAGCCTTCCGCAAAAGAAACACTAATAGAACTTTGTACAAATTAGAATCTATTGATAAAACTACATCGAGAAAACAACTTAATTTTATGGATTGTTGTCATTACCGACATATTACCAACACGTTACGTCCAGTAACTTACTTATGTATATTCACTGATGCTGTTATTAAAGGTGAGTACTAAATGACATTAACAATGTCTACCAATTAGGTGAACACCAGTGTAAATATAAAATTCAAATGATGACAATGAAGACAAACATTTATAGCTTATATTGGCTCATTTAATCGTCTTTGCGGCCGGCTGATTTTAAGTCGAAACACATTTAAACGTCATAGCCGACGAAGTCAATTCAATTCGGCAGATGTCACTGCTAATATGAATGTCGTGATATGAAGAATTTACACGCGGGCCGCTCCCAGATTTCAAGTGGAAAACGCAATTCAAAATTATTTTATGATCCTCTTTATTGGTTCATGATTTTGGGGTTAGGACTGGATGGGTAAACACTTTATTCATGACATATAATAAATACATAATATGTCTGTTCGTTTCTGCCCGAGTTGGATTGGGCGCACCACAAAGTAGAACTCTTGAAGGGGCGCATTACAAATTTTATTGATGAATGAATTGATACATATAGTCAGCGATAATACAGGTTCTATGTAGATAGTCCAAAAGTTCAATAATCTGAAGGATATATATTAAGATTTTAAACCAACATAACAACACTCAAAATTATTTGTCCATCGTAGAATAGAGTTTGAGTATCAATCCAACTCTACTTACACTGTAATTATTCTTATCAATCCAAGTTCTACCTACCCCATGGTTTTTTTCATCAATCCAACTTCCACTATAAAATAGTTTAATCAATACAACTTCAACTTACACTTAGAACTTTTTCATCATTCCAACCTCCATTTAAGCAAGGATTACGTCCACCAATCCAACTTCTATTTAAGCAGGAATTCTCTTTATCAGTCCCATAACTATGATTATTGATACCTTTGGACTATCGCCATGGCACTGATAATACAGATGAATTCTATTCAAGATAGAGTCTACCTTTTCCACTTCCTCTTCCGTAGGATTTCTGGAATGACCGTATTCCGGTGGAAAGAAGTCTTTGGTTGAAAGATCGGTGTTTGAGGATGGACCAACACAGATGCGACCATCGCAGCACAAAAGCAAGGAACCAGTGGTAATGGGAAGCATTTGCATAATTTCACTGAATGTTCCTTCAACAGCACCTTTAAAGAAAACAAACAACTGAATAAAATCCCTGATGGTCAAATGCAAAGTCAGACATATACACAGAGACAGCCAAGCAAACGGACAGGCAGACAAATGGAAACGTAACCTCCAAGTAAGTAAGTAAGTAAGCATATTCTTTAATCAGATGTCCACACACAGATGACATGTAAACACAAAATTTGCACCATCACAGCAGGGATTGATTAATTACTGAATGGATTAAGGTAATGATCAATGATGTTGCTACCATTGAGGCACTGAGGTGGGTGCCTCCTCTGGGACATTTATTATTTTTTTATTGAAATATTTGTTTCCAATTAAACATAACCTTGGCTGCCCCGCATTGACAATGTTACAGCAGACTGCTGACGGCTTGCGGAAATTATTCTGAGGTGGCAGTTGTTTCCCACACGATAGTTGCATAAACTTGCATTAGCATACTGTAAGCATGATCTAGCCGGTGACTCCCCGCTTTGAATAGTACCACTTTTACATGATCATGACAGCATTGTCACTAACAAATGATTATTGTTGCATTGTTATTTACAAAAATAGCTTGGGGTATGGGAAGAGATAAAGTGGCCCCTCTCCTATCCTCCCATCATATCCAATCTGCCTCCCTGACCTCTAATCTGAACAAACACCACTGGTAAAACAGTGGTAATGATAATAATGTAACAACTTTTAGTTACATCAATTGATTTTTTACATTAAACTCAAACTTATAACCACTTATTTGAACCTAGATTCAATTCAAAGTTTGATATTCTATTCAAATTTTAACTTTTACCGCCAATTCAATAAAGATTCTACCTAAATGTTTTAATTGCAGGTCCTTAATTTATATACTGCCATTTGAAGAGCAAGCTAAATAAAATACACTTCTCTGCGCACGCTTATATTTTATGCTGAGTGTTACATTATTCATGTAATTAAAAACAGTATCAGGACGGGGAAATTTATATAGCACCTCTTCATGAAAACTCCAATGGAGTGTTCCTGGCCTGACAGCACAAGACAACATTTAAACAGATGGTCTTCAACCATTGATAAAATAGAGGCAAAGGGGTATACTTAAGTTGTTATGGTATTGTGTTGGTGCATCTGTAAGAACATGAAAAAGAACAAGAAGAACATTCTGTTAAGCATAAAGAACATTCTGTTAAGCATAAAGAACATTCTGTTAAGCCAGCCCAATTTAGAACAAGGGGTACAGTCTGTTATGCTAACCCAAAGTTAGGACGAAAAGAACATCCTCTTAATAACCAAAAATTAGAGCAAGAAGAACATCCTGTAAAGCTAACCAAAATTAGAACAGGAGGAACATTCTGTTAAGCCTACCCAAAGTCGAAGAAAAATCCTCTTAAGCCATAACCAAAAGTCAGAGCAAGAAGAATATTCTGCTAAGCAAACGTAAAGTTAGAACAAGAGCAACATTCTGTTTATTTTAAAAAAAGTCACAACAAGAAGGCCATTCTTGTAAGCTAACCCTAACAAGTGCCCTTTAGTTAAATTGTTATAAGCATCATTAACTTGGTTAGTTGACTCAGGCAATGAAGACCCTTACATGCCCCTATAGTAATAAATCTGGAAAAATCTTTCACTCCTATAGGGATTTGAACAAATTACTTGAACAGTGAACTTACAGAAAGATAGGGTTATTGGTTCATGGCAGCTGACTTACTTCGAAGGAACAGATCTTGGACTGCCTCAGCAGCCTGGCACACAACTCCCCAGAGTTCAGACTCTTCCAGAGGTCCATCTCGAACTTCAAGAGCTTCAGCTAGACTGACCTTGGCATTCATTGCTGTGATTAACCATTCACCCAGCTGTAAAATACAAGCAACATCGTAATGTAAAGTAAAGCAACTACCTATTAATATACAACACGAATGTGTTTCGATGGGTCAATCATTCCTGGAAAATAGAGCACAATAAGTTACTGTTCGTCATTGAAATGTGTCGTTTAATCGTGTCCAATCCAATCGTGATTTATATCTTTCGTATAGTCCTCTCATGGCTGTAGGCCTACAGTCGTGTATACGCAACTCCTAGTGTCATCCTATCATTGTTCTTTCCCTCCTTCATTCATTCAAGGATCACCATAAAATGCATTCTAATGAACTCACCCGTTAGCACGTTTATTTCAGGCCTCTTTATTTCCATACAAATAACAGGGCGCGACTATTATCATCAACACATATATTCGCTATTATTCGACCAAAGTCATGATTCACCTGCCGCCAACGCCGATCAATAATCCATCAGCCCAATTCTGCCTACCTGAACACATCTTCTATCCATGTCAACAAATCTGTATGATCAACAGAAACACATCAAACGTCTACAAACCTTAAAGCTTCACCCGCCTTAGGAGACGATAAAGTAATCCAAACGAGGAAACTCCACTACAATCGAAACGAAACGAAATTTGCAATAGGGTCTGCCTCGCGTTTTCCATCGGAACAGATGCGTCTGTTGCAAACATCGCCTCGCCATCTGGCGAATTTAGATGTAACTGCCTCGAGCAGTCGATAGAAAGCGGAAGCTGGCTTCCATTACATTAATAAGGGAGTAAGTATAAAGACGCTGCAGAAGCACGATGCAACAGGAAAGAAATTCAACTCTTACCACAGCCAGTTATGACTTATAGCCAATGAAAGAGTAACATCCTGATCGCAATCTCGAAATTTATTAAACACTGCTTAAAACTGAATCGCTAGGCATCAGTTGATTCACGAGCTTTGCACTATGTACACAGATTGTCAGATTCCTAGGAAATAATTATTCGTTTAGAGAGAGAGACAAATTTAAAGGCGAAGGTTTTTGAAGTGATAAGCCTGCTTGGCGGTTGAAGAGCGTGATGTAGATAATGTTGGATAGCGGCAATATTGATGTAGTCATGAATATTTGCAACGTGGTATCAGTTCTTGGCATTTGTTGGCTACAAGGCCTGCAAGCTTTCGAAAAATAATAATTATTTAGTCCCATGCTGATGAAGTTAAAATTAGATAGCGCAGAAAGTGTTGTCTTGCGCCAAGGTTAATTATAATCTGGAATGCGGCCACACTTTTGAACTTAATTTTACATTTAAAAAGTTTATATGTAATTAAATGAAAGTTACATTCCTGTGCTGGCGCTAAATACTATTTTGCTAAATACCATTTCTAAGTTTTTGCTCTATGTATTTTCAGCATGTCCTTCTTTAAAACGTGGGTAAACTGATTTATTATTTATACGAAAGAAAACAAATTGGCCTTATAGGGTACAATGGAACGGTAAGTTTAATCAAGGTGTTTGAATTTTGACTTTTTCTATTTCTTAAAGCGTTTTGATTTATCAGATTTCAGCGTGTCGTATGAGCCTCGTGCTATCCCGATGCTCTGCAATTTTTGGTGGATCTGATTAGCTGGATAGCATCGTGGATTGCAAAATCAGTTAATTTTACACGCCTCTGTGTGAAGTAGTTCACTGACGCGTTTTTCTTCCATTTGAACAAAACCGCACAATACCTAACCTGACCAATACCTTCACGATACCTAACCTGGCCCCGATAGAGCCGAGCCTCACGATACCTATCCTGACCCAAACCGACCATCACGAAACCTAACCGACCATAACCCTAACCGATCACCACGATGCCTATTACGGAAAGATTTACGGAAAGAGTTCTCAATCAAATCGAATGATCGTCAATCGCTGCCAAAAAGTGGCAGAGAAGAGAGATTTACTTTTATGTATAATAAAATGTGACAGAAGTTGGGCATACCAGAAGTGATGAAATGTTCACTTTGTTTAGGAAATAACTGTTTATATTATTTTTTGACATATTTTTCTATTTGTGTATATTTCTTTGTTTTAGCAATGAAGACCCTCCAGCAGTTATTAGTGATGAGCATCAAGCAAACACAGGATTAAGAGGAGGTAATGTATGTTTTATAAAAATAATTTTCACTCTGAAAAGCTTGCTTCATAACAATACTATTATTGAGTGTGTAGCACATGAAGGCTGATGAAATGTGATGCATGAGTCGATGTTAAATAATCTTAAACCAAATGGATAAGATTTTAAAGTATTTCAAAAGGTTAGGTTACACAATGCACATTGGTTTACTAATTTTATTAAAGTACTTCAATTTTTCAGTCACTACTCTCTTATAGTGCTGTTAATCCGCCCTATTATGCTTCTTTTGAGCAACTGTTTTCACTTATTTTGTGTATATCATGATTAATGTTGGTATTTAATATAACTCTTTCAGCTTGCTTTCAATCGAGATTCTCTATTGGATCAAACTTTACAGCGGAGGTTGACTTGATGCAGCTTTCGATTCATCATAGAAGTCATTAACAACGCATGATACATGGAGTCTTATTATTTTGTAACTGTTGTAGTTGTTTGATAAATTTTGAGGTCTGATTTAATAAGTGATTCAGTCCCCGTCCATTTAACATATATCAGAATTTTGTTAATAACACCTGTATTTCAATGTCCTGTTTGTTGTCCTCAGTCAAAGTACCCCTGCATAAGCTCGTTAGTTGCCTGGATTTACCGGGTGCCGCCAAGAGGCAGTTGAAGCGGATAAAAAAAGACCAAAAGGTGGTCGACGAAGCTCTCCCCACTCATGAACAAAAGAAGGTCGGTACATTTTATGCAGAATAGTAATAGCTCTGTGTATAAATCGTTAAATAGGGTCTGCTATTAATCTTAATTAATGCTCTTCATATATGAATTCTCTTGTAATTGCTTAATGCAGCCACTGACATTGCAGCCTGGCATATTGCTTAATTAGATTAACCAGGTTCTAAAATTACTACGCTAAATTGTTGGTACGTTTTGCCATTATGAATAAATGATTATTGATGCTAGGTGGTAGTTCTCTGCTATATAGACATCTAAACACTTACCTATACTATAGACATACTGCTTTCAGGAGAGAGTACATATAAATGATTATATTCTTTAATCTTTTAATGACAAAAGTGTTCTAAATGTTTGAGAAACCAATGCAGCTTCTTGTTAAAGGTTTAGAATAAACCCTATGGTGAACCAATAATACAATGCACTTTGTGTGTGTGTCTGTGTGTGTGTCTGTGAGTGTGTCTGTGTGTGTGTGTGTCTGTGTGTGTGTCTGTATGTGTTTAATAGAGTGCTAGGTTTACTTTTAAGGTTCTTACTCTACAATCCCATTGCCTTTAAAAAATGCAAACTTGGCCATTTGGTGACATGTAGCAAAATCTTGTGTAAAGCACTGTTGTTTATAAGAGTTGAAGGTTTATTCCATGCTGAACTGTGTACCATGTGGATTCGTGGATTTTAGACTTCTGTAACAAACTGTTGTCTGACTCAATAACCTCAGCGATTGACCCAAACATGGCATGGACTTCCCAGGTTACCCGAGAACCGATTTTCATTGCCCAGGCACTCGGCCAATATGACCAAAAAAATATTTCTGGCATATGTTCAGGTAAAATCACGCATATTTACGGAATTTCGGGTACCCGAAAACTGATTTCATTACCCGGGTAGTCAGCTTCAGTCAGGTACCCAGATACCCGTTGACAACCTTAGTTGGGAGTACCTCGTAGTAGTGATGATGAAGGAGCACTATAATAACTTTAATTGAATGATTGATTATTTTGAAGAGATGAGAGTGTTAGAAAGTGGTTGCCACATAACTACATTGATTCTCGTGTCATAATTTGTTGCGACAGATTCGTCGAATCATTGGTTTTGAAGGGGCCATTAAACAAGTGAACAGATGGGAGCCTGTCATAAAGGAAAATCGAAAGGTAGCATTTCATTCATCTGCTTTTTCTTGAACTGTTTCCTATATTTTTCTGTTGTTGGCCTATCAATTTAGAACAAGCTTCCTCAGAGGTTACACTCTTCCCAATGAGTCCTTCCGTCACTGTTCTATCAACCCTTAAGAATGCTTTCTTCCACCTAGCCTGGGTCAAGAGCATCTCTGTAAAGGGGTGCTATATAAATTGATTGATTGATTTACTGGATGCTGTTTCGCTATTTGAGTGTCAAATCCACATACAGCGACTGCTCATTTCAAATGAGGTAGGCCTATCAAAGAAAGTATAGATAGCATGCTATTAATGAGGCATCATATCTGCTGATTAGTTTAGCACTCAGCTTGTAGAGTAGAATGGGCAGCACCTCAAATTCACATTTTTAGTAACCATGCACGTGTTACTAATTTAGTTAATTAATAATAATAATAGTAATAATTATGTCATATTTCCAATTGGTCTCAGTTGTGTGACATTTCACTCTTGTTTTCAGGAAAAATTTATTTTCCCAGAAAATACAGCTGGACCATCTATTAAACTCAACCCACCACTGGCGAAGATAACCAAAGTAAGTTGTTAATTAATAATAACACCGATGAAGAACTATTCCATAATCTTTGGCATGTTGTTCACTTTTAGCTTTCTGCATTAAAAGCCTTCTCTGCAACCAAGCATTGGAATATTTTGTCAAGCTTGTTTTGTCTTCCTTATTCTCTTCCATCTAATTTAATTAGTTTCCAAAATATTTTTAGTTGTGGTTGTTAACCACAATGTTTTTTCATTTTGTGTGCGACTTTTCCCAAAGCTACTGTGGAGCTTTGCTGGTGTATATATATTTCTGCGATATTATGAGGTTCAGCAGCTAAACAGTACATAGCTGTGCAAAGAACCAGAGATGAGATAAGCTTACACTCGCTAATCCCATGGTAAAGTAAAACTTCTGTGTCCCATGTTGAATTCATGGTATGCAATCATTTCCTACTCTCCAACCTTCGAGATGGAAGTGGACGAATCCCGACTTGGATGCAGAACCAATGCATCGCAACACGTGGTATTTACTGCTTAGATTAATATGGTATCATATTATTCTTATTTGTTTTTTGATGTGGCATGTCTGGTATAGGTTCTGGGGTATCTTTTGTAGCCTCAGACGACACTTGAGAAGGAGGTCGCTGAACTACTTCGGGCAAACCAAGAATTCCTTCCAGAGAAGAAAAGTCTGTCAACTGCAGAAGAAAGAGCACTAAAAGCTAAAAGCCTACAAGAAGTGAGTTTTCTAGTGCTTAATTTGCTTATTTTCTTAATAGTCACAGCTCTTATGCACAAGAGCCAAGAGTGGCAACTTATATAAATTTACTTAACTGATTATGCTGACTTATTGAAAGGTGTTGAACTGATTAACCTTGCCACATTTGATTTTAATTGATTACACAATATTGTGTGTGTTTTAGATTGTAATTAATTTGGTTACAATTGTGATTGTTATGTGATTGATTGTTTATTTAGGCTCAGGAGCGCCGGGCTCTGCTCCAGAAGGAGAAGGCTCTACTTTCTTATTATAATGCCAAGATGAAGAGACAGAGTAAAATCAAAAGTAAAAGGTAAATGATTCTTTGAGTCACATTCATCTTTTTAACTTCAACATTTTAACGACCACAGTGTTCTTAAAGACGAATGGGAAACCAATTCAGCTCGTTGTTCAAGTTTTTAAATAATAAATAAAATTTAGCAGAAGTACAATATGCATCATGTGCGTAAACAGATGTCTGTTTGGCTTGGCCGCCTCTCAAACAATTCCAATTACCTGCTGATTAGCAGCCTCAGTGTAAGAGAGTGTGAATTGCACATAAACTTCTGTCAATAGTATAATTTTCTAACAGCATGGGGTAGACAGGAGAGGTCCTGGTCCCAAGTCCAGTGCCATTTGGTTCATGAACTACCAGCTGAAGTCCTAAAGGAGAGGGAATAGTCTTCCCTAAATTAATTACAGGACATGGAAGGCTTCTCATACTTGCATACTATAGTAGGCTGCCTTCTCATAGTTCTCTAGAGTACTAGTGTTGTGGACAAAATGCTCTTATTGTTGAGTTGAAATGTTGGATTGTCTGTTTAATTATTACTTTGAAAGTTTCTAATGCACACAGTCACATGGAAATGTGATCTAATATTTAGAAAATCATCCACTATGTTATGACAACCAGTAGATATCCATGTTTTTTGAAAGCCAGGAAAAGAAATAGGTAATGTAATAATCGACTGGTGGGATGGAAGTAGGATTAATGTCTTGCTACAAACTGTCACTTTGTGGGCTTTCAGTTACCGAAGAATTCAGCGTAAAACGAAAGAGAGCAACAAGGCAAAGCAGCTGGAGCTGATGCAATACAAAGACCCAGAGGCATATAAGGAGTGGCTTCAGAAAGAGGAACGAAAACGAATTGAGGTATGGGTGTGATGTTTATGTTTTATTCTATGCCTTAATGTTATTGTTTAAGTTATGCTCATATAATGTTAATGTTTGAAGTATGATATTAATGGGCATTTTGATATTACTGGACATTTTGGTATTAATTGGCATTTTGATATTAATGGGCATTTTGATATTACTGGACATTTTGGTAGTAATTGGCATTTTGATGGCATTGCTTTTGGAGTCATTAGATTAGATTTTTTAACTTAAATCAAGCTGAACCAAACTTTGGAGCATTTATCCAACCATGTTATATTTGGTGTTAAACTATGAAACTTGCTATAGTGAACTTCTGATGTGTTTTGAATATATTTCCTGTCAGTTCAGAAATCCTGTAAATCGGTCTCATCCCTCTGCGCATTGTGTACTTTTTACAGCCCCACCTGCATGATCCATGGGGAGGCCGCCGGACTGTCGGACTCACTGTTGAGTTGATTGATAGTTTATAGCAGTCAGACACAATGTGATACACAATTGAATCTCCTTCCCACAATCCTACTTCTTGCAGAGGTAGTGGCTCATTTGAAGGCCAATTTTAGCAATTTATTATCGAGGTTTCACCCTCCCCTTCTTTTGTCTGCATGTATGCAGTACCAGTGGACCATCAATATGCAAGCATGTATACACTTGGGTTTACCTCATTCATGCATACATAACTTGGCCAAAATAAACACATGCTAGCAGACCTCTATGTTGCTCGAGTCATGATTAGTGCTGGCTTTGATTGTAGGAGCGAATGACACTAAAACATCGAGGTGCTAGCCGAGCAATGGCCAAGAAAATTAAGTATGCCAAGTATGATGACCAGGTGAGCAAAGATGTGCTTTCATTTTAAAATCAATATTTAGGTGGACGTTATTTTTTCTTTATTGTTTTAAAATGTGTGCTGTTTCATAATCTATTATCAGTTTGTATATGAGTACAGTCAGAAGAAATGCCACCATGATGTTTGAAAGAATTTATTTGATGCACATCTATAGTATTTTAGTCAGTTAAAAATTAAAATAGGCTAGATGAAGAGCTGGAATCTGACGTGAATTCTGGACAGAAATCGAGATAAATCTGATTGATAGATTTTGCCATCTTTCTAATCATGTATTGGTTTATTGGTTTTGTGGTAATCCAAGTTAAATAAAATAGAACGTAATCATAGGCCAATGGAGTAAATCCTATGTTACAGGAGTTCCAAAATCGTGACACGATATTTATTTTGCATTCGAGAATATGTATTAAAATTTGATTTTAAGTTATATTTGCTTTAGTTGTGTATGATTTACTTGGTTAGAGTCGTGCTGACGTTCGGAACATGTTGGACAAGAACCGCGAACTTACTCAGAAATCTTCATTCTTTGAAGAGATCGACGAAGACGATGACAACATTCTTCCTTCGTTTGAAGTCACAACGAGGAAACGAACGTTGGAAGATATGGAAAACATGAGTGACAATGATGAGGAAATGGAGGAAGATGAGGATGTGGGAAAGGTGGAAGAGGTGGAGGAAGATGGGAAAACAGTTGTAAAGAAAGCTAAGAGAGAGGTAGAACAAAAAGCAGATGATGGCAAGAAAAAGATGAAGAAAGCTAAGGAGAAGAACAAGAGTGCAAAGAAGCAGAAAACTCCTGTCGAGAAACCAAAGACGAAGATTGACAACGCTAGCTTTATGAGCGTGGAGAAGGATCTGAAGTTTGGATCTGGTCAGCTGCGACTAGTCTACGAAGATGAAGGCGGTATTGACTGTGAAGTCAGGGATGAAGGAGCCGTAGATGCGAAAAGACGCCAGAAGCTATTGGCGTTGAAGGAAGTCCTTACGGACCCTCACGTTTTGGCAGATTTTGAGCGTGAGAAGAAAGAAATGATCGAGCGGGATAAGCCAAAGGATGTTGACATGGTGCTGCCTGGTTGGGGCGAATGGACATGGGCGGGGCTTCCAGTGTCCAAGAAGAAGAGACGAAAGTATGAGTCTTCAGTATTTCTTTCTTTGGTGCATATTTCATGTGTGATTGATTTGAGCATTCGTATTTGATGCGGAGAGTAGAGGTTCGAGTCTCACTGAGAATGTGAGACGTTTTTCTGTTTATGGATCTTGAGTTAATCCTTTGCTCACAACTGCTCAGCACCATCATTCGATACTTGGTCGTAGATAGTTGATCTCAACAAATGCATAACCATAATAATAATACAGTTATAGATATTAACGGTCAATTGGTCATGTTACCCACATTTCTGTTTTTTTTTACCAATATGTATCTTCCTGCAATGGGCCTTCCTATCTGCAGTGTTAGTCTAAAGCCTTATTTTTAGATTGTGTGCAATTCTGGTTATATATATATAATATATATGTCTAATTATCTATGTATGACATGTCATTTGTAGTGACCTACTTAGCAATTTATATATGTTGGCCTAATGGCTAAAGTTTTAATAATATTGTTAAAATTCAAGTGAGCCTTAACAGCTGCAGTTTGATGAGAGTTGACTGCAAAGCTTAAGGTAGGAGTCCCTATGGTAGTACAGAGTCAAGTTAAAATTTGTGAGGTTAAGGCCAGAGCTTTTAAGATATCTGTACATTTCTTTAATGCCAAGGCAGTTACTTTGGCTGAGGTCAAGGAGTTTAAACTGGATGGCCATGGAAATGAAATGCAAGTGCAAAGGATGTGAAAATTAGAGCTTGTGGTGCTTGAAGACTCAAGACTGCTCCACAGGTGACATTAATAGATTCTGGGCTTGATATCGTGATTTAGCAAAATATATGGGGTTTAAATTAAAATCCACGTGAAGAATCATGTATATATTGGAAATCATAAAATTATGCTGTTTTCATTAGGGCATGACCGAGTAGACAATTTCCACCGGGTACTGAATCTGAGTATTTGGATGCACTATTTGCCGGATCCGGGTGCGAACCGAATAGTAGCGGCAAACCTGGCTAGCGACTCAAGAAACAAGTACCATCCATAGGCGTAGTTAACCTGCCAGGTGCACAACTACGGAGAACTATCTATAGTTAATGCAGGATCTATGGAAATCTCCTTCATATAGCGTATCATCGCACTCTAGGTTATAACAATATATTTATTATTCCATCTGAGGAGTGCAACTAAAAGAAATTAAAATATATAAATTTACATCATTATTTTAAAGAAAATTCAAAGGAATGTTAAATTCTTGTTTAATTAATCAATAGCTTATAAGTAAGTCCGTTTGTCCTAAATTTATTTGATGAAAAATATTATTTTATCAAAGAAATTATTTTATCAAAAAAGTTATTTTTAGCTATTTGCGGGGGTAATATTTGCCGAGGCGAATACTTCCAAATAGTCCAATATTCGGCTGAGGCGATTTCCGGTTATGTCCTAATTTTCATATGCTGTGTTATCATGTTTGTCGTCTCCTTCAGGTTTACCATCAAAGCTCCCGAGATTCCAAGGAAGGATCGTGACCTTCCAAACGTAATTATAAGTGAAACAAAAGATATGGCAATCACAAAACACCAGGTTAGTTATTTGATTATTTATTCATGCCGTTTTAAAGAGATTTTCTAGTGGAATAAATAAAGCAGTATATGTAATGAAGAATATATTGAAGGAAGTCATTTCTAAAAATAGAACATGCTTCTTGTGCATATTATATTGCATTAAATGATTGAATTGTGGTAAAGACTTTGTATTCTGATGTTACATTGAATGAATGTATAATGGCCAGGATGTACCATGGTTCAGGAATCTATCTATCTACCTATCTATCTATCTATCTATCCAGGAGACAAGTGCCTGGTAGTGTTCATATTTAAACAAATTGAAATTTTATTTGCTATAAAAATCTTACTGCTTGCATTTGATATTGTAAACCTAACAATGTAGATCACTATACTGATGGTTCTATATTCATTGTTGTAATTATTAACTAAGACGGTGTTAGTGCTTTACCAGAACCTTTGTTATGTTTCTTTGGGTTATCCTATCGGTGCTATGACTTTTATATTTATGTCTATATTATCTATTAGAATTATGGTGATCAATAAAGTATTGATTGATTTTTAGGTCAGTTCTCTACCGCATCCTTACAGAAACGTGGCTGAGTTTGAGAGGAAGCACAAGAAGCCGATCGGAAAACACTGGAACATGGAGTCGAATTACCGTAATCTCATACGGCCAAATATTGTGACAAGAATTGGACATGTGATCAACCCAATAAGTGCAGATGCTGCACGTTGATCATAAAGATGAGAATAGCTGAAGGCGTGTTAAAAAAATGGTTATGGGTTCAATGTGATTTCCATCTGTGTTTTGTACTCTTTATATACATCAACGTTTTGTGGTGCCTTTTGAGGACTAGGCTCAATTGCTCATTTGGACATCGACTATCGCTCAGACTGTCATCTCATTACAATTTGATATAGGCCTAAACCCCAATCTGGTCTTGTATGTATTATACCTACAAGCTGTTATGTCTTGGCGTCTGTCGCCTGTCTTAATCTGGTTGCAGTGAATTAAACCAGCGTTTCCCAATCTGTGGTTCACAAGTCCTCGGTTGCCATTCGGCAGCGAAAATCGAGCAACAGATATTTTGAGAAATTATAGCAAAAACATAAGGCTTTAATATAATCAATTTTCATACATATATTTAAGGTGATTGAAATATAAAAATAATTAGTTTTTGGACAACGGTCTGTCCGACTGCAATGGGAACTCTTCCTGTCTATTGATGTCCGTAACACTGGAAGTACTCTCTGATATGGTGATGGAGCGCGATTTGCTTACGATGTGTCTGACAAATGAATGTTGATTTGTTTGATCTAATATTGAAGTTCGTTATGTATGTATAGCCGTAAAATTATACAGCGCATTTACTCAACACAAATAATATTCATTAAGAATACTAAGCTCACATGTAGTTTAATATCATCTTTATGTTTAGGCTGCAAGAATTATTAGCTAGATCGTTTGCATAATAATTTATTTTCTGTGCTTCTGGTAGGTAGGCCTGTGCATCAACAGGCCTACTGCGAATATTGTGATTCGTATCCATAATAAGGAAACGCCTAGAACAAGTCAGAAAACCCTTGTCACCTAGAAGTGTGATCACAATGATTGATGCAAAGTTTCATTGAAATTAAGAAAAGGATTGCTGTGATGAAATATGCTTTCTATAAAGTAAGGAATTGTAACGAGAGGAGAGCTATTCCAAACGAGAATCCAAAGAACCGAATAATCATCAAGTTGATGGATTCATGATATAAGTCTGTAGGCAGTCGTCAAGATGCTCTATCCAAATAACGCAACGCAATGTTCATTTTGAAATTTCAGCAAGAGGCATCACTTACGTCAAGTGTAACATAAAACAAATGCTTAAAATTATGTTTTTGAATGCATTATGTTCCAGCACCATGTACTATTGTGTCTACTGAGACACAATAGTTATGCAGAATATTTTCATATCTCATTTATACATTACATTATGTTACAGTGTAATGGAGCAGCGGTTCCCAACCTTTTTTTTTGTTGTACCCCCAAACTAAAATTTTATTTGGGTGGGTACCCCATCAGAAAAAAACTTTTCAAAACGTTTTTTAGTTATTTGACAACTTTTAGTTAATTGGTTCTATCCTCCTATATATTAAAGAAATCCTATATTCATAAGTTGATATCATATGAATTTTGCTAAATATATTATAATTATATTGAAATTATTATTGTTGCACACAAATAAAATCAGTTTAATTGAAAATTTTGTTATTTTATTTTTAATATTTTCGAATAGCATGCAAATAGCCGCTAACTAATCAGTCAAATGGAAGTTTAATCATTTTAATGCGAGCACTGGGCTTGCTTGGATTTGCACAAGTCTGCAATATCAGGCTTTATTAATGTCAATTTTAGACGTAAGTCTGGCTCAAGTTCAAGTTTCGATCTGTATTTGTTTTTAATTGCAAGCATTGCAGAAAATCCAGTTTCACAGAGATATGACGTACTGAAAGGGATCAAACATTTCAAAGCTCTGTCGGAAATCAATCCATATTCTGCTCTTCTTTTAAGCCAAAAATCACTCAAAAAGTCCTTGTTGAATTCGCTTTTTAATCCACCATCACATGAAAGTTCAATGAATTGATCTCTTTCCTGGACAGAAAAATCAGCTGGCAATGCAACTTCGGAAAAAGGATTTCGTATCCAACTCTTGTCATCAAACTGTTCAGGAAAGTAGGTCTGAAAATTTGAAATTAATTGAGAACAATGTTTCTTAATATCTTCAACCATGTCAGGATGCAGTCGAAGTTCGTTCTCTGTCAAGAAAGTTTGCAGTGATTGAAATGCAGTTACTTTAAGTTGTTCAACATCTGACAACATGAACTGAAGCTTCTTAATTGTTGCATTTATTTTGTCAGCCACAACGAATGGAGTTATATTTCGTCCTTGCATGCTAGAATTTAACTCGTTCAGTTTACCAAAAATGTCTGCTAAATACGCCAACCTCATTAACCATAACTCATTGAGAAATAAATCAGCTGTTTGAAATTCACTGTCTGTGAGAAATATTTGAACTTCTGAGCGAAGTTCAAAAAGTCGAGATAACACTTTTCCACGTGACAACCATCTTACTTCTGTGTGCAAAAGAAGCTTTTTATGGTCACTCCCCATTTCATTGCACATTATTGAAAACAATCGAGAGTTGAGAGCCCGAGCTTTTATAAAATTAACAACTTTTACAGATTGGTCCAAAACAGTTTTTAAACTGGTGGGCATGGCTTTGGTAGCAAGAGCTTCACGGTGGATACTGCAATGTGTGAACTTTGCTTGTGGTGCAACTTGTATAATTTGTGTTATAACTCCCCCGTGTTTGCCAGTCATCGCAGCTGCACCATCGGAACAAACACCAACACAATTTTGCCAATTTATTTCATTCGAAGTCATGAAATCATCAACTTTCTTAAATATTTCTGTCGCTGTTGTCCGCCCAGATAAAGGCTCACAAAACAAAAATTCTTCTTCAACTGACTGTTCAAATTCATACCTGACATACATCATAAGCTGTGCAAAATTTGTAACGTCGGTGCTTTCATCCAGCTGAATTGCAAAATATTTGCTTTGCTTGATTCTTTTAATAAGAATTGTTTTTACTTGTGATGCTAAATCATGAATTCTTCGAGAAACCGTATTGTCTGACAAGGGAACGACATCAAGTTTTTTGGCAGCAGCTTGTCCTAGAATGGATGACACAATATCTTTAGCTGCAGGCAATATAAGACTCTCCCCAATAGTGTGTGGTTTCCCAGTTTTAGCAATTCTCAGGCTTACCAAATAAGACGCCGTTAAAGCTTGTGAGTTAGCCGTTGTGAATGATTTTAATGTGCTCTTACCGTGTTTCAATTCAACTTCTTTCCTTTTAAAAAATTCGAGTGGTTTATCTTTGAGAAGAGCATGTTTTGTATTGAAGTGACGTTGAAGTAATGAAGGCTTCATCGAATGATTTGATAATTTTTCATTACATATGACACACTGGGGTTTCGGTTCTTTTTCTTCACCACACCATGAGAATCCAAAAGACAAATAATTCTCATCATATCGCCTAACCTTCCTAAGTTTTTGATTTTCCTCATCGGAGTCTGAATCTGCACGGACGTTTGCAGTGACTGTCTCTGTTGTTTCGCTGCTTACTGTAGCGATGTCAGAGGATAACTTTCTTTTTAATGGTTGTTGTTTGAGCCATCTATCCATGGTATTTTATTAATTTATTTTACAATATTTTTTTCTATAATTTGACAGTTTAAAACTTTAAATCTAAAATTCTATATTGTTTCTTATTTAATTTTTAATTATTTATTTTATTTAAATCCATGACGAAGCTGTGACGTTATTTTGTGAAAAACCTAGAATAGCTAAACAAGAATTAAAATGTTAGCGAGAAAGTATTTATTTTATTTATATGTATCATGAAACTGTGACGTAATTTTATGAAAAACATAGAATAGCTAAACATGGATTAAAATAATAGCAAGAAAGTATTTGTTTTATCTGTTTTTGCAAAAATATTTTTTTATAATATTTTTTCTTGCGTACCCCTTGGCAACAGCTGGCGTACCCCTAGGGGTACGCGTACCACCGGTTGAAAACCGCTGTAATGGAGCACTTAAATAACGCCACTTGTTTTCAGAGGCGCTCGCAAAGCTTCTGGATTGGTCCGTGGCAGAGCGCATGCGCGGAGCCATCCAGCAGTCCATGGGCAGAGGAACGAGGGGAAGCCCGGTGCGGAATATAGGAGACTATAGTGCAGAGGGCCAGAAGGTAGGCGGGGCAGACCTAAGGAGACAGTTGCGCATCAACACAGAGGTCTTGAAACGAATGCGTTGAGGTGCTGGAGGCTAGTCAAGGGATTCATGAATGAAGAGATGTGAGTCGTGTGACAAAATTTTTGATTTCCACAAATTTGTAGGGCAGCCGCATTGAGGATGGACTGGAGCTTAAAATGTTGTGAGAATCCAATGCATGTGTAGGCTGTTGATATAGCGCCAGCATTCCCAGAAGAGTTAAACACATGCACCTAATCAAATAAAAATCGATTGACAGACGGTCAAGATCCATAGAGTTCAGACAGTCAGACTTAAAGGTGGATGGTGTTTAGAATTGAATTGGTGATAGAAGCAGAGGGAGGATGAGAAATCAGTATGATTGGATTTTCAATTTTGAGTGACAGCCCTTTCGGAGATGACTAAAGCAGCGGATGAGCCACTTAGCCAACACGACATATCAGGAGTTTTATGTAGTGCAAAATACGTTTAATTTGTGTTTAAATAATTAACCTGAAACATGCTTAATGATTCAATATTCCTAGTTTTCTCTTTAGCTGTGAAGGCTGTGATAGTATCCACTGGGGCAGTAGCTAGGCCTGACTATCATCCAAACCATTCCAAAGTCTACAACTCCTGCGCTGAAGAACCTATTGTTCAATTCGTTTTCTAGCTCAGTGTAAGATATAGTTTCTATAAAAATAAAAAAATTGTAATTTTAAAATAATGTCTTTGAGCTCCCTTGTTTAGTGTTGATTGAAGGTGTATTAGTCCGCCTACGAATAGGGCTGCCGCTAACGAGTAGTTTTGGAGTCGAGTTCTCGGCCGAGTAGCTTAGCGAGTACTCGTTAATACCGAAAGTGCTTAATACAAGCTACATTATGTCTTCTACCATACACCATTGCATTCACTATAGATAGACAAAGTAGACCATAGCATCGGTTCTGACTAAAACTCTGGCGCACCAATAAAATTAAATCTCCAATGTAACAACTAAAACGCTACTAAACAGCAAAAGAAACAAAAAGTCTAGTTTTTTGTTACACAAAAAAATAAAATATAGGCTTCAGAAAGCCTTCTAGAGCCGGAGATTGCGATTTTCGGACCGGAAGTGGAAGCATGCAAGTACTCGAGTACAAAAAATTACTCGAATAATTTTTGGAATCGAGTACTCGCGATTACTCGAGTACTCGCGGCAGCCCTGCCTATGAACGAGGATAATTTGATTGAACTGGACGATGAACGGATGATATAGGGCTACAATCTATTATTTGTTTTCTGCAAAGCAAACGACTTTAAACAATGTGGCAGGTGTTCTTAATTATACTTAATGTCGTAATCTTTGATCTGGTATTTACGGCAAAAACTTAACAAAACTCCAAGACTTAATATTTTTTTAAAACCTTGATTCCCCAGCCCTGGTCACAGCAAGTTGAAGGAGAGCAAAAAAACGACCAACGGCGAAATTGAACGTACCAGCCTAGGCCTATACAAGTAATTGCGCTAGATCAACAAGTACATCAACGCCATATATTACCGGAAGTGAGCACAAGCGAAGCGATTTCCTTTCTTTTTCAAGTTGGTTCTGCCATAGATCGAAGATGGTAAGACCGTGTAATTTTTAATTTTAAAATCCAATGCCATCTAATTCATCATTTATGAATTTTGCCATTGTCGCGCAGAGTGTGTTATATTTAGTTTACGTCTGGTCAAATAAGATGGATTTGCGATGCCAAGGGTCGAATTTTATGCCTATATCTCGAAAATGATTGTCCATGCTCTCGATAGGCGATAGTACGTTTTGAATATCGCACATAAATATTGTGTTACAGCAAGATGAGCGTAATTGTTTGCATGAAATCGGGGTTATGGCTGTTACATGCAATAGAAACGGTTACAGTATTGTAAAATTGTTTCGTATACGTGTTTGTTTTCCATTAGGGCCTATGTAGTTATGTTGTGTGTTCAAGAGTCCTTGTGAGGCAGTTAAACCAATTATGGGGTCGGTTTTCATATTCACAGAATTTCACACAGATGAATGGTTAGCTCAACTATGCCGACTTGTAATAAACTGAATATGCGAGAGGCAGAGGTTGCACATACTTTCTGATTGTTCAGCTATGCGATGACCCACATTTTACTTTAGTTTTTTCACTATCCTGCACTCGACGGCATATAGTAATATCTGCCTTTTATCTGATTGCATATTTTCCACTAAGGCTTGATAGAGTTTCTCTTAAAGTGGCAATTAGGAATTGTTCAAATACAATTAACTATTCATTATCTCAAGAACTGTATTTCTATATAAGTATATATTTATAATAAGTCTTTTTCATATATTTTCCTGAACTGATCTATTGCACAACTATTAAACCTAATATTTATTTTCTCTATGTTTTTTCAGTCGCTGGTACTACCAGAGAAGTTTCAACACATTCTTCGTGTGATGAACACGAACATTGAGGGAAAGCGTAAAGTCCCTTTTGCGCTTACGGCCATTAAGGTATGTCGGAGTATGTGTTTTGTCTATTATAGGAAATATATGTTATAAAGGTGTATGTAATATAACACTTGTTAGGTCTTGAGTTGTAAAGAATCATGCAGTCTTAAGTTGTATTCATTTACACTTTTACAATCAGCTTTGGAATGTTTGAATCTGAATGCAGTTATTGTAATATTTTTATACATAATGTTTACAATAAGCACTGCCTCAAAGTATTGCTTCTCTTCCCAATGCATAAGTTAAATTCTGACATATAAAGATCAATTACCATTTTTATACATTCTGTATCAAGTTATTGAAATGTTGGAAAGCATTTTGTTGACTCTGCTTACAAACTAAATTTGTTTGTTATGATGTGTTTAGGGTGTTGGTCGACGTTATGCCCACGTTGTCTGCAAGAAGGCCAACGTTGATGTTACGAAGCGTGCTGGAGAGATCTCCGAGGAGGAGGTATTGTTGATGTTGTATTTTGTCATTTCACAACAGACATATGTATAAAGGTTTTGTTTTGAATTTAGCAGTACTTACAAGCAGGTTTCCCTCATATTGTTATGCATAGAAATTATCTTTATGGCCTGTTGAAAATTCACTGCAAGCGTTGCCAGTCAATGCTGAACTGATTCTTCCATGTATACAGAAAGCTTGGTAAAATTTGTTTATTTTAATGAATAATCGTGATGCTAATTATTATATGGCAATCGACCTGCAGAAAGTAACCTTGTTTTAACACCAACTCATATTAAGATATTTAATTAATTTTTATGTTGCTCAAAAAGACAGCATTATAACATGTTTCAGACCTGTATATCAGATTTTTCGTAAACCATATATATATATATATATATATATATATATATATATATATATATATATATATGTATGTATATATATGGTGTTGTGATAGTGAAATAGTGTACTGGACTATTAATCAGTATCCTAATCAGTATCGACTGTGTTCAGTACTGACTTAATTGGAAAAGTGATCTTGGTACAACTATTCTAACCACCAATTGCTGCTTTTGGGGCTATTTTGCTTAATTCTTACACGAAAATGAGACTACACTTTTCGAAACTGTGCATGATTATGAATTCTCATCCTGTGAATAATACAATGTTCAGGATGGGTTTTCAAGAACATTTTACCAAGTCCTAAATGTATTGAGTCCTTTAATATTAAAGCAGACTTGGTGTGGCATTTTACATGCCTGTTAGAAGTTAAATAGAGTATTGAATGTCAATAACTGATGTTAACCTTGATTGATGTCTTAGGTTGAGAAGCTGATTACGATCATGGGCAACCCTCGTCAGTACAAGATTCCCGACTGGTTCCTGAACAGGCAGAAGGACATCAAGGATGGAAAGTTCGCTCAGGTGATGTCCAACACCCTTGACAGCAAGATCCGTGAGGACCTTGAGAGGCTGAAGAAGATCAGGACCCACCGCGGTCTCCGACACTTCTGGGGGTAAGATGTGATTCAATCAATAGTCAATCAATATTCAGTGACTTTAATGTGCATGCTCCCGTCCTGCCTCTTTGACCTTTTCTTTTTATTGTTTCGGGGAAGATATAACCAACGCAGCAACTATTTATTTTAAGCTTTTATAGTGGTCGCTACCACCTTGGCGTTCCTTCACTTTGGCACAGTGTTTTGAGGCAATTCCTTTAAAAAAATTTTTAGTTTCAATAACTATTGGGCAACTACAAACTTCTATGAATTACACAACTGTTTGCTAGTTCTGTTCAGTTTGTAGTTTTTCTCTTGATGTAGGAATTTAACCATTTTGCAAGAGATCTTGCACTTCCCAGATCAGTTATTAAAGCATGCACATGTTTTGTTCTAAGATTAAGATCTCCACTGCACTATCTTTGTTGCTTTGTCATTTTGCTTAGAAATGAAAAGTGCAATATGTCTGGTTGTATTCTCTTTTTAATGTCAATGGCCTGGAGTTTCAATTGGTTTGTAATTTCATAAATACCCTGTTGACCGAAATAAAATTGGACATGAATACTTTTTGAGTAATAAAACTGGATTATATAAATTATGTCATTTACAAATGTGTGTTGTCTGTTATTTCATTGTTAGACTTCGTGTCCGTGGTCAGCACACCAAGACAACTGGAAGGAGAGGACGTACAGTTGGTGTATCCAAGAAGAAGTCGTAGATACAGTCTGTCTTAAGATGTTAGAATCAGTGACCATCTGTTTGAGCAAATCAGGCTTTTGATAAACATCAGAAGAAATAAAACTGTTTTTCTTCATGAATTTGTTTGTTTTTGTCTGTGGTACAGCCTAGGATCTATCTTTTGAAGTATAATTTTGTTTTGAAATGTTTGCTCCATAATGTTTGGCAAGTTCCAGAATTGTGTTTGGGGTCATGTTGAAAATAACAGAACCATAATTTTTTTCATAGGCTTGTCCAGAGGCTTAAACAATGTTTTTTTTAAAAACACAAAACATTAAAACCGTACAACAATGTGCCTCTTTGACATTGCATTGTGGGTGGCCTTTCTTAAATTATTTAACTGTTTTTGCATATGTGGGGTAGCGTGCCATTCTGCCATTTGAAGTCCCTGATTTGCTGTATGTTGACCCTTGTGTTTGCAACAACTTTTAAAGTCACTAATTGTTTGTCGTTTTGGCATCCCGGTTGTGTGATGTCTAATTCATTGATGAACGCAATCACAGAAACGTGGTTTGTGGTGTGGGCTGGGGTGCTAAATCGCTGCCGTCACTGCACCACACATCTTAACAATCTTTTCTGATATCTCTCGAAATGCATATAATTATACTTAAAAGTGTTCTCTGTTTGATGGCGTCATGCTTGGTGTTGATGCGTTGAGGGTCGACACAACTGAGGCTGTTCATGTAGTTGGAACTATGAACATGTTAGGTGTGCTATTAAATCGGCTCTGTAAAGGAATCTGTCGGTTGGGCTATTGATGTGTATGGTAGTGGTGCGTATAGTAAGCATTGTACTCATGGGCGTCGGCAGGATTTCTTGCAGGGGGTTAGCAACGGCTGGCAGAATTAGTTGCGTTACAGCCAAAACAGCGTTATATACAAGTTTTCATTAATGAATAATCTGGATACTCAGCGGAGCCTAAAGGCTAACCAGGTCCCTGTTTAGAATTTATAAACTGGCGGGTACCAATATTAACAACATTCATAAATCAGGTAAGTGAAACTAGATGGAAGTTAAGCTTAACGAGTGCCTTAACTAAGGGCTCATTGCATCCACTGGATAGACAAACATTCAATGCTTAGAGGTGGTATCAAGCAAATAGAAGCAAAGTTTATTTTTAAATAATCTAATATTTTGCTGGTGTTGAATTGGGAGAAGATTCCATAAATGGGATCCAGTACATTGAATGGAAAATGTGTGTGTGCATAAAGAGGGCCATAAAATGTCTAGTTTCTTGTTTGATAGAAGTGGCGATCAGAGATGATGCAAAAAAGTTATTAAAACATGTGATAATAACCTATATTTAATATAGCGATACATAAACTCTTAGTTGCATCCGTCTGATTTTGTCAACACTTAATAGCCCATATTTTTGAAAATACTGATAAGTGTGTGCTCTATTTCAGGAAGGAATATATGTAATATAAAGGTCTGGGGGTTCGATTGCGATCGGAGGAATACTTTTGCGATCGGTATGCGGGTCTCTCCAAGTGCAACGCTAACTCGGTCAAATGCTTCAATTGTTAGCGTAGAGAAGACTCTTTTTAGAGTCGAGTGCAAGGGTGACGGCGTTACGTCCTGCTTCACATCGCACGCTGAGTAAAAATGGCACATACGATGTGTATGTGCAAAACACCCGAAATCATGTGGACCTCAGTTGTGCGGTCTCTTCGCTTTGACATTAGTACAAAACGAATCTTAAACAGATAAGAGGCATCATCATTATCATCGTCGTCATGAGGCATATTCATAGCATGGGGCACAACAGTCATTCACACTGCCGTAAGAATTTCTAAATATTTCACACGCCTAGGTCCTATTGTCGTCAACAGCAATCGGGGGCTCAGCGAAGCAAGGCGCAGAACGCAAGCGCACCAAATAGAACCACTACTCACTCCTCCCTGTTGCGCACGAAAAATTCCCCTTGGCAATAAGCCTACAATCGCCAGGGCCCTTAAACCACAGGGTCAGAATTCTTACAGAAGTTAGACCGTCGCATGACCGAACCGACATCCGAGTGTCAATTCATTTTATCTAGCGCTACCTACTTTGTCGGTTTGCACAAAGCGTTTGATGCCGTGGTTACAAAGTTTCAGCTTCTTGGAGCTTGATAGATTTTATATATATTTTTTATATCTTGGGCGAAGAAATATAACAACAATAGTAATAATATTTTTTATTTTTTATTTATTGCCAAAATCTGGTGCCACTCTTCTTCCAACATGTTTTGCTCAGAAGTGCACACACACACCTCGACGGCGCAATTACAGTTGTACCGCAGAGCAATTGTGCGCGATGGACTTGCTCAAGGTCCCTACACAGTGACGCCCCGGACGAGGGTCAAACGCGTTCGCTCAGCGCACACTGAACGTTACGGGCTGACCGCTCTAACTGATAGACCACTGTGCCACACAATAATGATGATGATGATAATAATAATAATAATAATAATAATAATAGAGCAACAACAACAACAATAATTATCATAATAATAATCGCAATATGCCTAATTATAATAGCAATATAACGACAATCCTTGATAAGAACACGGGGAAACAATACAAGAGTCGTGTATATATATAGGGATAAGTGCAGATATTGTGATGCGTTGAAAAATATTATCATGTTTTTATTCTCAGAATTTCTTCATCGCCCAAAATAGGTAGGCCTAAGTCGCGAGTATTCGTTGATTAGGAAACGATTTCTCAATAAATAGAAATCTGTGAGGCAGGTTTCTAACAACGTCAACCATATAAATAACAAGACGGTTGCGATTAATAGTTTGTATCAATTGAAATAATAATGAAAACTAACACGAGTTAGTTGACCAAGGTGTAGGCCTAGAATCGAAACGCCAAAATTAATGTACCAAACAACATTCACTAAATGAAGTCAATAAGAAATCCCAATTACCGCCAGTCGACGACTTTTAATCACTGATTGAAATCGAGTCGCAACGATTGGTGGCTCTGATGCACCATTCAACTGTTTCTGTCATTGGCAGATTCTGAAATCATCGGGTACAAGAATATAGACTACAATTATTGTCGTATAGATAGTTTTTGATTTAGACAATACACTACGAGACAAAGAAATTTATTGAATACAGGCCTTCTCTTAGTGCAGGCAAGCACTTCTGTTTGTATTCATTGCCAGTGTTTGATTGCACAGGTTCGCTTATGGGAAAAAGAAGAGTTCCGCGAATTTTGCCTCAGGTTTTCAACCGCTCATGCCCGCAGGTGCGCGACTGGAAGCCAATAATTAATAAGTGTTCAACAGGTTTAACTTAAAGATTCGAAACTTTTCTGTTGGCTTTCGGTGCAACATGATCGATTTCTTGGAGCACGCACCTGCAAACAAATTTCAGGTTGCATAGAATTTCACACGAAACTCAAATATGTTTCAATACCTGCTGACTTTTGAATGACTATCAATGTGCATAGGTCCCACTACCTATATTCCGCTCTGCTCTGGTATAAATAAGCCCGCATCTGAGACCATTTGTATCCGTTGGCTGTTAACTGAAGGTCTCCAGTAGAAGGCGAATAACATAATCCTCGCCACCGTTGAAGATGATCGCAATCACCTTGGTTGTTGTGCTGGCGGTGTTTGGAGCCATTCTCGAATCGTCAACTGTTTCTGCGGCACAGGCCACCTGTGCATCAACGGCACAGAATGCATCCGCCATTGTGGAAAGAGTGCGCTATCTTCGTAAAAATCAAGGCTGTCCGACATGTGGGGTAAACGCATTATTATAGTAATCGTAATCTTATTTGTAATCGTAATCTCTACACTATTATAGCGCCACTTGAAAGCCAAGTGCAGGGTACAGGCATTCTCACGAGCGCTGTGTCGAGTCAGAGGAGTTGTCCAAAGAATATCTGTTGTAGGTCTTAGTCCGGTTTCAACTTAGACTAATAATCTCACATTTTAAAGGAGATCTCTAGCCGCTTTGTTTTTATGGCATTGAATCAGGATTTAGCCAAACTTGCGCAGTTCTGGAGTTTCGTAGTGTGCTTAAGACTTTAGTCAAGAATTAATCAGTCAGTTTGTGATGCCCAACGCGTAAAACAACGTCTCTGTAAGATTGATGTACATCAGTAGAGACAAAACTAGGATATATTTGACCACACTGCACTCGACAAAACTTGATTTTCTCTAGTTTACTTTCGATTATATGAGATCAGTCTGTTCCACAAGGCTTGACTCGACCACCACGGGCAAGCCGATATCCTTGAACTATCAATGTCAAAATGTCATCGTATCTCCTTCTTGTCTAGCCACTAAATGCTGATAATAGGTTTTCTAACAAATGTCTTTCAATACACCTCTTTTCTTGAATAATCTTCCTACAGAGTTCCGATGTTTTTCAGTTATTCTGCTGATTAAGTTGTCATCTATATTCAAGACTCTTGGTAGATCTATTCAGTCAGCCGCCTTTTCTGTATACCAACCGTAGTAAAACACATTTTCTTCTGCTACACTTCTTTTATCAACCTAGTTTCGCTCTTCAAACTGAAATCCTGAGTCATTCTGACTTGACGCAGTGCTCGTGAAAAAGCTGAGTAGTGACATAGAAATGCCCGAACATACGAATACGATAATTTCATACCAATTCAACTTAGTGTGGTGTAATCAAACATTTATATAGCGCCCCTTCGAGATATCTACCCAGATGTGCTCTCTGCGCTAGCCTTAGCGATGTTAAATGTCACATTGAACAAGTAAACATACATCCATTAGCAAAACTATGCGCTGTAAACTGAAAGAGTCATCTGTGGTGGGCCCACACACTAGCGTGGAACCAACGGTCGTCGACAGCCGACAGATGGCATGGATGTTCAGAGTTTCTGAACCAGGTTGCGTCGATGAGCGACAATTGTCAACGCCGTTCGCAGACACGGTACGTTGTCGACAAGTAGCTAGTCCCTCGCTGATGGAAGATGACGCTCGTTCAGACGTTCGTCGAGGTACAAAGAGGGACGTAGAAAAGGCATTCGTCGTGACTTGGTCGGGAGATTGAATTGCCACCCGTGACTATCGTTAAAGGTCATTCCAATGGTCTCATCGCTCGTCTTCCACCGAGACGAAAACACTCGGCTTAGTGGATTAGATGACATTACGCTAGAGAACGAAAAATTATACCACACCAGTGTATCTTAAGTTACAGTTAATAAGACTTACATGTAGTGTTAACGTGACAAATATAAAACTGTTCACATATTGGATTATATTGTGTCATTATTATTTATGAGTTATATATTTCTGGTATGATTTTTATGTGAAGAGGTGCGGAATTAACGGTACAATAACACGAATCGTCTTCAATCTGAAAAGGGGAAGGTCAGTCCAACTGCCAGTCTGTTCTGGTTGCACCGGTAAGGAGTTTCTAGCAAGAACCGTAGCGTGGTGCAACAACTTTCCCGAGGATGGCGCTAAACAGTTCCTAAGGCGCTTCTGCGCCGGTGTTTGTCCCAAGTGCAGCAAAGAAATTGAAATTTACAGGTGAGAATCGAGTTAGACAATGACTTGTAACTCATGAAAGAAAAATTACATGTAATATATGAAGTTCGTTCACTGTTTTCAAAATGCGTATTCTCAGAAAGCGCTTCACATTTATTTCTGATATTTTATCAGTGCATACACAAGTCAAATTATAGATACTGGCACAAATTTGATTATGATCATGTCTGTGGTTGCCATCATTTTCAAAAAATTGAAGAGGACCAGTTTCGCGGAAAAGCTGCTATGCGATACAGTTTGTTCATGATATTATCACCGTAGTGTTGGCCTAAACAATGTCTTTTTATAGTAGACGCTATAACAATATTGTTACCTATAAGCCTTACAGACATAAGCTATTAGCGTGCAAAATTTTCATTCTGCTTTAAAGACTCTTATACCACACAGACTGGATCAGCGATTGAAGTGTCCCAACTTCTATCGATTTCCATGTTCGTCGAAGGCGACATTTGAGCTGATCAACATTTATTGGCTCAAGACTTTTATAAACGCTGAGAGATAAACTGCTACGCCAAATCTCAATAGGAGAAAGGTCGTAGAAATTGCGTGACCAGTCCTTTGACGTTATGTTTGACGGGAGGTTGTCATCTAACCGCTTCGTCGCCACAGCTGATGTATACACAGAATGAAACGTGTTGTAAAAAATGATCTAAAATTATTGTGACCTGCTGGTAGATAGGTAGATCGATGCATTCGTTGCAGATGATCATATAATAATGTTAAAGACCCTGTTAATATCATATGTGCCGAATCTTTATGATAATGGCTCTTTGAGTTTCCTAGCCTATGTAATTGTAGTCAAATTTGTGCATGTTTCTTGCAGATGTGGATGTCCAGCGGAACAATTGACCACTCCACTTGTAACTCTTCCATTGGGGACCACCATAGATGATGGTGATGAGCCAGTCTATTATCCCGAGTACTAATTCGACTCTTTCACACCCTGTCGATTCTTGGGCACTTCGTGTCGGTCTGATTCGGCTGACAGTGATCTCGGATTTGAAAATTCTAGACATTCCGCAAAATTGACGATTTTATTCGATTTAAATTGAACTTACTGGATTTGAAATAAACTGTGCAAGCGTGATCTGTCGTCTTTCCTTTTCTAATATCGATGAAAAGTATAAGTAATTTGGTAATTAAGTAATTTATTCATTGCATACACTAAAGAAAGTGAACACAATTTGTCTTAGGCGCACCTTTGAGAACACTAAGGCAAATCAACGCATTCTCATATGCAGTGATTCCGTTAACGCCTGAACTCATGGAGTCTCGGACGCATCGCATCACATCAAAAAATTTATAATCCAAGCGAAATTGGTTTAAATTCTGGACTCAATATCCACCATTTTTTGGAGTCACATGAAGCAATAGTGACTGTAAAAGTTCCGAACTTCTGAGAAAGATAACCGAGGCGATGATGATACATGCATCAAAGATCAAATGGGCCTACGCACTACAGGTCAATGTTCAATGACAGACTAAAGAAGAAATTTAAAAAAAACACATTCAATCAGATTACTATATATATTATAGGCCTCTGTGTGCGAGTCAGGAAAATTTCAGATCCCACTATCTTTATCCGCACCAGATATTGACTCTGCAACCACCCAAACATTCACTGCAAATTCTTCTGCTCGCAAGTTACTGGAAAATGGTGAAATGTTTTACCAAAACTTAAGTGTACAAAGCCAGTGTCGTCATGATTGGTGATGTGATTGGATAAGCGAAACTTCCATGTGCTCGACTCCAAACTACATATAGGCCTACAGTCGCTACAGCGAAAGTTCAGGCTAAAGTGAACTACTGCAATTCTCTTTCTCTGAACATAGCCTACATGTATACGACATGACCCAAATAAGTCGCATCGAAGCTATTCAGAATGTTATTTAAAGATATACCGCCAGTGATCCATTTATGTTTAATTGAATTTTTATTGAACTTTGTCTAATTAAATAATTTAATTTCATTGTAGAATACACACATTGATTGATTTGCAAACGTTTTATGACAAGACAAAGCTCAGAATGATCAACTGAGTTTAGTGTAGCTACGGTGGTGCTTCGATTCCCATTTCGGTTGTTGTGACGATTGTAGCGATGTAGGCGTAGTCTACTACAAAGTCGGAATATCATCTGCAACTGCACGTTCACGTCTGCAGCACAGCACAATTTACGGTAAATAAGCACTAGATTAATTTAGAGAAACTACAAAAAAATTGCACATCCATCACAAAAAACCGATGCTGAATGTTATAACAATACTGAAACAAGTTTATAGCAAAATTTGCATTGCCTGCTCGTTCATCTAGCCTATCAACTATTAGTTTAACCCAGAAATTTTGAGCGTTTTAAGAATTAATTTAGACTAGGCGATTCAATTATTTAGCTGTTAGGCTCTCACATTACTGGGACTAATATGGGTTACACATGTAGTATGTTATATTTATCCCAGCGTAAGTTAGGAATTGCTCACACATCAATCATGTCTATCACTGACCATGTAAACAGTAGTCTATTTGTCCCCTAGTCATCATTTAAACAAGGCTGTCAACGGGCACCCGTGTACCAGGGTACCCTCCCAAGGCTGACTGCCCGGGAAATGAAATCGGTGCTCTGGTGCCCGACATTCTGCAAAAATGCGCAACTCCTTACACTTTCTTAAAAATGTCCGCACGGTCGGGTACCCGGGTACCCGCTCCGTCGATCGACAGGTATCCGGAGGCCGTAATTTAAAAATGGTTTGACAGTCTTACATTTATGGTATTATGTTCAATCGTCACATGCGCATAATATCAGGCGCAACGTTTCCATTTCTGTAAGGTTCTATCAGTAGAATGCGCTGGTTTCCAATCGCCTAGATTACGCCTACTGTATGCAATTTTTAATGGAAAACTTTCGTGGGACGGGGTGGCGCAGCGGTATTTTATGTGCTTTGCAATTGAAGAATCCCAGGTTCGGACCCACTTGGAGTCCCTGCGTAGCGACCTCGTACAAGCTGCTCACCCACAATTTGGCTTCCTGTTCAGAAGAACAACAGTTTAAAATGCCATGATTGTAAAAAAAACTGGACTTTGACCGGTGGTAAGTTTGCTGTGCGACATTCCGTCGTGGTTCTGGTCTTGTTGGGTTGATTTCTATCCTACAGGAGCGCTGTGCCACTGACCACATAGTCAAATGAATGATGCATGGTGGGGCACTTATAGATAAAAATTTCCTTAGCGAATAGGCGAGTATTTATGGGAAAACCAACAACTGATTATCTTGCGCTCAGAGAGCAAACTTATATATGCCAGTTTGCTAATACAATGACATGGATTTGAACCCCAGACATGGTACAGATCGTCTGTATGTGTAGTCAGTGTAACGATGCATATACACAGTTCAACTTATTCTGCCTTGGTTTGGCCATCACGCCTCTTCATATACATATTCATGAGTTCAATTGAGTATTAATTAATCAATAACTACTGCAAACTTTCATCGTCAATTATATTGCAAAAACAGTCAAAATCAGCAAAATATTTAAATAGAATTCTAAGATATAGATTGATTATGAACTAATCTAACTTATGACTACCTAGCCAGCCTAGATTAGCTAATAGCGCTTCTTAAGTCAGATATCTACCTCCCACGGGAATGGAGCAGATCTGCAGTGTATTTCTGTAGTGTTCATTTGGATTCTTTCTTTGTGTAAATTCTGTCGATTGCTTCTTCTCGGATGATTGTTGCCTCTAGCCTCTTCACCTCAAATGCTTCTGTGCCGTCCTCCACTCGCACTCGTCACGTTCGAATGATGAATCGGACTTAATGTGATACTTGCGTAGCCTCGATTCCGTTGACAAGTATGTCAGAAGAGACACACTATAGATGCTGATATTAATCTCTCAGTCCATCTATATTAACGTGAAAAGAGTTTCTGCATTCCACCGCTCATGACCGATAGTTCGAGAACGAAAATAACTCCTGATTACACACGGAGAATACATCCATCATTACTCGACGATCACAGTACTGTTCGCCACTACACCATTCGCACCCCTCAGCAGTTCTAGAAGAACCTGGGTCAAATAACTGTCCGAACTCCTAAAACTTCTTTGAGAGTTCGCAACTTGAGAATTACGTTTTGACTTTTTCTCAGCACCAGACACACTGAACATCTTATTGCAAACTCTCGCAGCCCGGATAACGCATTTCCGCCGTACAATCCCCAGCAGACGACCGATGGCCAAAATTAGACCTTTTAACATTGCCTTCTGAATGTCAAATTGCCAACGACCAGTTCTCCCCAACAACACTGGTACTAAGGGCTCTAATTTAATCTTATAGCGCCTATACATTATATTTATAGGCTGGCATTAATTAACTCTGAATTAATTTAAACTAATTAACATTGACTGCATATTATAATGTTAATAATACATAAGATATGTGGGTTTTAATAGGAACATCGCTACAGTCAGTCTCCAGCAATCTGACGACAGCACGAAGTCACACCGTTGCTTCAAAGCACAATAGTTGCGACCGGTTGGATTTGTAGAATCGGACTTTTGTTTACTGCGGCCAAACAAAAATGACTTGAGGACACGATAGCAGGCTAGCAGATTGTCCCTAGGGAGCATGCGCAGCATTAGCGGAAGTCCATTCCAAATGGAGATGCCCATAACCGAGAAGGCTCGGTCCTGCTTAATCGAGGATCGAGCTAGTGGGATCAGTAGATTCCCCTATGCGAAGAACGGAGAGCCCTACAATAGGATATATCGGAAACTTAAATTGAACGGAGCCCTGCCAACGAGGCACCGCCAGACAAGCGCTGCTATCCTTTAGCTATTGCGCTGCGAAACAGGATGCCAGCGCAGGACATCACGCGTGTAAGCTGTGACTGGAGCCTACTTAGAAATATGACCAATAAGCCTGGCAGCAGAGCGAAGGACCCGGTCAAGGCGCCCTATTAGACCAGCCAGAAGACCTGCAAGAAGAGAACAACAGTGATCAACCCTACTGGTGACAAAGGCATGAACAAGGATTACAACAGCATTGTGGGAGAGGGAAAGTAGAACAACACCCAACTGACGAAGCTGACAGTAACAGTTTTACGTAACCGAGTTAACGTGCTGTGAAAGACTGAGCTCTTGATCAATCATCGCAACAAAGTCACGAGCAGTTAAGTGAAAAGTATGATTTCGGATGATTCTATGTGTGTTCTATAGACTGTAGTGACCCTCTTATTCTATTTGATTCACCATACTGTATACACTTACGTGTAGAAACGTATATTTGGGCATGCCGCTACATCGCTGTTACATATCGGTTGGTTACAATGAACATCTTTTGTCCAAACTTCGGCTCCTTTGCATCCTCGGCAGAGCGGAACGCTTCGCATGTCCAAGGCCTGTGGGTTGAAGATTCCAATTCGATGTTCTTACTTCCAGGCTAAATCAATTAGATAGTCCAGGAAATTCATTTGAAATGGTTAGTATTATTATATCAAGACATAAATGCAATGGTGCTGCGCAAATTTATGTTGATCTACCTAAATGCATTGCAAATTATGCGAATAGAGCAGACATTTACTGGGTCAAAAACGCAGCTCGTCTTTAAGGTGTTAAGTGAGTTGGAATGCAATAAGCATGACAAGCCGTCTTCTTCCAGAATCCCTTCGCGTTCCCAAGGTCGGTTCCACGTTCCGAAATTTTACTCTCCATCTGCAATGTGACAAAAGTCGGTCACATCTGTCGCGCTTGACACGATCCACTTTTGTCAATGGAAAGAATGCGAAAGATAATCACTAGCGATCATAGGATTACAGCTGTAGATGGCCAATCCATGTTGCTGTAGGTATGGACACCACATATCATATGGCTCAGGCCAGAAAAGTATAAAGCTTACATTGTAAGAGACACAGTTGCTGGAGAGAAACAGAAAATAATGTCTTCCTTTTCGTACGTTGCTTCTGAATCACATAATACATACTTAGCCTGAATTCTGACCATGCAAAGTGGAAGAGAATCTTTATCAGGTCTTGCGTTGTAGCTTTTGATCATTGATTCAAGTGGTTTCTCTGATATCTCACAGTCGTCCGTTGCTTGGACTTTGAGTCTGAATTCAGAGCCAAGCAATGCAAGGATTGCTAAGAGAAGAACTGCAAACATCATTCCCGGTGTTTCCGGTCGTCCAAAATGAAAACAGAGTCTGAGTCCAAGACCAGAATCGTACTCTCTATCGATTAGGGATACACGTGCAAAGAGGTCTATATAAGAGATTGTCATCCCTCTACACCTGCTGCGTTCAGATTGCCATTTATGCCTACTCTCCGGTTTAATATAAAATATATAAAATCTGTTTCCGATTACATGATCTGCATGTATAATTAAAATGAAAAAAAATTTATTCAGAACATATTTATTTGCAGGTGCGAACAGCGAATTGATAACGAACAAAGGTAGGTGCTCTCTTTCAGGATGAGTTTGAATTTAATTAAATATAAAATGAAGCATGACATATTTCTTAATTTGGCATTTGATCCAATAATATTCTCCCATAATGCCGTACAAGTCGGACAATGAAAGGAGTGATGCATTGTCGTGAATATCATCGCAACTATTTTTCGTAATTGTGATCGTAAACTTCAAATTTCTATAACTCTGCTGAGAAGCTAAGCATAGAGCACCAGTCAATTCAAGAGCTTTGCGTGTGAAGATGGTAAAGAGAAGAGTCCAATCTGGTAACCACGCTGGGAGACAAGACCGAGTAGAAGGGGTTGAGGCAGCTTGAAAAGGTGGATTGCATGGATTAGGGTAGAAATGCCTAAATGGAATGAGTCTGAAGCAAAAAACAATGACTTTAGGTTTATTTTAGGCTTTAGGTTTATCCGGTAATATCATTGCCATATACTTGCCATATTGAAATTTTACGTGGCATATTGTCCGGGGATTATTGTCCAGGAGGAGATTGTCGAGGGCAAATTGCTCAGTTTGTCCTAGGTTCAGGCGTCAGGACTCACGTGAATATGAGACACATGTACAGGTTGTAATGTATTCGTTCCTCTGTGTGTTTAATATATTTTACGTTTAAAAAGCATCTTTGCTGCATGTAAAATCTCAGGACCATAACATCACCTAGACCAAACTTACCACAGCATGAGTCAATGCAATTTGTCTTAGAAGTAATATCCAATTTTAAAGAACCGCATTTATTTCACGAGCATCGTTGCGGCTTGGAAATCTACCGATTTAGAGTCTCAGATGATGCGTTAGTTTCTGCATAATTACCGGTAATGTCAACGTCAAGTCAATGTTCAATAACAAGGACCTAGTGCACACAGGACTGCAAAGTCCCGATCTAATTGGATACGCCAAGTCAAGTTTCCAAAAGATGTAACGTCGTGGGCGAAAATTGAGAGCAAGAAATTTTCACCTCTTGTTGGCGTAACAGGCTCATTTATTAACTGTTAGTTATGAGAGAAAATTTACAAATAACTATACGAACAAATAAATAAAATGCTTTTGAGGTTTAATGGTCATACTTTCAATTGGAAGCGAAATTTAAATTGGGGCGACAAGTATGTTTGTATTTGTCATCTAGGACGATCAAACGATAAGTTATAAACAGTGGCGTCGCTACCATTAAGGCGCAAATGCGTGTACCTCCCCTTAGTTTTTAATTATTTATTTTATTTATATATTTGTCTCCATTAGACCAAAAATAACCTGAGCCACCCAGCATTAACAGCGTTGCCGCAGACAGCTGATAGCTTACTACAATCAATGACCCCGTCGGTGAGTAGCTGACGAATGTAAGAGGGCCAAGAGGTTTAAATTGCGTTCTAGGTGATATACACTTTTGTCCTGGATGCGCTGAGAGACATTTAGCCGCAGAAGTGATATGAGAACAGAAGTGATGTCTGATATGGTGATGCCTGAGTGTTTTGGTGAAAGCGTGGACGCTGCGTTCTGGGTTGTTGCAGGCGCATGTATGATCCAGCCGGTGACTTCCCGCTTTGACCAGTACTACTTTTGCATGATTATGACGACATCTCCACAAACAAATGATCACTGTTGCATTGTTATTTTAAAAAATCCTAGGGTAAGGGAGGGGTTGCAGCAGCCCTTCTCCTACCCGCCGTCAGATCCAATCTGCCTCTCCGACTTCTAATCCTAGCGACGTCACTGGTCAAAAATTATAATGGCGAAATCAATTTTGAGACGCTAAAAGAAATATTCCCTGCATATTTGAGCTTGGCGACATTTGTGTTCACTTTCATCATGCCTACTGTATGCAGTGGGGAAAAAATTGATTAAACCGACTTTCTATCACATCACTTATTTACTAGATTGCTTACTCACTTTTTCATTCAGAATTGATTTATATATTTATGCGACTAATTATGCTTTCACAGTTTATTTAATATCCGATCAGTTTAACTTTAATGAAATTTGATGTGTAACATAATTGGGGCCTTCCACGGCTGCCGACAGCTAAATTCGATTTCTGTAATAAGTTGTCGTCATTCGTTCTATGGCTTAACAGTTTGAAATTAAGTAGGCCTAGTCAAATATTATTATCAATATTATTGTTATTATTATTTTTATTAGTATTATTTTTTAATTATTATTATTATTATTATTATTATTATTATTATTATTATTATTATTATTATTATTATTATTATTATTATTATACATATATGTTTCACATTATGTTGTTATCGCCCATGATGAGCTAATGGAGTGTTGGCAATGTCCCGAAGAGGCAGGCGGCGTTCCCACGCTGAAGAACAACCGAGATACGTTGGAACAGAAATGACGTCTCCATTGGATCGTGGGTTGCAGCACTCGTTCGACTACCCAACTCTGAGATGAACTGCAGTCCTTCACTGCTCCAAGCGCCGCCGGATTCCAAGGAGAGGGCTACGAAGTCGTGGGTGTTGGTTATGGTGGAATACTTGGCCCTCTTCGTCTTATTATTATTATTATTATTGCATTGTTTTTTTAAGCTTGAGAGTTCCTATAACATCAATTTCCGAGATATTAATGACCGCTTTAAAGTGTCCATGAATCGATCAAGTGTAGTTAGTAGCCCTGTGGAACCTTGGTGGTCCTTGGATTGGTTATAAAGGGAGTGGTCAAACGATCCGTCATAAGTGACCCAGTTACAGGAGGCGTGGTTAATTGCTCCGTCGGACATCCACATCTGCAAGAAACATGCAAAAAAGCTTATATACAAGTACATAGTTTAAGAAGCTCAAAGGACCATGATAATAATATTGATAGTGAAACGGTCTTCAACATTATATATTACACGTCTTTATTTCAATATATATATATGTATGTATGTACATAAAATTATATATATCAACAACGATTGACAGGCCACAATTATTTTAAATCATTTGCAAATATCCATTTCTTTCTGTCATTGAATGACCTCTGCTTGACCCCGAGCGAGCCAGCGAAATGTCTGTATGCACGCATCAATTGTTTCAAATTGATAAGATTAGTGTGAGCCTGGCCTGGCCTGTTCGATTCATGTCATGTAGGCCTAGAATACTTGCGTTATGAATTACTGGAATGGAAGTGCAAATACTGAGAAATGCAATTGGAATTGAGAGCCATATTGAAAAAGTGAATTTAATTTCAAGAATACAAGAAATGCGGATGCTCACTGCCACAGAGATTCTTTTTATCCAATGTATTACTATTGGCCCTAAATTGCCCACATAATTTTTATTTGCACGGATCGCGTCCACGGTACGATGTTGACGAGCAGTCCCTCGATCACTGGAGGAAGATGGCGCGCGGCACTAGATATTCGTCGAGGCACAATGAGGACGTAAGAAAGACATTCGGTGTCTGGGTCGGTAGATTGAATAGCCACCCGTGACAATCAGTCGAGGTCACTCCAATGGCCGCTTCTCTCGTCCTCCACCGAGACAAAATCACAATAGGCGTCGGCCAACACGGCCGCAGGGCTTAGACTCGACCGGCTTCATCAGAATAGATGGCCTGATGTGGTCGTAGTTCGATATTGTCTGAGGCTCGGCTTCAGCGTCAGACGCAGTTGAGGACATCGTTCGGTTTTAACATAAAATACTTGTTCGTTGTCCGAAAGTTTATAACAGCGTGTTTTCACTAAAGGCTAGCAGTTAAGTTAAGCACTTTGACACGAAAGTGCACCGAAAGGGATTTCAAAATCAATGTAATTTGTTCGCCTTGCAACTAATTTGATCTCTCTGGCACCCCTTCTATTATATTCTTTCCAAGCCCTGTTTCTGGGGGGAAAATGGTCAAGACTAGCAAATATTTCAACTCATACTAAAGCGAATCATGCCACAACACACTATTATGCATGCATATTCTCATAATCATGCGCATCTATACTTTCACAAATATACACTAATTAATATTTCTCTTGATTTCTTTTAAAGCCGTTGTTTAAAGCTCTTCTCACCTGTAAACTTGAATATCATTTTTGCAAATCGGACAAACAGTCATGCAAAGACCAGTCAAGAAGGACTTGGCAGCATTCTGGGGAAAGTTGTCGCATAATTCTGCTTTTGTTACTTGAACTTCAGGACCGGTGCAAACGGAACAGATCGGCAGTTCGCATTTTTGTAAGCCTTTCAATGCGAAGACGATCCGTGTTATTGTTCCAGTAGGTCCGCACTTTAACACATTAGCAATTATTATCAGAAATACATGACTCAAAAGAATAAATTATGCAATGTTATTAAATGCGAACAGTTACATTTTTGTCACGCCCAAACTTTATAAACAAGATATTATCCACATTACACTGCTATTGTCTTCTCTAGCTGAGCTTAGCATAGTATATTCTAATTTAAATTAAATTGGCATGAAATGAAGGTAATCGTATGGTTTAGATTTTTCATAGGACTGCTAAGAGGTTCAACCCAGAGTAGGCTACCACCTTTTTCTCGGACAATGCGTCATATGAGATTGACTGAATTGTCAGACACCTGTTAGAAAACCTATTATCAGAAGTTAGTGAAACACGATGATGATAATCTAGGTGATTGGTTTGACCAATTTGGCTGAGTCAAGCCTGGTCTAACAAACTGATAACAATAATGAGATTGGATCGAACTAATGGACGCTTACATGTCTGATAACTCGAGACAGAGAGAGCTTAGTTTTGCCTATCACGGTCTCGTCAAATATGTCAATAAGCACATCTGCGCTGATGTAGTCCAATCTTCCAACAACGCTATATTATGCATCCAACATCACTAACTCGCTCTTAAGTGAAGCACCATGCGAAACTCCTAAACAGATAATAATAGACTAAATGCCGAAGAACTGCGATAAAAACAGGAAATACGAGGTAAGATTTTAGATTATTGGTCCTTTTGTTGACCATAATAAATGTGCTTTACCACACATTTCGGAAGCTCTTGATTTTTTCGAAGAGCGAGCACTTTGTCGACAATCGTAGAAGCAATCTGTGCTGTAGATGCGCAGATGTCCAGTCCCGCAGAAGCAGTTGACAGTCCAAGATTGGAACCAAACACCGCCAACACAACTGAAAAGATGATTGCGATCATCTTCAACGGAGTCGAGGATTCTGCTTCTCGTCTCCTACTCGATATCCTCAAAGTACAACCAACCAGTAGCAATAGGCCCACAGACGATCCCAGAGGTGGACTTATATATAAGAGACCAGCGACTAATAAATTATCGTATATCTTGGCCTTTGGATGCCATTAAAAAGTCGTCAGATTTCGAAAATATGTGAGTTTCGTGAAATATTCTATGCAATCTGAAATTTGTTCGCAGGTGAGCGCTCTTCGAAATCGATTATATTGCACAGAAAGCCAACAGGAAGTTATGAATCTCTAAGCTAAACCGGTTGATCGCTTATTAATTATTGGCTCCCAATCGCGCACCTGCATGTGTAAGTTGATTACTTGTGGCCTGAACCGTAATGCTCTAATTTGACCACAAAGCAAATCTGTGCAAATAAAGACTCAAACACAGGCGGTTAATAGAAGTCAGAATGCTAAATTGCGCTGAGAAAGTCCATAAACTGACAGTTAACACAGATCGAACTGGTTAGTTGCGCTGAGAAACTCTATGTTCAATCAATTTCATTGTCTCACAGTGAATTGTTTGAATCGAAAACTGTCTCTAAGGCCAATAACTTTTGTCTATTATTCTTGCACTCGATGTGTTCAGAATCTGTGAATGTCAGAAATAATTTAATATTCGGCAGAGCCATCCATCAATCGTTGAGATTTCGGAAACAGATCAGAAATTGTCGACCTGAACCAATGGTTCTTTCTGATTGACTTGTTTTGTGAAAATAGTGAGAATGTAAAGAGCTGTAAAAGAATGTAAAAAAGAATGCAAAAGGAAAAGAATGTAAAAATAATGTAAAAATGATTTTATTCTTTAATTTACTACCACTCAGCTCTGTCGTCATCGTGATCGCGCCATTACTATTGTCACCATCATTGGTGCCATTATTTATATCATTATGATTGTTTGCACTTCTATCATATTTGTCTTTAAAGTTATGGTCTATATCATCAATGTTTATTATTCATATTACAAATATTGTCTTTTTTATTATTATTATTATTATTATTATTATTATTATTATTGTTTTCATTACGATTACTTCTATTTTCATTAATATTTGCAGTATTATTTTATTATCATTACTATTTGTAGTATTATTGTAATTGTTATCAATAATATAATTATAATAATTATTATTATTATTTTATTATCATCATCGTCATCATCGTTATTATTATTATTATCAATAAGGAAGTAGTGGAGGTAATAGTAGTAGTAGTAGTAGTAGTGGTAGTAGTAGTAGTAGTAGTGGGGGAAGTGGGTGGAGTAGTTGCAGTAGTAGTACCTAGTATTAGAAGTAGCAGCTGCAATAGCAATGGTATTTCATGTCATTATTGCTAGGCTCTGACTATTGTGAAAACCGTTTCTGCCAGCTCATCTAGAATGGCCTCTCACCATCGGATTCTCACTATTTAAATACGTTTCTTTCCCCTCTAGGTTTCTGTGCTGAAGGCGCCTCTGAATAGTTATTTTTTCGCTAGAGGCGCTGTAGGCCTATGAGTCTAAAGATACGTTTCAGTGTGTTTTTTCAGGACTTTTCTGCATTTTATTTTGACTTGATGGGGTCTGAGCTAGATTTCCAATTGCTTATTTATCATTTGAAACAAAAGATAATTGAGTGAGTTTTCAACTCAAGGGCCATCCATAAATGACGTCAAGCACCTAAGGGTTGGGGTCACACATTGGGACTAACACTGGGCTTCAGACAAACAAATGCTTTATATCAACTCAGACGAGGAACATCAGTGGAACTATCGTCAGACATCGTGATGTATTGGAGGCTGCAACTAAAAAATCTGTGACAAGTGAGTAAAGAAAATTATGGGCAAAAAAATTTCTTTTGCCTTTATTAGGTATCTTGCGTGAACTGTCGCAAGAGTGCCTTGCCTTGCTCCAGTTTCCGCCGGCGCCATCTACCGAATGTTCTTCAATCGGACAAGCACACCTTTCCTTTGGTGCACAAGGAGAGCATATATTGGAAACTGATATACGCATTGGGTGCTTTTTTTAAACTCGCTTGAGGACGCTCCTCGCTGGAACTTCGCCTGCAGACGATCTTCGCCGGAGGTTCGCTTGAGGATGCTCCTTCTTCACAAAAGACGTTATACACTGAAACTCCGCCTGAAGACGGTCATTTGCTTGGACTTCGCTTTTGGTGACGTGTACAAGTATTTTTGTTTTTGTTCGGAGCTTACAGACTCTCAATAGAACACTTTGGAAGATAAACTTTTGAAAAAGACCTTTACCACACAGGATAGGCCGGACTCTCAAATAAATTACACGAAACAGCAAATTTGTGTCAGAACTAATGGTGGGAATCGCAAAAGAAGTAGGGGAGAATGTCCTGCATTGGGTCAATTTTTAAATTTTTAAGCACAGAATTGGTGTTGGTTGTAGTACTTGTATTTTGTTTTAATTATCAGAAACAGCAACGTTCTATGGGTCGAATACGGTTAAGCAACAATATTGTTCCAAGAGTAAACTCAAAAATATTAGTGTTTTCCTTGCTGGTAAAAAAGTGTCCCAATGCAGACCACCATGGGGAGCATAAGGTCACTTTTACATATTAATGCACACAATTATTGTTAGTTGTAGTACTTGCATTTTATTTTAATTATCAGAAACAATAACGTTCATGGATAAAATGTGGTTATACAACAACATTGTTCCAAGAGTAAACTCAGAAATATTAGTATTTTCAATTGGGCTAATGGCCAAACTGTCCCAATGCACACCATCATGGGGAGCATTGGGACAGAGTGTGGGTCAATTTTTACATTTCAATGCACACAATCGGTGTTATCTGCAGTATATGTATTTTGTTATAATTACCAGAAACGGCAATGTTTTATGGATCGAATTTGGTTTTACAGCAAAATTGTTCCAAGTGTAAACTCCAAAAATTTAATATTTTCCTTACTGGTAAAAATTGTCCCAATGCAGGCCATGAATGTTGTCCCAATGCAGACAATCAATGGTCAGTGACTAACGTTTTTGATAGTAGCACAACTATGCTGTATACGACCTCCAAACTTTACCCCATGCTTCGCAATATACTGTCCTAAAGTAGATTACAGAAATTGTAGGTAAATTAGCACAAAGCGTCTTGTGCGTTGACTGACATTAAACGATTAACATTTAGACTAGGCCTTGATAGACTAGGCCTTGATACCGCCACTGATCAAATGCAGGAATGACCAAACGCAGGACATTCTCCCCTAAATGAAGAGAGAATGGCTTGGAGAGACGAAGAAGAGCAGGATCTTAAAGGAATATCCATTGAATAGCATCGTGGGATCAAAGCGATCCCTATTTATTCCACGAAGAAGTATTTTGCGTCGCCGTTGGAGAATGAAGACGCATAAGCATAAAGCTTGGATTGTTTCGAGCTACTGCTATTAGAAATTTGTTTATTATATGTAGGCCTAATATTTTACCAGATCTTTTCATCATGTGGGATGCATAATGACTGTAATAATTACACATTAAAAAATTTTCTTTGTTCTGTTATATAGTTTCAAGAATATTCATAGTTATGACTTATATAGTTGATAATTATAAGAAAATATCCATTTAACATTCTGACATCTGGTTTTTCGCGGGGAAGGATGCAGAACGACATATCTCTGTGACGTCATATTTGAGGGGATATTGACTTTTGAGAAGACATGTGATAAGGTCAGGAAGTCAAATGTCGGCCTAAATATAGTGACGTCATTTACGGATGGCTTCCAATGACAATGGTCTAACGACTCATGTTGTTGACTATGCAACTCTAATGGGACGCAGTGGCGTAGCGGTGTGTTCTGTGCCTTGCAACCGAAGCGTCGCAGGATCGAACCCACCTCAAGTCGTTGCACAGCGATCTTGGACAAGCTACTCGCCCATAATTGTCTGCGACGAAGGCAACGGGAACCACCTCATTCATTTCATGCCCGCGTGGCGTGAAGCCCATGGACCTGCGTTCGGAGATAGAACTCATCATCATCAATAACTCGTGTGCGCCGTGGTCAATAAGTTTTGATTGGCACCATTTAAAAGAAATACACCTTCTGCGTTAGGGCCGTGACTTCACCGATTTTAGATCCATCACATGGTGGCTTTATAGGGTATGACAGTGAACATAAGAACGCATTGGGTGTCCTAGTGTTGGCCTACAGTATATCTTTGCTAAAGTACCCGTAGGACTACGATATCTATGTTCATTTACTTCACTGAAATGCGAGGAAAAAAATTACTGAATTATGTGTTCTAACATTGTGCATTAAAAGAAAGTCAGCTGATGCTTCAACGGTTTATTCAATTTTTAGCATGTTGACTTTGACTCGAATTACATTATTTATTACATTATTTGTCAAAATTTTAACAAATCCACGGGCTTCCATGTCCGAGAAAACTGCAAATAAACCAAAAAAATGTTCAAGATTTCAACGGAGTGCCAATTTCTCACACTATGTTGGAGTGGTATCCAGCCTTGGTGTTTCAGGTGTTTGATGAGTGGTTGGTTGATGAGTGGTTGGTCGATGAGTGGTTACTTGAGGAGTGGTAGAACAGTCACAGCTATTAAAAAAAACATAAATCACACGTATACTAAATCGTGAAGAATCCACTCTTTTCCAATCCATGTAACACAACCATCGCCATGTCCTAGGTTGTTTTTTCTCTCCTTTAACATTGCTACCTACTCATTCCGTCCTCGTACATGCAATCCAAAGATCCCGCGTGCTGGTGAACTACCCGGTCTGGTTTTATCACGTCAATTCCATACATACGAATCAATTCGTATCGTAATCGAAATTCCTATTGCTCACCTTCTCTGCTCTTTCTCTCAGAATTCCAAGGATAAACTGTCTGTATTGTAATTGCTTATTATTTATTTATGTATTTATTTGGAGGATCTATATAGTGGTCCTTCAAGACATCTACTCAGAAGCGCTGATAATTATGATAATTATGCGGGTGTACACTCTGTAATTGCTAATTGCTCATATCTGATATTCCCGCAGTGCGTTTTTATATACTTACTAACTTACATAGGTTGAGAAACTGACAGAAGACGTGCATGCAGAGGCTAGAACATTATCTAATCGTCTACCGGTACAACAACAGGTGTTCGGTTGCTTCAAATCACTTGCCTATACACAAAAATTATACATTATACTAAATTTGCTTCTGTCATTGCGTGACTCCATTTTGACCACAGTCCGTACGAATATGACATTGTGCTAACTGTGCTTAAATTGTAACAGGTCGTATGAACACTATGACCTAATACAAATTGAATAGAAGCTAATTCGTCTCGATTTTATCTTCAAATAGTGATCGTAATTGTATACTGAATATTTCTAAATGGCCTCTCGTTGCTATACATGAACATGACACCAGTTTATTCGAGTCAGACAGGTTGTTCCGATAGATCAAAGCAAACATTTAAACTTCCTCAACTATAAACCACAACTGGCAACAGTACTAACCAATCGTGATCGTGTTATACATTTTGTATGGTCCGAGTAAGATTTCAGATGAGTTATTTAGTATTCCGCAGCGATTCTATTCTGAGAAGTCTTCATTTATGGATGATACTATAATTATGATTCATGATAATGCACATACTTACTAGGAAACCCGTATGTCTGTGCATGCTGAAAAGTATATGAGGAGGTCAATAAAGATATGAAAACGATCGCAAATTTTCTGAAATTTGGTTTCACTGCATGCACCACTGCAGAGCGCGATGCTTTCGTCATTTCCGGTCTCTGGTTTGTAGTCGATTAGGCTAGCACATCCGCACTAAAAGTAATTTGAGAGTCCAGGGTGAAGTTTTTATTACTATTAGCATTTTTATAATTAAAACAATCATTATTATTATTATTATTATTATTATTATTATTATGAATTAATAATAATTATTAGTTATCAACGTCCCACCTTAAGTTGTCATAATAATAATAATTAATAATAATAATAATTATTATTATTATTATTATTTGTATTATTATTATTGTTATTACTAAAATTATAATAATAATAATTATTATTATTTTATTATTATTATACGTAAGATTTAATCAGTTTTGAGTCTCACTATAATTCCATTCTCAGTCTGAGGTGCACAGAACATTATTAATGATAGATAAGGGAATCTGCCTGTCGAGGTCAACGAAATCATATACGGTGACAACCTGATTGCTTTGAAGAAAAAAGATGGAGGTATCAGGCCAATAGCTGTTGGATACACATTGCGACACCTAGCAGCTAAGTATGCGAACACACAGGCTTTTGCCAAATTCTCTGCCCTGTTCGCCCCTATCCAACGTACCAGGAGGTGCCTAGACAGCAGTACATGCAACCCGTTGCTGGGTCACCTCGATGCCGTCGGATTTTGTTCTGGTCACACTAGATTTTGCCAATGCTTCCAACACACTTCGCAGGGACTCGCTCCTTAATGCAGTTGCAAGAGACATTCCGGAGCTCTACCGTTTCTCATGTGCTTCATATTCCTGTAGTCCTGTGATGAAACATGGATTAAATACTCTTCGATCAGAAGAAGGAACACAGCAAGGTGATCCGTTAGGTCCACTGGAATATTGCATCTCACTGCAGCCGATCTTGTCAAAGCTTAAATGGGTGCTAAGAGTGGCTTTCTTAGACGATCCGACACTCGGAGGAAAGGTGGATGTGGTGGCCCACGATATACAGCTGATTACCCAGGAGTCAGCAAAGCTTGGGCTTCAACTTAATCGCGCGAAATGCGAAGTAGTTTTTCGGAATAAGGACAGTAAAGCTGACGATCCCTCATTCTGTGGCTTCAGAGACACGCCACTTGGAGAAGTGACTTTATTGGGTTCACCTCTGATGCCTGGGTCAGTTCTCATCCGATAGCTGCACGTTCAATATAGACGAGAGTCCAGTTCTCAACAGCGAGTCAAATCTGGCAAGACTCGGACAGTCAATGCATAAGGTTGTGCGCATTGTGTAGAGAAGCTTCGGTACACTCAAGCTATTCCGCAGTAGGATAAGGGCGTCATGTGAGTAAAGCATGGAGAGCTTCCCTACCGCTAGTTACAGGTCATCCGCTTTCATACCCACCACCTTATCGACGGCTGGCCCAGGCATCAGAGGTGAACCCAACAGAGTCACTTCTCCAAACGAACCATGGAATGCAACAGCGTTGAAACGCTGTATCGTGACTGACAAGAGCTGATGAAGGTAGCTCGTCTCTTTTGGCTCTCAGATGACCATGGTTATGCGGCGCCCCAGCTCTCTGATGAATTCGAGTCCAGCGGCATTGATTGGCCCCATAGTTTCAAATGCAAGCGGTACAAAGTGGTTGGTCGCCATCAGCTCATTGTATTTCACATTCTTCCTGTTAGACGCTTGCTTCTCCGCTGCTGCGCCGGCAGTGGCCGATGATAAGTAGAGACATGATGATGCTACGGTGTTCGTGAGGTCCGATAGCATGCAGCGTTCGCCTTGCCACGGTGTTAGCGTGAGCCCATTGGGGCGTCTACCGTCAGTTCTTGACATACCTGGTGGTTCCTTCATGTTAGGGATGCCTGCGCGTGAGAAGCCTCTGCTGAATAGATCGTTATTATTATTATTATTATTAATATTATTATTATTATTATTATTATTATTGTTATGGCTGGATAAGTCAATACATGTATACATGAGGACAATAAAATGATGAGAGGAGAAGGCAGAGGTTGAATAACATTATTATTATTATTATTATTATTATTGTTATTATTATTATTTTTATTATTATTTTTACTATTATTTTTATTTATTATTATTATTATTATTATTAATATTATTATTATTAGGCCTATTGTTATTATTTTTATTATTATTGTTATTATTATTATTTTTATTATTATTATTATTATTATTATTATTTATTATTATTATTATTATTATTATTATTATAGCATTGCATTATTTCATAATCAAATTATTCAAACATTAATATAAAAAATATATAAATTATTTTGTATGGTTTACAATTGAAGCGTTATAATGTTTTACTTAGCCTATTGCTGGACTAATTTCCTGCAATGACAAGTACATCACAGGCTTCCCAATCTATCCTGTGTAAAAACCCGCCATTGGTTGGGTTTGGCTATCGCTGCCGCACTATGCGCCTGCTGTCTGCACTTATAACAATCGTGCGTGTTATGATATCTTAAAATAGGCCTTAATGCAAGATTTAAAAACATCAACCATAAATCTCATAATTAAACATAAAAACCTAGTTTTAGTTCATTGGTGTGCCGTCTGAATTTCTAGAGATCTCGATTGTGTCGTCGTGCCACAAAGGTTGAGAACCACTGCCTTAGGCGATTAATACTATATACCTTAAGATTTGACTGATGATGCTCTGGCAACTTGTTGAGGCTAAATATTATAAAGTACATAAGTAAGTACATTCTTTAATAAAACGTCTGCAAACGCACGGCATGTACGGAATATTTACAAGTGCATGTACGATCAAAAGCACCTACCTATAGAATATATATATATATATTCAATCAGATATATAAATTTATAACATGCCGGATAGAATATGAAAGCCTGGCAGCAATAACAGTCAATGGGAATTAAGGCGCTGATAAATAATCTAATGATGAAACAACACCTGGTGAACCCTTCCACTGGAAGCACCTTAGCAGTGCCAGTCCCAAGCGACGAGATAAAGGTGTGCGTGATGGCAGGCTCGGCATATTTGATCAGTTTTTAGTTATTTTTATTATTATTACTAACTTTGTCAATGGAATGAATGCGAAGGGTAATCACACTGGGATTCTAGCTGGGGATGACCAATTAACGTTGCTGAAGGTAAGGACGCCACATCATCAGTGTCTCGCAAGCGAAGTATGAAGCTCACTTGAAACCAATTAAATGACCAGGTGCTTAATAATTCATTATCTCGCTAAGATTTCTAGGACAAAGAAATGTCATCCTTGAACCTTTCTTATGAATGTTGCATACATACCTAGTCTGAATTATTACCTTGCAAGGTTGAATGGGTGATTGCTCGATCACTCTTTTGAACTTTTTCACCAATGCCGAACAGTAACTGTTGAAGTTTGCTTCGACATTGAATCCGAAATCAGATCCTAGCACAGCAAGAATGACTAGAAAGTAAACTGCAGGCATCTTCAGCGTCGTTTCCAGTCGTTCAAACGGTAAACAGAATTTGAGACAATAAGTAGGTTCTGGCTCTCTGTCGACTGGCGATACAAGCCAAAGAGTTCTATTTAAAGGGTTGCCTGCCCACAAGGGCTGCAACTGATTAAAAAAATTCAGCAATTAATCAAAAATTTTTTATTTCGATTATTCGATTAGTTCGATTAATTTGGCATCTGCTGCCTAAAGCACGAAAACGTCGAAAATACAGTCACCGATTCATATACTATTGTTTTTCAGCGAAGTGCACGTAGGAACCGCGGAAAGCGAACATGTTACTGCAATGAATACGGTCATTTTTTGTTGCCAACTTCGACAACTAACTGTGCTTGATATTCACATTATGTTATTTACTCCTAGCTTTATATAAAGGATGTCCCCAGGCAAACGAGACCTCGCTTTGAGTAGGCCTACTGAAAATTGAGTAGTTTTATTTATTCATAACACAATTTTCCGAAAGAGCCATGAATAAATAAAATGTTGTGCGAATAACAGCATGTTGATAAGGCATAAAGGCGTGTTCGTTCTTTCAAAACCTGCTTGAGTTTTACGTTATATATAATTGAGTATGTTTCATTATTGGCATTTTATTGGCTTATCCTGTTCTATTATGTCGTATGAGTCTAGCGACGAAAGAAGCGATGTTTCTGTCCGAAATCCTTAATTCTTTGTAATTGTAACAGTAGACTCCAAATCTCAAAACAGAACTACACGTAACTGTCGTCAATACTAAATTGCTTACACATAAGAGAGGATGCCTGTGACTATTTTGTCTGGGGGTATTTTGTCTGTTGCTATTTTGTCTGAGGCTATTTTGTCTGTGTCTATTTTGTCTGAGGCTATTTTGTCTGTGGCTATTTTGTCTGTGTCTATTTTGTCTGAGGCTATTTTGTCTGTGTCTATTTTGTCTGAGGCTATTTTGTCTGTGGCTATTTTGTATGGGGGCATTTTGTCTGGGCTATTTTGTCTGTTGCTGTTTTGTCTGAGGCTATTTTGTCTGTGTCTATTTTGTCTGGGGGCATTTTGTCTGGGCTATTTTGTCTGTTGCTATTTTGTCTGAGGCTATTTTGTCTGTGTCTATTTTGTCTGTGTCTATTTTTTCGGGGGGGCATTTTGTCGGGGCTCTTTTGTCTATGGCTATTATATCTGAGGCTATTTTGTCTGGGCTATTTTGTCTGAGGCTATTTTGTCTGAGGCTATTTTGTCTGGGTCTATTTTGTCTGGGGGCATTTTGTCGGGGCTCTTTTGTCTATGGCTATTATATCTGAGGCTATTCTGTCTGGAGCTATTTTGTCTGGAGCTATTTTGTCTGGGGCTAATTTGTCGGGGCTATTTTGTTTGGGGCTATTGTGTCTGAGGCAAATTTGTGGGAGCTATTTTGTCCGAGTGCCAGAATCTCGCTATCAACGAAATTATTGTGCCCATATACCCTCGGGAAGAATATGCCCGTTCAAGAAGCCAATGGTATTAAGAGATAAATGACATTCGTGCTCTGTTAATGGTCAAGTGGTTGACCTTCTAGCCAGAAGTGGTGATATAATATCGGAAAACCTTCACGACGACAGATGACAAACTACTAATTATCACTACCATAATTTTATGCATGTAGTAATCTACACACCTTGACTCCTCATATTTAGGGCTGCCCACCGTCTCGGAATGGGTGGGACAGTCTCGGAATAGACCCAGTCCGTCCCGGGCAATGCTTATTTTGTCCCGGAATCCAGGATTAGGTAGGCGAAGTAATTACAAGAGTTATGCGATTCAATGACATTATTGAAATCCAAGCAACATGAAGCAATTAATATACTCTGTTAATATACTGCAATGTAACATCCTAATTCTCAATGTTCATGGTCATAACTTATTCATAGGTGTTTCGACTAATCGACTTTCCTTCGAAATTCACGACTTCATAAGCCCAGGAGAATTTGTTTTATGTTTAATGCCAGCACCTTTATTTTATGAATGGATTCATGAACAGTGAACTGCATAAATCATTCATCATAGTGTGGACTGGGAAATGTCCCGGAACGAAGTTTGAAACTCTACTCATACTTGTTAGCGACATAGTGAGAAAATTCACTTAAAACTGGTCTGACCTAACTTAACAGCCTTCTCTCCAGCATAGAACTCGCCACTTTCAAGGTGACCGCCAGCCTACTCAGTGAACTGTGAAATAGCTCAAAAGATAGATCGACTATTTATTTACAGTCAACTCCTCCACTGCTTGCACTCTGGCAGTGCCAGTCCCAAGCCTGGATAAAGGAGAGGACAGCTATGTGCGGGATCTTTGTTATCACAAAGTTTCGTTAAACTGATGCTACCATCCCATCTATGTCCATTAATATACTGACAGCGTAATGCCAAACGCTAAGTCTAATTCTGTCCGGTACTATATATATATATATAGTATATATACTACATATATATCAATGATATGTCATGGTTTTATTCGACAAATGTTGAAATATTTTGGAGCACAGAATGATGTCGTAATTTTGTGTTGCGTGTTCGTTGGCATTTTGTTTTTGTCATAAACCTAGTCAGAGCTATACCTCAAACACAATGTATGCATGTAGTTGTACATGTATTTGTAGCAGATTGCTTCGATTCTCGAACAAGTTCGGCTGTACAGATATTTACACCGGGTGTTATTGATGAATATAATATGAATGATGCAAGATTTACGTGGTGCCAGACGTCAATACTTGAATCACAGGGACGTGCATGTGGAGGGAAGATAGAAAGACGAGAGTGAAAGTGAAGTGATCAACGGATTCACAAATAGGAAAGTTTCACGATGGTTGAGGCTCGCTTTATAGTCAAATCTATTTTTTACAAGACGGTGGACTTAATTAAGCATACGCACCAAGACCCTTAATAAGTAAATAACAAATAAAAGGTCGACGTAGCTTCGGATGTTCACTGAATCGTGTAATACAGACCAGGTCAATTATTTTTTATGAAAATCGTTGGCTAGCTGATATATGAGGAACCGCAGACAGTCAGACGCCATAGTTCGTGCAAACAAGTCATTCTTCATTCAAAGATCACCAAATACAGTCAGCTCATCGCAAAACATTTAGTCGTTCCAGTGTCTTTTGAAACCCTTGAAGAGCTGCACGGGTAGACGATTAACTCAGAAAGAGCCTTGTTTTCGTCGCCAGCGCCTGTCAAATGACCATTCAACGCTTCAACATCGTTGCCTTCCGAGGAACTTTTGCTCAGTCGGATCTTGGCGAGGGAGCAGCTGTTAAAAAAATAATAGCCTTCTCATTTATCGACTCAATTAGCTGACAACTTCGCAGTATAATGACACTAAAAAGAGTACGTAATTAGCCTACTAATAGGCCTAAAAAAATAATAATATTTATTGTTTTAATAATATTAATAATAATAGTGATACTACTACTACTACTACTACTACTACTACTACTACTCCTACTACTACTCCTACTACTACTCCTACTACTACTCCTACTACTACTACTACTACTACTACTACTACTACTACTACTACTAATAATAATAATAATAATAATAATAATAATGATAATAAATGTAGAGGTGGTGCCGTCGTAGAGCCCAAGGACCATCATGGATTCTCTAGCGTCAAAGGAGCTGAAAGGCAACAACGGCATGGCATTATGAACGATGTAATTGGCGAGCATTAACCATAGCCAAAATCCCGGTCATCGAAGAGCCCGACGGCCTCTCCAGATCGGACGGCAGAAGACCTGATGGAGTCATAATGTCTTACGTGGGATGTCACTGTGCGTGATGATACTTTTGCAGCTTCGTATGTACTTGACACAACGTTTTTTCTACCGCAAAACGTTGGCGTCGCAGCGAAAAAAGCGGCTCATAACAAGCAATGCAAATATGCAACAGTCTCCCAGTCGTACCATTTCACCTCTGTTGCATCCGAAACCACAGGAAGCTGGCACGCAGAGTCACTGGGGTTTGTCAGTGAACTATAGGGGCAAGATCTCAGCAGCAACAGGTGACCGACCAACGTGAGACCAGCTATCTCCTCCAGCGTTTGTCCGTCGCCCTTCAAGTTGAAAACTTCATGTCTGTTTCAGAAACAATCGGGAGACTGGAAATTAAACGACGCTTACGATTAAAAATTTTAAAAGGTCAGTTAAGGAATAATTAGTCTACATCGATGTTTAATGGTTAACGAATAAATAAATTTGTGTTATAATAATATTTAAAATATTAATATATATTAGGACTGTACTGAATATTCGCTTCGTATTCGCTTTGAAGTCGAGTAGAGGGCCAGATAACATCTTGCTTATGTATTAAATTTGCTGAACTGAAACTTTTGCTCACATTTGAAATTATGAAATGTTTCGATTGACCTATATTGTACACTATTCGTATTCGTATTTGGCTGAATAGTGAAAATCAGCTCTTCGGTACAGCCCTTATATATATTCAATACATTAAAGCACATGTAAAATAAATAATAATAATAATAATCATCAGTAATTATGACAATGGAAATATTATTAATAATTTTTATTATAATTGTTGTTATAATTGTTATATTAGTAGTAAATTAGTAAAAGTAATAATAATGATTACTATAATAATAATAATAGTAATAATAATAATAATAGAAACAATGATAATGGACATAAAAAATGATAAAAATATAATGTTTTTTTTAATTTCAAACTGAAAAATGGCAGTAGGCCTATGCTGGCAAACATTGCATGTAGTATGAAAGAATGATGGCGAGTTATTACAGATTTCGAATTTGACTGTTGGTGGCCATGCAAGGCGACATTACGTTATAAATCTAATTCCATCAAAAGTTAACTGACTGGATATTAAATAAACTGTAAAAGAATAATCTGCCGCCTTCTCAGTTATTGATGTAAAAGTGAGTAAGCAATGTAGTAAGTAGGTGATGTGACATAAAGTACGTAATTAAGGAATTTATTCACTGCATGCAGTAAAGAAAGTGAAAAAAATGTCATAGGCGCACTTATGCGACGGCAAAGATTGAGTGCAGCGCGCAGTAGGCCTACACTAAAGCAAATCAGTGCATTCTCATGTGCAGTGATTTCGTTATCGCCTGAATACATGGAGTCCCAAACGCATCGCATCATAAAATCTGGACTCCAAGCGAAATAGGTTGGAGTCCTGGACTCTACATTCAACCAATTTTGAAGACCCGTTTTACCATAGTGACTTTAAATAAATTCCCAACTTTCTATAGGCCCTACATGATTTTGGCGACTGAGGCGACGATAATACATGCATCAAAGAAAAAGTGTAGTCCTATCAATAATTCAGTTTTCATATTCATGCTAATTCAGATTGCGTAATATTGCATTTAATTCGCCTCTGAATGCATGGGCTTCATTAAAAGCGTCAAAATAAATATTTTATTGAAATAAGTTGATTATTCATACAGATTTATTGCGACTTACAACATCTAGTGGCCTATAAGTCAACTACTTGCAACATAACTGTGACAAATTAACATGGCCCTTTATTTACCTTTAGCGTTTGGCTTGACTGGAAGCGCCTCTTAGTAGATTTCTTGATTAGGTGCTAATTCAAGTTTCAGTAATTGATGGATTGATTGATTTATAGAACGGCAAAATGTAGCAAACAGAAAGATAATTTTAAAATATAGTAGTATAGAAATTATATGACTCACATCAATATCATTGTGATGTTCGATGGACTTCAGACTCTGTTATTGTCTAATATTGTACTTTCAAGGAAGGTTTAATAGGGTGGAGGTAGTAAGACATCTACTGAAAGATTTGGTTGACCACATTGAGCAACTGTGCAATTGGGGGGGGGGGGCGATAATGAGTTTGGAGAGCGGATAGGTAGAGTGGGGTGTCTTCTGCACACAGAAGGTAGATTTCATGAGATTGTTTAATGGTGTATTGTAAAGGTTGAAAAGGATTGGATTGAGGATGAAGCCTTGCGGCACACCGCAAGAGAATGAGAGAAGTTGAGAGCGTTCATTAGCTGGAGGCTTTAATCTTGATATTTTTACAGGCCCTTGTTAGTGTAGAAAACTGTACATGTATGTTTGTCAGTGTGAGCCTACGCAACGCACACTGTTTATCAGTAACACAGGGACACACGGACCCACTGTTTTCTTTATAGCATACTTTGGACGCATCGTTACATTATTTTTAAATTCATTCACAACTTGGTGCGTCGATGGACATCATTTTTCTGTGACCAGCTCTAATAAATTGGAGTCTGAGTCTCACACTATCAGAATCACTGCTAGTGTCTTAATCTATTTAAAGGCCAACCGCATTGTGGCGCTGCAATCGACGATGTTTTGGTCCCAATCAGTGGGATTACAATTTTAAAGGGTCTAATAGACGTGATCTTCCGCTAGGTGGCGCGACTGCTTTGCTTAACCGATAACTGCACACGTGATTTGCCTAGCGAAACTAATGAACTCTTGTCATTATGTAATCTAATATGAGTTGGATATTTAATAGGATAAATACTTCCTCGATGCTAACAAATGCATCATGAAACCACGAACCAAGAACTAGACATATTCATTCATATCTTACTACATGAAAGTAGGTATCAATCCAGCTCTCAGTTCTACGCATTCTTTTCATCAATTAATCCAGCTTCTAGTTAAATAATTGTCGAAGGTATAGAATCTTCGGACTATCGAACCTTCGAACTATCGAACCTTCGGACTATCGAATTTTCGGATTATCTAGCGGACATCCAATACAGGACGGACAGCTTTAAGCGGAAGAGTATACAATTGTTTCTGGCGAAATGATTAGTCTATATCTCTACTTAACATCATGCATTAAGAATAGCTTTTTTCTGGCGCCTAACAGGTTGCCACGGGCTGATCATTCAAACTCTTGTTATCGCACTTTCACGAATATTAATTGACCTGTAGGTGGCGGGTCCACATAACTCATAGCTTATGATCGGACATGGATGCTCGGTTAAATCAATTTTATTGCCTTATATATTCTACGCGCCTTATACAGAAACAGAATAACAGATGTCAATATCATAAAGCTATAAGTTACAATTCAATCAACTTCCCAGACAGACTATACATTTTCCTACATAAGCCTATAACTCTTTAAGATAGGCTGTGGTCGCGTCAACCTGGTATAAAATTATACAAAACTGTGTGTTGTGTTATGATTTATTTTCTTTAGAATCGGCTCAATAAGGAAAATAAATGACTCATGTCGTACCATATGAATGACTGACTAGATTCTGGATCTTTTGGACACTTCCGGTAGAGCGAGCACCGAGGACCAAAAGTCAATGGATGACACTTATACTGAACAGTATACTATAAAGATTTGTTATCATTAATGTTTTATTCAAACATAACATGGCGCAGTCGACTTCGCATTTTGCTTAAGATTCTTATACGAATTTTGCCCGTTTGTGTTCTTATGAAACGAAAATAAAAACGGACAAACATTGTACAATGGCGGACGCGTCCTACCAAGCCTTTCCACCGCCTGCGGCGTTGAAACTGGAAGGTGTAAAGACAGAAGAAGCGTGGAAGGTGTGGCTACAGAAATTTGAACTATTCCTTCTTGCTTCCCGATCGGATGAGTTTCCGGAAAAGATTCAGGTGGCTATGTTCCTCAGCGCGATCGGTGACGACGCACTGCATGTGTTCAATACCTTCAAATTTGACCCGGAAGAGGACACAGGTAAATTGGAGGCAATTAAAGCTAAGTTTCACGAATATTGCACGCCCAGAAAGAATGTGGTGTTTGAACATTTTCAATTTTGGAAGTGCTCCCAGGCTTCGGGAGAGTTTATTGATGGGTTTGTGACAACCTTGCGTCTCCGTGCTAAAACCTGTGAGTTTGGTGATCAGGAGGAATCGTTAATTCGTGATCGGGTTGTCCTCGGCTGTATCGACTCCCGTCTGCAAGAACGGTTACTCAGAGAGCCGGACCGGACCTTAACAAAGGCGCTCCAGATCTGCAGAGTAGCTGAAGTCATAGCAGAACAACTGAAAACCATAAGAGGTGATGAAGTAACTGCAATACATGCCATTAAATCAGACAAAAAATCTACCTGGTCAAGAGATAACACAAAAGACCACAGCCAGGACAGAAGCACATGTACAAAGTGTGGAACCCATCATCAACCGAAGAAGTGTCCAGCCTTTGGAAAGAGTTGTTATAAATGTCAGAAACAGAACCACTTTGGCAGCATGTGTAAAGGTTCAAGACGGTTGCATGTAAAGAACCAAGCTCAAGACAGGTCAGCCATCAATTCCTTAGAACAAGACATTAACGATTTTGACATAGGACAAGTCACAATAAATACATGTTCTCAGGATCAACACCAGCAGACTGGTTGGTGGAAAGGCATTTGTATCAGAGGTGTTAAAATTCGATGCAAGCTGGACACCGGTGCTGAAGTGACTGTAATGCCTGTTGCAGAGTATAAAAAGATTCCCGGCAGACCCATGCTACAGAAAACGAAAGTGATACTGGCAGGATATGGTAATAACAAAATTAGGCCACTGGGAACCGCAGTAATCGAGGCCAGACTGAATGACGAGAAGCACATTTTAAAGTTCTTCATTGTCGAAATTAAAGCACCCACAATCATAGGGTTGTCCTCTTGTTGTCACATGAACATATTGCACAGAATTGATTCATGTACTGCTGGACCTGACATGAACACTGTAAATAAAGTACTTGAGGAATTTGAAGATGTGTTCAAACGAATCGGACAGCTTCAAAGAGAACATCACATCTCTGTAGAGCCTTCAATTCGCCCAGTGATTCATCCACCCAGACGCGTTCCATTTGCTCTTCAGCCAAAATTAAGAGACAAGCTCGAAAGTTTGGTTGCAAGTGGTATCATCGAAAAAAGAGATGAACCAACGGACTGGGTAAACAGTTTGCTTATCGTAGAAAAGAAAGATGGGTCATTGTGATTATGTTTAGATCCCAGAGACTTGAACAAGGCAATTAAGCGAGAACATTTTTGTATCCCAACGTGTGAAGACGTTCTTCCAAAACTCCATGGAAAGAAGCTATTCAGTATCATTGACATGAAAGATGGTTTCTGGCAGGTGAAGTTAGATGCAGAGAGTTCTCGACTCTGCACTTTTAATACGCCTTTTGGACGATTCTCATTTTGCAGACTTCTGTTCGGAATATCCTCAGCTCCGGAAGTGTTTCAGAAACGAAGTCTCGAGATCTTTGCGGACATCGATGGTGTTTTTATTGTTTTTGATGACCTCATTATTGCGGCTCGAGATGAGCAGCAACATGATTTGATATTGAGACATGTCCTGGAAAGAGCCAGAGAAGCAAATGTGCGTTTCAACAAAGCAAAAGTTCAACTGAAAGTTTCAAGTGTTAAGTACTTAGGGCACCTCATTTCAGCAGAGGACGTTGCTCCAGATATCGCCAAGGTCACGGCCATTACTGATATGCCAGTGCCTGTTGACAAAAAGAGTTTGCAGCCCTTCCTAAGAATGGTCACCTACATGTCAAAGTTTATACCAAACTTTTCATCAGTTACTGAGCCTTTAAGGCAGTTGTTGAAACGAAGCATGGACTGGACATAGACTCATCAACATCAAATAGCAATTAATGCCTTAAAAAACTACATCATCACGGCTCCAGTACTCAAATTCTTTGATACCAAAGCGCAATCATGTACAATACAGACTGATGCCTCTTCCACAGGATTAGGTTCAGTGCTTCTTCAACATGGTCAGCCGATAGCCTATGCATCTCGTGCCCTTAGTGAAATAGAATCGAGATATGCTCAAATTGAGAAAGAGCTACTGGCAATTGTATTTGCTTGTGAAAAACTTGGCCAGTACATTTATGGGTTCAAAACGCTTGTTTATGCAGATCACAAGCCATTAGAAAGTGTGTTGTTAAAACCACTCGACAAGTCTTCTCCGAGACTACAGCGAATACTGTTGAGGCTCCTGAAATTCGACATAGAACTTAAATATATACCAGGTACTCAGATGCATGTGGCTGATGCCCCCTCCCGAGCGACAACAGACAATTATGATGTCACACATCAGGATTTGCAAGATGACATAGAAATGATGGTTCACACCATATTAAATGACTTTCCAGCCAGCACCAAAAAACTGGATCAGTTCAGATTGGACACAAATCGAGACCCAGAGCTTAGTCAGCTGAAAGTTTGGATCAGAGATGGATTTCCGGCTAATATGAAAGAGTTTTCAACGGAGCTGAAAAGATTCCAGACAATAGCACATGATCTATATGAATTAGACAGATTGCTGTTTCATGATGGTCAAATCATTGTTCCACAAATTTTAAGAAAAGAAATGTTGATTTTGTTGCATGAAGGACACCTGGGTATGGAGAAAGCAAAAGCCACAGCACGGTCCTGTTTGTATTGGCCTCGGATATCGCTTGAGATTGAGGACATGATCTGCCGATGTTCTGTGTGTAATACCTATAGACGAAAACAACAGCCCGAGCCAATGATGCCACATGAAGTATCTCAAAGACCTTGGGCCAAGGTCGGAGTCGATCTGTTTCAGTTCGCAGCTCGAGATTACCTTTTAGTAGTGGATTATTTTTCTAAGTATCCGGAAGTTGTGTTGTTGGCCGATAAGACAGCAGCCTCGGTGATTCTCAAAATGAAAGAAATATTTGGTAGACATGGTATACTTGATGAAATTATGGCAGACAACATGCCCTTCGCCAGCCGACAGTTTCAGTTGTTTGCACAGGACTGGAGTTTCAAAATCACAACCTCCAGCCCACGATACCCCCAATCTAATGGCCAAGCTGAGCGCATGATTCAAACGATAAAGCAACTTCTACGAAAAGCTCAGGACAGCCAAACTGACCCACGTATTGCATTGCTTCAGTACCGTAATGCTCCATTGGCTGGACTAAACGTAAGCCAAGCTCAGTTGCTGATGAGCCGATCCTTAAGAACGAAACTTCCAGTCCTTAACCGGAATCTCCAACCAAAGGTTGTTGACGCCAGAAGAGACATCGTTTATCGACAGCAGAAGCAGAAGATGTACCATGACCGCACATCCAGACCGCTTCCGACTTTGACAAAGGGTGATGTGGTCCGTGTTCAGCATGAAGGAACGTGGACCCGTGGACAAGTCAGTCAGGTACATTCGGCTCCGCGTTCAATATAGTCAACACAGAAACTGGGCCTTCCCTTAGACGAAACAGAAGAGATCTCATTCAGACCAAGGAAATGATGTCGGTTGAGAGACCACCAATGGAGGACACCACAACGCTGGTCCATGGTGACGTCCAGATGGCAGCATCAGCCTCACAATTCCCAGCCACCATCAGTGTGCCAGTAAAAGAAACTAGGAGTCAAGTCTTGGCGCCTGATGAGCAGATTGCAACACCTGCAACGGGTGGACTAGCTTCAAGTTAAAAAACTCGGAGTGGTAGACCGACCAAACTCCCTACTAGATTTAGCGATTACCTGTTGAACTAATTACACTACATAAAGCCAATTAATCCGGTTTGGAAAAGGGGAGATGTAACATATGATAGACTGACTAGATTCTGGATCTTTGGACACTTCCGGTAGAGCGAGCACGGAGGACCAAAAGTCAATGGATGACACTTATACTGAACAGTATACTATAAAGATTTGTTATCATTAAAGTTTTATTCAAACATAACACATGTAATAAAGTTTCTTCAAGATACGCCCAGAGTGAATGATTATCGGAATAGCAAGTGATATTCACAAGTGGTTGTCAAACTGGTGATGCAATTCTGACCCCTCAGTCTTTGTTGTCATTATGGTAGTTGTTGTGGTTTAGCGTTTTTTAGATCATCCGCAGTCACACCTGCAATGCATCATATCGTGCAGAAAGCAATTAACGAGATAATTCATATGCGATAAATTGAAGCAATGATAGCGGCCACGAATACCGAAGTCTGGGTTTCAACTTCGAAAGATTCATAAAAAAAATTTTTTTCACACTAAGGAGAAAAACTAATAAATCTACATATCAAGCCATAATCAGAAATATGAATTCTTTACCGAATTTTATTTGGCCGTTAATGCGACGTATCCTCTGCTCTCCTAACGTGTCTTCTGTTCTCCAATTTTATTTATTTGCAGATGATACGACAATAAGTTGTGCTCACAAAAACCTTCCAGCTTGTAAAAAACTAGTTTTGCAAAATTACGATATACACTTAGTGAAAATTGTGTCATTACTGTTTTTGCCGATTATGAAACTGCAACACTTAAATCGAAAATGCCAAATAATAGACTGAACAGTCAAAGTGAATGGTAGCTACAAATCAGAATAGCTGTGCACCACTGATTTCAAAGTGAGTACATTCGAAAACTAAGAAGAGATATATTTACGTCAAATAAGTTCTTGGGTATAGGTCTATTGATGCATCTTTTGTAATAATATAAGCTTTTCTAAAGTAATTCTTAAAATGTAGTGGTTCATGCGATACAATGCAACTGCAGTATTAGGCCTATTTATATTGTCCACCTGCTAAAATGTCACAGCCAGTCAAACGATAGTGCATAAATTTTATCAACATTGCTACAATTCAGATTGTGTTGAGCAATAAGCAATTATTGAGCGTGAAGGCCTTGCTCAAGGTCCTTGCACATTGACCATCTGAATGAAGGCTCGAACTCGTACTCACTGAGTGACAGACTATCATCAATTCGGCTGTCTTAATCCACACTAGAATAAAATGGAACACAAACTCACTCGAAGGCTCTTAATGTCTGGCATTCATTCATAGCACCCAGACAGAACGTCTTTAATATTGCAGGCCAATTGGAAGTATCTCGACAATCCAGATTATAAGTCTCAACTTCAGTTCCCGGGCATCCAGAGCACAACGTTAAGTTTCCTACTTCGGCTGTTGCTGAATTAGCAATGCGTATATTTACTCGGCTAATCTTATCCCCACACGAAAGCAATCACAAAAATAACTAGGCCTATGTCTAAAAACTTCGCAGTTTTATTAAATCAATGTGAACTTGGATTTTTTGTTGGTGATGTTTCTTTCTATTATTTTCCTCTCACTATATTCAATTTTAAATAAAAGTCTCGCCTAACGGTACTCACAATCAGCGACAATCTTTCAACCGGCGGGTTTGTTAATCTTTATGATTGACCCTTTCACAACATCAACAGATATTCTATTTTATTTATGGACGTAAATAAAGCGCGCACAATCTAATCAGAGGTGATATCAAAATGTGATGTGGGTTAATGACAGAATATGTATGACTTTGCGATAAGTGACAGCAGTATAATAATTATGATTACAAAAATATGGGACCGATTATCTAATAAAACAACCCTTTGTTATCAAGCCTCAAAACACGCTGAGGTATTTTGAAGCTAAGTTAGAATACTAAGCGTATACAACTTAAGGATATTGACGAATAAAGGTTGAGTTACAAGGATACATGCAGACGTCGGCAACTTATCTTTTTTTCCACATACGCTTCTCAATGTTAGTCAACAGCCTTACTGTGCAACAGCAGTTTTCACCAAAAGCTCAAGGCTGCAAGGAATCTTTCGTTTTAGAGATTCAATTGATTCCACCATTAAAATTCAGAACTTTTCCTTTGATCGTACTGAATAACAAATACTCAGGCCTACGCACTTTTTTCTTAAATGGGTGCAAGCTACCATTAGCTTCATAGAACGTCAAAAATGACAACAAGGCAATACAAATAGTTACTTAGAACGTCTTCATCACAACAAACGACCATTGAAATTGATATTCCTCTTAATAAGACTGCGAAAACCGGTGTTAGCTTCCTGTTATGAATGTGCCCGTCTACAACATTCTGTTTCCGGTTGTTTTATGCCTATTGAACAAAGAACTTAATTTATACATAATTTATTAGAGGAATGGTTATACAGAGTGGCCCAAAAGCGAGAACAACGCGTACAACGTAACATAATTAGTTCACAATTTTTACTAAATTCATAATGGCTTAAATAGTTTACTGATTAACTCAGTTATCTGTTTAGCTGTTTGCCTCATTCTTACGACAATTTCCGGTCGCCATCTTTTATTTTTAATTTGTCAGTCGTCAACATGGTTTCCAACGTAACCACTCTACGTTAATGTCACTACTTATCGTCCAAGATAATATATCAGCTGCTATCGATCGGAATGAATTTGCCATAGGAATATTCGTTGATGTAGCTAAAGCTTTCGACTCAGTAAATCACAAAATGTTGTTACACAAGCTAGAAAATATTGGTGTACGAAGCACCGCCCTGTCTTCAGTGTCTTGGTTCCAGAGCTACCTTAATGGAAGACACCAGTTTGTGAGATGCAATAATCACACGTCTACCACGGGCTTCATAAAGCATGGTGTTCCGCAGGGCTCAATTTTGGGTCCCCTACTCTTTTTGATATTTATCAATGACCTTACTAACGTGTCCTCTGCTCTCCAATTTTATTTATTTGCAGATAATACGAATATTTTACCTCTCATCAAAATTATGGTAAATTGATACAATTGCTTAATTCCGAACTTGTTAAAGTATACAACTGGCTTGCAGCTAAAAATTATCTTTAAAAGTAAGCAACACCAACTATACGTTCTATTTAAGTCCCAACGCAAACAACTACCTGTTCCTGAACATAACTTAATCATAAATAGCTTATCATTCCTAAAGTGATGTCAACCAAATTTCTTGGGGTAATAATTGATAATCACCTTACGTCCACAGTATTTCAATTAAAATTGCTAAAAATTTGAGAATCCTCACTAGAGTGGCTTATTTACTACCAACAGTATACGTAAAAATTTGTACTACACGATGGTGTTCCCATACTTGAACTACTGTAATGTCATCTGGGCCTCAAATTATCCATCTAGGCTTAAACGTCTGGTGACTCTTCAAAACGAGCAATTCGCTTTATTAACGGCCCACCCCTCCTGCATCCGAACTGACTACATGTACGCATATAAAAAAACAAGGGTTATTAACTCTTGAACAACTAACTAAGTATCAATTGGTTGCATTTATGTATAAGTGTAAATGTAAATTACTACCAATAACCTTTGATAATTATTTCTTGTCTCCACCAGAAGACATTCCCTATTGTCTTCGATCCTCGACTACTTCAACTTTCATTCCTATACTTGCAAGAACGAACACACGAAGGTTTGTAATAAAATATCCTGGCCCAAAAATCTGGAACAATATTTCAGAAAATATAAAAACAATTCCAAATGTTCAGGAGTTTAAGAAAAAACTACATGTATGTAATATTATGTCAAATAAATTTGCCTAGGGAATGACTGGGTCTGCTAATCTAAGGAAGCGCTAAACTTATACTGAGGCTCCAATGACTGGTCGACCAGAAGACCAGCAGAAAACCGATTTATGTCCGCTGATTCGTTCCTATTGATGTTCCTGTAACTATGATTGGCTAAGGCGTCCATTTTTCAGTTCCGTTTGAGTTTCTTTTGACTTAAGTTATTTAAAATGTGTTGTATACAGTTGCATATAACTAAGTTTATATACTACATGCACTTGCATTTTCTTGTCTGTTAAGTTATATCTTATTTACTAGATAAAATCATTGACCCTATTCCTCTCCGTCTAACTATCAGGTGTAAAGAGGATGGCCCGCCTACAGGACCTAGGTCCTTCTTGGCCTACAGGACCTAGGTCCTTCTTGGCCTACAGGACCTAGGTCCTTCTTGGCCTACAGGACCTAGGTCCTTCTTGGCCTACAGGACCTAGGTCCTTCTTGGCCTACAGGACCTAGGTCCTTCTTGGCCTACAGGACCTAGGTCCTTCTTGGGGATTATCCTTCCTGTTGATCCTATTTGAATATTTTTTTTATTCTGCTTATCTGTACATTGTAAGTTGAAGTCAATAAAAAGAATTTGTCATTGTTGTCAAACTTCACCTTTATTGGAAATATTTTAGCCACAGCGACAAAAATCACAGCAGAAGACCGTTTTCTGATTAAAAATTTGCGAATTTAAAAATAATAGAGTGCTAGGCGAATAAAAATTGAGTTTCTACAGCCAGTGTCAGTCGGGTTATTGAAAGAAGTGACAGAACGTAATCCGGAAGTAGTCGTTCAAAGTCTGCTCGAACACGGCAGATCATTGAGCGGTTAAGTGAACCGATCTGCAGTCAAGAAGATGATCCTCACAGTCACACAAGTCCGCGGAAAATTTAAAGAGAAACGGGTATATCACGGTCGTCGGCGTAATGTAGTGTAAAGCAGGATTTACAACTTAAACCGTATAAGTGTGTGATCGGGCAGATGTTCAACGAAAAGTGCACATTGAAACGTTTTCAGCGCAGTCAGCAGCTACTTGAACGATTTCATACTGACAGAAGTGTACGAAGAATTTGGTTTACAGACGAGAAGACATATATACACCGTTGCTACGCCAGTTAATTCTCAAAATGATCGCCTGTCTTTAGTTGAATCAAAGAAAAGGCAAGTTCCAGAAAGAAGACGCATACGAGAACGTGAACATTTCAGTCTTGGTATCGGGGTTTCAGTAGGTGTGTCGTATGGGGAAAACTTGTGTTGTGTTCGTTGAACCACGTGCCAAAGTAAACAGTGAATACTAGGTCTATATGAACATGTTTTCAGACGAGGTGTGCTGCATGATTTTCAAGCGACAATTGGTCGCCACAGAGTTGCAAAAGGGTTCAATTTTCATGATCCGACCCGACCCATTGATAATGGACCCGACCCGATCCTAATCTGAAGCCAAATATTTGACTCGACCCAACCCAAAATCATAATGTGCCTGACCCGAGCCAATCTGACCCGCCTTTAGTGCAAATCTTGCTAATATTTTTTATCGTCAATTTCTAATGTCGTAAAAACGCAACACAGTCAGACCGCCATATATGATAATAATATTGAGTTGTTAGAACTTATCAGGGAAGATACCCTTTGTTTGTTCCATTTATATTGGCCTGAAAATACTTTATCCATAAATATAGTCTATGCAAAAAAATCCGGATATTATTAGGTACGTAGGAGTTCGACCCGTATGTTTCAGCGTTGCATCCACAGCTAACTCACACGCTTGTAATAAATCATCTGACCTATTGTTTTTTCTTAGATTCAAGATAAATTAATCCATGCGACAGTTTGAGCCAAGTTCGATGTTATAAGGAATAATTCTGGTGTTGTCCTGAGTCCTCGTGCTAATTCCTAGGTCATATTCAATTTATTTTATTGTAGCTGATTAACACCAGGGTCCGACGTGGACCGTGGTTCACTAAAGCGATGCTGGCTTATGTAAGAGACTTAACCCTCAGGCTTGTTCGGTCCTTGCACATAGAGTCAAAGAATCGGGCACTTAAAAGGCGTCCCAATATTTGTCTCATAAGCCAATAGCGCATATCAGGTTCAATTGGGTTTGCGATAACCTCGGGGTTGCCTATCTTCGGCTGCTCTTTCCTCACTAAGGTGCCGTAAAGTTCTCTTGCCAATGAACGCATGCCCAGAAGTTTTAAACCGTAACGAATCATTATGAACAGCACAGAGTTGAAAATTATGCTCTGCAAAAAATTGGTGGGTCGAAATCGGTCTGGTTTGGGACCCGAACCAATTCGACCACCAGGATCTCGATCCGACCCAACCCGACAATCTACATATGTTCGTGCCCCGACCCGGCCCGACTCGCCGTTCCACTGGACCCGTGGACAACTCTGGGTAGCCATAACTGGACATTACAGCAGGACGGACCTCAATCTCACTCAGATAGAAATACGATAAACATTCTTCATTAGGAGAATTTTACCTTTATCGAACCAAACACGTGGCTAACGCACAGTCCTGATTTAAACTCAGTCAATTATACCATAAATTATGCCGTATGGGTGCATTGCAAGAAAAGTCTACCGTCAGCGAAAAGTTACCAAAGTTGAGTAATGGAAATTCTATGGCAGCGCTTGCAAGACAGAAGCATAAACGAGTGTCGCCAACACTTACCAAAAGTCGTAGAGAAACAGGAAGGGGGGACACATTGAACATGTTTTCTGATTGGCGCAATTACTACATGGCAGGAAACAGTAAATTACAAAACGTTGTAATAATTAATAATATTAAATAACCCCTTGCTACGAGATGTTCCCACTTTTTTGGGTCACCCTATATATATATATATATATATATATATATATATACACTATACATATATATCATATATATATCATAAATATGTAATATATATGTATATATATATATGAGTGTGTTTGGTGTGTGTGTGTTATAAATGAAGCTACTGGCAGAAGTAAGCATTTTGTAGAAGTATGTTTTCAGAAGGCATGAATTAATCCCTCAAAGGGAGGAGTCAGATACACGGATTCTTCTTCTCCACTTGACTCTGTCACCAGTGTTTTCATTTTTCAATTCTAGAGTCTTCTGCAGCTCCTTTTGAATCATATCTTGCCACCTCTTCTTCTGTCGTACCCGACTGCGTCGTCCGTTGACATCCGCTTTCATACTTCTTTTAATGGAGCTTTCGTTCTCTCTCCTCATCACATGACCAAACCATCTCATTCTGGTCTCTCGTATTTTTACCGTAATACATGCCACTCCCAGCGTGTTTCTGATGCATCTGCTCCTTTACTTATTCCTTACTGATTTTTCAAGCGCCCACCTCAGCATTCGCATCTTCGTTCTACATACAATAACCGTTCTTCCGTCTCCATGAGTGTCCTGGCCTCTGTCATTGTTTTGTAACATTTGATTTTAGATGAAAGAGGAATGGTTACTACTCGTCAAATATCCGTGTATATGTTTATCTCTTAAACATAGATGTCGCCCCAATTAAAATTTTGCTACAAGTTGAAAATATGATCTTTCAAACCTCCAAAAGGCATTTTTTCATTTTGCTGACAGTTATTAGTCAATTCTCCTTCATGACTCGAAGTTAATGAACTTGTCATGTCAACAAGATGAGAAAATGTTTTGCTCCCGGCTGTCACCCAATTACTAGTGACACGTCATTAATAGGGACATTCCAGTCCTGTGTGCAATAGGTCCTTGATATTGAACATTGAATAACGCTGAAATGACGCTGACATTAACGATAATAATTGCGTTAAAATGAACGGACAACTTGATACGCTAAAACAATAGATTACCAACCTCCAACCGTGCATGAAAAAATAAACTGGATGTTAATTTTAAGATATATTAGGCCTACATTGATTGATACATACGTGAACATACCTTGCACTTCGTTTTTCCTTGGCCTGCAGCAACTGCCAAACGCAAGATACCTCCGAAATTGGACCTCACTTTAGCCGAATCTTTTGCGCAGTCTATTGACCCATGGACATTCCGTTTAAAATCAGACCCCAGCAAAGCAAGAATGACAATGAAGCAAACGGCTTGCATAATTATTCGTTTAAGCTTCTATCCGTTGAATCCGTAAAAAAATAAAGCTTTGCAAACCGCACAAGTTTCCTTCTTTCGTTGATGTCAATTTTATCATACAACGGGTTAATTTATAATGATCTTTCACCTTCGCGTGCAGTCAAGTAATTGATTCAAATGACAACGTCTTGATGAGAATAATAGAGTTTTGGTCCGTATTTAGGATTTAAGTTAGACTGTGCAGCCGTCATTCGTGGAGTGTGGTCTATGAAACGATGATTAGAAATTAAACCAAAAAATAAAGGGGCGATATTCTGAAGAAATGAACTTAATGACAGTTTTGTTGCGTGATAAATTACGAATAGAATTTCTTTAGCCTATGTTTACATTCAATAGTTACGTAACTGTTATCGCTCGCTAATTAAATATTATTTTCTATATATAAATGTTCAGTAATCACGCAGCATCAACTTATCACTTGACATTTCATCCAATTCCTGAATGACATGTCTATTGATCGCTGTCTCCTGAATGGGACAATTTTCAACACCCACCCCCAAAAAACGCAGATGTAGAACGAATCAAGAATATCTTTTTGTTTACATTCAGTAGTCACGTAGCTGTTGTCACTCGATAATTCAACATTATTTTGTTTAGGCCTACGTTCAGTAGTCACGGAGCATAAACTTATCAATTATTGACACTTCATCCTGTCTGACAATGATGTGTTTATTGAGTAGACTATTAGTGACGGGGACCACGGGCGTGAGTTCCAATTCCTGAGTGTCATGTTGTCTCATAATCGCTGCCCTCGTATATGTGATTTCGACGGGCGGCATTGAAGGATTGTTTTCGTCAAAGTGAACGATGTATCGTAGATAACTGCCAAAAAGAAAAGAATAACATCGTCCTGTTGTCTACGAATGGGACGTCAGATTAAACTATAGCAAAAGCTATGATGCATATAGACAAATGTAACAAAAAAATGATTTGCTAGAAATGATTTACTATTTAGTAGAAACGAGGAACAAAACTGCACTCTAGGTTGGAAAGAGTGAAGAAAAGCAGATTGTTGCTCTGAATGGGCATCTTTACAAACAGCCTGAGAACCAGAACATGATGAACAGTCAGATTAAACCATAGCAAAAGCTAACTACGAATGAAGCCCAGTCTGTAATTCAGGAGAATGAAGAGCAACGAGATAGTCTGTCCTCAAAAGGGTGACATTAGAAACAGCCATTGAACCATAACGTGATAAACGGTCAGATGGAACAAGAAAAAGTCGAGCGACGAAATCAACGAAGCCCAGCATATAACTCGGGAGAAGAAGAATAATAGTCTGTCTTGAAACGGGTGACTTTATAAACAACCATTGATTCAAAAATGATGGATCATTCGAACGGCGAACGAAACCGCGCCCTTAAGAACGCGAAAAAAGAAGTTTGTCTGCCTTGAAAACGGCAACATCAGAAGGGAGGTACATCGTCACTAGAAGAGAACGACTTCAAGCACGAACAGTCGGACACCCAGCTGGTATAACTATTGGCCAACACCCAGCGCCTTGGGGCATGAGTGCAACAGCTAGGAAACTATGGCGATCAGCAAAAGCGGAGACCAATTATTGTCAAGATCTGCTCATTGAAACCGAGATATTATAAGCTAAACGTAAGAATTGTTCGACTCAATCACTTAAATATGCACGTATATTCATTCATTGCAGACATTTGCATTGCGCTCCTGCTGGGCATAAGTACGTCGGGCCTACTCACAAACGCTTCCGACCCAGCTCAGTCTGAAAAGGACGGTCTTCAGTTATAATAGTTATTCGTGCAATACACTTACACGTAAACACTTACCTGCATAAATGGACATATATTCATATAATATGCAAATGTGCAGCTGTGTACGTAAACACTTATTATGTATGTGGACCTACGTAAGGCTCATAATGGATCGACCTGATGATGATCTGTTCTTGGTGTGCCATCGGTTGATACCAACGCATTAGTATCTGGTATGATACACGTTACTAGTAATAAGCACTAAGCTGTATTCAATGTTTCCAAATCTGAGAATAGATATGCATCTGGGTCATTTTTTTCTATTTTTGGTAACATTCTTATTTCTTGAGTTGCTGTGTCTTCCCTTCTTTAGTCTCCAAATAAATAAATGGTCCAAGATGGTTCCAATTCGCAATGCAATGTTGGTACTTAAGGAACTCAAAGGTGAAGCCTCTCTGTAACTCTCTGTTGTCTGATCAAAGGCCAAAGGTTCATACAGGTAAGACCTAAATGGGTGATTTCGAGCACGTAGTGAGATTTAATTGCATCTTAAAGCTACTTGACTCTACGGTTGCAATGTTACTTGCCGTACTTTATTTCTGAGGCTGGTCTCACACATCTGCTTGTAAGTTTCTCTCGTTTAAACTTCCAATGCGGTTATTGTGATTAATATGATTATATTATACACGCGTACTGACCGTACATTGTCAGTGGGAAGATCGGGTGGCGAGAGATCGAGAGAGCACTAGCCCCCACTCTTCATGATGAGGTCAAGAAATTGAAATATCTAGCACTTCATATCCACACATATATGTCTCTAAAGTTAGCTTAAGAGACTGCTCTTCCTCACCTCCTCGTTCCTCCTCTCCACCTTCTTCGTCTAATCATCCGCCTTCTCTTCCTCTTCATCCTTCTTCTCATCTTCATTCTTTCGCTCTTTCTTCTTATTATCCTCGTTTTCCCCCTCTATTTTCTCCTTCTTCACCACCTCCTCTACTTCCGTCAAGGTATGGACAAAATTGCGTATAGTCAGTCAAGAAAGGCTTGTATGTATGTGTGTATGTGGGTATGTATGTATGTATGTATGTATGTATGTACGTATTTATGTATGTGTGTATGTATGTATGTGTGTATGTATGTATGTGTGTATGTGTGTATGCATTTATGTAAGTATCAAACGATCAGTACAGTTAATATATATATATATATATATGGGCGTTGCGCTCAAGACTATCTAACAGACTACAGTTCTAACTCATCCCATGCATTTGCTGACATTGTGTTGAAATCCTCTAAAAGAAGCGAATTGCAGCAATACGTTAACCTATGCATAGCGGAAGACTGCTCCTAGATGACGCTAAGGTTATGATATGATTGCGATTGTTCTGATTGATATAGGCTACATGTACGGAAGCGAAGTACATGTATATCTCCACAGGTAGCGTAGTGCAATCGTAAATTAAGTGACCTATAGTTGACTTGGTACTGGATCTCATAGCTTCGAATCTCTGATGTAGGCATTGGCTATGTCAGAGCAATGCAGACCAAAAGAGTCCGCTCAGAAGGTGAACTGTATTTGACTCTTTACTTAAATTAAACTATTTATCTCTCGTAATTTGCGATAATAGCTATTGCTGTTTGATTCTGTTTCTATAGGAGCCTTTGAATTTGAGACAGTGACACACATGCAGATGGTCGGACCGATACAGAGAGAGGGACAGAGACAGATGGATGCATATAGACAAACAGATACAGAGTGAGAGAGATAGGGACAGAGACAGAGAGACATACGCTGAGTCAGAGCGACAGAAACAGAGGCATGGAGACAAATATACAGTTCTCTGTATTCTTCTTCTTCTTCCTTCTTCCTTCTTTTCTTTCTTCCTACCTACCTACCTACCTACCTACCTACCTACCTACCTGCGTACCTACGAACTTACCTACCTAACTACCTACCTACCTACTTACGTACCTACCTACGTACCTACGTACTTACCTACTTACCTACCTACCTACCTACCTACCTACCTACCTACCTACGTACTTACCTAGCTGCTTGCTTGCTTGCTTGCATTGCTTGCTTGTTTGCTTGCTTGCTTTTGCAAGCTTGAATGCTTGCTTGCTTTATTTGCTTACTTGCTTGCTTTGCTTGCTTGCTTGCTTGCATAGACCTTACTGAACGGAATCCTTATTTAAACACTCTGACGAACCCTTTCAGCTTTTCGCTGCTGGTGACTGGCTGATTGCTTGTACAGTTCATTTTTGTGGAAGGCAAGCGGTCTCTATGGTAACATAAATATTATGACGTCATAATGCATCTACTATGATGACATAAATATTATGACCTTATAGAGCATCAACTATGACGTCATAAACCATCAACTATGTTGTTAAAACATCACAGTTGTAGCTATATCACCGTCAAAGAGACAGCTGGCGTGGTATCTCTAGGGGCACATGTACCACCAGTTGGGACCCGCTGCAGCAATACATAATACAATGGTAGATGTACAGTTAGTACATGGACCAATTCTCGGAGATTAATTGCATATAATTATATAATAAGCAATTAATTTCCTAGCACCTTTTGTATTATACTAGTGCATTTAATTGCAATTATTGCAACAATTATGTCTACTGATACAATAATTATAATGTTGTCGTTGTGATCTTTTGGAGGTTTGTTAGGTATCTGCCATATAATCATCTCAGTTGTGCTACAAGATGTATAGAGTACCAGATGAGCCAGATGGTCATCTTAGCGTTTGGAGCAATAAGTCTGTATGTTTTAAGAGACTTGCTTTTATCAAAGACATGTCATAGACTGCTTTCAGGTCGACTCTAACCTCGAAACAATGCCATCTTGATTTTCACTAGTTTCTCAAATCTTGTTGTTGGTCAATAGTTATACCAAGATTACGGACAGAGGTAGGAGATGAAGAATTAGTTGATAACCCGATATTAGGTGTTTGGATGGTTCAGGAATTTCCTTGATTAGACAAGGGAGGCTTAGGCTGATGCGTGTAGGCTTATCTAGAAATCTACATAGTATGTCTATGCATATCTCGAAATTTAGTTGTTGCATCTCAGAATCTATGTTTAGCATCCAGGTATAATCTAACAAATCTAACAACAGAGAGTACAGAGATAGAGACAGACGCAGACAAAGAGACAGTATGGAGGTAGACGTAGAGAGGTAGATACAGAGATCGAGAGCCAGAAACACAGAGAGACACACAGATATATATATATATAATGGTGTCAGATACAGAGAGACAGTGACACACATGCAGATGGTCGGACCAATACAGAGAGACAGAGATAGGGACATAGACAGATGCATATAGACAAATGTAACAAAAAAATGATTTGCTAGAAATGATTTACTATTTAGTAGAAACGAGGAACAAAACTGCACTCTAGGTTGGAAAGAGTGAAGAAAAGCAGATTGTTGCTCTGAATGGGCATCTTTACAAACAGCCTGAGAACCAGAACATGATGAACAGTCAGATTAAACCATAGCAAAAGCTAACTACGAATGAAGCCCAGTCTGTAATTCAGGAGAATGAAGAGCAACGAGATAGTCTGTCCTCGAAAGGGTGACATTAGAAACAGCCATTGAACCATAACGTGATAAACGGTCAGATGGAACAAGAAAAAGTCGAGCGACGAAATCAACGAAGCCCAGCATATAACTCGGGAGAAGAAGAATAATAGTCTGTCTTGAAACGGGTGACTTTATAAACAACCATTGATTCAAAAATGATGGATCATTCGAACGGCGAACGAAACCGCGCCCTTAAGAACGCGAAAAAAGAAGTTTGTCTGCCTTGAAAACGGCAACATCAGAAGGGAGGTACATCGTCACTAGAAGAGAACGACTTCAAGCACGAACAGTCGGACACCCAGCTGGTATAACTATTGGCCAACACCCAGCGCCTTGGGGCATGAGTGCAACAGCTAGGAAACTATGGCGATCAGCAAAAGCGGAGACCAATTATTGTCAAGATCTGCTCATTGAAACCGAGATATTATAAGCTAAACGTAAGAATTGTTCGACTCAATCACTTAAATATGCACGTATATTCATTCATTGCAGACATTTGCATTGCGCTCCTGCTGGGCATAAGTACGTCGGGCCTACTCACAAACGCTTCCGACCCAGCTCAGTCTGAAAAGGACGGTCTTCAGTTATAATAGTTATTCGTGCAATACACTTACACGTAAACACTTACCTGCATAAATGGACATATATTCATATAATATGCAAATGTGCAGCTGTGTACGTAAACACTTATTATGTATGTGGACCTACGTAAGGCTCATAATGGATCGACCTGATGATGATCTGTTCTTGGTGTGCCATCGGTTGATACCAACGCATTAGTATCTGGTATGATACACGTTACTAGTAATAAGCACTAAGCTGTATTCAATGTTTCCAAATCTGAGAATAGATATGCATCTGGGTCATTTTTTTCTATTTTTGGTAACATTCTTATTTCTTGAGTTGCTGTGTCTTCCCTTCTTTAGTCTCCAAATAAATAAATGGTCCAAGATGGTTCCAATTCGCAATGCAATGTTGGTACTTAAGGAACTCAAAGGTGAAGCCTCTCTGTAACTCTCTGTTGTCTGATCAAAGGCCAAAGGTTCATACAGGTAAGACCTAAATGGGTGATTTCGAGCACGTAGTGAGATTTAATTGCATCTTAAAGCTACTTGACTCTACGGTTGCAATGTTACTTGCCGTACTTTATTTCTGAGGCTGGTCTCACACATCTGCTTGTAAGTTTCTCTCGTTTAAACTTCCAATGCGGTTATTGTGATTAATATGATTATATTATACACGCGTACTGACCGTACATTGTCAGTGGGAAGATCGGGTGGCGAGAGATCGAGAGAGCACTAGCCCCCACTCTTCATGATGAGGTCAAGAAATTGAAATATCTAGCACTTCATATCCATACATATATGTCTCTAAAGTTAGCTTAAGAGACTGCTCTTCCTCACCTCCTCGTTCCTCCTCTCCACCTTCTTCGTCTAATCATCCGCCTTCTCTTCCTCTTCATCCTTCTTCTCATCTTCATTCTTTCGCTCTTTCTTCTTATTATCCTCGTTTTCCCCCTCTATTTTCTCCTTCTTCACCACCTCCTCTACTTCCGTCAAGGTATGGACAAAATTGCGTATAGTCAGTCAAGAAAGGCTTGTATGTATGTGTGTATGTGGGTATGTATGTATGTATGTATGTATGTAAGTATTTATGTATGTGTGTATGTATGTATGTGTGTATGTATGTATGTGTGTATGTGTGTATGCATTTATGTAAGTATCAAACGATCAGTACAGTTAATATATATATATATATATATGGGCGTTGCGCTCAAGACTATCTAACAGACTACAGTTCTAACTCATCCCATGCATTTGCTGACATTGTGTTGAAATCCTCTAAAAGAAGCGAATTGCAGCAATACGTTAACCTATGCATAGCGGAAGACTGCTCCTAGATGACGCTAAGGTTATGATATGATTGCGATTGTTCTGATTGATATAGGCTACATGTACGGAAGCGAAGTACATGTATATCTCCACAGGTAGCGTAGTGCAATCGTAAATTAAGTGACCTATAGTTGACTTGGTACTGGATCTCATAGCTTCGAATCTCTGATGTAGGCATTGGCTATGTCAGAGCAATGCAGACCAAAAGAGTCCGCTCAGAAGGTGAACTGTATTTGACTCTTTACTTAAATTAAACTATTTATCTCTCGTAATTTGCGATAATAGCTATTGCTGTTTGATTCTGTTTCTATAGGAGCCTTTGAATTTGAGACAGTGACACACATGCAGATGGTCGGACCGATACAGAGAGAGGGACAGAGACAGATGGATGCATATAGACAAACAGATACAGAGTGAGAGAGATAGGGACAGAGACAGAGAGACATACGCTGAGTCAGAGCGACAGAAACAGAGGCATGGAGACAAATATACAGTTCTCTGTATTCTTCTTCTTCTTCCTTCTTCCTTCTTTTCTTTCTTCCTACCTACCTACCTACCTACCTACCTACCTACCTACCTACCTACCTACCTGCGTACCTACGAACTTACCTACCTACCTACCTACCTACCTACTTACGTACCTACCTACGTACTTACCTACTTACCTACCTACCTACCTACCTACCTACCTACCTACCTACGTACTTACCTAGCTGCTTGCTTGCTTGCTTGCATTGCTTGCTTGTTTGCTTGCTTGCTTTTGCAAGCTTGAATGCTTGCTTGCTTTATTTGCTTACTTGCTTGCTTTGCTTGCTTGCTTGCTTGCATAGACCTTACTGAACGGAATCCTTATTTAAACACTCTGACGAACCCTTTCAGCTTTTCGCTGCTGGTGACTGGCTGATTGCTTGTACAGTTCATTTTTGTGGAAGGCAAGCGGTCTCTATGGTAACATAAATATTATGACGTCATAATGCATCTACTATGATGACATAAATATTATGACCTTATAGAGCATCAACTATGACGTCATAAACCATCAACTATGTTGTTAAAACATCACAGTTGTAGCTATATCACCGTCAAAGAGACAGCTGGCGTGGTATCTCTAGGGGCACATGTACCACCAGTTGGGACCCGCTGCAGCAATACATAATACAATGGTAGATGTACAGTTAGTACATGGACCAATTCTCGGAGATTAATTGCATATAATTATATAATAAGCAATTAATTTCCTAGCACCTTTTGTATTATACTAGTGCATTTAATTGCAATTATTGCAACAATTATGTCTACTGATACAATAATTATAATGTTGTCGTTGTGATCTTTTGGAGGTTTGTTAGGTATCTGCCATATAATCATCTCAGTTGTGCTACAAGATGTATAGAGTACCAGATGAGCCAGATGGTCATCTTAGCGTTTGGAGCAATAAGTCTGTATGTTTTAAGAGACTTGCTTTTATCAAAGACATGTCATAGACTGCTTTCAGGTCGACTCTAACCTCGAAACAATGCCATCTTGATTTTCACTAGTTTCTCAAATCTTGTTGTTGGTCAATAGTTATACCAAGATTACGGACAGAGGTAGGAGATGAAGAATTAGTTGATAACCCGATATTAGGTGTTTGGATGGTTCAGGAATTTCCTTGATTAGACAAGGGAGGCTTAGGCTGATGCGTGTAGGCTTATCTAGAAATCTACATAGTATGTCTATGCATATCTCGAAATTTAGTTGTTGCATCTCAGAATCTATGTTTAGCATCCAGGTATAATCTAACAAATCTAACAACAGAGAGTACAGAGATAGAGACAGACGCAGACAAAGAGACAGTATGGAGGTAGACGTAGAGAGGTAGATACAGAGATCGAGAGCCAGAAACACAGAGAGACACACAGATATATATATATATAATGGTGTCAGATACAGAGAGACAGTGACACACATGCAGATGGTCGGACCAATACAGAGAGACAGAGATAGGGACATAGACAGATGCATATAGACAAATGTAACAAAAAATGATTTGCTAGAAATGATTTACTATTTAGTAGAAACGAGGAACAAAACTGCACTCTAGGTTGGAAAGAGTGAAGAAAAGCAGATTGTTGCTCTGAATGGGCATCTTTACAAACAGCCTGAGAACCAGAACATGATGAACAGTCAGATTAAACCATAGCAAAAGCTAACTACGAATGAAGCCCAGTCTGTAATTCAGGAGAATGAAGAGCAACGAGATAGTCTGTCCTCGAAAGGGTGACATTAGAAACAGCCATTGAACCATAACGTGATAAACGGTCAGATGGAACAAGAAAAAGTCGAGCGACGAAATCAACGAAGCCCAGCATATAACTCGGGAGAAGAAGAATAATAGTCTGTCTTGAAACGGGTGACTTTATAAACAACCATTGATTCAAAAATGATGGATCATTCGAACGGCGAACGAAACCGCGCCCTTAAGAACGCGAAAAAAGAAGTTTGTCTGCCTTGAAAACGGCAACATCAGAAGGGAGGTACATCGTCACTAGAAGAGAACGACTTCAAGCACGAACAGTCGGACACCCAGCTGGTATAACTATTGGCCAACACCCAGCGCCTTGGGGCATGAGTGCAACAGCTAGGAAACTATGGCGATCAGCAAAAGCGGAGACCAATTATTGTCAAGATCTGCTCATTGAAACCGAGATATTATAAGCTAAACGTAAGAATTGTTCGACTCAATCACTTAAATATGCACGTATATTCATTCATTGCAGACATTTGCATTGCGCTCCTGCTGGGCATAAGTACGTCGGGCCTACTCACAAACGCTTCCGACCCAGCTCAGTCTGAAAAGGACGGTCTTCAGTTATAATAGTTATTCGTGCAATACACTTACACGTAAACACTTACCTGCATAAATGGACATATATTCATATAATATGCAAATGTGCAGCTGTGTACGTAAACACTTATTATGTATGTGGACCTACGTAAGGCTCATAATGGATCGACCTGATGATGATCTGTTCTTGGTGTGCCATCGGTTGATACCAACGCATTAGTATCTGGTATGATACACGTTACTAGTAATAAGCACTAAGCTGTATTCAATGTTTCCAAATCTGAGAATAGATATGCATCTGGGTCATTTTTTTCTATTTTTGGTAACATTCTTATTTCTTGAGTTGCTGTGTCTTCCCTTCTTTAGTCTCCAAATAAATAAATGGTCCAAGATGGTTCCAATTCGCAATGCAATGTTGGTACTTAAGGAACTCAAAGGTGAAGCCTCTCTGTAACTCTCTGTTGTCTGATCAAAGGCCAAAGGTTCATACAGGTAAGACCTAAATGGGTGATTTCGAGCACGTAGTGAGATTTAATTGCATCTTAAAGCTACTTGACTCTACGGTTGCAATGTTACTTGCCGTACTTTATTTCTGAGGCTGGTCTCACACATCTGCTTGTAAGTTTCTCTCGTTTAAACTTCCAATGCGGTTATTGTGATTAATATGATTATATTATACACGCGTACTGACCGTACATTGTCAGTGGGAAGATCGGGTGGCGAGAGATCGAGAGAGCACTAGCCCCCACTCTTCATGATGAGGTCAAGAAATTGAAATATCTAGCACTTCATATCCATACATATATGTCTCTAAAGTTAGCTTAAGAGACTGCTCTTCCTCACCTCCTCGTTCCTCCTCTCCACCTTCTTCGTCTAATCATCCGCCTTCTCTTCCTCTTCATCCTTCTTCTCATCTTCATTCTTTCGCTCTTTCTTCTTATTATCCTCGTTTTCCCCCTCTATTTTCTCCTTCTTCACCACCTCCTCTACTTCCGTCAAGGTATGGACAAAATTGCGTATAGTCAGTCAAGAAAGGCTTGTATGTATGTGTGTATGTGGGTATGTATGTATGTATGTATGTATGTATGTACGTATTTATGTATGTGTGTATGTATGTATGTGTGTATGTATGTATGTGTGTATGTGTGTATGCATTTATGTAAGTATCAAACGATCAGTACAGTTAATATATATATATATATATATGGGCGTTGCGCTCAAGACTATCTAACAGACTACAGTTCTAACTCATCCCATGCATTTGCTGACATTGTGTTGAAATCCTCTAAAAGAAGCGAATTGCAGCAATACGTTAACCTATGCATAGCGGAAGACTGCTCCTAGATGACGCTAAGGTTATGATATGATTGCGATTGTTCTGATTGATATAGGCTACATGTACGGAAGCGAAGTACATGTATATCTCCACAGGTAGCGTAGTGCAATCGTAAATTAAGTGACCTATAGTTGACTTGGTACTGGATCTCATAGCTTCGAATCTCTGATGTAGGCATTGGCTATGTCAGAGCAATGCAGACCAAAAGAGTCCGCTCAGAAGGTGAACTGTATTTGACTCTTTACTTAAATTAAACTATTTATCTCTCGTAATTTGCGATAATAGCTATTGCTGTTTGATTCTGTTTCTATAGGAGCCTTTGAATTTGAGACAGTGACACACATGCAGATGGTCGGACCGATACAGAGAGAGGGACAGAGACAGATGGATGCATATAGACAAACAGATACAGAGTGAGAGAGATAGGGACAGAGACAGAGAGACATACGCTGAGTCAGAGCGACAGAAACAGAGGCATGGAGACAAATATACAGTTCTCTGTATTCTTCTTCTTCTTCCTTCTTCCTTCTTTTCTTTCTTCCTACCTACCTACCTACCTACCTACCTACCTACCTACCTGCGTACCTACGAACTTACCTACCTAACTACCTACCTACCTACTTACGTACCTACCTACGTACCTACGTACTTACCTACTTACCTACCTACCTACCTACCTACCTACCTACCTACCTACGTACTTACCTAGCTGCTTGCTTGCTTGCTTGCATTGCTTGCTTGTTTGCTTGCTTGCTTTTGCAAGCTTGAATGCTTGCTTGCTTTATTTGCTTACTTGCTTGCTTTGCTTGCTTGCTTGCTTGCATAGACCTTACTGAACGGAATCCTTATTTAAACACTCTGACGAACCCTTTCAGCTTTTCGCTGCTGGTGACTGGCTGATTGCTTGTACAGTTCATTTTTGTGGAAGGCAAGCGGTCTCTATGGTAACATAAATATTATGACGTCATAATGCATCTACTATGATGACATAAATATTATGACCTTATAGAGCATCAACTATGACGTCATAAACCATCAACTATGTTGTTAAAACATCACAGTTGTAGCTATATCACCGTCAAAGAGACAGCTGGCGTGGTATCTCTAGGGGCACATGTACCACCAGTTGGGACCCGCTGCAGCAATACATAATACAATGGTAGATGTACAGTTAGTACATGGACCAATTCTCGGAGATTAATTGCATATAATTATATAATAAGCAATTAATTTCCTAGCACCTTTTGTATTATACTAGTGCATTTAATTGCAATTATTGCAACAATTATGTCTACTGATACAATAATTATAATGTTGTCGTTGTGATCTTTTGGAGGTTTGTTAGGTATCTGCCATATAATCATCTCAGTTGTGCTACAAGATGTATAGAGTACCAGATGAGCCAGATGGTCATCTTAGCGTTTGGAGCAATAAGTCTGTATGTTTTAAGAGACTTGCTTTTATCAAAGACATGTCATAGACTGCTTTCAGGTCGACTCTAACCTCGAAACAATGCCATCTTGATTTTCACTAGTTTCTCAAATCTTGTTGTTGGTCAATAGTTATACCAAGATTACGGACAGAGGTAGGAGATGAAGAATTAGTTGATAACCCGATATTAGGTGTTTGGATGGTTCAGGAATTTCCTTGATTAGACAAGGGAGGCTTAGGCTGATGCGTGTAGGCTTATCTAGAAATCTACATAGTATGTCTATGCATATCTCGAAATTTAGTTGTTGCATCTCAGAATCTATGTTTAGCATCCAGGTATAATCTAACAAATCTAACAACAGAGAGTACAGAGATAGAGACAGACGCAGACAAAGAGACAGTATGGAGGTAGACGTAGAGAGGTAGATACAGAGATCGAGAGCCAGAAACACAGAGAGACACAGATATATATATATATAATGGTGTCAGATACAGAGAGACAGTGACACACATGCAGATGGTCGGACCAATACAGAGAGACAGAGATAGGGACATAGACAGATGCATATAGACAAATGTAACAAAAAAATGATTTGCTAGAAATGATTTACTATTTAGTAGAAACGAGGAACAAAACTGCACTCTAGGTTGGAAAGAGTGAAGAAAAGCAGATTGTTGCTCTGAATGGGCATCTTTACAAACAGCCTGAGAACCAGAACATGATGAACAGTCAGATTAAACTATAGCAAAAGCTATGATGCATATAGACAGATTTTAAAAAAATGATTTGCTAGAAATAATTTACTATTTACTAGAAACGAGGAACGAAACTGCACTCTAGGGTGGAAAGAGTAAAGAAAAGCAGATTGTTGCTCTGAATGGGCAGCTTTACAAACAGCCTGAGAACCAGAACGTGTTGTGTTTTCGTTTGAAATTGCTTCAACTGCAATAAGTCACTTGTTTTAATAACATAAGCAGCTGTGTCTCCTTTTGTAGACTAGCTCGTATTGATACTCCGACAGTCACATTTAATGGGTCCACACTCCACAGCAAGTTGCCAGTCTATACGAGAAGCATTTAATTTTTAATTTTATAACACACGCAAGATCTGACCGAAACGCGGTGCGAATAGTAACATATTTGTTTAATCTTAACGATCTGTAATGTCTTTTACACAGACAAAGTAAGCCTTCAAATGGTTCTATAGAGCTTTCTAGAACTGTTTCAAGAGCTCTCAGGTACTTTGATATGCAACGCAACAAAATGTAACAATAACAAAGAAGGTAATGTTACCTGCCGGATAATACAATTTAAAAAAGTTTGACAAACTACAAAGAAATCTTTAAAGTAAAGATAAACCATCTGTAGCCTACTTCAGCTACACAAATGTTCTCTATAGTCTACTGGATAATCGTAAACGGTTTCCGATTTATCCTGAGTGTTTAACGGTTGACTTACGCATGTCCTTGTAAATGAACTTTTTTATTTTTATGATGCCACATAAATGAAGCACAATGCGTGACGTTGCGATTCTATCTGTTGAGTCATTTGGAATATTTAGCGATTTTTATGCTCTGGCAAATGATCCTGTAGTGGTGAAGTCCAAACGACATGGACTATTTCTCAGTTATGGAGAGAGTGTAGGCTACTTGAAGTACTCTGAAATTCTTTAAACTTGCGAGGAATGCCTTCAAGTGATTACTCAGAGAACTTGCAACAAATAAGAGGCCTGCATGTTCAACCACAGCCACAAAATGATTGTTTTCTGCCTGACAGTGTCATAAAATATGGAAAGTGCGCCCATTCCATCCGTGATTCGTCAACCAAAATATTTCCTTTAAAAGGACGTCACTGTTATAGTGTTGAGACTTTTAATTGTTACTTTCCAAGTGTGAGCTTAGTAGTTGACACAGGTCTGCTCTAAATATATATTCCATGTTTTCAGGTAGTCCTACGGGACTTGAGTAACTAAATAAAGAAAAGCACAATGCGCACCCTCAACATAATCGATTGATTGTTCTTTCAAATATTTGTCCAAACGATCGAACTAACATTACTTGTTGTTAAGAGACACGAGACAATGACACTTGGGAACAGAGTAGTGTTATGATGTCTCTCTCTTGGTAAAATTCCATTTATGATTACAATGCAGCAATGCAAGGACGACCATGCGACAATCTGCGAGGATATTCGTTGAATCTTCACGGATGTAAGTTTGTAGGTAAGTGATGATGCTCTCCATTCGACAACCAGCGAACGCACAATAGCTTACACAATTTATGAATAACAGTTATTATTATGATCTCTCATCCTTCAAGCAGAGGCTCACGATGAGGTTTTCACAAAGTTTCTCCACTTCTCTGTCGGCGATATATATGTTGGAAGGACACCTGAGGGCGAATGAGGAATATCAACGGCCCACTGGCTTCATTACCCAACCAGGAGAGAGGTGGTCAGTGGTCACCGCCAGGTAGAGGACCACAAAATTTCATATGATGAATAATAGTGCCTAGCAATAATTCTATAAGATTCAAATTTAATCCGCCACTAACGATGAAGAGAGTTCCAGATCCGGTGTCGACGCATCTTGACCAATTAATTAAGAGACTCGGAACATAATGCAATCCGCTGGGTGGGCTGCAGGTGTATGCGTTGGTGTGTCTCCGTGACTTTAGAGTTTTCTGAGCTGTGTCTAGCTGTCTGATCACGTTAATATGCACCTCTGAGTAATCACCTTGAAGAGACTCTATACATAAATGCTCTTAATAATAATATTTTTCTTCTTTGCATTAGTTTGCTTTAGACAAGACTTAAAGGAGATGTAAATCGATTGGGAAGACGCTGAGAAGACTGCTAAAGATCGTACGGTATGGAGAGCTTTTGCTGACCAATGTTCCAGGAGGAGAGGGAGGAACTAAGTCTAAGTAAGTATTGCATTAGGGCTAAGCAACACTTGCTTCTCTGAAGTGGCGTTGTATGAGTTTGTAGCAACAATTATGACTACAGTCAAATTATTACAGCATTGAACAGTCGTGCCTCAAAAAGCTTTAATAACTCTATTTGCCATTCCTGACGATAACATCAGTTATTGCTCTCATACTTTCATGCTTACGATTGAGTCTCGTGCATGAGCTTTGGTCTTCAAACCCAGCACTCGCATTATATTTCAAAACTCTTCACTAGCAAAAGATTTATGGACTATGCCTAGTGTGACTGAACTTCTTCTGCAGATAAGCAATTCCTAAGCATCGATAGAATTTTAGGAACACACCGCAAATCATCGCCAAGGCATATAATTGGCATCTGGCCATATCCTGCTCAGACAGGATCGTGGAATTTGTACAGAGCCATTAGTCTTGATCAAGTAGGCCTAACTGCAGTCGATTTAATATAGAGTGTCGCACAGACTGGAGAGTTATTCACAGTGGCGTAGCGAGGCAAAGCGCCTTTTTTCAGTGCTTTCATTCTGCTCTTATATACATTACGATTACTCTATTCAGTATTCAAATAATTGTAGGGCCTACAGTTAGTAGGCCCTAACAGCATCAGCATGCCCTTTCAAAATTAAAGCTTTATGTCCTTTGACTAATTAGAATGAATTGTCATTAGATATAAAGAAATGAAAATAGATTAGGATTGTATTAATTTAGAAATTAACCAGTTATAAAACAAATAAAGCAAGCCTCACAATAAAGTTACTAAACGTCCTGCAGGCTAGATCGAAAATTATAAAAATAAAATGAAAATAAAACAATACAAATCATAGGGCCTATTCTTTCTCTATACGTATTGAAAAAAGTCCTAGGCCTAAACAATAATTTAATCATAGTGAGACCATAGTAAGTATGATACTTAGAAGAGATTAGTAACTGATAACTTTGACTAATTGGAGCGCTCATGAGCAGTAATCTTGAAGGGGCGCTATATAAATTTTCGTAATGAATGAATGAACTTATCATACGGATACGGTACGGTCTCATACTTTCATTATATCTGTCAACTGTTACAATTTAAAAATTTACTTTTCTTGCTTTCTTGCTTTCCCTGCAGCAAAATTACTAATAACCTTGTCAAAGTTAATTGTGCCTGTCAAAGAGCGTTCAACTGAAAGAATTGCTAAATTGGAATGTAGCGATTCTCTAATTGTGTGTCTTAAGTAGGTTTTAATTAGTTTATTTGAATTAGTTTTAGTTTTGAAAATCCAAATTCTGTTTAGACAATAACTCTTTCATCAACCCAGATTCTAATTAAGAAAGATTTTTTGATAAATTCAACTTCTATTTAAGTTAGATTTCGATTGTGAATCCAACTTTGCATTAATTTTTTCATCACTCAAAGTAGGCAAAAACGTCTTTCATTACTCAAATATCTGTTTCATAAAACTTTATCTGCATCAATAAATGATGCATTTTGCAAGTTTTTTCATAAATCAAGTTTATATTTAAGCAGAGATTGTCCTTAATTAATCCAACTTATTACTTAGGAAAGAATGATTTTTCATCAATCTAAGAATTTGCGCATCATTATAATTGCAAAGTTGATTTCATTTTATAGGTGCGAAAGTCAAGGCAAGTAGACATGGCGACATTGCCATTTTGCAGCGTATCTATTAACACTAGGTGCCATTCGAAGGTCCTTCTGTATATCCTATATGTTAATTTTAAGTCGAGAAGAAGCAAGAGAGCATATGGGGCCTGGTTTAGACAAGAGTAAACAAGAATCTTGAAGAGTGCAATTTATACAACAAGAATTTTTTATTTATTTTTTCCCAAAAATGCCGCCTCTAGGACAAGTGCCGCCTGGGGCCATTTTGCGCATTATTATTATTGCAAAAATTATTTCATTTGATAGGTGCGAAAGTCATGGCAAGATAGACAGAGACGGCATTGCCATTTTGCAGCGTATCTATTAGCACTAGGTGCCATTCGTTAGTCCTTCGGTATATCGTATATGTTAGTTTTAAGTCGAGAAATAGCATAAAGCTTTAGGTTTAGACAAGAGGAGCAAGAATCTTGAAGAGTGCGTTATACAAAAATAATTTTTTATTTATTTTCCCCCCCAAAATGCCGCCCCTAGGACAAGTGCCGCCTGGGGCGGTTCGCCCCCTTCACCCCCCCCTCGCTACGCCACTGATTATTCAAATCACGCAACGGCTGTTGCTATTCTTTTCATCCGATTCAAGGCCTACACAACTTGTGTCAGGGTCAGGGTTGTAAAATTCGCTTAAATCCCCGTTTTTTAGGTTTAAGCAAAATTGTAGAACCTCAAAAATAGATTTTTTGTTTTTTGGGATAATCACGAATTGAGTTAGACATTTATTGGAGTCGTGATTTGTGACGTTCACATGGAACTGTTCTCTCAATGGATTTCTTGATAGCCTATGATACCCTAATGTACAGGGTGGCGCAAAGAAAGTGGGACCGCCTAGTATAATATCAAATAATTTTTTGGTTAACTTTTCTTCTCTGAAAAACAAGTAAATTGTTGCCCTATGATAGTCTATACAAAATCAGAAATCAAATTCAATGTGTCCTCCTCGGTTCTCAACAGTTTTTTCTAAACGTCTGCGCCACTGGTCAATGCTTCTGTTTATAAACCGCTGAGTGAGTTTTTGCCGCTCTTCAACGATGGCCAATTTCAATTGATCTATTGTTGCAAATTTACGACGAAGGTAGACTTTTTGCTGGAGGGCACCCCAAATAGCATAATCTACCGGGTTTAGGTCTGGGCTATTTGGAGGCCACATGTCTGGTTCGATGAAGCTGACATTCTCCCGAAGAAGAAGGTTTATCGTGTTTCTTGCCGTATCAGGGTGTCTATGAGCAGTGGCGTAACGAGGCAAAGTGCCGCCTGGGGCGAGGGTGCAAAATGCCGCCCCTGTCTATAATTTCCATCACTTTATTCTTGTGCATATTCCGGGATATGCACAAAGGGGAGGTAGGCATAAGAGCAAGACGCCTGTTTTGAGTGTTTTCATTTTATACATTGTGATTATTCTATTCTGTATTCAATTCATGATGTATACAGTTAGTAACAGCATCAGCATGCACTATCAAAATTAAAACTGTTTGACTACTTAAAATGTGTTATCTTTTGATTTAAAAAAAGAAAAGAAAATAGAATAATTAGGAAATAAACCATTTTAAGAGCAAATAAAAAAGCAAGCCTCAGAATAAAGTTATCAAACGTCTTGCCGGCTAGAACGAAAATTATAAAATTCACACAAAATTAAAATAAAACAGTAAAATTGTTATTCTTTCTCTCTACATATTGGCAAGTAAATAATATAATTTAATAATGATGGGACTATAGTAAGCATTGTAATTAGAATAGACTAATAACTGGTAACTTGTCATACAGCTTACGGATACGGCACGGTTTCATGCTTTCATTCCCACTAAACTAAAATATTAAGCAACATAAGCTAAATGCACTTGACACTGCGGGGCAGTCCTGCTTCCCGGATACTTCCGCTACTAAGCGCAGTCAATTTAATCTAATAAACGTACAAAAGTAAAAAAAAATCACAAAATACATGAATATTTTTTATTTATTACCAAAGTTAGTGTAAACATATTTAGCCGGTAAGTTGAATCTAGTTTAGATGAGACTAATAAATATAAAAAAACAGCGCAGATCATCTTGTCGGTTATAAGTTTGTGTTATATTAATCGCAAGAGGACGCAAGTTAATTTAGTTTCTCCATTACTTTCGCACCTATCGAATGAGATATAAATGTATTAATATTAACCATGTCTAAATTCTCTTTTGCGCCGTGTCTATAAGGGTCGGCTCCTGACATAGGCAACATATTAAGTCGCCTAGGGCGCCAAATTTTAATGGCGCCGAATTGTAGGGATTATACGGTGATGTTTTCAGGAATAAAATGTTATGATGATACAAAAGGAAATGCGTGGATTAGTTGTTAAAAACTAGTGTTCGGCCAATTCCAATAACGATATTCAATCATTATTATGTGTCTCGTGCAGTGCTTGCCTGACCCCATATTTTCTCACATCTTACTGTTTATGCAACGGGTGTGCGGGCGCTCTTATATAGATGACTGCCTAGGGCGCCAAATTACCTGAGGACTGTTCTGATGTGTATAAACGCTATTTGCTATTCGATCATGTCGATTGTACTTCGGTATATCATATGTTAGTTTAAGTCGAGCAAAAGCTAAAAAGCATTGTGCCAGGTTTAGACAACAGCAGGGAAAAAAATCTTGAAGAATGCAACTTATACTACAAATAATTTTTTTAATTTATTTTTTACCGAAAATGCCGCCCCTAGGACAAGTGCCGCCTGGGGTGGTTTGCCCCCCCTCGCCCCACCCTCGCTACGCCACTGTCTAGGAGACATGACATCAGGATCATACTAGACCCCTTATCTAGGAATGCGTAGAAGATAGATTCAGTAGGGCACTTTAGTGCCACAAGAGTGGAAGGTGGCTCAAACCGATATATAGGCTATCCCCAGGAATACCAGTCAACAGATTGTCGGTGCAGTCCGAGACTAACAAAGTTTGCCAAAGAAATGAATTTCTACATGGAAATTATATAATATACTTAGACAAAATCCTAGTGAAGTTCAATATAACATTTATGCCCACACAATTATTCCTTTATGAGTTAAAATCTTTTGCTACTAAACAGAAATCGCCCGGTTTTTTAGCATTCTGAATGCATCATTTGTGCCGGGCTTAGGCAAGGAATAACCTGGATAGTTTCAAAGCCAACGGCGGTTCAAAATATTTCGAACTCGTAATTTAACGCGACCCTAAACCTACACAAGTAACACAACCGCCCGGCTTTTACAGTTAGAGCCAAACATAGATAAATACATGGACAAATAGTCAGCCATTATAAAGCTAAGATGGGTGATCAAAACAGGCTATAACTGTGAAGTATCCATTATGTCATACAGTTGAAAATAATAAGGACTGTACCAAATATTCGCTTCGTATTCGCTTCGTAGCCGAATAGTGGGCGAAATAGCCATCTGGCATTCGATCGAATAGTAGCAATAGGACCGAATACGAATATTATAGTCACGTGACATCTGTTTCTGCACAAGCGACGACTGCTATATCGAGTGGACTGAAATAACTCTCTACTGCCTGGTCCACGGCAGCGCAGGCAATGTCAGCCGTCTCAATATTTTCTATGCTTAGTTATATTAGTTTCACTCCAGCCTTTTCTTGAGAGTAATTTTCGTGTGATAATCGAATTTTGTAGGACCAACACTCTTATGGATGTTTCACAAGTGGCAGACACATCAGTTATAATAATTAATTATATTCCCTCCTAATTACAGTCAATGGCCCGTTTTGAAAAGTTTAACCTTATGTATCACATGTACACCACAGCATGTCTAAAGGTTCGTTTTAAAACCTAAATTTTACTACTTGGAAATAAACAGTAGGGCCTACGTCAAAGGCATGCATTGAAAGTTTGTTGACACAGTTGATCATAACATACTGATAGGTCTATTGGTTTCCACGTTTCGTATGATTCATTCGAATTAATCACACGCAAAATTCACAATCTTTTGCGTTTTATGCGCTTTCTATTCCTTCATCATTTGGGGTATTTTCTTTCGCATTTTACCCTGACGTCTACTTTTCTATTATCCTCACTTTGTCTTTTTCTCACTTTCAGTCTGTTTAAATCTCTAGGCCTACTTACGTTTTGCTCTTAGCCTGTTTGTCTGCCTTTTGCTTTGAAATCCTGAAAATAGTTGAATAGTCTCCATGTGGTGCTTATGCAGAAATTGCATTTGAAAATCCTTCCGTTCACAATTCATTAGCATGAAGGAGTCACTATTATTGTCTCCGCTAAATTTATTAGTGGTTGGGTACTAATTGGGCGAAATACTTATTCATTTTCAGTCCTTGGTTTCAAACTGCGCTTGAAGAATTCCATTAGACAGAATTGAAAAACGCCTCATATCCGAAATTACGCCTAATCAGTCACAAATGCAGTATTCTGTATGCCCAGGGTTTGCCCACTGAGTATTTAGACCAGTATATGTTTTTATTAGACTACTAACCGCGTAAGTGTAGTGTGTCGCATTGAGCAATGGAACTTTGCTCTTGATTAGCATCAATCAAAACCGAGTTGAAACGTGGTACCGATTGTTAATATATAGGCCTAATCATATTGCATTTTGGATCATATAGCAGACATTATTCACATTTCGTTTCAAGAATTTTAACTTTACATAATTATTGCTTGGCATAGCCCCGAGGGGTATCCTATCAAAAGGGCGAAAATTAAAAGGGCGCAGTCAAAAGGGCGCAGTCAAAAGGGCGCAATCAAAAGGGCGAAAATCATAATGGCGACAATCAAAAGGGTCCACGTTTAAAAAGGCGACAGATTGTTCGCCCTTATGATTTTCGCCTTTTTCATTGCGCCCTTTTGATTGCGCCCTTTCCCCCGCCCTTTTGATAGTAAATCGCCCGAGGTATCTCTCTGACTTATCGTGAAAGCCGTTATCTGCAACTTCTACACAACAACATTGGTATAGCGAGATTAGCCACTCACTCCTGATATTATTGGATATGCAACTTGTGTATGTCAAGGTCAATAAAGCAAAGCTATTGGTATTTATTGAGCCTTTTAAAAGAATAGCCTTCCTCACAGCTTCGGTGATAGGACCGGTTACTATGAAAATGTGGCAAAGAAAAATGTCGCGAATAAAAATGTCGCAATCAAAACTTCGCAATTAAAAATGTCGCAAGTTTCCTCAGTCAAAATGTTGCAATTAAAAATGTCGCACGTTTATAATGTCGCACGATAATAATATTGTCAGTCAAAATGTCGCATTTATATAAGTTGTGTATTATATTCGCCATTTTAATGAATTCTAATTATTTTAGGCTAATAAGTAGACCTATTTATATGGCGAGCTACATCTGTTATGCTTGTTAAACGAACTTTGGTAAACCGTAGTTTAGGTTGGAAAAGTCATTTCCTTGCAACTATCATGCTCTCTCGAATTGAAATAGAAACTGGACTGATGAAAAGAATCCTTGCTCAAATCGAAGTTGGAATAAAATCTTGTTTAATTAGACGCTATTGAGACTAAAATATTTTTGTCTAATAAGGGGCTGTATTGATGAAAGAATAATGGCTAAGCAGGAGCGGTATCGATGAGAAAATTCTGTTTAAGTGGAAGCGGGATTGATGAAAATAACCGTGTCTAAGTCGAAACTAGGTTGACACAAAGAATTATGTTCAACTGTAAGCCGGATCGCCGAAACTGTTATTGCATCACTACAAACTGAATTGATTTAAAACATTCTTATTTCAGTAGAAGTTGGGTCGGTGAAAGTGCTTAATGCATCACTAGAAGCTGTTTAAATAGAAATTTAATTGATGAAATTTTTTTTCCTGAAATAGAAGCTCGATTGATGAATGCAATTCTTATTTAAATAGAAATTGGATAGATGAAAAGAATTCAGTTTTCATCAATCCAGCTTTTATTTAAGCAATATTTATTTCATTTATTCAGCTAGCAGTTGAGCATAATTCTCATTGTCAATTCAGTTTAAACTTAAGCACGATTATTTTCGTCGTTCCCGCATCCGCTCAAGCTTCCGCTTAAGCAGAATTTATACATAGCCTATGCGACATTTTGACTGACGATATTATTGTCGTGCGACATTACTAGCGCGCAACATTTCTAATTGCGACATTCTGACTGACGATATTATTATCGTGTGACACTATTAACTTGCGATTGAGACATTTTTGCTCGCGACATTCTCCTTGCGACGTTATCTTCGGATACCGAAAGGGCCAAAACTTCGTCGATATTTGCTTCACCAAATGGTTAGAATTTTATAGGGTACGGAAGCTGAACATGACAATGCGCTGGGTGCCCTAGTGTAGGCCTACAGTAAATCTTTCGATAACAACAGTGGAACTACGCCATCCATGTTCATTTACTTTACAAAAATGCGGAAAAAGTAACTGAATTACATGATCTTACAGATATACTGCATTGAAAAGAAATCAGATAATGCTTCAACGATTTATTCAATTTTTATCTTGTTTCCTTTTACTTGAATTAATTTTTGTTGTCAATTTTAACAGATCCACGAACCTCCATGTCTGAGAAAAATGCAATAGGCAGAAATAGTAAAGACTTCAACGTAGTGCCAGATAATCAAATTCCTTTTCTCGCACTATGGTGGAGTGGTTTCATGCCATGGTGGTTCATCTGTTTGATGAGTGGTTGGTCGATTAGTGTTTACTTGAGGAGTGGTAGAACAGTCACATCTGTAAGACACCATAAATCATATGTTAACTAAATCGTGCAGATTCAACCCTTTTCCATTTCATCAAACACAACTGTGGCGCGCGAATCCTGTCTGGTTTTATTATATATACACTAATGTATATACTTAGCCTACTTATTTAAATAGATTAAGGAACTGACAGAAGCCGCGAATGCAGATGCCAGAACATTATCCAATCGTCTACGACAATAGGTGTTCGGTTGCTTCATATCAGTTGCCTATACACAAAAAACATATAATGCCAAATTTGCTTCTGTCATTGCGCGACTCCATGTTGACCCCAGTCAGTATGAAGATATGCTAACTGCTGAAAAATTGGAACAGGTCGTATGAACACTTAGAATAAATTAAATAAAAGCTAGTTCGTCTCGATTTTATCTCCAAATCGTGATCGTAATTGTCTGGTGAATATTAATAAATGGCCTCTCGTTGCAATGCATGCACATTGTCACGCGCAACACTCTGGACGATGGCGCTATATACAAGTCATCGACCGACAGCAGAGGCGTAGGAGGACTACGGTGGAAGCGGTCTACCTGAAACCTGAGATGGGAAACATCAATGGGTTTCGCCGGAGGGATACGGCCTCAATACAGACGGCAAGGAGTAGGCAAAGATCAACAAAGTGTCAAGCAACGAAACCTGACACTGCGAGGCAGATGTCAAAGCCGCATACCCCTACCATCTCTGCGACCCACGGACAAGAAATTAATGAACCAGCTGAAGATCTGGTCTGGACCGGCTTGTTGACACTAATCAAGAATAAGGGACAATTCCGATAAGAACGGCTCAAAACTATTAGGCAGTATAACTAAAATGATGTAACGCAATCCCTGGGACCTATTGCCTGTATATGACACCTAACAAGGCCCAGCCATGACAGCCGCTAGTCAAACATTAACTGTACGCTCCCCTAGTGATTGACGTTATGCTAAGGACATCAAGATCCGACCAACCCGGTTTAGGAATAGTTTCAGCCGGTGATTTGTCATCCAATAGAGATACGAGTTTTGCATTCGGGAGGGCGAAGCAAATCGCCTCTAGAAGGGTTCTTATTGTGTAGCAAGGGAAGCAACAGGGACTTGTTTCGGAACTGGGGGAGACGTTAGGTCGTTCTAACGACAAGGGTAATCAACGTAGTTGGGAATCCCGTCTCCAACGTAAACCAGGGAAACATTTCTAAAGGACACTAATAACTCCAGTACGTGTAAATAGGATGAGTGGGGTATATATATATAATTAAATATACATATTAAAACCATCAAGTGTGTCGTGTTGCTGAGCTTGGTGATTGAGAAAAGAACCGGCGGTACTCTCGTCATCTAGAAGAGGGAGTTGGCGAGAGTGAAACCCGCGACACACATGACACCAGCTTATTAACAAACGCTGCGTAGAGTCAGACGGTTTGTTCCGATAGATCAAAACAAACATTTCAGCTTCCACAACTGCAAAGACCAACTAGCAACAGTACAAACCAATCGTTTTACGTATTATTTGTGATCTGAGCAAGACTTTAAATGATTCAATGCGTATTTTACAATGATCCCATTCTAAAAACTCTTTATTTATGGATGATACTGTGAGATTTATGAAAATGTACACACTTACTCGTAAAACCGTACTTCTGAGCATCCCAATAAGACTCTAAGGATGTTAATAAACCACGGACAGACAACTTGGGTTGTCAAGATTTCGGTTCCACTGCATACACCTCTGCAGAGCCGGATGCTAATTCCATTGCCATTCTTTGGGTGGTAGTCCAATCGGGTACTGCATCCGCACTAAAAGTAATTGGAGGGTTCAATGTTAAGTTATTATTAAAATAATAATAATAATAATAATAATTATTATTATTATTATTATTACTATTTTATTATAATAAATATTATTATTATAATTATATTCTCTGAGATCCATGCTCCCCGTTCAATGGCGGCAGCTTTTCACCTTTGGTACACTGACATTAGCCAAGTCCACAAGAGGAAGCAGACGCCATAACATGACCATAAAAATCAAACAAAGATCTGGCGATTTCCTGGACAGAAACTCCAAGGACATTGACTGGCTCTTTATCGAACAAGAGGGATCAGAACAGAAAAAAAAGAAGGAAAACAAGTGGAACAAACGAGGGCTTCAGCCGTGGCCTCTAAATTGGAAGGTGGCAATATCCGAGCAGCACCTAGGATTCTGAGCTCGGACGACAAGCCAATCCCAATTAACGAGACCACACGGGAGGAGCTCAAAACAAAACATCCGCCCCCACCTCAGAACCAGTGCCAGGGCCACCGGATGCCGCCCCGCTTCAGATAACCGAGGAGAACGTAATCAGATGCATTCGCAACTTCCCGGGGGTTGGATCGGCCGGGGGGCCAGACGGCCTACTCCTCCTGTACATCCTAGAGTTAGTTAGCCAACCAGACTCGGGCCTATCTCTGCTAGCCGCCATTATGGCTCTGGTAAACTTGCTTCTCGCCGGAGAATGCCCTTCTGGGATTCGAGCAACCCCTTTCGGCGGAACTCTCTTCGCCCTGAGGAAAAGCACTGGAAGTCTGAGACCCATTGTCATTGGTTACTATTGGCGCAGACTGATTGCCAAATGTGCCAGCTCTAACGCGGCGCCTAAAGTTGATGAATACCTCTCTCCCAGACAATTCGGAGTTGGTGTACCAGGAGGATGTGAGGCTGCAGTACACGCAACAAGACGATTTTTGAACAGTTTAAACAACGAAACAATCATAGCCAAAATAGATTTCTCCAACGCCTTCAACAGTCTACACAGACTTGAAATGTTGACAGCACTATATAACATTCTTCCTGATTTGGCACCTTTTTGCAATCTAGCTTATCTGGAACACTGACATCTTAAATACTGTCGATACTGCGTCTTGTCCCAAGTAAGGCCCCAACAAGGTGACCCTTTGGGTCCCTTACTCTTCTGTCTCCCTATCCTCATCCAAATGAAATCGCCGTTCACCGTAGGTTTTCTGGACTACCTAACTAGGTGGCAGGGCGGAAGAGGTTGCAGAAGATATAAGCAGACTCGAAACCGAATGCGAAAAACTCGGCTTCTTCCTTAATCGAGCAAAATGCGATATCATTTCGACTTCTGCTGATTTCCAGAGAGACTTAGAACCATTAATACAGTTCAGATGGACTGACCCATCAGATGCCACACTCCTAGGCGCACCTCTGCCAACGGATACGGCCTTGACGAACACTTTGAATGCGCTCACAGAGGAGCTAATGCGCATGATGGAAAAACAAACGTCCATCGCCACACATGACGCCCTCATCTTGCTCCGATACTCGCTGAATGCCACCCGACTATTACATACCCTCAGAAGCTGCCCATACGAAGGCCACAAAGGACTGGAGGAGTATGACAAGGCCTTGAGGTTGGGTCTCGCTGAGGTGCTCAATCTTGTTCTCACCGACGAGGTATGGCTCCAAGCTACCCTGCCCATCAAAAGAGGAGGACTGAGCATCCGATCAGAGGTTTCGCTGGCACTTCCAGCCTTCTTGGCATCTGCCGCAGCGACTGATATACTCCAGACAAGGATTCTACGAGGAACGCCCAAAAAGGACCCTGCCTTGAAGACACTTCAGGCCAAATGGAGGGAAACCAGCGGAGTACCGGAGCCAGAAGAAGCTTTGGCTCACAAACAATCAAGATGGGACGGCCCTTTGATCGAGCTCGGAGTGGCAGACCTCGCCACCAGAATGCCTGATTCCCATAATCAGGCACGTCTTAGACCAGTGGCAGCACCACACTGTGTGTACATACATGTATTTAGCTTGCATTCTTACCGTGCAAGTGTCAGGATGGAATATAGTGGTAATTAGTTCGACCAGTTTCACCAAGGACCCATAGTCAGGTTGGTTTGCTTCGACATGGAATCCGAAATCAGATCCTAGCACAGCAAGGATGACTAGAAGGCAAACTGCAGGCATCTTCAGCGTCGTTCCAGTCGTTCAAACTGTAGACAGAATGTGAGACCCACAGTAGGTTCTAGCTTTCTGTCGACTGGCGATACACAGCCAAAGAGGTCTATTTAAAGGGTTGCCTGCCTACAAGGACTACCAGTGATTTAAAACATTAGTCGATTAATCGAGAAAATATTATTTCGATTATTCGATTAATTCGATCAATTTGGCATCTGCTACGTAAAGCAAGAAAACCTTTTAAAAGCCACTCACTGAATCATTCACTATTTTCTTTCTCCAAAACAACTTAAATCATTTCACACGCTGATGGTGACACATCAGCAATGTGTACGAACCAGAGTTTTCGAATTCCATATTGCCATGAATGCAGTGTTTGTTGTTGACAACTTCGACTAATAATTGTGCATGATATTCAGTATGTTATTTCCTCTTAGGTCTAATATAAAGCTCGACTCCTCGCGTAAGAAACTTTTTTTGCGATAACAAGACGTGTATGCCCATTGCCCACATGCAGGACATTTATAGAAACTAAATTGAACATCTCTTGCTTCCTCTGTAGGCTGGTTGGTGACTACCGATGATTCGAAAAGGGCCGATTATACGATTGACGGCTATTTCGTTTTCATTCTCTTTTACGCATATTGTAAGCAATACATCTGTGCGCCTCATGCATGGTACCGACATTATGCAAAATTCACTTAATAATCATTGGATGCCAACAGGGCCTGACCTCGTTAAACTACTTTCTTTCCAGCATAAAACACACCTTTTCCAAGATGGGCGCTACTCATTGGTCTCTGAAATATTTCAAAAGAAGCGATTGTGGCCTATAGATCATTGGCCTCTACTTTTTGTTAACGGATCCATTCTATGACACATTTGAAAAAGTTACAGCTATAGGCCTACTATCTATCATAGGTCAACTACCAGTTTTGCAATAAATTCGGCTACTGCAACGCCCGTCCCAGGCTTGGATAAAGGAAGAGGGCTATGCCAGTGATACCTGTTATCCCAGCGTCTTTAAGCTGAAGCTGCCACCTATCTGAAGTCGGCATTTCTGCATGGAGCGCATAATTCTTTGGGCCGCATTCCCATATGGGACCCAGAAAGTAGCGATACGGGTCCCATCTATGTCTTTTAATATGCCGACATGGTAGTGCCAAAAACTGAGTTTAATTTTGTCTGTTGCTTTATTAATGATATATGTTATGGTTGTATTCGATAAATATCGAAACATTTCAGCGCACAGAATGATGCTACATTCTGAGGTGCGTGTTCATTGACAGTTTTGTTTGTCATAAAAGTTACTATTCAAAACTATTTTTTACATACAATGGTTTATTTGCATTTGTAGCTGTATTTGCAGCAGATTTTTGAGATATTCGAACACATTCAGCTGTGGATAAGCCTATATTTACGCCACGTGTTATTGATGCTTAATAAGAACGATGCCCGATTTTAGTCGTCAATACTTGAAGTACAGGCCATCCATAAAGAGGAGTTTTGGAACGACGGCAGTGGAAGTTAAGCGACTGATGGATTCGCAAATATGAAAGTTTCAAACTTGTTGAGGTGCCTAACACATGTAAGTAAATGAATTTGATCCAAGACAGGAGGCCTATACTATATTATGTGCTCCAGAAGCCTTAATGTGTATCCAACAAATTAACAGTTGACGCAGCTTCAGAAGATCACTGGATCGTATTTTAATGCAGACCGAGATGTGACCACTGTCAATTATTGATTACACAAATCGTTGGTAAACTTATTAATGAGGGACCGCAGACAGTCAGACGGTGTGGTTCGTGCAGGCAAGTCATTAAACCTTTGTCTCACATAATCACTACCCAGCACACACACGCACACGCAAATGCACATCATGTCAAATCGTTCTAAATTATTATTAATGTTATTATATTTTCATATACTTTTTTGTTCGGTGGGTCGGGCCTCGTCTTCAGAGGTCAAATCAATACCCAGCACACGCACGCACGCACACGCAAATGCACATCATGTAAAATCGTTCAAAATTATAATTATTGTTAGTAATTTTTTCATATTTTTTGTTCGAGGATCAGGCGTCGTCTTCAGAGGTCAAATTGTTCAAAATTATTATTATTGTTACTAATTTTTTTAATATTTTTTGTTCGGAGGGTCAGGCCTCGTCTTCAGAGGTCAAATCACTACCCAGCACACGCACGCACGCACACGCAAATGCACATCATGTCAAATCGTTCAAAATTATTATTATTATTATTATTGTTATTATTAGTTTATTAGTAACATTGTAATTGTTATTACTACTAGTACCACCACTACTACTACATCCCCTATTACTACTACCACTATCATCCTTGTCATGGATGCGTCGGTAAATAAACTTATTACTCACACACATTCTACTAACGATAATGTTACTTCCAAGGTCGAACACGTAAAAATTTAGCGAGCGAGAGCCTCTTGCACGCGCAAATTTCGATGCACACGCATTGTTAAAAACGCCTAATTGGTTTTACTATCCGTCATGAGGGTTAGTTAGGGTCAAGTTAGGCGTCGTGAGGTTCTGTCCTATTGCTAGGGTTAGTGTCGTGTTTAAACATCAACGAAGAACCTTTGGACACAGAAGTAATTTTTCCGAGCGTTGAGAAGTTTCAGCCGCAGAAGCTCCACACAAAGGATAATTATTGCGTGCTATCGTTAGTAGAGTTTAGACTTTAGACTTTGTTTTTCTTGATCAAGTCGATTAATTGAAGTTAAAATGAATCAAAATTGACTAAATCGTGTGCTGCCTAGGGGCCTATAGATGCACAGCACGACATGTTACTCGAGGATCGTCCACGTTTCACAGGCGATACTTCTGAACAAGCATTATTGCGTTCGATATGGTTGTGGTTAGCGAATCCTTTAATAATAATAATAATAATAATAACAACAACAACAACGCCGATTTATAAGGCGCCGTAAACGCGGCTGTAGACTGTGGTAAATTTTGATTCGGTGAAGAGACCTCCACATTTCGATTTGCTTCAGTAGCCCACTAAGTGATCCGAAAACGCAAGAACACTAGGAACAGTAGTTGTAGGGCCCCGTGGTTTAGGCCTATGCGATTTCGCAATTTTTTGAATAAATTGGCGCTTTTCGTATAAATTGTTAAATGGAAAGTTCTCGCAAATTGGCCTTTGAGATCCCAGTTATTTGCTATTTGTCATATGAAACAAATGATAATGGCTTGAGTTATCTACACAATGACATTGGTATAGCGACTCACTCCTGATATTGGATATGCAACTTGTGTATGTGAAGGTCAGTAAAGCAAAGCAATTGGCTTATATTGAGCCTTTTAACGGAATACCGCACAGCTTCGGTGCTACGGCCGGAGTCTATGAAAATGTCGCAAGAAAAATGTGGCGAATAAAAATGTCGCAATCAAAACATCGCAATTAAAAATGTCGCAAGTTTCCTCAGTCAAAATGTTGCAATTAAAGTTGGTTAGAATGTCGCACGATAATAATATCGTCAGTGGAGATGTCGCATTTGTATAAGTTGTGCATCATATTCGACATTTTAATGAATTCTAATTATATTAGGCTAATAAGTGTTTATATTGCGAGCTACATCTGTTATGCTTGTTAAACGAACTTTGGTAAACCTTAGTTTAGGTTGGCATACCCAATTTCTTGCAACTATCATGCTTACTCAAATTGAAATAGAAGCTACACTGATGAAAAGAATCCTTGCTCAAATCGAAGTTGGAACAAAATCTTGTTTAATTAGACGCTATAGCGACTAAAATATTTTTGTCTAATAAACATCGATGAAAGGAATTATGGTTAAGCAGGAGCGGTATCGATGAGAAAATTCTGCTTAAGTGGAAGCCGGATCGATGAAAATAACCGTGTTTAAGTTGAAACTGGATTGACGCAAAAGATTATGTTGAAGTGGATGCTGTATCGACGAAAGAAACATTGTTTAAATAGAAGCTGGATAGATGAAAACAATTCTTTTTTAAATAGGGGCCTACAAGTTGGATCGAGGAAACTGTTATTGCATCACTAGAAGCTGAATTGATACAACATTATTATTTAATCAGAAGTTGGGTCGATGAAAGTGTCAAGCTTAGTGCATCATTAGAAGCTGGACAGACTAAAATGAATCTTCTCTAAATAGAAATTGGATCGATGAAAGAAATCTTGATGAAAAAGAAGCTGGATTGATGAATGCAATTCGTCTTTAAATAGAAGTTGGATCGATGAAAAGAATTCAGCTTACTACTTTACATCAATCCAGCTCCTATTTCTGCAATATTTTTTCATCTATCCAGCTAGCAGTTGAGCATAATACTCTATGTCAATCCAGTTTCAATTTAAGCACGATTATTTTCATTGATCCCGCTTCCGCTCAAGCTTCCACTAAATCAGAATTTATAAATATGCGACATAAAGAGCCTCTGAAGGCAACGAGATTGAATCGTTAGATGCAGCCTGGTAGACGTTGGAAAAGGTAGCTAGTTTCTATTTGTCTGACGATATTATTGTCGTGCGACATTATTGACGGGGATATTTCCAATTTCGACATTTTGATTGACGATATTATCATCGTGCGACATTAGTAACGTGCGACATTTTTATTTGCGATATTTTGATTGCGACGTTTTTATTCGCGACATTTTGCTTACAACATTTTCATCGGAGACCGATAGCGCCAAAACATCGCCGATATTTGCTTCACCAAATGGTTGAAATTTTATGGGGTACGGACGCTGAACATGACAATGCACTGGGTGTCCTAGTGTAGGCCTACGTAAATCTATCGATAACAACAGTGGAACTACGCCATCCATGTTCATGTACTTTACTAAAATGCTGCGAAAAAAATTACTGGATTACATGTTCTTACAAACATACTGCATTGAAAGAAAGTCAGAAAATGCTTCAACGGTTTATTCAATTTTTAGCATGTTTACTTTTATTCGAATTATATTATTTATCAATTTTAACAGATCCACGAACTTCCATGTCCGAGAAAAATGCAAATAGGCCGAAATAAAGTGTTCAAGATTTCAACGGAGTGCCAAATGGTAGAATTCATCTTCTCACACTATTTCAGTGGTCGTTCGCACTGTTGTTGGTTCAGGTGTTGGATGAGTGGTTGGTTGGTGAGTGGTTGGTTGGTGAGTGGTTGGTGGGTGAGTGGTTACTTGAGAAGTGGTAGAACAGTCACATCTGTAAAAAAACATAAATCGTCTGTATATTAAATCGTGCAGATTCCACCTTGTTCCATTTCGTGAAACACAACCATCGCCATGTCCTAGGTTGTCTTTTTACTCCTTGATGATTGTTACCTACTCACTCCGTCCTCGCATTGGCGTCACTAAGAGGATGCAGATGATGCGGACCGCACCGGGTGACCTCATTAAGAGGGTTCACGCCAAAATGACATAATGACTGTCTTGAAGTCGTTTGTTCAGAATTTCAGCAAAATTTTAATGATTTTAAGTTTATAACAACAGGCAACTAAACATATTTCTCAGTTTAATCTTACATGTACAGGATTATGGTAATATATCAATTTACGTAATGCTTAAACTCCATGCTAATAATAACCTACTTTTTAACCTTCTAATGCGCTGCTGTCAGTGTTTTCATTATTACCCAGTAATGCACCTTTCTTTCACAAGTTACTTACAACTGATCTGAGCAATTGTGTGCGAAGGACTTGCTCAAGGTCCCTACACAGTGACGCCCTGGACTTGGGTCGAACCCACTCGCTCAGCGCATACTGAATGTTACGAGCTGACCGCTCTAACCGCTCGGTCACCATGACGGATGATACTGTGTGATTTATGATAATGTACACACTTACTTGTAAAACCGTACATCTGAGCATCCCAATAAGACTCTAAGGATGTTAATAAACCACGGACAGACAGGTTGGGTTGTCAAGATTTCGGTTCCACTGCATACACCTTTACAGAGCCGGATGCTCATTGCATTCCCATTCTTTGGAGTATAGTCCAATCGGGTACTGCATCCGCACTAAAAGTAATTGGAGGGTTCAATGTGAAGTTATTATTGAAATAGCAATAATAATAATAGTAATAAAAGGCTTGTTTTCCGGTGAGAGATGGTGGTCTGGGAGTTCGTTGTGCATCTACGCTGGCACTTTCTGCCTTTCTGGCTTCTGCTGCTAGTACAAGCGAACTCCAGGCATGCATCCTACCAACAGAGTCTGCTGAGGAACCATATGAACTTGCGAGTTCAGCACTCAGCGCTTGGAAGACCCTGAGAGATGCAGAACCAACAACAGGAGCAGTGACTCATCGCCAGAAAGAATGGGACCTCCCATTCACAGACAAGGTATGGAAAGGTCTGTTGGAGTCCAATAGCAATCCATGTGACCGTGCTCGCCCTGCTGGCCTCACGAGCACCTCATTCTGGAGACTGGATGCTAGCGCCCTCTGTGACTGCCCTAGATCTGCGCCTCTCAAACAAGGATGTACGATTGGCAGCCAGGTTGAGGCTAGGAACGACGCTCTGCGAGTCACATTTGTGTCACCAATGTCAGGAGAGCGTCGACGCAAAAGGGCTCCATGGACTAATTTGTAGAAGAGGCAGCGGAAAACATCAACGACATAGCATGTTGAACGATGTCATCTGGAGAGCTCTTGGCAGAGCGAAGATACCAGCGCTATAGGAAACTCGGCTTGCTAAGAGAAGATGGAAAGCGACCGGACGGCGTCACGCTCATCCCTTGGGCACGTGGTCGATGTCTGGCATGAGATGTGACAGTGCCCGACACCTACGCCAAGTCACATCTTGTCGACACATTTGTCAGAGCTGGCGAAGCAGCCGAACGCGCAGCTAAGACGAAGAGGGTAAAGTATTCCACCATAACCAACACCCACGACTTTGTAGCCCTCTCCTTGTTATCCGGCGGCGCTTGGAGCAGTGAAGGACTGCAGTTCATCTCAGAGTTGGAGAGTCGAACGAGTGCTGCAACCCACGATCCAATTTAGACGTCATTTCTGTTCCAACGTATCTCGGTTGTTCTTCAGCGTGGGTATGCCTCCTGCCTCGTCGGTACATTGCCAACACTCACTTAGCTCGCCAACATGGGCGATAACAGCATAATGTGGAACATATATGTATAATAATAATAATAATAATAATAATAATAATAATAATAATAATAATAACCACTTATAATAATAATAATAATAACCACTTATAATAATAATAATAACAACAACAACAATGAATTTGAAGAGCGGTGGCAGTTGCGGAGAGAAACATCTGAGTTTACAAATGATAAATTGCTTTAAATATTTAAAAACCTGTAATAAAAATAATTATAATTATATATATTCAATGCTCAGCTACAAGATTGCACGCACAAAAACCACATCAATTGTTCATTCAAAACCAAACTACTGCACTTCTCTTTTTCATGACATCGATTCCTCTTATATAAAACGCTTTAAACAATTCAGAACGCTCCTGCCAGGGCAGTCACCAAAACTCCCAAGCACCATCATAATATAGCACCTTGACTTGATCATCATGCTCCACGGGCAAGGGCTGCTATAACTCAATACCGTGCCTTTGCCATCGTGGGCCCTTGTTTGTGGAATGACCTGCCCCCAGTATCTGTAGCAAGCCCTTTATCGGGCTCCCACCTTCATCTCTTCGTTGCCTGAAGACATTCTTATTTCCTCGGGGCTGTCACGCTGAGAGCGCTTCTGAATAGCTAGTACGGAAGAAGCGCTATATAAATAGCCAGATATGATACGATATGATACCTGCTCTCAAATGAGTTCATTGGCCTAAATTCCATCGGCCCATCCACTACAAAAATTTCTCTGTCGATTACAATAATAATAATAATAATAATAATAATAATTATTATTATTATTATTATCATCAACATCATCATCATCATCATCATCATTATAATAAATAACAATAATTATTATTATTATTGCAATTTATATTATTATTACTATTATTATTATTATTATCATCATCATCACCACCATTATTATTATTATTATTATTGTTGTTATTATTATTATTATTATTATTATTATTATTATTATTATTATTATTATTATAATTACCATTATTATTGTTATTATTATTACTACTATTACTAAAGTCAAATAATTTAGTGTTGGTATATCTGCACGAAATGGAAATGGTGTGAAGAGTGACCACAATGGGACTCAAACTGGAGGATAGTCAATTCATGGCACTCGATGCAGTATGAGAGGATGCATCATCATCAAGGCCAGCGAAGTATAAAGTTCACATGGGACTCCGTATTTGAACCAATTAACTGACCATATGTTTAATTATCCAGTTAACAGAGTACATAGGGATTGCCATGACCATGGAATGTTATCCTTTTCGAATTTTTCCTCTGAGTATCTGTGTGTACATACATGTACTTAGCTTGCATTCTTACCGTGCAAGTGTCAGGATGGAATATAACGGTAATTAGTTCGACCAATTTCACCAAGGACCCATAGTCAGGTTGGTTTGCTTCGACATGGAGTCCGAAATCAGATCCTAGCGCAGCAAGGATGACTAGAAGGTAGACTGCAGGCATCTTCAGCGTCGTTCCAGTCGTTCAAACTGTAGACAGAATTTGAGAGCCTAAGTAGGTTCTGACTCTCTGTCGACTGGCGATACTCAGCCATAAGAGGTATATTTAAAGGATTGCCTGCCTACAAGGGCTGCCACTGATTTAAACATTAGTCGATTATTCGATTAATTCGATCAATTTGGCATCTGCTACGTCAAGCAAGAAAACCTATAAAAAGCCAGTCACTGATTCATTCACTATTTTCTTTCTCCAAAACAACTTAAGTAATTTCACACGCTGATAGTGACACGTCAGCAATGTGTACGAACCACCAAAGTTTGCGAATTCCACATTGCCATGAATGCAGTTATTTTTGTTGACAAATTCGACTAATAATTGTGCATGATATTCAGTATGTTATTTCCTCTTAGGGCTAATATAAAGCTCGACTCCGCGCGGAAGAAACCTTACGATAACAAGACGTGTATGCCCACATGCAGGACATTGATAGAAACTAACTTGAACACCTCTCTTGCTTCCTCTGGCATTGTACAGCTCCCCATCAATGCGATAGACCTATAGCGCAGGGCTTCTATACTTGATACTCTGTATTATTCAATGATCAGATGAATCTATTGATTGCTAGGGCCACTATTGTTCAACTCATTTCTTAATTCGTATAAAAATAATATCACTCTTGGCATTAGAAAGCCGAGTTTGTCAGTCTATAGGCCTACTAAAAACTTAATGAAACCGTTTCGGTTTGGTAGTAATAAGGCTCACCACACAAAGGTAACTTCTTTTCTCCGTTCTGTTACGCGTGGAAGCGGTTGTCCCTTTCTGTCCTACCTCTTTGTTCCGCCGGAAACAGAGAGAAGTTCCGATAACCAGATAAGTTTCAACATCTACATCGTTTTGTAAGCTGGTTTTGGTGACTATCGATGAATCCAAAAGGGCCGATTATATTATTCACGGCTATTTCGGTTTCCCTTTCTTTGATGTATATTGTAGGCCATAGGCTTACATCTGGGCGCCTCATACATAGTATCGGCATTATGCAAAAATCACATAAGACTCACTGGTTGCCAATTGGGCCTGACCCCGTTAAACTACTTTCTTTCCAGCATAAAACACACCTTTTCCAAGATGGGCGCTACTCATTGACCTCTGAAATATTTCAAAAGAAGCGCGCTTGTGGCCAATAGATCATTGGCCTCTACTTTTTGTTAATGGATCCATTCTATGACACATTTGAAAAAGTTACAACTATAGGCCTACTATCTATCATAGGTCAACTACCAGTTTTGCAATAAATTCGGCTACTGCAACGCCCGTCCCAGGCTTGGATAAAGGAAGAGGGCTATGCCAGTGATACCTGTTATCCCAGCGTCTTTAAGCTGAAGCTGCCACCTATCTGAAGTCGGCATTTCTGCATGGAGCGCATAATTCTTTGGGCCGCATTCCCATATGGGACCCAGAAAGTAGCGATACGGGTCCCATCTATGTCTTTTAATATGCCGACATGGTAGTGCCAAAAACTGAGTTTAATTTTGTCTGTTGCTTTATTAATGATATATGTTATGGTTGTATTCGATAAATATCGAAACATTTCAGCGCACAGAATGATGCTACATTCTGAGGTGCGTGTTCATTGACAGTTTTGTTTGTCATAAAAGTTACTATTCAAAACTATTTTTTACATACAATGGTTTATTTGCATTTGTAGCTGTATTTGCAGCAGATTTTTGAGATATTCGAACACATTCAGCTGTGGATAAGCCTATATTTACGCCACGTGTTATTGATGCTTAATAAGAACGATGCCCGATTTTAGTCGTCAATACTTGAAGTACAGGCCATCCATAAAGAGGAGTTTTGGAACGACGGCAGTGGAAGTTAAGCGACTGATGGATTCGCAAATATGAAAGTTTCAAACTTGTTGAGGTGCCTAACACATGTAAGTAAATGAATTTGATCCAAGACAGGAGGCCTATACTATATTATGTGCTCCAGAAGCCTTAATGTGTATCCAACAAATTAACAGTTGACGCAGCTTCAGAAGATCACTGGATCGTATTTTAATGCAGACCGAGATGTGACCACTGTCAATTATTGATTACACAAATCGTTGGTAAACTTATTAATGAGGGACCGCAGACAGTCAGACGGTGTGGTTCGTGCAGGCAAGTCATTAAACCTTTGTCTCACATAATCACTACCCAGCACACACACGCACACGCAAATGCACATCATGTCAAATCGTTCTAAATTATTATTAATGTTATTATATTTTCATATACTTTTTTGTTCGGTGGGTCGGGCCTCGTCTTCAGAGGTCAAATCAATACCCAGCACACGCACGCACGCACACGCAAATGCACATCATGTCAAATCGTTCAAAAATATAATTATTGTTAGTAATTTTTTTCATATTTTTTGTTCGGAGGATCAGGCCACGTCTTCAGAGGTGAAATCACTACCCAGCACACTCACGAGGCGCAAATGCACATCATATCAAATCGTCCAAAATATTATTGTTATTATCAATTTGTTTATTTTTTTGTCCTTAGGGTCAGGCCTTGTCTTCAGAGGTCAAATCACTACCCAGCATACGCACGCGGCTCAAATGCACATCATGTCAAATCGTTCAAAATTATTATTATTATTATTATTATTGTTATTATTATTATTAGTTTATTAGTAACATTGTAATTGTTATTACCACTGGTACCACCACTACTACTACATCCCCTATTACTACTACCACTATCATCCTTGTCATGGATGCGTCGGTAAATAAACTTAATACTTACACACATTCTACTAACGATAATGTTACTTCCAAGGTCGAACACGTACAAAATTTAGCGAGCGAGAGCCTCTTGCACGCGCAAATTTCGATGCACGCGCAAATTTCGATGCACGCGCAAATTTCGATGCACGCGCAAATTACGATGCACGCGCAAATTTCGATGCACGCGCATTGTTAAAAACGCCTAATTGGTTTTACTATCCGTCATGAGGGTTAATTAGGGTCAAGTTAGGCGTCGTGAGGTTCTGTCCTATTGCTAGGGTTAGTGTCGTGTTTAAACATCAACGAAGAACCTTTGGACACAGAAGTAATTTTTCCGAGCGTTGAGAAGTTTCAGCCGCAGAAGCTCCACACAAAGGATAATTATTGCGTGCTATCGTTAGTAGAGTTTAGACTTTAGACTTTGTTTTTCTTGATCAAGTCGATTAATTGAAGTTAAAATGAATCAAAATTGACTAAATCGTGTGCTGCCTAGGGGCCTATAGATGCACAGCACGACATGTTACTCGAGGATCGTCCACGTTTCACAGGCGATACTTCTGAACAAGCATTATTGCGTTCGATATGGTTGTGGTTAGCGAATCCTTTAATAATAATAATAATAATAATAACAACAACAACAACGCCGATTTATAAGGCGCCGTAAACGCGGCTGTAGACTGTGGTAAATTTTGATTCGGTGAAGAGACCTCCACATTTCGATTTGCTTCAGTAGCCCACTAAGTGATCCGAAAACGCAAGAACACTAGGAACAGTAGTTGTAGGGCCCCGTGGTTTAGGCCTATGCGATTTCGCAATTTTTTGAATAAATTGGCGCTTTTCGTATAAATTGTTAAATGGAAAGTTCTCGCAAATTGGCCTTTGAGATCCCAGTTATTTGCTATTTGTCATATGAAACAAATGATAATGGCTTGAGTTATCCACACAATGACATTGGTATAGCGACTCACTCCTGATATTGGATATGCAACTTGTGTATGTGAAGGTCAGTAAAGCAAAGCAATTGGCTTATATTGAGCCTTTTAACGGAATACCGCACAGCTTCGGTGCTACGGCCGGAGTCTATGAAAATGTCGCAAGAAAAATGTGGCGAATAAAAATGTCGCAATCAAAACATCGCAATTAAAAATGTCGCAAGTTTCCTCAGTCAAAATGTTGCAATTAAAGTTGGTTAGAATGTCGCACGATAATAATATCGTCAGTGGAGATGTCGCATTTGTATAAGTTGTGCATCATATTCGACATTTTAATGAATTCTAATTATATTAGGCTAATAAGTGTTTATATTGCGAGCTACATCTGTTATGCTTGTTAAACGAACTTTGGTAAACCTTAGTTTAGGTTGGCATACCCAATTTCTTGCAACTATCATGCTTACTCAAATTGAAATAGAAGCTACACTGATGAAAAGAATCCTTGCTCAAATCGAAGTTGGAACAAAATCTTGTTTAATTAGACGCTATAGCGACTAAAATATTTTTGTCTAATAAACATCGATGAAAGGAATTATGGTTAAGCAGGAGCGGTATCGATGAGAAAATTCTGCTTAAGTGGAAGCCGGATCGATGAAAATAACCGTGTTTAAGTTGAAACTGGATTGACGCAAAAGATTATGTTGAAGTGGATGCTGTATCGACGAAAGAAACATTGTTTAAATAGAAGCTGGATAGATGAAAACAATTCTTTTTTAAATAGGGGCCTAGAAGTTGGATCGAGGAAACTGTTATTGCATCACTAGAAGCTGAATTGATACAACATTATTATTTAATCAGAAGTTGGGTCGATGAAAGTGTCAAGCTTAGTGCATTATTAGAAGCTGGACAGACTAAAATGATTCTTCTTTAAATAGAAATTGGATCGATGAAAGAAATATTGATGAAAAAGAAGCTGGATTGATGAATGCAATTCCTCTTTAAATAGAAGTTGGATCGATGAAAAGAATTCAGCTTACTACTTTACATCAATCCAGCTCCTATTTCTGCAATATTTTTTCATCTATCCAGCTAGCATCGTTAGATGCAGTTGAACATAATACTCTATGTCAATCCAGTTTCAATTTAAGCACGATTATTTTCATTTATCCCGCTTCCGCTCAAGCTTCCACTAAATCAGAATTTATAAATATGCGACATAAAGAGCTTCTGAAGGCAACGAGATTGAATCGTTAGATGCAGCCTGGTAGACGTTGGAAAAGGTAGCTAGTTTCTATTTGTCTGACGATATTATTGTCGTGCGACATTAGTAACGTGCGACATTTTTATTTGCGATATTTTGATTGCGACGTTTTTATTCGCGACATTTTGCTTACAACATTTTCATCGGAAACCGATAGGGCCAAAACATCGCCGATATTTGCTTCACCAAATGGTTGAAATTTTATGGGGTACGGACGCTGAACATGACAATGCACTGGGTGTCCTAGTGTAGGTCTACGTAAATCTTTCGATAACAACAGTGGATCTATGCCATCCATGTTCATGTACTTTACTAAAATGCTGCGAAAAAAATTACTGGATTACATGTTCTTACAAACATACTGCATTGAAAGAAAGTCAGAAAATGCTTCAACGGTTTATTCAATTTTTAGCATGTTTACTTTTATTCGAATTATATTATTTATCAATTTTAACAGATCCACGAACTTCCATGTCCGAGAAAAATGCAAATAGGCCGAAATAAAGTGTTCAAGATTTCAACGGAGTGCCAAATGGTAGAATTCATCATTTCACAGTATTCCGGTGGTCGTTGGCACTGTTGTTGGTTCAGGTGTTGGATGAGTGGTTGGTTGGTGAGTGGTTGGTTGGTGAGTGGTTGGTGGGTGAGTGGTTACATGAGCAGTGGTAGAACAGTCACATCTGTAAAAAACATAAATCGTCTGTATATTAAATCGTGCAGATTCCACCTTGTTCCATTTCGTGAAACACAACCATCGCCATGTCCTAGGTTGTCTTTTTACTCCTTGATGATTGTTACCTACTCACTCCGTCCTCGCATTGGCGTCACTAAGAGGATGCAGGTGATGTGGACCGCACCGGGTAACCTCACTAAGAAGGTTCACGCCAAAATGACATAATGACTGTCTTGAAGTCGTTTGTTCAGAATTTCAGCAAAAATTTAATGATTTTAAGTTTATAATAACAGGCAACTAAACATATTTCTCAATTTAATCTTACATGTACATGATTATGGTAGTATATCAATTTACGTAATGCTTAAACTCCATGCTAATAAAAACCTACTTTTTTAACCTTCTAATGCGCTGCCGTCAGTGTTTTCATTATTACCCAGTAATGCACCTTTCTTTCACAAGTTACTTACAACTGATCTGAGCAATTGTGTGCGAAGGACTTGCTCAAGGTCCCTACACAGTGACGCCCTGGACTTGGGTCGAACCCACTCGCTCAGCGCATACTGAATGTTACGAGCTGACCGCTCTAACCGCTCGGTCACCATGACGGATGATACTGTGTGATTTATGATAATGTACACACTTACTTGTAAAACCGTACATCTGAGCATACCAATAAGACTCTAAGGATGTTAATAAACCACGGACAGACAAGTTGGGTTGTCAAGATTTCTTCTCCACTGCATACACCTTTACAGAGCCGGATGCTCATTGCATTCCCATTCTTTGGAGTATAGTCCAATCGGGTACTGCATCTGCACTAAAAGTAATTGGAGTAATTCAATGTGAAGTTATTATTGAAATAGCAATAACAATAATAGTAATAATAGGCTTATTTACCGGTGAGAGATGGTGGTCTGGGAGTTTGTTGTGCATCTAAGCTGGCACTTTCTGCCTTTCTGGCTTCTGCTGCTAGTACAAGCGAACTCCAGGCATGCATCCTACCAACAGAGTCTGCTGAGGAACCATATGAACTTGCGAGTTCAGCACTCAGCGCTTGGAAGACCCTGAGAGATGCAGAACCAACAACAGGAGCAGTGACTCATCGCCAGAAAGAATGGGACCTCCCATTCACAGACAAGGTATGGAAAGGTCTGTTGGAGTCCAATAGCAATCCATGTGACCGTGCTCGCCCTGCTGGCCTCACGAGCACCTCATTCTGGAGACTGGATGCTAGCGCCCTCTGTGACTGCCCTAGATCTGCGCCTCTCAAACAAGGATGTACGATTGGCAGCCAGGTTGAGGCTAGGAACGACGCTCTGCGAGTCACATTTGTGTCACCAATGTCAGGAGAGCGTCGACGCAAAAGGGCTCCATGGACTAATTTGTAGAAGAGGCAGCGGAAAACATCAACGACATAGCATGTTGAACGATGTCATCTGGAGAGCTCTTGGCAGAGCGAAGATACCAGCGCTATAGGAAACTCGGCTTGCTAAGAGAAGATGGAAAGCGACCGGACGGCGTCACGCTCATCCCTTGGGCACGTGGTCGATGTCTGGCATGAGATGTGACAGTGCCCGACACCTACGCCAAGTCACATCTTGTCGACACATTTGTCAGAGCTGGCGAAGCAGCCGAACGCGCAGCTAAGACGAAGAGGGTAAAGTATTCCACCATAACCAACACCCACGACTTTGTAGCCCTCTCCTTGTTATCCGGCGGCGCTTGGAGCAGTGAAGGACTGCAGTTCATCTCAGAGTTGGAGAGTCGAACGAGTGCTGCAACCCACGATCCAATTTAGACGTCATTTCTGTTCCAACGTATCTCGGTTGTTCTTCAGCGTGGGTATGCCTCCTGCCTCGTCGGTACATTGCCAACACTCACTTAGCTCGCCAACATGGGCGATAACAGCATAATGTGGAACATATATGTATTATAATAATAATAATAATAATAATAATAATAATAACCACTTATAATAATAATAATAACAACAACAACAATGAATTTTAAGAGTGGTGGCAGTTGAGGAGAGAAACATCTGAGTTTACAAATAACAAATTGCTTTTAATATTTAAAAACCTATAATAAAAATAATTATAATTATATAATTATAGCTGAGCATTGAATATATTATATTCAATGCTCAGCTACAAGATTACACGCACAGAAACCACATCAATTGTTCATTCAAAACCAAACTAGTGCAATTCTCTTTTTCATGACGTCGATTCCTCTGATATAAAACGCTTTAAACAATTCAGAACGCTCCTGCCAGGGCAGTCACCAAAACTCCCAAGCACCATCATAATATAGCACCTTGACTTGATCTTCATGTTCCACGGGCAAGGGCTGCTATAACTCATTACCTTGCCTTTGCCATCGTGGGCCCTTGTTTGTGGAATGACCTGCCCCCATTATCTGTAGCAAGCCCTTTATCGGGCTCCCACTTTCATCTCTTCGTTGCCTGAAGACATTCCTATTTCCTCGGGGCTGTCACGCTGAGAGCGCTTCTGAATAGCTAGTACGGAAGAAGCGCTATATAAATAGCCAGATATGATACGATACGATAGCTGCTCTCAAATCAGTTCATTGGCCTAAATTCCATCGACGCATCCACTTCAAAATTTGTTCTGTCGATTACAATAATAATAATAATAATAATAATAATAATAGTAATAATAATAATAATATAATAATAATAATAATTATTATTATTATTATTATTATTAACATTATTAACATTATTATTATTATTGTTAATCATAATTGGCAATGCCAACGGATCTGTCATCAGGCTATCTGGGTCGCCGATTGTCAGTGGATTGTAATCTTGACATAGTGCCCTGAAAAGCCACCGCATTGAAACGTTGGATCAATGCCGACAAGTTCTGGAAAAGGAAGTTTGTCTCTCGGGTGTCACCGGTAGTTGTCGAAAGTCGGCGTCCAGTCTCAGACGGAAAGGCGAGGCCCTCATTATTGAGGGGACTGAAGGTTTTTATAGCGTTTGGAACAAAAGTGTATTTCTTCTCTAGCTCAGAATATTTTTTGTGTTTCCTTGTGGCTGCTATCTCCGCCGCTCCTCCAGCTGTGGAAGCTGTCTCGGGGATATAAGAAGCGGCCACTGTGTCCACCACAGTCGCGTCCCAAAGTAAGGCCCGCCCCCACTCCACGGTATCAGGGTCTGCCCGTCCGGTCTCTTTCCATCGAATCTGGAAAGACCTGCGGTTCCTTGACCGCTGGAATACCGGCTCTGTTGAGGCTGCGATGGATAAGGTCGTTGATATTAGTGTCTTGCTTGACGGCCAAAACCCAATCAACAGGACAGGCCATGTGCGCCTCTGGCTGAGACGAAGGCGCCGCATGCGCAGGTGTGCGGCTCGCAGATGGCCACCCCTAATCGTAGGCCGACCGCCACCCTCACGGTATCGTCCTCCAGTCTGAGAATTATTATTATTATTATTATTATTATTATTATCAACATCATCATCATCATCATCATCATCATCATCATCATCATCATCATCATAATCATCATCATCATCATCATAATCATCATAATCATCATCATCATCATCATAAATAATAATTATGATTATTATTGCTATTAATATTATTATTATTATTATTATTACTATTACTATTATTATTATCATCATCATCACCACCATTATTATTATTATTGTTGTTGTTGTTGTTACTATTATTATTACTATTATTATTGTTATTATTATTACTACTATTACTAAAGTCAAATAATTTAGTGTTGGTATATCTGCACGAAATGGAAATGGTGCGAAGAGTGACCACAATGGGACTCAAACTGGAGAATAGTCAATTCATGGCACTCGATGCAGTATGAGAGGATGCATCATCATCAAGGCCAGCGAAGTATAAAGTTCACATGGGACTCCGTATTTGAACCAATTAACTGACCATATGTTTAATTATCCAGTTAACAGAGTACATAGGGATTGCCATGACCATGGAATGTTATCCTTTTCGAATTTTTCCTCTGAGTATCTGTGTGTACATACATGTACTTAGCTTGCATTCTTACCGTGCAAGTGTCAGGATGGAATATAACGGTAATTAGTTCGACCAATTTCACCAAGGACCCATAGTCAGGTTGGTTTGCTTCGACATGGAGTCCGAAATCAGATCCTAGCGCAGCAAGGATGACTAGAAGGTAGACTGCAGGCATCTTCAGCGTCGTTCCTGTCGTTCAAACTGTAGACAGAATTTGAGAGCCTAAGTAGGTTCTGGCTCTCTGTCGACTGGCGATACTCAGCCAAAGAGGTATATTTAAAGGATTGTCTGCCTACAAGGGCTGCCACTGATTTAAACATTAGTCGATTATTCGATTAATTCGATCAATTTGGCCACTGCTACGTCAAGCAAGAAAACCTATTAAAAGCCAGTCACTGATTCATTCACTATTTTCTTTCTCCAAAACGTACGCTAGTTTTTCTGCTGAAATGTGTACCGTACACGTACGCTATTTTTTGGCTAAATTAATAAATAGCGTACGCTAATTTTTCTGCATTACGTGTTAGTCGAAATATTTTTTTAATTATAAAATTAACAAAGAATAAAAAAAATTAAAAATTAAAAAATGGAAAACGTTCTAAAACAATTCCGTGAACAATCGTGTATTTTTATTCCAATTTTCTAACAATAAACTACGGTCATAAATTTATTAAATTCCAGCAGTGAGTTTTTAATTTTATCAAAAAATTCATCTTTATCACTGTAATATCAACAGTATTATAAAGAATGAATGTATGAAGTTGCAAAACTGTATCTAAATTCTAATCATCTGGAGAATCTGAGTAATCTGACTCTTCTTGTACTGAGTCTTCTTACGTATCACTGATATCATCATTCGGTTCATTCCATTTCACGTTCTCTTCAACATAATCCACTTCTTCCACTTTGTCCATTAAACGTGTGTTGGCATGGATATAGACCATCTTCTCAATGGTCTTCGGATTCAGTCAAGCCCTCCTTTTATTCTGGAAGAAACCAAATAAGCTCCAATTCCTCGAAACACTCGAAGTTGCGGTTTGGCTTAATACACGTATAGCAAATCTCTGGAGCTCCGGTACACCCGATCCAAAACTGTGCCACCATTGATGTGCTGGCATAGTACTTGCTGCAGCTTTTGCTACTGGGCGTGCAAATATTCCCTGACTAGATCTAAAGTTATTTCGTTGGTTTGTTATAATGACTTGCGCCTCCACTTCAGGATGCAATAGTTCTGCTAGTTGATAGAATCCAGTCATGACTTCCTCATTTGCATGCTGAGCCATGTTCACATACCCCGGATCTAAAAGGAATCCAGCGGCATCAAGCGTTGTGTGCATCATGGCCCATCTTCTAGCAAATGAATCATACAACTCCTTACGCTGAGCTTGTGATACATTTGGAAAGTTGTTAATAGATTCTTGGATTGTAAACATTTTGACATAAATCTGTCCTGTAACAGGGGCATCACCATCAACAAGTCGTAGCAGTTCAAAAACTGGCTTGTTTATATCCAAGTATAACTGACACTTTTTCCAAAATGGTTCAGAGAGAACTGAAACAGATACTTCCTTTTGTAGCTCTTTTTGCTTAACCACGCCTTGTATTCTCCGCTCACAATCATTTCCTGCAAAGCATCTTTAAGTTCCACTAAACGTTGAGTCATGATAACACAAGTGCCAAAGCGTGTCTCAGCTGGATGGAGCAAAAATTTATTAGGAGAATGTTTCTTCAACATAGCTCGTGAGCCATCATGTCCTTTTATAAACTCTACAACAGCAATCACGTCTTTCAAAATTGAAGAAATCCAAATTAATTTACCCCAGTCTTCGAGTAAAAGATCGATTTGTGAGCACATCTCCCTAAAATGTTTGTTGTTGACAACATTGAAACTAATACCTGTGCTATATATCATTCTTGCAATAGATTCATCCACTTCAGCTTTCTCAATAGTTTTAAACATATTGGTTAGTTTCGGTTGCTTTGCGGACGATGAGGACAACGATGTGGATGTAACCGCTTTATCTAGATATCGTTTTCTTGCGTTTTCTTGTTTTTCAGATTGTTTAACAGCATCTGCTGCTTTGAAGCATTCCAGAATTTCAACTGGCCCCCCTTGTCACATTTGGCTACGCCTGTTGCAGTTTCAATACCAATGTGTGCTCGGATACGATTACCACCACCCCAAAATACTTTCGAACAGTATATGCATTTCACTTGAAAGTTATTGGCGGTCTCTGAAAGAACAATGACGTGATCCCACTCTTTTCCTTTCATGTGGGGCATTTTTATTTTCTGTAATGTAAACAATATTAAATAGAGGAAATCAATAGAATAAAATTCTTTTAGATGCTTATTAAGTTATTAGTTATAACACAAATCAAATAAAAAATATTTATAAATTACAAAAATTACATTAAATTATGATTACCACTTAAAATGATATACTATTTTTATTATACATGATAAGTTTGCATGATGCATCCGCGGAAGTTAAAACAACGACACCAAACTTCAACACTGCAGACACGAAACATAAATTGCCGCAACTCCGCTAATTTTCAAGTGCCTTAACACATTGACTGCGGCCAACATCGTGTATTATTCCTCTACAAGGCGCAGCCTGCACTCGCCATGTGCGTTATTGCCACGCGGCCATACTAACCCATGCAAAAAACTATGAATCCGTCAGCCTGTTTTATTTCTGTTGATAAAATAATCAAATTATACAAAATAAAACCAAAATAATAATTTACCTCTTTGCTGAAACGGAACTACAAATAAAAACTCTAAAGTGACGTAATAAAGACGAGAAAAAAACGACGAGAAAATGACGATAAAAAAACGTGACGTCACGAGAAGCACCTAATATTAAAGGCTGCTCATACGTACGGAATACGTACGCGTACGCTATTATTTTTAGTAAATTACGTACCGTACGCGTACGCTATCTTCTGCCCTAACGTACGGTCGAACTTTGGCCTACATATGGGTGCCTCATACATAGTATCGACATTATGCAAAATTCACTTAAGACTCACTGGTTGCCAATAGGGCCTGACCCCGTTAAACTACTTTCTTTCCAGCATAAAACACCTTTTCCAAGATGAGTGCTACTCAATGATCTCTAAACTATTTCAAAGAAGCGCTTTTGGTCTATAGATCACTGGCCTGTATTTTTTCATTAATAGGTTCATTCTAGGACACATTTGTAAAAATTGCAACTCTAGGCCTACTATCTATCATAGACCAACTACTAGTCTCGCAATAAACTCAGCTACTGCAATGCCCGACCTAGACTTGGATAAAGGAGGAGGGCGTTGCGAATCATACCTACCTGTTATCCCAGCGTCTTTAAGCTGAAGCTGCCACTTATCTGAAGTCGGCATTTCTACATGGAGAAAATAATTCTTTGGGCCGCATCCCATATGGGACCCAGAAAGTAGCGATACGGGTCCCATCTATGTCTCTTAATATGCCGACATGGTAGTGCCAAAAGCTGAGTTTAATTTTGTCTGTTGCTATATTAATGATATATGTTATGGTTGTATTCGATAAATATCGAAACATTTCAGCGCACAGAATGATGCTACATTCTGAGGTGCGTGTTCATTGACAATTATTTTGTTTGGCATATAACTAATCTAAGCTATTTCTGGCATACAATGTATGCTTAAATCTGCAGCTGTATTTGTAGCAGATTGCTTCGATATTTGAACAAGTTCGGCTGTGGATAGGTCTATATTTACGCCGGGTGTTATTGATGCTTAATAAGAACGATGCCCGATTTACGTCTTGCACTCAATACTTGAATCGCAGGCATATCTATTGGCAACGGGAAAGACGAAAGTGGAGGTTAATTGATTGATCACTGGATCGTCTAATGCAGACCGAGACGTAACGGTAAATTATTGATTTAGAAAATCGTTGGTTAACTTATTAATGAGGAACCGCAGACAGTCAGACGGCGTGGTTCGTGCAGACAAGTCATTCTACCTCTCTATCTGTAGTTTTGTTCGCGCATAATCACTACCAAGCACACGCAAATGCACAGTATGTCAAGTCGTTCAGTATTATTATCATTTTTATTGTTGATAACATTATACAAGATATTAAAATAATTTTCGGGCGAATAAATAAACATGGTTAAAGAAAGATTCAATTCGAGTGAAATAGCGGACATGAAGTAACCTACTCATTCACTGTAAGGAAAATCTCGGATGTAATCACAACAATTAAAATGTTTAATAAATAAATATATTGTATGATAACATTCACAAATATATGTTTTAATCTCCATTCTCCTATGACGAAGTGAAGCTCGCCTCCATGAAATTGATCTGGATGGCATGGATTTCTTGATCCTGTGGAATGTATAATCCATTCGGATCAAGCTAATCTTCTTCCATCTAATTTGCATTCGCTCCATATCCTTCGTTAGCGATAACAACCATCATTTCACGTATCGACATTCCAAGGTTGTCCCCGAGTCACGTCCACTCGTCCCCGTATGGCCGGATCGGGTCGGTTCGGAACACGAATATCTATAGGTTTGGCGTGTCTGTTCGGTTGGGTTCGATATCCTGGTTGGTCGGTTTGGGTCGGGTCCCAAACCCGAACCCATTTTGACCCACAATTTTTAGAACTTAATTTTTAACTCTGTGCCTTTCATGCTGATTCTTTATGGTTTACATTTTCTGTGCATGCGTTTATTGGTAAGAGATCCTCGAGGCACTTGAGTGAGGAAAGAACAGCAGAAGACGCCACAAGGCTATCGAAAAGCCGATTTAACTTGATACGCGCGATTGACTTCTGAGACATAACAATCGGAAGCTCTTTTAAGGGCTGAATCTTTGACTCAAAAGTCAATCGCGCAATTTGATGTTACCCTTTCGAAATATACTTGAATACAAGCCCCAGATTAAAATCTCTTGCATAAGCCAGCATCGCTTTTGCGATCCGCGGTCCGCATGAGACCCTGTTGTTAATCAGTTGCAATCAAATACATTGAATATGGAGAAGAAATTAGCGTAAAAACTTATGGCATTGCCGGATTTGTTCCGGATTTGTCCTTTTAACACCGAGCTCAGCTCAAGATGCCGTTTTAAAATTATTTCTCATGAAGAAATACAAAAGATCAACAGATTTATTACAAGCGTGTGAATTGGCTGAGGATGCAAAGCTGGGAAATGCGGACTCTTACGTATCTAATAATATCCGGATTTCTTTTGCAGATATAAAAGGAGAAAATAAGTTTAAGCTAAAATAAATGGAATAATACGTTCTCTCAAATGAATATTATCATAATATATGACGGTCTGACTGCGTTGCGTTTTTGCAAAATTAAAATTTGATGATGAAAAAATAATATTGGTTAAATTAGCACAAAAGGCTGGGCGGGTCGGATTGGGTCGGGTTATGCATGTAATTGGTCGCGTCGGGTCGGGTCAGATATTTGGCATCAGAAATCGGGTCGGGTCCATTCTAAATGGATCGGTTGGGTCGGGTCATGAAAATTGACAGCTCAGCACCATGCAGCTACTCTATGTGGCCTGATGCGTTTGGGGTAGCCTATAATAATTGAAATAATGAAATGATGGGAACTAATCAAAATAAATGGTCTTGTTAAATTGTAATAGTAATTAATTGCTGCCAAATAATCATTATTTAGAAGTTATTTATTTTACATAAATATTTTAAGTTTTGGTGTGACGTTATATTTTCTCAAACCCGCATTCCACATCGTCCTAAATGTTTCACCTCCCTTCCCTTACGGCCACCACAGTTGAAATTGGTGGGTATCGTCACAATACTGTGAACACTTTTACTGGTAGACTATGTCGCACGGCCGGCTATTCGTCGAGACACAGGACTCATTCGTCGCGTGTCAGCATATTTAGGTCAAACTAACCGACGAATTAGTCCGTAAATGCAAACCAGGCACAAGAAAACTCGAATAGTTATTGACAAACACAATTTATATTTTAGGTGAAAGAATCCGTGTAAACGACGCAGAATTCGATCAACGATCGACGTGGCATAAATTGCCCAACATGCAGTGCACGCGCAGGACACGGGAGCTTAGATTTACAAAGACTATAGCTAGGGCTGTAAATTTGTCGCGGTCGAAAGTGAAAAATTCGCGGCCAAAAACACAGAATTCGCGGCGTATTCGCCGTATCAAATGTGTAACACAATAAATCAGCCAATAACTGAGTATAGGCATATGCAACGACCAGTCATGCCAATAATGGCAGGTGTTATTGCTGCGATGTCTGCTTTTCAAACACTGCTGAAAGGGCAAGCTGCAATTTTTCCTTGATCGCCTTTCCACTCTCGACATTCTGTGCTTTGCCCTTGTGAACGTTGCGCATATTCAGGTGTTTAGTGAAACTGTCCTTCTGATTAAATTCGACGGCCACATTGTATGTTCTGCGAAGTAGTAGAACGTACCGGGCTTAAACTGAACATCTTCCTCTATAGCCTCCGAATGTTTTCGCACACTAAATCTTAACTAAGGTTTAGAACCTTTGCCGTTACCGCATAGAAAACACGAGCAGCACGAAAAACTGTCAAATTCGAGGCCATTCGCGGCAAAACATTAAAATTCGCGATAGTATCCAAAATTGAATCCGGGGAAAAATTTACAGCCCTAAATATAATATTGATGATGATCGGACACACAGTTTATCGGCTGAGGTAGGCCTATGTTGTGTCAGATGAAGTCTTCATGTGTATGCCTAGACCTACATATCGCAACGCGCCAGAGTTCTTTTGATTTGGGTCAACATGGTGAGCGCCTGAAACCAGTCTGCTTTATTTATTATTCATTAATTTTTTTCTCTTAAATTTAACATCGCTCTTCTTCCAACTAGGTCCCTATACAGTGACACCTCGGACGAGGGTCGAACGCGCTCACTCAGCGCACACTGATGGTTACGAGCCGACCCCTCTAACCAACCGCCAATCGGCCACCGTGCCACACAATAATGTGGAAGGTTGCGATATCGGGACAAGGCGGCAGTTTCTCTGTGTTTCTTGCAATTGGGAGATGTAAATGCGTAATTTCAATTACAATTATGCAATTCCATCCTTCAAACCATCGTTTGTTTTCTCGTTTTCGGACACTACGGAACTTGCAAATCAATAAAATGTGCTCACCGAGGTGTTAAAAGCAAACCATGACAAAGCTATTTAATTCCAATTTACACAACTATGCATTTTTTTATTGCTGATCACACAAATTGAAATTCGTGTTGTATCAATCGATCATCCGAACTGTCACCTGCCGGTCGACTCAAACCATCGAAAGTCATGCAGGGAAAATACAAAAATCAGTCGATATGTTTGTCTTCACTTTGCACCGAATTAACTTCGTTGAAATCTTTTCCTGTGGGATTCATGGCAGTAATAAAAATTCAGCAACTCGACCAGTATAAATAGACGCCTCTGAGAAATAGCTGCACATTGGAAGTTCCAGAGCATCCAGAAGCAGGTCCATTCCTGAAGCAGGTCTTGTCCTACCGATAACTTCGAGAAAGATGCGCGCCGTGTTCTCCCTGATTGTTCTGGCTTTCGTTTGGTCAGCCTCAGACTTGGGACAAACTGTCGAAGCGAAAGATTTCGGCGGATGCAAGAATCTTGTGAAAAGCGCAATCAAGATCCTCAAAGTAGTGAAACGTTTTAAGGATGGGACACCTCCAGCTTGCAAGGTAAATTCACTATGGGACCATTGTGACATTGGTTTGAACGTTCACTTTGCAACGCGATATGTAACGGTTACTGTTCTTGCACATGCTCTTTCCTGCAGGTTCTTCACGATTACACAGAGTTGCTGAGCGTAATTGAATTCAATTACGCTCAGCAACTCCGTGTAATGAAAAGACAGGTAGCATTAATTTTAGAAGATACGCTCATCTCGATCTTTGGAAAAACAAAACATGAAATTTAGAAATCTAAACGTTGATCGTTTTTATCGTAATTGTAATCTCCAAACTTCTAAAGCGCCACTTGAAAGCAGTGGTGTAGCTACGGTATTTGGCGCCCGGGGACAAACTACGGAATCGGCGTCCCTTCAGGGCCGTTCAAAAATGATGTCACTCGCCGATGTATGACGAGGGGATTGTCGACGAAATGTGACGTTACATCATCAAATAAAACAAAAAAATCGCAATTATATTGAACACTTTTACTCAATTAAACAAGTTCTGCGTAATTAGCAGTAATTGTTTTGCAACCATAATTGTGACTGAGTATTGCATTCGTAATTTTGAATTGTTTACTTCTACACTAGGTGTCAATAATGTGATTTTGTAATTGAGGCAGCCATTCTGTTATACACCTACAGGAATCAATTATTTGGCTAGAACACATCAAACCCCAGAAGTGCGCTGCACGTGGACAACGTGAACTACTGGTGGTAAACGTAAATGAAGTAAATGGAGAGAGGTAGACAGACGAAGAAGAGCTGTATCTGAATGAAATATCCATTAAACAGGATGATGAGATCCAAGCCCTCCATATTTATTTCATGAAGGAGCGTTTTGCTTTTCCATGGGAGAATGGAGCAGCATAAAATTTGGATTAATTCGAGTATTTATTGTCGAGCATATTTTATGCATCTTGCGGAATGCGTAATGAGTGTAATAATTCTGCTTTCTCCATTTTTATTCGTTCTACGATATAGTTTTAAGCATTTTATAGTTATAATTACCTTATTTGAAAATTATAGGAAAATGTGCATATAACATTCTGGACATCCTTTTTCAGGGGTGCAGAGCTTTGTGACGTCATATTTAAGGAGTTATGACGTTTGTCACGAATTGTGACGAGGAGAGGGGCAAAGTTGGTCAATAATTGTGTGACGTCAGTTACGGACGGCCCCTTTCTAATTTATTTCTCATTTTTCAAATATTATATCTAAGGGCTATTTAGACATGACTATCAAAGGCAGTCTTAAAAAATAATTTTTCTTGATTTAACTGTTGCAAATTGGTCAATAACGTTTTCAAAATTTGTTTTCTCCAATGTTTCTCGTTCGATGCTAAGAAGAACTAGATCGCTGAGACTATCTTGTCTTTTTGAAGACAGCAAATGCAACAAATTTATTTTCAAATTGCTGCGGGACCGCTCACAGCATGAAATTGAAACTGCAATTGCTTGAATATTTACAGTGAAATGCGTTGATTTGGAAATACGTAATGAGTATTATGGCGCCCCTTGTCGGCCCTTATTGATCACTGAGCAGTTGGACATCAGGTCGCTAAAATCGTGCTTGACAACCTGTTCATATTGAGCATATTTGCTGACGTCAAAATTTAATCTTACTAACTTAGTTGAGATAAATTAATTTGCATCAAAATAAACAAAATAAATAGTTTTAATCCTCATTTTGGCGCCCCTCCAGCTTGGCACCCGAGGACAGTTGTCCCCTCTACCTCCTCTAGCTACGCCTCTGCTTGAAAGTCAAGCGCAGGGCACCAGCTTATTCACGAGCGCAACTCTTGGTTAAGACATGCCTATTATGAAAATGACTCAAGACTCATCATGTGACTGGTTAAGATGTCAATTTTGAGTAAATCCTGTATGAGGCTAAATTGATAGTCTTTAAATTTTCACCACTAGCGCCAGTTTCTTGCAACTACAAGACAAATTAGACAATAAACTATTTAAGTCTCTGCTACTACTTTTTTGAACAGTGCGGGAAGCTAATTAGCCAAATTCAAGCTACTGACAAGGACACCCAAGAGACAGAGACGCTGAACCTCTGCACCGGATGCCCTGGTAATCTGGTACCACTGAAGAACCCAGACTTTTGCGGAGGTTGCAAACAGCGTCACTTCAAAAACTTCTCTCCCTTCTGCCGGTCTGCTGTGAACCAATGCAACGGCAAAGGAATAACGATCTACACGTAAGCAACGGTCTAGGCCTACACTCATTGACTCAGTTCACTACATTGGTAAGAGCGTACGTAGCCCGCGTCCCATGCGCCTCTGCGAAAGGGAGCGTGCGGACCGACGTTACTTCGGGTACTGGCTTACTCCAGTGATATGAGGCTCGAATTAGCATGGACAATGCACGATGATCTCACTGGATCAAAGTCTCATTGAAATACGAGAGAGGCCGCGGCTATATTATATAGTAGTGTGACACAGTGGCCGACCGGTTAGAGCGGTCAGCCCGTAACGTTTAGTGTGCGCTGATCGATCGGGTTCGACCCTCGTCCGAGGTGTCACTGTGTAGGAACCTTGAGCAACTCCTTGGCGCACCATTGCTCTGCAGTACAACTGCAATTGCGCCGTCGAGGCGTGTATATGCACTTCTGAACAAAAAGATGTTGGAAGAAGGGCGGTATCCAATTTCGGTAATAAATAGAAAAACGCGAAACTTCTTTGTGCGTTTCAGGACAGTTTTTAGTGACTCGTAACATTTTTCATGGCACGGCACCATTAGGCCTACTAGGCCTTCTAATTTTTTAAAATCTTTTTCTCCTCTAGATTATTTCGTTATCTTAGCGATGAACACCATCCGTTTTAGTCGACCACAGGGTTTCAACTATCAGCCGTTTTCGGCCGAATCTCATATTCGACATCTTTTATTAAAATTACATATACGCCACCTGAAATAGCAGATCTGCGGCCTAACAGATACGACCTACCACATGGATGTATGTCTTTGTTAAAACAATTCGATGATACGCAGTATGTTTCACACGTTTCAGCCAAATACCTATCCAAATAGTGAGTGACAGCAGGCCCACCAAAAGGGGGGAGGGACATGAGGAGCTTGTGCCCAGGGTCCGGCGATTTTTAGGGGCGTAGACCGGCTATTAATTAACTTATGAGAAATATTATTCTTAGTAGCACAAATTAAGTTTATGATTGATGACTCTTTGATTACGATATTGCCGATACTTAACTACAATCAGTTTAAAATTCAGGCGGCTGAATATTACCGAATTTCTAATCTGTTTGCTATAGAACAGTAAGCACACATACAATTCCTAGACTCCGTGGATTATACGAAATTTTTTCTTAAATTATGCTAAAATATGCGAAATCGCAAAATCGCATAACCCACGGATCCTAGTCATCAACAATTACGTCGTCTGGTCGGTAAACTATAGCCCCGATAGGCTAATATTTGCTGGACAAACCAATTATAGGCATAGTTGATACTGACCGAAATTTCCTAACTTTATGCAATGACTTGCGAAAAACATTACATTACAAAATTTTTATGCGAAAACCGCCAGCTTACGCGAAGTTATGCGAAGTCGCGTATTCGCATAAACCACGGGGCCCTAACAATTCCGTCTAAGAGACCCGTGACTGCTCCGCTTATGGGCCATTAACCTTTACTCCTCCAAGTTTTATATTAAACGCATTAAAATTGGCATCTCACAACGGCCTCAGGAGTGGTAAGGGTAAGTGTCCTGTTTAGAATTGTTCGCCCGGAATTTTTAGTCGACTGGTCTGAGTGCAGAAGAATTTACATTTGCTGTCCAACACAATAGGTTTGCCAACTCTGAATGGGCAATCTAACTACTGACTATTGCTGTTTTACGTTTAGTTTAGCTAATACTTGTTGACTTGTGACAATGGTGATAACCGTAGGCTTCGTAGCATTCACATGCTTTGTACACAAATTTAGCAGAGCTGAGTCATCCTGCTGTAGCACCCAGATAGTAGGTTCACGGTACCCATGGGGACCACTGCACCCAGGTTGGCCAGCATTAGATTAGAGCGTACGTAAAGGTGCGTCTTGACATGGGGATGCCATTTCATGTGCCTACAGTGCTAATTCCAAAGAGTTGAATCTCGGTGGTTCGTAAAGACGGGACATAAAATATCGTTAGCACACGTTCAAACGGACACTTCGCCATCGTAAGTCACTGAACAATTATCAAGGTCGAAGTCATGCGGTCGCTATCTGCAACAATTATACCATATTCGCATTCCTTTAACTTCTTCAGACAACAGACTTTCTCACCTATAGAGTCAGAGATAAACGCTGCTTGTAACGCAAATAGGTTCAATTGACTATCAGGTTTTTGACAATTTGACCCGTGTCATATGTTTCAGCAGCAGTCATCATAATTAAGTTTATGTCTACTTGATATATATGTATATGTATATAATATACATCTATATATAATATATATATATATATATATATATATATATATATATATAGAGAGAGAGAGAGAGAGAGAGAGAGAGAGAGAGAGAGTCAAATAAGGTTTTGCAGCTAAAGTGCTCGCTGACATGCAAGGCATTGCTTTAAAGTGAATTTAGTCGATCCTTCTTTGACCTTAACAGTGGTTGACGGCGTAACCGTAATTTCGGGCAATGGCATCTTTATGGCACGCTACCATCAAAACATCATCCGATGAAACGTTGCTCAATCTGATTCTTGCATCGTGACCTATAAGCGATTCTGATAGCACCTGCAACTTAGCTACGTTGTCTCAGAGGGCTTACAATCGTCTAGATTGATTGATTAAATTCTCAAAATAATGTCTTTATAATAATGGATCAATTGAATTTTTATAATATCAAGAGAAGCCAGAGATTTTAGTATTTCCAGATTTTAAGCACCTCATTTCTGATAACAAACGCCACCAAAGCTATCCTATTTCTCTAAATCATGACCAACTATAATCTAAATTAAGCACATAGTACAATGTTTTGACAGCTGCAAATGCAAGCCGGATGACGACGCGACAACACCTCATACGGTGACGGATCCTGCCCCTGGAACTACCGCCCAGGACGATTCAGCTGACGATGATGGAGTTGATTGGTCGAGCTACTAGTGTCAAAGGCCATTAGCATCAGATCACCTGCCTTCTACGATCAACCAAGATTAATGAAGCCAACGCTTAGCTAACGCTTCAATGATGCTTGTATTTTAATATCAAACAACACTACGTCGGCTTATTTGCCTTAACTGTTTAGCATTATACCGGTGATTTCATTAAATTTTGTCAGCATTAGTGTTCCTCTTAATTCACGTGTTAGGTCTAGTAAAGACAACGTATCATTGGTAGAACCTATTTCTATGTAACAATCGCACAATTAATTGTTTTATTAATTCAAACGCTTACGAAGTGTCGGCTTTACACTGATCAATTGACTCAAAGATCATTTTTCTCAGTTTTCACTGAAACACAGCACGTCAGTACTTTATAAAAGTCTGTTGCACATCAAGCTGCAAATTGACCAGCCTTCTTGTAGGGAGCAGTAATATCATGGTATACAACATAATATGCCCCAAATAGATCTGAATGTTGGTATAGGCCTACCGCAAGCATCATCGTCAGCTGAAGCAGAACTTTCGATTCTCGATCACTTTGAGAATGCAAACCATTACAGGTTTAGGCCAAGATTAGATTAATATCAACACAAATATCGATGACAATGACACATGAATTCTCTTTCATACAGAGTTATACACAGATGTTAAGCAAAAACCTCTATTAAATAATTTTATTCACGTTGAAAGTTTTCAACGGAACCCTTGTCTTCACCTCACGGAACCCTAGGGTTCCGCGAAATAAAGTCTGGAAAACTGTAGTCTAGAGGCCCCACTCAGTCACTCACCCACTCACCCACAGTAAAGACCACAATGATTCCAAAAGGGACACCATTCGACCCTACCAACGTTAGTCCCAACTAACTTTGGCACTAATAATATGCATACCACTAACGGATGGATGAGTTAGCGCTTATTAAGTGGCCCATCTAAACACATACCAGATCGATTTTCCTTTACTTTGATTCGTCTGCCATCGTCGTATCAACGACATCAGTGAGCTACCATGCCGACCATTCACATAATTTACGAAGCGCTCAATCAGCACCGAAAGATACTTAAAATTCATAGAAATTTTCTCTGAGCTGGCATTATTCGAACAAGTGATAGCTTTCTGAGCCCTCTCTGGGCATTGGCAACAAGAAGACGTTTTAGGACGAAATGATGAATCATTACATTTGCGAGCTGGACCTAGCTAATCATTCATTCACTACAAAAATTTATATAGCGCCCCTTCATTGTTACGACTCAGGAGAGCTCCTGACTCAACCCCGGCTGAAAAGAACGGTCTTAAGGCTACAATAACACGAATCTGAGTGAACCCTAGGCTAGGTGAAAGATATGAGGAGAATGTCAAGGAAAGAAGCGAATTCCGTGAATGTCTTTCTTCCTCGATCAACATACAGACCGACCGAGAAAGACATACGGTCCTTATTATCTTATGCAAGAGTAATTACGTGAACAGGCGTCGATCTTATGGGTGTTTGCGAACAATGTGGTCGCACAAGGTCCACAACTTAGGGGAGCTCGAAACTGTCCCTAAAGATGAAAAAGAGCAAGATATCCCAATGGCAATGTTAAATTAATATTTCCAAGTGAACATCACATAAGTCTGGATTGCTACAGGATCCTCGTTGTGTTGTTCAACTTGTTCAGACTTCTGAAAAGTACCGACACGTTTCAGTTTTGCTACGATTACAAACACTACCCTGACTATAGGGTCTAAAAGTTGTGCTGCACAAGAGGATGTAATGTATGGGAAAACTTACTCGGGATGTTTGACAACAAGGAGGTGGAAATAGAAACAAAAATAGAGTTTAGGATAATATTAAAACTTTAATTGGTGTCTATATATGGCAACGTTTGACGCGCTACAATAAAAAAATAACAATATGTCGACGAAATAAAAATTGCTCGGTTGGTCATTCATGATGACGTTGCATAATTTTATGACTGAATGTCAAATAGAATATGCGATGTGTAGAGCTATCCCATTTCTTAACCATGTTCTCATTTTTAATTTATTATATTCTGACTAACGTAAAGTACATGTACATGTATGCCAAGCCGTATACAGTCAATCTTGAGACAATGTCGTTCTACTGAATGTCTCTTCAAAACTGCCGTTTTCTCAGTTTATTTCGTTAGTCGTCGGATGTTGCTCCTTCACTCTAGCGGTCGTTAGACTATGGCTTACATCTTTCAAATATCTTAACTTTCTTATATTGACTACAGTTTGCGTAGACCTATTGTTAATTAAGTTTATAATGCAGCAATCTGAATATTATTTATACAGTAGCAAATTTTGACAGCTATAGTCAATGAATTTAGAACGTCTTATAGCACGACACGATCGCTCAAAACATCAAGACAAAGCAAAGCTGGTGACCGTAACTTACATAGACAGGACGTTAATAGAGAAGGTTGATAATTGCAATGCTGCTGATATCATCGATTGAATTTCTGCTACCTATTCTGCATGTCGTGGGAATTTGACGCTGTTGTGTGTATTCAACTGGCGCGGTGCTCTGGACCGGAATTCATCGTGCTTCTCCTCAGGCTTGGAGAAAGTGCTAGGGGTGAAGCCCTGCCGCCAGGCCGCCACTGGTGTTGACCTCTACAGCGAGTTGCTCAAAGCCTTCACCATGTCGACGGTTAGAACGAGTCGAGCAGTGCACAAAACGCCGTTCTCGGCAGCCCATATTTTATGAAAATGTCATTCCCGTTGCAGTGCTTGGTGGATTGCTATCGCTCGCAAGGCAAAGACTAACTGGGATCCTCTTATTTCGAAACCCCGTTGCCCCAGAGGCCGATGATTGAGCTAGCCCCCGTTCGGGTAATAACATCAGCCTAAACAGAGCGAATACCGAACGACCTCGTGATTCATGGCTGATTCTGTAGTCGACCAAGGTTGAAGGAGGTTCCGAACGATAGTCAAAACAAACCAGTTTTGGGTAGATAGCGGGAGAAACTATGACCAACGTGAAATAGCTCAAAAAAATATGTGCAGCTAGACCGCGAATTGAAAAGAATTTGCGGATAGACACGCATATGTTGAAATAGATTTCCGGTGACGCTTTAAATTGAAGGTTTAGCTCTGCATGAGCTAAATGTGTGCGATTAGACTTACGCCGCGCATAGTTTTGGCTAAAATTTACAAACACCCCGTCGGCCTGGATGCAGCGTAGGGCGTGCGTATGGCAAGAAAATAAAATTTGCCCGTGTTCTTCTGAATCAAGGTTTCAGACACTGTCACTCATCATAGTGAAGAAAACCGTTGGCTTGTAAACATGTCTTAGGCAAATAAGCTGCAGATGTTTTCTGTTTCAAAGGGCAGCAATCCAAAGTTTCCTCCCCGCGTCTGAAGCCATCTGAGGATCTAGTAACTGAGAAACCGTCTAAATAATAATTATTATGTTGGCTTTTTTCAGGTTTTTCTGCTACTGCTAGTACGTATCAACGCAGGACATTGCCCTGGGAGTTACTGTAGAAGGACATCCATACAGATGATACAAGTGAACTGCTGAATCTGTACCTATCAGTATATCTTTTGCAATGGTATTGTTATGCAGTTTAATAAGCTACTGTAAAGTAATTTTTACTTCTGTAGCATCTTATTCCATTAGTTACAATAACAGACGATGACAAAGCAGCCGAAATATGAGATTTCAATCCAATGTCAGCCTTGAATCAAGATTACATAAATCATACATAGATATAGGCTATTTATGTATATGCATACACAGATATATACATATATATGTTTATATATGTATATATATAATGTAAACATACTGCCTGTTTGCGATAGCCGTTATATAATCATCTCGATCTTTGCGCTTTGTTGATCGTCTTGATCCTTTTGTGCCTAGGACTAAGATTGCCCTGACCCAACACCGGGTGTTTACTGCTGGGGGTCCATCTGCCTGGAGTGACCCTCCCCCATCATTGAAGACCAAACTAGTGACTTGATTATCTCTATCTGCTTCACGTTCGTCGAAGACGTTTCCCTCTGAGTTTCTGTGCTAAGAGCGTTTCTAAATAGTTCTTCTGCGAGAGGGGGTATATAAATCTAAAGGTACGATACGATACATTTATATAGACGCTTTAGTGTTTGCAGGATATACTCACAAAGCCATGTACCTTCATTTTCTCATTGAAATGAGTGAACAGAAGCACTGGCCTGGTGAAACGGATGAGGCTCATCCCAAAATATTCAACATGATTCCTCCTCAGCCTAAAGTCCTGAAGCCAGATCAACTCCCAGAGGAGAAAGTCAGGCAAATAGCGCAAATGTTTAAATCTAAGTGATCGGAAGTTCATAGGTTTTTAGAAGTTTAGATTTGTACTGGTTTGCATTCTCAATAATAGAAATTTTTCCAGTCATTGAGCATAATTTATTTTCCAATTGACTTGTTACTCCTCATGAATTTAAGCATTTGACATAACTTATAATACAGCAGACGTATAGATTTGAAGGATTTTGAGTTTGAAATGTAGTTACAACTGCACTTCCCGATCATATCTTACTAAAATGAATTATTTTCAGCATCAATCTTTATCCCTCACGGCTTCGTGCTCAAATATTTCTTACAATACTCTAAGCAGATTGCACGCGTTGTTAAGGATTCAACTCTTTAACAAAGTTTGTTAAGGATTCCTCACTCTGACATGCCTTGATAGAGACTTAGTTTATCGTGACTTGACATCAGTAGTGAGCATTTTAAAAGGCAGGCTCTGATGAACCAGTAAAACTGGTTTTAAAATTTCTTGGAATATAGTGCATGCAGTCGATAATTGTTTTTCATGTTTTTCAAACATTGATGTATGTAGGGCTTTCTGGTGGTGGAGAAGTTTTTCCAGCCTGAGGAATTGAAGCCTGTGATTGATGCAATAAACACTTTGGTCGAAGAATTGGCCCAGAAACTCTACAAAGGTGGAAAGATAAAATGTATGATCAAGAGGATTAATAATTATCTTCAAGTATTCTAAAATACTTAAAACTTGACCAAATAACAGCGTTCAACTTAAGGAATTTATATGCCAGGATTTAACTGATCTAATCCAAGCAACAATGTTTGTTTAATCTACTCTGAGCTTAAAATCTTGACCGAAATTTGTAGAAGTATAAAACCTTGCTGTATCTTATCTAAGCGTAAACTCTTTGCATAATTGACTCTATCAGTAGGGCATAAAGCACTACAGCAACATAGCAAAGGGCAAGCGTAAATTGACGAATTAAAAATAATTAAATTTAAATACATATTGAAATCGAGGCTTTGAAGATGTGAACAATACTAGTTGTTAGTAAATACTGTTTGTGATAGCTGCTAAATCTTTACAAGGTTTTAGTTATTTTGTTCCTGGGAAACAAGAGTTTACATCAAGTGCAAAAGGATTTATAAAACAAGTTTTATGTGCTCATTGAATGTCTTGATTAAATGTCATAATTAGGCCTGTACATCGAATGTGGTTTTTACGAACGACTGACGAAGCTGGAATAGGACTTTCCTGTTGCAAAATATTTTGCCTCACAAAACTGGAAAACTGCCTAAAGTAGTAAATTCTTATATCCTTGCGATTATGTGGTCATGCGGAAATGATATTGCTCAAAAGTTGCGAATACAACCAGACAACTATGTGTAAATGAGACCCACCGTTTGCCACTGGTGGAAAATAGTGACCCACTATAGACACTATCGATATATGATAACTACTTTAGTACTTCAGCTGATACTCACTCATATGCAACAAGACAAGTGGATCATTACCGAGCTGTATTTGCTATGACAAATACAAGAACTTTTGCATTGAGGTCCAGAGTACCACTTGCATGCAACGGGATTCCAGCGAGGATCAGGCAGCTGACAAGCCTACATGTACAGTCACATAAGAGGTCTCTTCATTCATACCCGGTGCGAATCAGCAATTAAGCTATGTTTAAGGTTATAGAAAGCCGCTGTTCGTCGTTATTCTAGATGTTCGTCCTTAATTAAGATGTAAGTTAAGATATTAGTTATAAACTGTGACTCCTGTATAGTCTATAGCACTGTTGCCGCTAATTAAGCTGGACTGTTGTAAGGGTGGCCCTACTTAGTGGACCTTGCGACCTTTCTGGGCTCCCCATTTGCTGCCATTAATTTTGTGAAGTGGATGTATAGCTTTTGTACATTGAGAGGATCAAATAAAATGACTTGATTGATTGATTGATTGATTGATTGATTGATTGATGATCAGTCCTTCATAGTCAGAATTAAGAAGAAACCAAATACAGCGTCAAGGGAAGTTTACCAAACCAATATCCTCCTCACCCATGCGTCACAGTCATGATAAGATTAATAACAATGACAATGGGTGTAGAAAGAAGAGCATGGACACTAGGGAAACGATAGGAACCCTTGTTTGCACAATATTAGTATCTTATGCAGGTAATTAATGTAGTGTTAGCTTGTGACATACTGAATACCAATAGCTGGTTCTGTATATGGCATATGGTGGGCAATAGTTAATGCACTGTTTCTTGAAGCGTATCGGTCACAGTACAATTGCAGTAATATAAAATAGAGATGTCTGATTAGAATTTCTTTTGTACAAGGAATTTCGTGATCTCTGGGGTAATGAACGATTGCTGAATCTTGTCGAGCAGTTGTTGGGAACGGCGGATTTAGCCACACACCCTGTGTGGAACTTGAGACCTAAAACACCGCAGTCTGATGCGGCTACTGTGCCTTGGCACCAAGGTATCAGTTGTTCATTTTTTCCGCAGGCTTAGTGTGCAATTTTTAGCTAGCTACCTTTGGTTAAATCTTGCCATGTTGACTATATCAAGGCTGATCATAGCACATACAATTGCTAACATTATCTTACCTAGCCGCCTCACCTTACATTTCCCTTTAATTGTCTATTCGTTGTTATCTTATCAACCTTATAATGCATTACACATCCTTACTTATCTTTACTTCTCCCTATCTTAGTCAATCCGTAAAAAAAACTATTGGATCTTACACTGTATTTATGAGTGTTGATTACGCTTCTCTTTGTTCATTTGCGGCTTATTTTGACAGTGAATCCTACAAGATTTTCCTGTTGACTGCTTTGATACCACTGCTCGACACGAATGTTACGAATGGGTGTATGCAGGTATCAACTAAGCATCACCCAACTGGCAATTGTTGATAAGGATTTGACCTTTTCTATTTAAATTTTCATATAGATTGTGAGGACATCACATCTGATTTAAGGTTTGATAATCACTACTTTAGGGGGCGTTTTTAGAATGGAAATCACAGACCTAACAATGTTTGACGAAAGTCCGAGCTGTTGCCATGTCACTGTCCAGGTACTCTTTTATATACAATTTTATGTATATACATACACATGAGTGCATGTTAATATGAATATACTGGTGTATGCATGTACGTAGGGAAGTGGTCCACCCAAACCAGCATACGAAAGCTCTGGAAAAACAGGGCTTATCGACCTGGCATAACCTGATTGTTGGATATAATAATTATGGTTATAGCACGTAATATGCAATTATGCATGTAATCTTTTTAGATGATTTTATTGGTGTCAAGTTTCGGGAAGTAATCACTATAATACAGCGTGATTGAAATTAGCCTACTGGTGTATTTATCTGTTTGAGGTGTTATTGAACATTATTATTATGCTCGTGTCTCAAAACTTCCGTATTTGACTTTTGCAGTATATAATCCTCACGACCATCTGAGGTCCTCCATCAGTCTCCTTTAGTTCTGACCCCATGATTTGAAGTTGAATGGAATGGCGAGTGATGTTGCAGTTGGAAAATATGACAATTCTAACATATCTATTTCAAGCACGGTAAGAACACGTCAGAATCACGGGGAAATCTGTTGTACACGTACATGTAGCTTAGGAATAACTGTTACACTACACAACTCACTGCTGAGTCAAACACTAAATGGTTCTGCTGGACAACGGTTCGTTGCATATTAGCTCAACATACTTTTTGTTGTTCTTCGAATTTTATCATTGCTCGGTTGAGAGAAAACGGTGCTGCAGTGCTAATTTCATTACACTTCAATGCAATGCTTTATTCATTTTGGCCTGATAAATTCATAAGTATAGTTGTCCAGTTTAAGATTTTTTATCGTATTAGTTTGTATTATACGACCGTTTTGTCTGCATTATTCGTGAACTGCCTGTTTTGATCAGTGGGGCTATAGATTGCTTGTGAAATTTCATGATAACATAGTTTAAATAGCAAATTATAAAAATTTAGTAATTATACATTTGATTGTTCCTATTTTGTAAAATTCAGGATTACGTCTTTTGCTTAGCTAGAGCTCTGATTAAAAAACATTTGGTGAAAACGATTGATGTAAGTCACCTATTGATTTTGAGCAATAAGCAATTGTTGCTATAGATCGATGACATGCTGAGAAGACATTGTCATTACGGTTGTCACTGCATAAATACGAAAATGAGATGATGAAGAGAAGTTTTATTCACTGAAGATGTACTATGTGCTTACCCGTATGTTTAGGCATACACTGCTACTTTGTATACGTTGTATGAGCAGGTGGAAGACTAGGAATGGCATGGATCGAAAACAAAGAGATTTGCATAAATGTTATCTTTTGTCGTTTACTGAGTATAACAAAATTTAATGACACTGGAGATGAATAATAAATAGTACAGAAACCTCATCGGAACGAGGATGTCGACTGAATGAGATACTCTGATATTCTAATCACTCAAAAGTAGCAAATAGTTCTGTGCTGATGATTTTATACATGTAGAATATATTGCTTGCTTTATTTTTATGCTGTGCATGTTTATCGTATCCATATCCAGGGCCGTACCGAGGGGCCGTGGCCCAGGGCAAAAATGTGGAAAGGGCGCAAATTTCAGGATGGAATAATTTATTATTTCATAAGATACACTATTTTCAAAATGTGGGGGCGCCAGATTGATGCTAGGCACGGGGCGCAATTATAGCTCAGTACGGCATTGCCCTTCTTCTGGTTCCTCATAACATCTTGCTTTGAGTGAAAAATCTCTAAAATACAATCACTGTTGGCATTTTCAATTTCTCTTAATTCGTTGAATTTCCCATGGTAATTCGTATATATAACGTCATAGTTAACTTACTGATTTGGCTCTTTCTAAATGACTGTCCATGGAGTTCATTCAGAGGGGCAGCGGATGGTGAAGGACCTGACCCCGTAATTTCACTGAAAAATGAACCAAGGCGAAGCCCTACCTCTATTTGCCTAATATAAAAATGTTAGCCTAGACATTTATATCTTACATTCTCTTGAGTTCTGTCAATCTTCACTGTCAGTCGGTTGTAAACTTAAACTCTACTCTCACAATGCCTAGGCCTATCGTGCACACTTCAAAGCTAATAAAATATACATTTTAGGTCATATATTATATATATATATAACATATATATTTTATATATATATAGATTATAGATATATACAGTGTTTTTTCTGGTGGAAGGCGCGGCGTTCCGGCACCTTTTTTCAATTGCCAAAAAATAAAAATAGTAATTGTGCAAAAACTCTGGAATAAGATATAAAACTTTACAACTTAAATTGTTGTCATTCTAAATTTAAAATTAGGGCCTAAGTACAAGTACATAGATTGAGATCATTGTGTTCTAGCATCATTTCTTTCGACAGTGCATACTGCAGGTGCATTCTGGCACATTTATTCTAGAAAAAAGCCCAGTATATATTACATATTATATATATATATATCTCTTATTTGACCTATTAAATGCGCCTCTAACTTTAGGCCTAGCTAAGCTATTGGATTTTGACCATGCTTAAGTATATTATAATGCACAGTGCTTAAGTATAGGCCTATACGGTGCAGGAAACAGAGAGTGTAGGCTTACATGTATGCCTACGATAATTGTCTGGCCCTGATGACGACCTTGTCAACGCGTAAGTCTACTTGAATCAAGTTACTCGGAACAAACCGTGATGTTGCCTTTGACTGTTAAGTTGTCAACGGGGATCGGACATCCTTTTTCTTATACAATTTTATCGGCTGATGCTTTTTCTGTTGGATGGAGTCTGGGTGCAAATAGCAACACGTGCTGGAGTTCGTGTGACTTGGTACGCTCTTAAAAGCCATTCTGCTTTATTATGTGGAAGGTTGCGAAGGCAGGTCAGGACGGACGGCGTGAGTATTTCACGCAGCTGCGCTAAGTAAATGTGTGATTACAATTATTTGCATTGTAATGCAATTCCATCCCTCAAACCTCGTGTTGTATTAATCGATCCTCCGAACTCTCACCTTCCAGTCGATTCAAACAATCAAAGGTCATACAAAGAACCTAATAATCCATCGATTTGTATGCCATCACTTTGCACCCATTTGTCTTCGTGGAGACCACTTCCTGTCCGGTACAAGGTTGGAATAAAAAAATCGAACTTAAAAACGTCATGCGGAGATTAGAAATAGTTACCTCTGAGAAATAGCTGCACATTGGAAGTTCCAGAGCATCCAGAAGCAGGTTCATAGCTCTGTCTATTCCTGCCGATTCGAGAAAGATGCACTTCGCGTTCACCCTGGTTGTTTTAGCCTTCGTTTGGTCAGCCTCAGACTTAGGACTAACTGCCGAGGCGAAGGGATTCAGCAGCTGCAAGGCCCTTGTGAGCAGAGCAATCAGGCTCGTCAATGGAATCAGACGCTATAAGGATGATAAACTTCAAACTTGCAAGGTAAATTTATCATGATATGGTGATTTGACTTTGGTTTGAACGCTCACTTTGCAACGTTGTCTGTAGCGGTTATAGGGGTCCCCGATATATTCTTGTACATGGGTCCCCAGTAAGTCGCCAGACAAGACAATCACAAAGACGTACGTTGTAACAACCAATAACAGAGAATTGTGTCCGTTGCAATAATAGGCCTAATTATTATAAAAGAAGAATAAAGTCACAGAAATTACCGCTTCCAACAATTAGGCCCTAAGCTCTTTCTCTGAGACACGTGTGCCCGTTATTTTATGCTTCTTTATCGGAAAGCGGCGCAATTTGGATTTGGTACAAGTTGTGAAATGAAAAACTAGTCCTGTGGTCGTTGCCGGTTCAAATAGACCTATCGAGGAAAGGGAATAACATCCTTGCCCTCGTGTAACGTTGGATATGCTCCAAGTGGGTTATGGGAGCTATAAGCCGACTTATTTAAACAATTTTTTGCTGACGGTGCCAACTCGTTTTAATCACTTAACCTAGGTCGGCGGTTCTCAACCTTTTTAGTCCTGCGACCCCCTTATAATATTTTTGAAAGTGGTTGCGACCCCCAGCTATAAAATTGATTCGGTTACTGCCATCACAGCATTTCACTTCTTACCATTCTTATTCATACCATTTGTTTATCCAAATTTATTCAGCACCACATACATGGCAGCATAATCAGTCACTAATTAACAGGACAATTTATTAATTTGTTGTTGGTAATAATTTTTTTTTAATGAAACGTAGACAAGAAATAAGTGAAGGTGAATTTAAGTCGCTACATTGTATTAATTAGTGTAATAATCATGATTGCATAAATATTAAACAAGAGAAAATACGCTGACAACTTTTTAAAAATAAATTTCTGAAGGTTCCAGGCGACCTCTGACAAATCGTCAAGCGACCCCTGTGGGGGTCGCGACCCACAGGTTGAGAACCGCTGACCCAGATGGACTTTGTTTCTATTCTTTAAACAGTGCAACGGAAAGACCATTAGCAAAATTGATTTCACTGACAAGGACACCAATAAGACAACGTCGCTGGAACTCTGCACTGGATGCACTGGCAAGCATGTACCTCTGCAGAACTCGAACAATTGCCGAAGTTGCTCACATCGTCGCTTAAAAAACTTCCCTCCCTTCTGCAAGACCTCTGTGGACCAATGCAACGGCAAAGGAATAACGATCTACACGTAAGCATCGGTCTACGTACGTTACTGGTCAGTTTATAGCAGTGGTTTCCAACCTTCTGCAATACACGGCACCCTTAGGTATAGGCCTAATAACGTAACTGCAGACCCGTGACCTTTAACCATTATGGCAAGCTTAGTTGATAAAGGAACCGTAATCTATCGTGATCGCACCTTTATAGCACGTCACCATCAAGTATAATCCATTGATACGTAGGCCTACCTCAGTCTGACTCTTGCATCAAGACCTGACGGCGATTCCGACTTCTGACCTCATCGTCCAATCGACTTTGTTTTGACAGAGGGGCTGTGAAGAAGTTAATGTAGTAGTCGCAACTTAGCGGGTTATCTATGTGGGCCCAGGAGGTTTACGATTGTCTAAATGAATTGAGTAAAAAGTTCTCAGATGTTTTTAACGATCAATGAACAGAAATTTGAAAGGTAAAGAAAAGCTGGTGAGTCCAAGATTACAACCTCTAAAATCTTTTGCCTAAATACACCGATTAACGAACACTCTTTAACTAGCCACTGTTTTAGAGCTATCATGTTTTATATAAGATCATAACCGGGTTTTATCTTTATTTAACCCACTGTGCAATGTTTTGACAGCTGCAAATGCAACTTAAATGGCGGCGCGACAACACCAAATACGGTGACGAATTTTGAAACTACTGCCCAGGACGCTCCAACAACCATCCAAGACGATGGTGAAGATCAACCAGTGGACATGACGGACTACTAGTGTCAAGTGTCACTGGCACCAGATCATCCGCCTTGAACGACCAACCTCAATTCATCAAGCAAACGTTTTCTCATCGCCGTCTGTTATATAAGCTTATAACTTAACTCTGACCGCGTGAATAAATGATGCCTACAGTTTAATATTAACCAACTTTAAGTCGAATTACTTAGCTTAAAATATTTTACGTTTCCGGTGATTTCATTAAACTGTGTCAGCATGACCAACGTGTTCTTTTCCTTTTAAGTTGCACATAAATTAATTTCAGCAGATCATTCATAGTTGACCACATTCCTTTGTAAAATTATTGTTTTGATAAAGAAAACGGTTACGAAATGCCGTCTTATCACTAAAACATTGACAGCGCTTGATAATAATACTTTGTCTTCACATTTCACGGATAAACAACACGCACTCCAATGTAAATTAGCAGTCACCCTCGACGGCTTCATCAAAAATACCTATGCCGTTAAATCCTTTAGGAAATCTGATTAATCTGAATGTAGGCCTAGATATCGGAAGTATATGTGCGTAGTTTGTCGTTTATGACGGACTGACGCGTTGTAATACCGTGGTACATGAAGCACTCTTCCGTTCCTCAGCAACCATCGGTAATCTTAATTAACTGAACAGTTCAATTACAATAACATTTCAATCGCTAACATAAACTTTTCTACACGTACGAAGCAATATGTATGGAAACTTAAAAGCAAACCATCCACTGAACACAGAATAATCATCGATTCAATCGCGCGCTTCCCCTAACAATGCATTTGCGACCGTCCTATAGGCTTATCATCCAGTTGTCAAAATCAAATATTGAGCCATCTCCTCGCCTCTGCCCAAACCATTATAGGGCTCACTCGTTCGTCTTAGGCATATGAGCTTTATCAACCCTGATGCTTTAAAGCTCGACCTGGAATCATCCTCCATGAGTCTCCTCAATCTTCCAACTTGTCTGCACACAATCGCACCATATCAGACTTCCTCAACAACACGCTCTGATTAGCAATTAGCCTGAAACTCATTCCAAAAAATTCATGTTTTAATTGTTTTCTGCAGGCTCTCAAATCTTTGACGTGGATTGGTCAAAAATCATCAACATTCTTCGAACATTACTCTGTGATTGAATAATTATTAAGTAAAGTAACATCAGAGGCGTAGCTATGGGGTAGGGGGAACATGTGTCCCAGGGCGCCACTGTGAGGGGGCGCCAAAATGAGGATTAAAATTATTACAATTTTATTTTGATGGGTAAAATTTTGTCCGAACCAAGTTAGCAAGGTTTAATTTTGGCGCCCACAAATATCCTCATTACAAACAGGTTGTCAGACATGATTTTGGCGACCTTCTGGCCCCACCGATTCATGATCATTAAGGGCTCATAAGGGCGACATGATACTCATGACAAAAATGACATCTATAATCTTAGTCGCCAATTTAAGGGGGCGCCAAAATGAAGACTAAAGCTATTAATATTTTTGTTTATTTTGATGCAAGCTAATATATCCGAGATAAGTTAATAAGATTTAATTTTGGCGCCCCCAAAATATTCTCATTATAGACAGGTTGTCATTTGTCAAGCATGATTTTGGCGCACCCTTCTCCACTGGCCGTGATTAATAAGTCACGTAAGGGGCGACATAATATTTATGACAAAATGACATCTTTTCAAGAACTCTTGCCCAGACTACTTACCTGATAGTCTGCCTGTACACCTTGGACTAAGACCATACATACCTTCCTTAGCAGATACTCAGTGGCCCTTTAGAAGTTTGGAGGTCACGATTGCGATTAAGGTCTAGATGCAAAAGATTTAAATAATAAGTCTGTAGTTTAGCGTTATTTGACTTTTATGTAGTATAAACGATACAATTTTGATACTTTTGGTTACTTTGACTTATGTAACAAAAATAACAACCGGTAATATGCTTATTATTTTGTGTGATACAGTGGCAAACAGATTAAGAATTGTAAATATAAATATTTTAACTATTTACACTATCTGAAGTATGCTTAAATTGTACTCTTAATTTGTATATAATTATAATAGGCCTATTATAATTTACCCGGTATTGGCATGTAGTACATTTTTGCACCATGAGATTACAGGCCATGCCATCCGCGGCTTGTATTGCAGTTTTAGAAAAGAGGCGCCAATTCTGTAGTTTGTCCCCGGGCACAAAATACCCTAGCTACGCCTCTGAGTAACATAGATCCTTCTGACCATTTTACACCATCATAGATCACCACATAGTTCATGGCGTGCCACGCTGGATTTTAGGATGTTTGGTCAAAGGACGATTGATCACGGACGAGTGGTCAACGGACGATTGGTCAAGCGGACTGTTCGTCAGAGGGACTGTTGATCAAGGGTCCGTTTGTCAAGAGAACGGTTGATCAGAAATTTTAAGTTTAGATATTGGAGAATTTGGAGACGCTTTTAAAATATGTAAGTTCTCTTATCAGCAAAAGCAACTGTACTGCCGGTGTAGGAGGCTAAATTAACTCCCAGGATAAATTCACTCCCGAAGTGTATTGTACCTAGAATATATTGACTCTAGAGTTAATTGTACCTAGGATAAATACACTCCCCCTGCGAATAAACACTTCCGGGGAGTTAATTCTACCTAGGACAAACTGAATCCTGGGGAGTTAATTCCCCCTAGGATAAACTGACTCCCATATCTAACGCAATAGGGGAGTTAATTCTACCTAGGACAAACTGACTCCTGGGGAGTTAATTCCTCCTAGGAAAAATTGACTCCAATACCTAATGCAGCAGGGGAGTTAGTTCTTCCTAGGACAAACTGACTCCCGGGGAGTTAATTCTTCATAGGATAAATTGACCCCCATATCTAACGCAATAGGGGAGTCAATTCTTCCTATTACTGTACTTCGATCTGTGTTCCTATATTCAGGGTATGCCTATATGCCTGATGCATGATTCAATTGGAATTGTGGTCTGTGACTCTTCATCAGTATCGATCGTTGACCATTGTGACTGAGGTTTTTGACTTTGTGGTGCAGTCTATATGAGACATTCATTTGCAGCTTATAAGTTGGCATTGTTATAACGAGTTGTCAAATCATCATTTGCACTTAGTAAGCAGGTCTTGTTCGCGTTATGAGAGTTGCAGCGCTCCCTTGTGACCAAATGCCAAAATATGAGCCCGTCGCTGCAGCTATATGCTGGAGGTTCTGCATTGGCTTCCTGTCCGATGGCACATTGAGTAGGCCTATATTATTGAGCTGTCTCTAGCCAATAGACTAGCACTAGCCAATAGACTAGCACTATTACAATATGTAGATGCCGAGGCAGCCATTGTCTTGATTTTTTAACGACACATATCGAAGATGATTTAATTTCGCCCTCCTCATTTTTCCACACTTGGGACTGGCCCTGTCAAAGTTCAAACAGTGTCGGAGTTTAAGGGAAGCTTTTCGTTTGTACTTTAGGTGGAATTGTGGCAGTAGGCCTACACTGCAGTAATGCAATTAACTGCTCGTTATATTGCGGCGCTATATAATTTTTTAGTAATAGTCTATATAGTAATAGGCCTACATCTTTTTTAGATTCAGCATAATATTAATGCGGCTTAATTGGTGTAGGACTGTAGGCAAAAACGGCCCTGCTATAGCTATCTATGTACAACAACTGCAATCGATAGCCTACATTAATTACTTCCTCATCATCAGATGGAACAAACGTATTTATTATTCCCACACTAAAGAAATAATGCCCTATTTCCTCGTTCCTGCAATCACCAATCATCAATCTCTCGTTCTCTACTGGCAACTTTCCTATGGTATTAAGCCCTCTATCGCATCAACGCCTCTCAAATAAGGCAAAAATCTTGATAAGTAGTAGTAGTGATGTATACTATAGTAGTGGCGGCGCTGCATGTCTTCTAGAGTCTCCTCTGTTAAGGCCTATAGGCAAAAATCCTACGGCGAACCTGACCACTTAGAATCGAAGCTTAGTAGACCTATAGCACCCTGCTATCATTGAGTTGAAGCAACTTCTACTCCCAGCCGAAATATCTTCGCGAGCTCTTCAGCATCCAACCATTCCGCTCTAACCGATCATCAAACTGTTTCAGTCTGACGACCCCAGTCATCTGACTCCCTAGATCATCTCAAGTTTTCCAACGGAGTCATTTCCACGTCTCTGGAACGAGCTGCCTTTTGAACTCTGGGAACGATAAGAAGGACAAAAGTAATCAGAGACAAGGATATAACGTACGTAGCTGAGGTTGTGCAAATAACTGGTTAACTATAGGACGCAGTTGGAATACTGCATCCAGGTGTAGTGTCCATTTCGTAAACAAGGTATGTTTGAGAAAGTGCAAAGAAGAGCAACAAAAATGATTTGGGGCTACAATGATTTGAGCTACGAAGAAAGGTTGAATAAGTGTGGATTGACAATGAAATGAGGAAGAGCAGCGGAGACCTGATTGAAGCCTTCAAGATTATTACTGGGAAGGAGGCAATGCAGTCGGAGAGGTTTTTTTAAATTTGCACTAAATAGAGTAACTCAGGGACACAGGTATATAAATTGTTTAAGAAACCGAAAGGAACAGTAGGGCAGAAATTCTTCAGTGGAAGAGTTGTAGACTTGTGGAAATTAATGGCTTGGATGATAGTATTGTCTCAGTGGGCACTATCACAGCTTTTACAGTGGGTTTGCCATAGACTAAACGTCTTCTGAACCACTTTAAACCCGTGCTATGCTAATTTCGCAATTTTTCAGCTTCACCACCGCAGAGGTGTAACAAGGTCTTGAAAAGTAGGGGCATAATAAAAAATATTGCGCGAAGCGCTATAATTTTCTTGCCCCCCACTTTTTGAATTTTGCCCCCCTCAGAAATTTGAAAAATGGGGAAAGCACAAATTATCTTAACAAAAGTCATTTTAAAAAGCCATTGGAGAAACATTAAAAACAACGATGTGGGGGCACATGGGGGCACTGAGCACTAAAACTGGGAGCTTTGCCCCCAGTTTTGAAAATGTAGGGGCAGGTGCCCCCTTTGCCCCCCGCTTGTTACACCTCTGTACCACCGTCATATTGCTTGCAAATCAACTTTACCACCATCGATCTACCTCAGGCCGGTGTAGGCTATCAATGACAGATTGAACTCATCACTTGAAACAAAGGTCTCACCTCTCCAAGAACCCCTACACCGACTCATCTGTTTTTGAAATTCCAGTTTTGACCTAAACAACACCCGCCTTAACAGCTACTCTGCAATCCGCCTTCTTTGATCCATTGGCCATGCATCGGACACCGATCAACTTCAGACCACCCTTAGGACAACCTTTTACACATCCATGACTTGACGCAGCGCTCGTAAGCAAGTTGGTGCCCTGCATCTGACTTTCGAGTGACGCTTAAGCAGTTACGAGTTAGATTAAGCAGTTAGATTAACGCTATGTTTATTTCATAAACAGTCAATACCGATTGAAAAGCCCTTACTTACTTATAAAGGCGCTATAATAGTAATTTAGCCCACGAACCTAACTGCGAATTCATCGAGCTGAGGATATGTTGAGGTAGAGAATCGAGTGCTTACTGGTGGATTGAAAGACTCGAATGTGTTTACAAAAGGCGTCGAATCCACGACACTCACAGTCCCTGTTATGTCCCTCGAAGTCGTTTGCTTCGTATAATGTTTCGATTGATCTACTCAAGGCTTATCCACAAATGGCGGACAGAAGGAAACTTCAGGGTGAGAGCGGACGCCTCGCCTCGCTAGCAGCCTCGCTAACAAAAGCAGCTGTCGGAGCAGTTTGAGTAGCACGGTTGATTTATATAGCGCTTGTTAGCGTGGATAATTTATACTACGTTTAAAATTCATCGGTAGTAAATAGGCAGCGGCTGCGTATTGGATGTAGATTGTAATTGCACATTTAGCTAAAAGATTAAATAGTCACACCCGATCCATGTTTCACGTTGCAAAAATGTTTGCATCGGTATTAAAGATTAATGCATGTATCAAAACATGACTTTAAGACATTGCTACTAATTTGTATGGAGGCTTTTTATTGCAGCATAGAAAATATGGCATTTTGATTAACTTGGTACCAGTTTATATAATGAGTCCTAAAGAATTTTTGCTTCTGCATTCTAACGTTTTGATTGCATCTGAAACATTTATGACTTTGACATTTATGCTATTAGTCTGACGATGATTAAAAACTTAAGATGTAATAGACTTCAAAATATTCAAGATTCTTCTGAGTAGATTATGATGTTTGGAAAATGATACTAGTTGATTATGCTGGATAACATTGAAAGTCTCAACATAGGGCTACTTAAGGCATATAAAATGCCATTTGATTGGCAATTTGTCAAGTATAGGTTTTGTATCAGAGCAGTAATTTGGCAGTACTAAGAAAATCGATTGGCATGCTACTGTGCTGATCATTTAAAACGTTTTGATGTTTCTTTTTTGTGCAAAACTAATGATGAGTAGACGTTAGTCAAATGGGAGTTCAGTAAATTGGTCTGCAAGCTGGACTGACTCTCAAATAAATTTTATGTGAAGCCCTGAATAATCGTGATAGTCATTTATTGCTTGGTGGACCCTTATACATGAAACATTTTCTACCTTGCCCTACCGTATTTCAGCCTGCATACTCTCCATAGCCTGGCTCCTTTTGTCTCTGACATGTCAGATTAGAATTTGGCTTCTGTAATGCAGTAAGACATTGACATCAGCTTCACTTGAATTGCTCAGCTGTTGATACAGCTTGCCTTATAACAAAGACACTTGTGAAAATTAGAGCAATTTCTGGGTGCATGAGGGTGTGGTAGGTAGAATGAAGTAGGATATGTTATGATATGGTTTGGTTATGTAGGGCAGCATTTCCCAAACTGTGTTCCGCGGAACCCTAGGGTTCCGCGAGGTGACGACAGGGGTTCCGCGGAAAACTTTCAGTGTGAATAGAATTTTTCATTGGAGACTTTTTGCTTAACATCTGCATGTAACTTAATAAGGAAGAAAGGTAAACAAAATCGTAACATTTTATTTTAGCGTCGTAAATTACCCATGTTAATAAATAACGCAAAAAATTATTCTCCATGGCAAATCTGGCTAAGCCTCGTTAGCATCGGTAGTAGAAGCGAGATTTGTGAAAAAAAGTTCGTTTCATTGTGAGCTGGACTGATGAAAAATTTTCTGTTTAGCTGGGAACTCAATTGATAAAATAAATCATGCTTAAATGGAAGTTGGATTGATGAAAAGGTGTCCTCCTTGTGCAATGAAGAAAAGATGCAAAGGAAGAAAAAAATTATGCGTAAATAGAAGCTGCATGGATAGAAATGAGAATTTTACTTGACATGGAACCTCATTATTCCCGCTTTCATTCCGGTGGAAATCCTTTCAGCATTTTCGCTTCCATTTAAGCAGAAATCTCAACATCAATCCAAGTTTTTGTAATGTAGAATTCTTTACATCGTTCTAGTTCCCTGTTAAACACAAATCTTTTCATCAATCCAGCTCCCAATTAAATATAATTCTTTTAATCCAGCTTCCATTTATGCAGGATTCTTTGTTAAATACATGTTTCAAACAAGGGCAATAATTTATGATGCTAAAATAAGATTTTACCTAAAGAGAATTCATATTTGTCATTGTCACAGAGTTCCCTCCTTGTTCGGATTATCAAAGACGGGCTCCTCTTGACTATCGCTCAAGTCAATGCTCATATAAGAAACTTTAATAAAAACTGGAAATTAATATGTACATCGAAGATATAATAAATTATCAAATGTTGACGAGAACGGCAGCAAAGTGTCCCATTTCTCTACTCAACACCGACCAGAGGATCCTTACTGTTCTGTTCCACAGCTATTCATGCTGTGCCTAAAATCCTCTATACAATTAAGGGGGCCTTTAATCTAACCTAAGCTAGCCTAGCCTAACCTAACCTAAGATCCTCTATACAATTAAGGGGGCCTTTGATGCTGGGCTTCAAAGTGATTGATATGGGGGTAGATTTGCTTCGACGTCGCGTTAGTGTCTATTCAGCCTCATGACGGCGTGCATTTATAACAGTTCTGTTGAATGGAACGTTAGCACTCGGGAACTTGTTTTTTTCTGGTTTCCGGCCCATCGCCCCTTCTGGCATTCCACGCCTGCGTGTGTACAGGTGATCGTCTCCCAGATCGCCATTAGGGTCGTCGATAGGGTCGTCTGTGTCATCGCGGTCATCCGACGTTCACCTGTTGCCTCCCATCATGACAGTCATTGTCATCGATATTTATGTTAGGGCTATTATTAATCTAGCTTAATCTAGGCCTAAACCATTCTCAGGCGTTGTACCTACAACAGAATATGTTGGTTTTGGACGGGATTCCGCAAAATATTTTGAAGATCAAAAGGGTTCCGCGGCCAAAAAGGATTGGGAAACGCTGATGTAGGGCATGGTATGGCAAGTTTAAGTTTCATTCTGAATGGAATGGTAGGGTATGGTGAGGTAGGAAAAGTAGAGTATGGTTGTGTAGGGTAGGTATGGCATGTTTAAGTTTTGTTCGTAATGGAATAATAGGGTATATTAGGAAAGAGTAGGATTGGGTTGGGTATGGCAGGGTGTGGCATGTTTAAGTTTAGTTCTAAATGCAATTGGAGAACTGACTGAACTCAGAGGTCAGTCAACTTATTTGAGTGTAATGTTTTTTTAACTATAAAGTTTTAAACTGAATTCTCTGTTCGATGGGCAGCCATTGCAATGGGCATATTATGGGTGTAATGTGGTGAGACTTAAGGGTTTATGTTTTGGCTCTTGTGAGGACAACGAGCGCATTAGTGTTAGATGGTGATATTTAAGGTTTTATATGGCTCTTACCAGAGAAGTTTTAACCATTTTACGTTTTTGTAAATGAGAATTTTTTACGTTTTTGTAAATGAGAATTGATCCTATGAAAGGAAGGAAACTAATTAAACTGATGGTTATATTTTTATTCCACTACATTGGAATTTATTTAGATCCTTTGCTTGCACAGAACAATGTGAACTAAGAAAGCATAAACTCTATGAAGAGTTATTTTTATGGTACAGAGTCTGTTGATGTGAACCATGAATTGAAAGACTTTGCATGTTGTAGATTGATTGAGATTTGTGGCTGTCATATTGAATTAAAAGAGTAGAAGACGATGAACGCATGCAATTTATTTTACTCTTATTATCATGTTGCCAAGTTAAAAGAGAAGGTGCAAGATTAAAGCAGACTTTTCTGTTGTAATTGAATGAATTTCCTTTTATTTACAGGTGAGATTGATCGGTGTCTGAAAAAGGTCACAGAAGGAGTAGAAGTATTTGAAGACCTCTGGCAAAAGGTTTGACTACATCTATATACATAACTATATATAGTGTATAACTAAAATTATATATATATATGTGTGTGTGTTTATATGCATGCATGCAGTTGTTATTCATTCTTCTGCTTGTTCTTATTCACCATAAGTGCAATTGTAAGTGCTCTATTGCACTGATATAATGCCTCTACAATTAAATATGACAATATTAAAGAACAGTTTTCAATGGCTGCCGATGGAATTGATGGCAAGAAGAGCACAGAAGTGCTGACATTGTAGTTGCCTTGCTACTGCGCTTTACGACAGAGTATTTCCATTCACCTAAATGTGAACTATTCAGGGGGTGTGGACCCCATGAATAGTTCATGGAAAAGTGCAAACCACAGCGTGTAGGACTGGTTTCAGATGTTTAACTTGAAGAAGATGCATTCTCACCTTGTAGTAAGAGGACAATACTCAACTACTCTTCCTAAACTGTATTTTCCATTTAAAGTTTAGATACATCTACCAAAAATGTGCACAATTAGCAAGTTTTATTTTTGACATTGCAAGAATTCTTTTAATGAAGGCATTAACAAACTGACAATGAAATGTAGGGATGAACCAAAACTTGGTACGGAACTTGGCTTGGTTCAATTTTCTTGGTACTCAGCAAAACTCTGACTCGGACAAACAATTGGTCCAAGTAGTAATCTTTTCGATTTTCTGTTTCATAAACAAAAACCACATTTTTTTATTTACAAAAGGACAATCGACGTAACGAAAGGTACAAAATACTGTTATTTCTATTTACAAATTGACACTTGACCTAACTAAAGACACAAATACTGCTACTGTTAGTGCTTGCAAGTTACTACTTCCTAGTGTTAACTAAGGCAAAACTAAATAATTTATTAAAGTTGTGCAATCTGCCGATCCAAACATCAAGACAATGAGACTTTTAATAAATGTTCGAAACTCGGACTCGGCAAAATTCAACTCGTAAAACTCGTTACTTGGACTCGGCAAGAAATTCAAACTCGGTTCATCCATAATCATCATTGTCATTGGTGTGGCACATCGGCCGATCGGTTAGATCAGTCAGACCGTAACGTTCAGTGTGTGCTGAGCACGTGGGTTCGAGCCTCGTCCGGGCGTCACTGTGTAAAGACCTTGAGCAAGTCCTTCGCGCACCATTGCTCTGCAGTACAACTGCAATTGAGTCGTTGAGGCATGTGTATGCACTTCTGAGCAAAAAGATGTTGGAAGAAGGGTGGTATCAAATTTCGGGAAATGAAATAAATTGTCGCTTCCTGATGCATTATCATACATGCTTGTCCTTAACCTCTGTGGTATGGGTTTGATTCTGCATGAGTTGCTTGAAAGTAACAGATCCTATTTGAAGCCGACGAACTTGCAGAGTTTGTCTGTTTGTTGAGTTGTTGTATTTATTCCAGACTGTTCTCTTTAGTCGGAGTTGAGTCAGAGTGCTCTTGACTAGGTGACCTTAATGGAGTGCTATTTAAATCTCCTAACTCTCCTAAGAATAAATGAATGATTTGAGGCATATGATACCTTTGTGATCATGTTAACATTATTTATTGCAGACTCATAATAAATGACAAGTTTCATTTTGACTAGAATTCTGATTAGGGACATGGATTTAAAAATTAAGTCAGATTTGGAAAATAAATCCATAATTGCACCGCCTCTTATATGGCATTTGGTACATTATTCTAATATTTGGCTAAAGTATGTTAAGATTGCATGATGTTTTAAGTCTAGGTACTTATTGGAGCAGTGCATATGCTTTGGGCGGATAGTGGTAGGTGTAGGGTAGATGTGACACCACCTGGGGCCAGCTAGGAAGACTTAGATGGAAGTGTCTGCAGATGACAGAATGACACTCTGTCTTACTTCAAAGGTCCCATATAGGCAAAGAACTCACTTCTGTCAGCACTACCATCTGTTACCCCGGTCCAATCCAAACCTGTACAATCCTTTGCAAAAGGGGTGATAAAGTGCAATGTGTTATTCGAGTCCTTTACAGACTGCTTTTAGTCTGGCTACTTTCCTTTCATCTTGCATTTGGTATTTAAACTTTTTGTTTCTAGCAGTATTAACCTATGATTAAGTTATTCATTTTTTAAAGATACAAAAAAGAAAAAAAGAAAGCAATTATATAATCAATCAATCACAACACGGGTTACTGCAATTTATATAGCGCCTCTTCAGGATGACTATTCAGGGGCGCTCTTGACACAGGCCCGGTCAAAGAGGAAAGTCTTGTGAAGTTTATAGAAAGAGCCAGACAGGTTGTGCAGGAGAGAGAGTGTAGGTCAGATGGGAGGGAGGCTGTTCAAAACACTGAGACCCACAATTGTAAAAGCTCAATTCTGTAATATTTTTGTTTCTGTGTTTTGTTGGTGTTCAAAATTTTTGTGGTGTTCGAAACAGCAATGTAAGTGGTAGGATGTCTTTGATGGTGATAATGGTGATTGATTATGTAGGTAATGATGATTGTGGTAATCCAAAACTGGGTTGAACGTGATTTGGAAAGACTTGTTGCCTTGAAACAGGTTTTCTCTTCTGATAACGAAGATGGTTTATGGCAAGAAGACTTCGTGACTTGAACATTTCAATAGTTTATTATACTGAGAGTTTAAGGCTGCCGTTAGAAATGATTTACAAATATTTAGTCATAATGCAGTGGTAGTAGAAGATTAATTTTGCTGAAGAAAACGTTTTTAATAGCTGAACAGTGATTAATATACCTATTTTGGTTGTACATGTAAGTCTTTCTTTTGTATAATTCTAGAGTAAACTGGCTGCTAAGGTGTTTTGTTACTGATGAATAGACTCATTGCACTTGAATTTAATAGGTTTATTTAATAAACTTGACCTTAATACTGAATGTGTGAAACACTTAAAATGGTTTTTATGTTAAACTCTGTTGTGTACATTGTCTTCCTAATATTTACGTTACAGTATGTTATATTCAATTGACAGCGAATTAATAGACATTAAGCGCCCTTGTGGCTGCGTTACGGTGCTTTAGAAATCGTCCATTTAATAATAATTATATAAGAGGCATTATATAAGTTAGCACTGACCTCATGTTATCTGGGTCGGGTTAATTTGGTTATACAGTGTGGTTACTGATCCTAGTTTTCATTGGCAGATGTCATCATTTCACAATTCGTTTGGCATATTATATCAAAAGGTTTTTGCATGAGTGAATTCCTCTTTAACAGTGGCTAAGGGTGTGTATATAACAATGGTGCTCTAATTAACGTCTTTGAAGCCATCAAGAGACTAGTTTCACATCTGTTGTTAAATAATATTAACTGCACTGAAGCTGATTGATTTGAGAAATAGCAGTCCTTAGGTTGATTTAACATGATGGAATGGTCTAGGACTAGCTTCACAGCTGGTATACTATCACTGGGGAGGTAACTTTCAGGGGATTCGCAAAATTCTCGAATTTTGGATACTATCACGAATTTTAACGTTTTCCCGTGAATGTCGCGAATTAGACAGTTTTTTGTGCTGCTCGTGTTTTTAATGTGGTATAGGTAAAACTTCTAAACAATAGTTACGATTTCGTGTGCGAAAATATTTGGTGGCTATAGAGGGAGATGTTTAGTTTTAGCCCAGTACGTTTCAGGTGAGCAACGAGCGGCGATCTACTATTTTGCAGAACATGCAATGTGCTCGTCGAATTTAATCGGAGGCACAGATGCTCTAAGCCTCTGAATAAGCACCGTTCACATGAGCAAGGCGCAGAATCTCGAGAGTGGAAAGGCGAAAAGGGACAGATTGCAGCCTGCTCTTTCAGCTGTGTTTTCAAAGCAGACAGCACAGCAACAACACCAGCTATGATAGGCATGAATCGTTGCTGATTATACTCAGTTATTGACTTATTTAGTGTGTTACTCGCGAATACTCTGCAAATTCTGTGTTTTTGGCCGGAAATTTTTCAATTTTCGACCTCAAAACATTTACAGCCCTAGCTATCATCTTGTATTTATAGTGTCATATGCATGTCTTATTTGCATATATGCATGTATGTATATATTTGATGTATGTATATATGTATTGTATGTATGTATTTGTTGTATGTATGTATGCTTGTATGTATGTATGTATTTGTTGTATGTATGTATTAAGGCATAACCAGAAATCGCCTCGAACATTCGCCTTGGCCAAATATTGGACTATTTGGAAGTATTCGCCTCGACAAATATTACACCCGCAAATAGCTAAAAATGGGTTTTTTGGTAAAATTATTATTTTTTATAAAATAATACTTTTTCATCAAATAAATTTAGGACTAACAGACTTACTGATAAGTTATTGATTAATTAAACAAAGAATTTAACATTCCATTGAATTTTATTTAAAATAATGATGTTAATTTATATATTTAATTTCTGTTGCGTTGCCAAGGTGGCAACCAAATCAGTAATTTTCCCGTTTGAATTGGCTCCACCCACTTTCTGGTAAACATTAGAGAGTATTTAAGACGTCGTTGATAACTTAATATTTCAAATTTTATAACAAGGTTTTGCATTATTTCACAAATAAAGTTATTAAATAATAAATATATTGTTATAGCCTAGAATGTGACAATACCCTATATGAAGCATATTGCTATAAATTCTTCATTGACTATAGATAGTTCTCTGTAACTGTGCATGTGGCAGGTTAACTGTGCTTTGCCCCCGGATGGTACTCGCTGGTAGTGGCGGCACTGCAAGGAAGCAAAATACCCAATTGCGTGCCAAAAGAAAGATAAAAGGTCAATTTTAATGAAATAGTTATTATGGTACATCTTTCGATGTGTTTTAAACGAACATGTGTGGAACATGCGTATTGCCGCTATTTCGTACCAAATTTTCAAGGCCAGCGCCGCCACTACTCGCTGGCCAGATTTGCCGCTACTATTCGGTTCGTACCCGGATCCGGCAAGTAGTGAATCCAGATACTCGGATTCAGTACTCGGTGGAAATTGACTACTCGGTTATGCCCTAGTAAGTATCTGTCTTGATGACAGGTTGGATGAGGACTTGCTTTGTAACATGCACTGTGTAGATTCAATCCTTTCCAGTTATGGACATTGTGGTGAAAATCCTTTATGCACAGACAACTGTGCTCAAGGAAAAGCAATACTTGTTTATTACTCATTAAGCGTTATCCGTGGATCTTAAGATACTTTTGGCTTAGTACAAAGCTCACAATTGAAAATCTTCCCACAGAACACCATATTGAACCATCCATGTTGAACTGGTACATGAGACACAACTATACCCCATGTGGGCTATAAAATTTTATGTTTTGCCATAATGTCAGTTTTTGGTAGCACATTTGTTGCTATATGCTTAAATTACAGAAAATTTCTTGTAGGGTTCAAAGGGGTCTTCGACTTAGATGTTGATGCGAATTCTGTTGAAATATAAATACAACAATGTAATCAAACATTATTGATGCCATTAAATATATCATGTGATGCAGACTTATGTCGGTAACTCGGTTAAGGATCTCGGTTGGAGGTCAGGGTGAGTTGATCCAAGTTTTCTGGCTCCCAATTAATGTACCAACTTGTTTTTAGGTGCTGCCCATACGTATTTACAAGAGCTCTGTTGCTCTACCGTGGGCGTGCAGGGATGACGTGCTCTCCGCTCTTCTATGCAGGTTGAACTCCTTGTTCCCCGCACGCCAACTACTATTAGACAGCATAGCACTTTCTCTGTTGTTGGCCCAATGGCTTGGAATGCGCTACCATTATCGTTGCGTCTTATGCCTAGGGTTCATTCAGATGGATTTTACAGTACCCTTGAGAGTTTTCTTTTCAGTCAGGGTTGAGTCGGGAGCACTCCTGTGTAGTAACCTTGAAGGGGCGCTATATAAATTTTCGCAATGATTGAACGAATGAATGAATGAATCATTTTATATAGTTTATGACTTCACTATGCCTGCCAGTGTGTCACCCAATTGTTCTGTTACTGTGTAGCTCGGTTTTTTTATGTATCGTTTGTTTTATCGATGAAGCAGTACCGCTGATATTGTGCAGTAGCACTACTTTCATGATGTATGCTTATTATTGCATTGGATTTGTTTTAATTGTAATTTAAATATTCAGCCTGGTATATTTTAGGTCCAGGGAGCCACTAACTGTAATACAAAAGAGAAGCATGAAGCTGATCTCAAGAAAGAAATTAAGAAACTGCAGGTCTGTTGTAGATTCCACTTAACCTGATAATCTTGCTGTTGGTGTACTTTTTTTGTACAGGCCTGCTTATTTTTCCCGCATTCACGGTGGGTTCACTCTTATCATGGCCGAATTCCTTACTTTACCTCTACATTGTAAGCACTGTATACGGTTTATGTTTTATATAGATCTGCTGTTGTTTATGAGTGCCAGAGTGACTCTTACAGAGGCACTTTGCACACTTGCTTTGTGATTGACTTTATCCTGTAATGATCTAAAGTGACCTTTAATGTCTTTAGTGCACTTTGAAACAATCCTTCAAACTCATCAACACTTTTAAGAGGTTGTTAGGATAGGTGCTATATAAATGTTGCAAGACAAATGGTTATTGTCTGACTGGTGTATGCATGTGGGTGTGTGTGGGTGTGTAAGTGACATTGATTGATCGATTGCAAGATTTATTGTCAAGAAGTGCTGGCTGTTTTCAGTGTAGTGCCTTGTAACCATGCAACAAATTTAAAACTGAATTGACACTAATTATCAATTATTAAATCAATCAAACCTGATATGTCACCTCTTCAAGAAATCTACTCATAGGCGCTTCTAGTCCAACCTCAGTCAAATAAGACAGATTTCTGAGTCGAATATAAATGGGATAGAGGGTTCCCAGGTAAGAAGCAAGGATCCAATGAGAGGCTATTCCAAGCACAACCGAAAAGGGACGATATTGCATCATTGAGGTCCAAGAGAAAAGGACAACAAGAAGACCTTGTAAGGCAGAGCACAGAATCCTGCCAGCATTTATACTTGCTGCAACAGGACAATAAAGCTCCTTAAGGTAAGTAGGTGCTGCGCCACAAAGGTAGCGCCAGACCACGGAAGAAATATGAAATGCAATGCGTTGGGGAATGGATGACCAACGTAACATATCCTGCATATAAAAATTAAAGGTGTGTTGTTTGGGGTGGCTGATGCTCATTTTGTTTTCCCTTAGTATGAGTGAAAGATAGCATTAGTATTGTGGGTGTAATGTTTGAGTCAATTGGAGATGGAAAGATGAAATGAATAGGAAATTATGGTGGAAAAGAAATGAAATTTGATGAATGGAGATGAGGAAAAGACTGGACTAGATTCGGTGCCATGATCGGACTGTACCTGCTGTTACGGGTACATGGTGCCCTCTTGTCACCGAGGAATGTAGTTTTATTCTTATATCTGTTTTGAAGTCAACACAGCAAATCCAATTACACTGCCCAAGAATGAGTTGAGAATTTATTACATTACCACAGGTAGCATTGGGCGAAAAGGAAATGAGATTATTTTCTTCCCATGCACTGTTATTGCTTTTCCGCAACATAGTTTTGCCTAGTTACACGAGTAGCATTAAACACCTTTTGTTTTCAGCTGTATCTAGGCTCATAGAGCATAATTATAAAATTTGTTTTGCACAGTATATTGTCAGAAATTTTCAATTATCTGTTCCACTAAGGAGACATAGATGAGCATGGGGATTAAATTACCTTAATTAAATAATTCTGGTAAGATAGTCTGTAACATATTTGATTTTAATCCATGCTCTTAGTTGTTTGTCTCATTTTGCCGAACACTTTTTTCAGAAACATATGCGAAGAACATACATGTATAAGTTAAACCTTAGAGATTTTCAGAGTTTGAATTTCTTGCCGAGTCCAAGTAACGAGTTTTACGAGTTGAAGTTTACCGAGTTCGAGACCGAGGCCGAATTTCAAATATATTAAAAAGTCTCACTCTCTTGATGTTTAGATTGGCTGTTTGCACAACTTTAATGAATTATTTAGTTTGGCCTTAGTTAACACTAGGAGTAGTAGCTTATAAGCAATAACAGTAGCAGTATTTGTGTTTTTAGTTAGGTCGATTGTCGTTTTGGAAATAGAAATAACAGCAATTTGTACTTTTAGTTACGTCGAGTGTCGTTTTGTAAGTGAATAAATCTGATTTTCGTTTTCAAAATCGAAAATCGAAAAGATTAATACTTGGACCAATTGTTTGTCCAAGTCAAGGTTTGCTGAGTACTAAGAAAATTTTACTGAGTGAAGTTCCAAATTGAGTTTTGGTTCATCCCTATTAAACATATATATATATATTACCTATATATATATATATATATATATGTAAATTAAGAAAACAGTCAGTTTTGGTTAAGACATTGGTTATCTCAGCCGTGTAGTGGTTAGCATACTTGACTCAGCTGAGAGGTCAGTGGTTAAAATCCCTATCAGGGGAGAAATTTGTTTCATATTTTATGCTCCACTTGTGCCCCCTAGTCAGCTCAGCTAAAATGAGTACACTGACTGTACACTTCTGATGAGATGGCGAAGGAGAGAACTGGCCACCCGCCCTCATATGCCAAGGCTAAGAAAATGAAGTCGCTAACAATTCATACCTGTGGCTGCACTAGGACTGTTGTAATTTAAGGGGACTGCTCTGCTTTGTCTTTTATGTATGCGATTGACTTTAAAAATTTTCTTCTGACGTTTTTTCCAGCGGTTGCGAGATGGAATCAAAACGTGGTTGGCTGCGAGTGAGATCAAAGATAAGAAACCCTTGCTTGATTCCAAGAAACTCATTGAAGTTGTAAGTGCCTCAGGAATCGCACCATTTTTCCAAATTCTGATTTGCGTTGCTGCAGCGAACGTTTCCGTCTTGTATGATGTGATGATCAATGGAAATATTATTCTTGTGTCTTGCTGTATTTGTCTGTCTTGGTATGTCTGTGTATTTGTCCATTTATGTGTCTATCTGTCTCTTTCCCTCTGTTGTCTCCTAATTAGGCAAACTCAAGTGAGTACACATGAATTGAGAAGAGGAAATTGAACTATTTGTACTGGCAATGTGATGGATTAATGAAGTATAAGTAATGATTTCACATTATTCAATCAAACTTTCAATCAAACTTGATATAGAGCCTCTGCAAGAAATCTACTTAGTCCAATCTTTAGACAGATTTCAAAGTGGAATAGAAATGGGATAAGGAGTTGAAGATAAGAAAAAGATATTACTTGTAATGCCATTATTGATAAGAAGACATATAATCCACAAATTAAGGCCAGACAGTGTAAAAAAATATGATACTTCTTTGATGTCCTGATCATTACGCAAACAGCTGTAATGCTATATTGCGAATTGATCTTCTGGATATTCACCTGATGACAAATTTGGATTTCATGTGCAATCATTTGACATCTTTTTCATTATTTATTATTGTTATTTATTAAATTTTCGATGCACGCACGTTCGCTGTGTGCATTTATGTATATATATGTATATGTAATGAATTGGTGCTGATCAGTTGAATTGAAGCTGCATTCTGCTGTTCTGTTGATTAGCAAATGGAGCGGTTTAAGGTTGTCGAGAGAGAAACGAAGACGAAAGCGTATTCCAAGGAAGGGCTCGGAGCAGCGACTAAGGTTGATCCGAAGGAAAAGGAAAAAGAGGATATTATAACCTGGCTTTCGGTGTGTTCAAAGGCCAACTTATATTACTTGTCGTTGACTAAGAATGATTTTATTAGATGGGGTTTCGCTGACTTTCTAGTTTTTTCTTTCGTTAGTATTGTTCTGCTTGCATGCTATTTTACTGTGTGATAGTCGGTTATAACTGGAATAGCCTCCATCTTGAGATATTTGCCCTCCTAACCATCGATACTACACATGGCTTTCTTCAACATCTGAAGGCTTGTTGATGGGTCTGGGTTTGGAGTGCTTCTGAGAAGACATGTTGATGTGGCTCTATGTAAATGCACTCTGAATGTATGAGTGACCACTCAGATGAGTCTGGGATTCTATCGGCTTGTATGCAAGTGTGGAGTTACATTGGAGTCTGTTTCAATTCGATATCTGTTGACATATGCTGTTATTCAATGTCGGCTCAGCGCCACATCTCAGAGCTTTTTACACTGGTCTCTATCTGTCCTATCTTCCGTCAGTGGCATTTGGCATCCCATGGCCAGTTCGTGGTCCCGCGCTCTCGCTCGTCACCATGAGCTGGACATACCTTTTCCTCTGTGGTTCCGTCTCTGTTAAATAATCTGCCATCGGACTGTTCGAACATACATCAGAAACATGTTTAACACGATCATTTTTGTGTTCGACATTTCTTCTGGTGATTCTTGGGTTGCTGAACCATATTGCCCTAGTGAGCCTGGGGCAATATGGTTCAGCAACCCAAGAATCACCAGAAGAAATGTCGAACACAAAAATGATCGTGTTAAACATGTTTCTGATGTATGTTCGAACAGTCCGATGGCAGATGGCAGTCCGATGGCTGCTAGTGAGTTACTGAAAGGGCTCTGTGCAAGTACTCTGATATATACGTTCATACATGCATATATGCATGCATACATACATACATACATTACAATTAACGTGCATAAAATGTTTGTGTGACAAACATTGATATCGAGAATTCGTATAATGTTTTATTTACTCATTATCATTTTGCTTTTGTGATCTTAATTAATGACAAATTTCTCCTAAAGCGTTTTATTGAACTTGATTTCTCTTCCTCTTCAGCATTCGATTGATGACTTGAATGTTCAGATCGACCAATTTGAAAGTGAAATTGAGAGCGTGCAGGCACGAAAAAAGAAACTGGACCGGGATGTGAGTTTAAAAGATTTTGCTTCATCTTTTTTTCCTATAAAGCATTCATCCACGTTGCTTTCAGGCAATTGCATGATTATTTGTCTAACGGATTGTTGCAACTTATGTAATATTTTCTTTCATCAGATGCAGACTTTGTGTTTTCATATAATGTGTGATTGTTATGCAATCGACAGAAGCAAGATCAAGTGGAGGTGTTTCGAAATTATCTGGAGAAGCATCGCTTTCATATCGATAAGTTGGAAACGATCATGCGGCTCGTAGACAACGACGCTCTACAACTTAGCCAGGTTTGTCTAGCATGGGAATCTGTTTCTATGCCTTACAGTATGGTGTGGACTAGTACAGTCTTTGGAGAACATGCCTTATCAGACACTGTCGCAAACCACACAGCTCATAATGTGGAACAATGCTTAAAAGTCAATAACTACACTAGTTGTGTGTAGGTGTATGTGTGTAGGTGTATGTGCGTAGGTGTGTGTAAGTGTGTGTGTGTTTTTGTGTGTTTGCTGAACACCATCCTGGAAGTGGCCTTTACATTACACTGCCTTTCTGAAGACGTTGAACAGCCGACAGATATTTAGCATTATGTCGGTACCACTGATATTATTTGTTTGTTTGTTCTTTATGAAAAGCACTATGTAGTTGACAGTCTTGTCTTTCAACTGAGATATTGTTTCTGTCGTCAGATAACGACCATAAAGGAAGATGTTGAGCATTATATCAAGTCCTGTCGTGATCCGGATTTCGAAGAGAACGAGTTTATCTATGAAGACCTGAAGCTGGAGGAGGCTTGCGCCGCTCTCGGCAGCAAGTTGGCAGCAATGTCGGTTCACGACAACGACGACCACGGATCAAACGTGTCAGACTTGTCACTGCAGAACAGTAGCTCACCATCTCCTAGTCCAAGTATAGCAGCTCATTCCAAGGTGGGCAGAGCATAAGTTTAACTTAATCTAATCTTTAAACATTGCTGCAATTGCATCATCTCTTTCCTAGGTGGGCAGAGCTCTGTTGTAGCCTGATCTATAATCTTTAGTATTAATTACAGTGTTGTGGTCCTAGTATGACTGAGCTCTGAGCTAGTCAATAATCGTTAGGGTTATTTACAAATTACAGTTTTGTAGTTTTAGTATAGCTGTTAATGCCAATGTTGTTGGATTTCTATTTTACTAATACCTTGTCAGTCACCTGTTCTTAGTGCAGCAGCTGAATCAACAGTTTCGTGAAGTTCTCAGCTCCTGAAGTCTCTCTCTGTTGATGATACTGTGTGAATTGTCAACATTACCTTGTGTTTGAATTTCCAAAGTAGAGCTGTACCAACTAATCTATTATTTGAATAATCAATATGACTAAAAATACTCTGCACCTATTTCAAAAAATCATGTTCCTTAGTTTTGTTGACTCGACAAGTCCACCAGATGTACCGACAGACCGTCATCATCCTACGGGGGCTGTGCATAGTATTTGACAACCACCGACCAATCATTTGTATAACTGCGAGCTCAAGTGCAAAAACACGTGCTTGCATTGCGATAGGTCTATGTTTTGGAAACAAGCATTTTTACTAAACATATTTTGATTTATTTGGCTTCATAATTGGTATTGGGTGTTTCAGTTAAGGCTATATGCGATGTAGACAGAAAGTGATATTGATACAGCTGTACTCTAGAGTTTTTATAGCTAGATGAGTTGCAGAGAGAACAGATTTATAGGGTTGTGTGATTGAGAGGTTGATTAACTTATTGGTTGCATAGTGACTGATTGACTGACTGGTTGATTGATTTATTGATTGATTAATTGCAGGATATGCTGGAGGAAGACACTAGGACGCGGCTAAAATCGCAGTCTGAAGAAGTGGTATGAAACATGCAATTCTTGTCTATATCAGATGCTGATGAAACTCTGTAAAATTTAGAATCTGATTTGTTTGAGCTATGCTATAGAGACTTTATAAATGAATCGCCTGAACTGAACATGAGATTTGATAAATTGCCGGTTTCACGAGTTTCAGTTTTAATTTTTTTATTGTTTTTTTTTTAAATTAATTTTGGTCTACCATAACCTTGAGTTTTTTGTTAAGAAATGTTTTAGTTTTCGTCTACAAAAACAACACTACTGCCTAGGAATAAAATTCTTTGATGGCCGAACCATGTTTGTATACATGTCAAGGTGGACTCTCGAACGAGTTGTAGATGAAGAAGGATGTGAGTGATTGGTTGACTGAATATCATCTGTTGCAAAAGAATTATAGACGTGGCTGTCGGCGATGTTTGTAGAATCACAGTTCCCGAAGTAGCAGCAGTTCTTTGCAAAAGCAGAACTCCCTGGTCAATGCCAATTCATTCAATGCAGGCAGCAGCAGCGTTGGTGGCGGCAGCGGAGGCGGAAGCGGTACCAAGGCTTCCCAATCACCTTCCGTCTGGCAGGCAGCAGTCAGTTTTTCCAGGTAATTCTTAGCAGCTTTACATTATTTTAATTTTTATCCAAACATCTAAATGATTAGTATCTACAGACAGCTGTAGTTATGATAATGAATCATGTTTTTTAATATTCCGAACCTACTGCTCGGTCCTGTTAGCGGGACCCACCGATCCCTCAGGATTTTTTTATCTTTTATATTTCCTCTCTACTGTTTTGTTATGTGTTTATTGTTATTATGTTCTACGGTTGAGGTGATAATAAAAACATTTGGTTATGGTTAACCTGTTGTTTTGTCACTTGAAGATTTGTTGTTGTGTTCTTGTTTGAAGTGGAATTTTTATTTATTATTATGCATTTATTTTGTGCTTTTGTGGTATGACTGAACCACATCAGTCTGTGGAACTGAGTGGTTGTACCTAGTTAGGCACTTACTGAAGGTCCCTTCACAGTAACTATCTCAGACAGGGAACAGAGGCCACAATCACTGTGTTAAAATGTGAGTGCTCTGGCCATCTGGCTAACAATTGATGCTTCGATCCATGGACCATACCTCCAACACCAATAGAGTTGTGAGTAATTGATTGAGAGAGAATGCAAATATGGGTTGGGAGTGCTTCTGAGTAGTTATCCTAAAGGGTGCTATATAAATTGCATAGATTGATAGTTACATAGATAGATAGATGGAAAAGCATAGTAAATAATAAAAATTCTTATCTTGGAAGTATAATGATTACAGATACAGGTACTGTATTAGTACTAAAACTTTTCGGCAGGTTCGCTTGTCCAATGTCATCACTTCTCTCTGTTCTGAGCCTCCTCGTTCATCCTCTTGTAGCCGCCCTTTTTCATCATCCCATCCAAGATCTTTGTTCTTGGTCTTCCTCTGGTAATAGTGATCAATAATTATAAATTATGCTATTAGTGACAATAAGTAGTGCACTACTACAGTGTCTTCATTTAGTTTTGCATTGTTTATTTATTGTTTCTTCTGAAATTTGATACTACCCTTCTTCCAAACTGTTTTGCTTGGAAGTGCATACGCCTCGACGCCGCAGTTGCAGTTGTACTGCAGAGCAATTGTGCGCAAAAGATCTGCTCAAGGTCCCTGCCCACTACAGTGACGCTTCGGACACTGAGCATTACAGGCCGACCGCTCTAACCAATCGGCCACCATGCCACACAAATGCACACATTGTGTGTAGTGGTAATATTAATATCTGTTATTATAACTAGTAATATTGAAGAACTACTGTGCCTGTGATTTTGCAGTGGTTTGTCACCAGAAGGAGCTCTATCCACAACGATGGCAACCCAAGTGTTCGTTCAGAACTATGCGCAGGCGGCCAGTGCGAATCACACGGGCAGTAACTCCACACAAGGTTAAAACCATTACAGCGTTCGTACAAGTCAGAGATATTGAGTGTGCAGCAGTAAATGAGATTTACTGGTATGTATTAAATGAAAGAGAGCCAGACGAATTGGTCAGAGTATGATGGATAATATGTCCTCTCATCGTTATCTCAATCCTTCTTGATCTTTCAGAGGAGTTGATCATCTCATAGTTGAGGACTCGTACAGGCCAGATTACCTTTTGTCTTACATTCTTCTGTCTTACATGCATAGTGCTTGACTATCACTGATTACTGTTGTGGCACATCACTAATTCCAGATATGTACCGCCAGCTCTATCATTTCAGACACTAATCATGGATGCATATGAAAATATATAAATCTGGAGATTTATGTTTTTCTAGATACATGTCTGTATAAATGTAGCATAACTTAAATGTCCAGAGTAATTTTTGGTAAGAATTTCCAGTCTTTTTATGCTTTATTCTCATCGCCGTTAAAACTGACGTTCCACAATAGTTTTTGCAGTTTGTTGCCAAGAGTCTATGTTTGAGACATCAGATGAGCACTTTATGCTGGCTTTTTGGTTGCACTGCCAATGATAGGCTCTTTGTACTCATCAATAATGATTCAATAGTACTTTGTGCATTTACCAGTGGTACAATAATAATACTGATTTATTGATAATGTTTTATTATTTGTATGCTGTGGCTTCATCCTTTTGCAGTACCTTCAACCAAACGTCGGTATACTTAATCTTCTCGTCAAAGGATGACCCTCGTAGTGGGACTACTGTCTTTCTAGGGTTTTCTTCTCCGTTACCCCCTATATTATTGTGCAATATGGGTTGTTATATTTTGTTATGGGAACAATAAATATTATGGTTATAGTTATTGGAACACATATATTTCTCTCTGTAGAGAAAACAAATTCTCGGTCATCGGGAGACCACGTTCGGAGCCAACCAACGACACCTGTTGCATCCCACGTGGCATTCTCAGGCGCTTCGGCACCGAATCTAACTGCGAAGCCGGCGCCATCAGGCGGACACGGAGCAGTGACCTCGCTGAAACTTTCTACAAGTGTGACTTCGACTGTGGCATCATCCCTGTCTCCGCAGCCGTCTTCGGCACCAGCATCTGCATCCGAAACGAATCTGCTTGCGGATTTAACTTCACCCTCAGTTCCGATTCACCTGTCACCTCAGCTTCCGCAGTCAGCGTCCTCGTCTGGCAATCTACAGCTTCTGTTTTCAAACCAGCAGCAGCAGCAGCAGTCGTCGACCATGACGACAGGCTCTGAAGTCAAAGCGAGTGTCAATGGACCATCTAGTGCAGGGCTGCCACTGCTACAAGTACGCATGGCCATTGTCCGTTATCTTCTGTCTGATTGTTCTGTTGAGGAATTGGCGCAGAATAGAGGCGAAAGGAGGGCTTTAGATTGTGCTGGACCAAAGAAGAAGAAGAAGAAGTTATGTGTGCAGTCAGTAAATCTGAATCAAGGATTGATGTTATCAGAGGCTGACACGAAACTATGTCAAGTTCACTTAGCTGGAAATGATACCTCGGGAATAATGAAAGATCTCTATGCAATGCAGTAAAATTCTGAAACATTTATCGTTCTGGTTCATGTCTTCTTGTCTGCAGTTTTTCTGGTATTTATTGTCTGCATCTTTCGGTATTTAGCTTCTGTTATGTATTGAACACCACACAGGTCCATACCTTTTGAGCAGTTTTCTGTGAACATCCCTGTTAACTCAACCCATGCGACATTCTGGTCATAGCTAAGATGCTTCTGTTTTATTTGTCTTAGACATGCACAGCACTTTTGTGAGTCTCTCTATACAAGTCCTGCCACTAACTAAGTAGAAAGTTGGTCCTTTACTATGAAGTGACCTTTCTTGCAGTCAGGTGTAGGATTCTTCTGGGCATCCCATCTGCTGTAAGACCTTTATCTTCATGGATCTGTCGCACTGAGAGCAGCTCTGAATTGTAAACTGTAGGAGGCACTTTACAAATGTCCACAATTATAATAATAATAATAATGCCCATATATAATTATAATAATAATGTTCTATTTACTAATTATAATGTCCATGTAATAATAATAATGTCCATATATAAATAAAATAATTATAATAATAATAATGTCCACATAATTGCAATTATAATGTCTGTATAATAATAACAATGTCCATACAATAACAATGATGTCAATATAATTACAATAATAATGTCATATAATGATAATACATCTTCTGTTCGTCATCCTTCAGATCACAACAGGCTCTGAGATTCTGCTTGGGACGACGAAGACTGGCTCTCAACCTGCGACGCCAAACGATGTTTCGTCGTCGTTGGCGCTTTCTTCTCAGGCTCCGTTGCTCGTCAACGTCAACCTGGCTAGAGGCACCTCGTATTCTTCTATGTCATCTCCTCGGCTTTTCCAGCAGACGTCCGGTTCGCTGTCCGGTTCTTTTCCGCTGCCCTCGAGCCGGTCTCACACTCCGGCGACGTCGACCATCCATCTGAATCCAATTCTTGGAGTGGCACCGCTCGGTCCTCAGCCGCTCGACCACGAGCACGCTCTGCAGCTGCGAATGCTGGAGGCCGCTTCGTACCATCTCCCACTGCCTATGGATTCCCAGCGAGTTCGGTAAGAGTGCAGGTTGCGACTGTCTTGGAACAGTGGCATCTACCAATGGGGGAGGGGGTTGGCGAATGAGGAGGTGGAGGGGTTTTATGCTTTTGACATTAGCTTAGGGGTTGTTGATTTCTGATGATATTATGTCATGGCCTGCATTGCGAGAATTAATACATTTATGTAGTCTCTTATATAAATCAGCCAGAGTGGGGGTTGTTCTAAAATTCTGGCTGGGTAATATGCCAGTGTCTCAGGGTGATCGCATGATGCCGAACATACAGCACTGGTCGGTGTTGTGAATTTTTAAATAGTTTGAACATGGTAGTCTCGATAAGTTCCTGGAAAGCTGGTGTCCATGTTTGTTGTGTTTCCCTTAAAATAATCAGTTGTTGGGTATCAATGGATGTTGGAAGGGTTGAGAAATTATTGTGTTGCTGGGCTTCTGTGTGTGCAGCTTAACGGTTCAGGAATTAATTCAACTCATGCAGGTAACTCATTCAATTATTGTGGAGTATTTGCTGTACTACTGAGGGACAATAGAAATTCGGATTTTTCGTCTGATTCATTTGGGCTGTTATACTTTACAAATGCTTGAAATCAAATTTAAGTGTTTTGTTACAATCATGTTACTTTTTTTAAATTTTATTTGTTCTGAAATTTGATATCGCCCTTGTTCCAGCATTTTTTGCTCAGAAGTGCACCCACGCCTTGACGACGCAATTGCAGTTGTACTGCAGAGCAATTGTGCACAAATGACTTGCTCAAGGTCCCTACACATCGTGATGTGATTATATTATAAGATTGTATAATTCTAATTTGTATAGATTGTACCTCCCTTCGTCACCATATCCAATGCCTCAATACTACACCCAGCTGCATCCATCCGTCGCTGATTCCCCGGAGTTTTTCCAACGGCTTCACCCGGAGACTTTGTTCTTCATATTCTATTACATGGAAGTATGTTGAGCTACTTAAATTCTCCACTTGTCATTTACTTGTTCTATTGCACCATGAAACATCTGGTTGCTGCTCTAAATATTGTGTTGCATGATGATGGTAGATTGAGTTACCTGTTGAATTTCACTTATATAGCAGTATTTTCGATTACTTGTTGACACTTTTACAACGAGTGTGAACTGTGTAAGTACTGAGTGACTGTGAAACATTGCAGGTCATCATAAAAGTTCTACCTAGATTTTTTAAATTGTTTTTCCATAGAGGTAAGTTTTCTTACCTGTTAAGTTTAGTATGAAATTTTGTTTTGAATCGAATCAACTTTTGTATTTTCTATTGTGTGGCCATTTGTTGAATTACCTATTATGTTTAATTTCTTAATTACTTTGTGTGGACCTATGTCTAGGTTCCTGTTTAGTTTGAATTTTTATATTCGATTGCATTGAGATAACAGTATGTCGATATTTTGTAGAAATTTCTTTCTCTAAAGTATTATATTATACTACTATAGTATTAAGAATTTCTATAAGTATAAAGAATCTCTATAGTATTATATTATAATACTATAGAGTATTATATTATCGAATTTAAAAAATTCGCAAAATGCAAAACGATCATAATTACTTAGTATATTATACTGAGTAATTAGGATCGTTTTGCATTAAACACTTGATTCTTAATTATACAAATACTGCATTTGTCAAGTAAGTTTTTGGTGTGTCACCTACTGCTGTGACCTATAGAGGATTTTTATTTTTGTCTTAGGGCACAAAGGCCCAAAACATGGCAGCCAGAGCACTCAAGCAACTCTCATGGAGGTTTCATACAAAGTTCCTGATGTGGTTTCAAAGGCACGAGGAGCCAAAAGTTATTACCGAAGATTTTGAACAGGTACCAGTGATTTTAAGTTTCCTTTAAACTTTCACAATTTACTTGAATTTTTCCACTTCTTAATTTGATTGTTTTCACTACAACTGGTGACTTAACCCTTAAAAATGAGCCTGTACTAAAAGACTGGGTAACCAATTCAACTCAGTAAGTCAGATGGTAGACTGTACTGGGTTGGTTTGTCATTGGTGACTGCAGACCACGCAGCCACATTACCCAGCAAGCAGAGGGATTGTGGCATTATAGTCAAAGGGAATTATGATGATATTGAGAAGTGGATTCGTGTTTGGCAAATGCAAAGGGAAAGGGAAGTCAGTTAAAGGGCATGTGAGTCCATGCTTCCGCTGCATTTCTCTTGAAGCCAGGCATCATCTGAAGCGTACGTCCACAGAGAAGGAAGGAGGGAGGGTAAGGCCAATTGCAGACTTGGAGAGGGGTTTGCAGACATCCTTTATGTTGACCCCCTTACGGCCCATCCGTATATTATGTATATAAAACAGTCGTTATTTTCGGACCCCTTCCCTCTGTTGAGCCGCATACATTTTGTGGACCCCCTCCTTCATGTGTGCGTACATCTGAGCTCTACTTCCCTTATTGTAAAGGTTAAATAGCTAAAGACATCCATAAGACATTGATTTTACCATAGGCTATTTACTTTTTTAAGCGTCATATTTAAGAGCTTTATTTTTTACCCTGGCCACATTTCTACTCTGGTGTTTGCTTGGAATTTCATCTTCTTGGTTCCTAGTGAACAACATTCTTCAGCTCCATAATTCAGATTTCATGACTTTGCATACTTATGAGTGCTCTAAAGAAGTTAATTTAAATTATCTAAAATGCTTTAACTAATTCCAACTAAGGTGGGGTATAAACATGGAGAGGGGTTTGGAGACATCCTTTATGTTGACCCCCTTACGGCCCATCCGTATATTATGTATGTAAAAAAAGTCGTTATTTTCGGACCCCTTCCCTCTGTTGCGCCGCATACATTTTGGGGATCCCCTCCTAAGAGGCTCCCAGCAGTTGACGCTTATACACTAGTGATGCATGGCACCAATATTATCATATTTGTATAGTAGCAATAATATAATAGTTACCTTCCTTTAATTTAAAACTCACAAACCATAGTATTATTTCAAATACAGTAATATTAACCTTGATAAAAAAATACTGATTGGTACTGAAATTGCTATAACATACAATGAATGGTTGTTGGTTAGCGGATTTATCAAATCATGACTCTTGACTTTTGAGATAGCACAGACGGAAAAATGTGGTTTTTTTAATTGAATTTAATTATGCAGAGGATACTATAGGGTGACTCGATAGGTCGAGAACGATTTTGAATGCAGACAAATATATGTTATACACAATATAATATGGAAAGTTGTATACTGGAGGATAGGTTGTTCAAATGAGAATGTTAGGGGAAAAAATTAGATCACTAGCTCACTTATTAAAATTGTAATGCCAATATCCGTGACGTCATCAAATTCGTGCCAAGCAAACGTAAACAAGCAGCATTATCATTGACTAGTGAATACGTCGATTAGGCAATGGCGGCCTTAAATGAATCGCAAATTCGGGCTCAAGCTATTACATTATTGGAAGAAAAGTACAGTTACAGTGTTATAGGAAAGAAATTGGGTCGTTCTAAATCGTGGATTAGCAAGTGGGCCAAACGCTACAAGCAGAGTCCAAACGAGACGCTGCGGAATCGATATCACGGTGGTAGAAAGTCCGCGCTGACTGCTGCCGCTCAAAAACTGATCAAACAGTCTAAATATAGGCGAGGACAGAGTTTGCGAAAATTAGAACGTCGGTTAAAAGACAAACGCCTTGCTGGAAGCAAAGAGACAATCAGGCGTTATATGCAGACGATGCTGAAATGGAAGAGTTTCAAGAGACAAAAAGTCCCAAAGTTAACTGATGCTTACAAAGTTCGCCGAGTAAACTTCGCGAAGAAGTTTAAGGATATTGATTGGTCGCGTGTTATGTTCAGTGATGAATCGCCCTTCAAACTCTACCACGTACCTAACATTAAGAACGACGTTGTGTGGGGATCACAAGAAAGTTCTGTTCCGTGCGCTCCACAGGTGAAGTTCAGTCCCTCAGTTCTGGTGTGGGGAGGCATAACATCTCTTGGATTAACAAAAAACTTCATATCATTCCAGATAAAACTTCAGTCACTTCGAGTTATTACATTAATGAGATACTGGAGAAAGAGGTCAAACCCGCATTCCAGCGAACTGCAGTCTGCGCTCAGTTAACAGCCACAAAAATGTTTCATAATAACGTCGAAGGATTATTTCAACAAGACGGTGCACGTGCACACACATCAAAAGCATCAGTTGAATGGTTGAACAATAATATCGCTGGATACATCTCACCGGGGGACTGGCCACCTAATTCGCCGGATTTGTCACCAATAGAAAATTTTGGAGTGTTATGGCGGCAACTGTTTATGCCGATCCCGAACCCCAGACATTGAACACCTTAAAACATTGGCCTCGTAAGGCATGGACATCGATACCTCTGACAACTCTAAAAAATCTAATCGGCTCGATGCCTAATCGACTTGAGGCTGTAATAAAGAGTAAAGGAAACATTATTAAATACTAAATGATAATTTGTATTAATTAATTATGTGTGGATTAACAATGATGGTCGTATAATATTGTTTTCGGCGTAACTGGACGTTTGCTTGGCACGAATTTGATGACGTCACGGATATTGGCGTTACAATTTTAATAAGTGAGCTAGTGATCTAATTTTTTCCCCTAACATTCTCATTTGAACAACCTATCCTCCAGTATACAACTTTCCATATTATATTGTGTATAACATATATTTGTCTGCATTCAAAATCGTTCTCGACCTATCGAGTCACCCTATAATTACCTGTGATAGTGTAATAGTGTATACTCTGCATAACATTTTCAGATACATTTGAATTACACACTAATGCGGAATTTATTCGACTTTGTTCAATAATTGTAATGTGTAACTGTTTGCTTGTCTAGGGAACATATATCTACTTTGACTACGAGAAATGGGCGCAGCGAAAGAAGGAGGGTTTTGTCTTCGAATATAAGTTCCTCGAAGATCTTAACTAGACTTTGCGGCTGGTTGTTCGTCTGCCAGTTGCCAGGCCTGGTCTTGGTCGAACTTGGAACTGAGCCATAAATTAAGGGGCCACAAATTTCTTGTCAATGTTTCAGCTATCCAACGACCTTAGATTGACGTCTCCATGCAGCTCTGCAATGTATTGCTGACTGTACAGCTGAATATATGAGGACAGGATTCGCAGTGACTCGACTTTTGAGTTGCTGTTGTTCATGGTCTGTGTTGTTTTCGAGATCTAAAGCATTCGAGGGAACATTTTTTGACCATCGACCTTACAATAGCATTTAGCTTATTTTGGCATAATTTTGTTGCTGGCGGATATTAAACCAATGGCAGAACAGGCAGCCGTCTTTTTTCTTCATTTACTAAATGAGCATTCTCTTGCAGAATCAGATGTGATGACTTTCAGGAATATGATTCCAAAATGTTGCTCAGCTTTGCAACGCGACTTTTTTGCAACTCTACCGTGATATGATGAGGTGTGTGCTGTTGGACCCATGGTGTAATGAATCTTTGTTGTGCCTAACAATATAGGTGACAGGTTGACAGTCGTAGAAGTCGGATTGATGAAAAGAATTCTTTGAAATTGGATTGATGACAAAAATATGTGTAGGTAGACGTTGAATTGATGCACAAAATCTATGCTACAACGGCAAGTAATTTCTAGCGCATAAGGCTGGACTATAGAATCTTCGGATTATTGATTCTGTGGACCACAACTTCAGTCCTTCAAACTTGAAGACTATTCAGTGTTTACATTATGCAGGTTCATAGCACGCATGGTTAAGTACTTTGCACATCTACCTTTGTAAACCATTCCTTTGATTTTGGCATAGTGTTGTCAGGTCGGGAGCACCAATGAGGAATTTCTCCTGAAGTAGCGCTATATAAATTCACGATTGCTGTAACTGGACGGCGTTCTTCTGGTAATTTCAGATTCAGATCTGATGCTGTTTGATTGGCTGACTCGTGCATTGGTGTTTCGTAAATGTTTAATCCTATTTCGACCATGAGCTGAGAACTAATGGCAGAAAAAGGTGCTTAATAAACTGGGGATTACTTATATACCTAGGCCATTAAACCTTGGTTATACCTCGTGTGAGCTTTCTGGCATGAAGTTTTTTGTTATGTTAATGATAAAATATAAGCTTTACATACGTAGTTCATCGCGCTTAGAAGTGGCCGGTTTTCAAGGTCTTTGGGTAAGTATTGGAATTGTGGGTAGGGCCTGCATACTAAATGCTATCTAAACTTACATTTATTAAAGGTAAGTGCAGGGCACCAGCATCACAATTTGCAAGCGCTGCGTCTAGTCCAAGAGGTCGTCTGTCGTTTAAATGCTGTAGGGTGATAAGTGGAGTAGCCTGAGGCATGAGTGAGTGGGAGGGACTATTGATGAGACCTGTAATTAGAGAATATGCGAAATTCAAAGGAAGATTGTACAAAAGTCTATGTTTGGTTTGCCACATAGCCTATGGATCGATTGGAAAACCTACGTAGGTTTCCTAGGGAAGCATCAGGCGGCGTAAAAAAACGACGGAAGTAGCCTAGGCCTTTGGGCCCTAAAATGTATGTCTGTCAAGTTGAAACACACATTCCCTTTCACATTCGACGACACATTCGCCGGGAGAGTGTACAGGCATACAGGCCTAACATACACACCAATAACCCCTCTACTCAATACACCAAACCGCATTTTTGTACAATACATTATGTACCCTGTACCATCGATCAAACTTTGCCATTTAGTGCACTATAATGCCTATGTGTGAATGGCTTAAGCATTAGTGCATTTATTAGCTTAGGCCTGTATGCCGTCAGAGACCATTCGTTTAGCTGTCAAATTGAGGCCCTATTCCAATGCATAGGCATTATAGTGCAATAAATAGCAAATTTTGATCAATGGTACAGGGTACATTATGTATTGTACAAAAAAAGTGGTTTGGTGTACTGAGTAGAGGGGTTACTGGTGTGTATGTGGTGTGAATGGCTTAGGCCTGTAGGTCGTGTAAGAACGTTAATTTAGCTGTGGAAGTGATGACATAACTTTTGAAATGCAAAGGCTATTGCCTGGGGATATCACTCTCCTGGCGAATGTGTCGTCGAATGTGAAAGGGAATGTGTGTTTCAACTTGACAGATATCTAAAATGTTCCTAAGTGAGCCATACATATGCAGTATTACTTTATCTCTCTCAATAAAGTTGTTCCTATTCGCGAACCAGTGGATCACAGTTTGGTACAGTTAGTCAGAAAAGACTATTTGTCGAAACGAGCGTCAACGACTAAAGGCCTCCCTGTTAAAATCTTTGTCAACGACCAAAGGGTTGCTAGACCGACAAATCGCAGCGTTTTAGTGCGCATGTCATATGCGCCGGAAGTGAGTCTTTGATAGTTGAAGCTAGCGGAAGTGATTGGACCACCATTGCAGCCATTCGTGTTGCAAGTCTCGTAGCAGATTCGAACCTTCTGGCCCTCCAGGACTTTGTCCATGCAGATGCTCTTGTGTTCCAGCTCGGCTGTCATGCAGTCACGAGACGCCATCACACCTACGATTTAAAATTGTATTCGTCAGCGCTACATGTACAAGTATCAGGGCTTCAAACATGTTGTTTTTGGGGGTTTTTTTGTGCAAAAAACCTAAAAAACCAAAAATGGAAATTTTTTTTTTTTTAACTATTTTTATTTAGTTTACTAATATTACTAATATATTACTAATTATGTGTTACTCAGTCCGAAATCAAGTTAAATTAATTATATAAACGAGTTGGAGATCTCTTTCATGCTGTGTTTTATGCTTTTTATAACAAAACTGTTGTGACAAATCCAATGGAAAACTAAAAACCAAAAATCTAAATAAAACCAAAAAACCATAAAACCAACTTTGGATTTATGAAAAATCTTGGTTTTTTGCCCCTCTGACAAGTATACGCAAATGCTATACGTAGGCGTGCATTTTATATGCCTATGGATAGGTCTTGATTGTAAATGGTATTTTATGTAATGTAAATTACTGTAACTGTTATAAATAGCTTAGGGAGGCTATGCCTATAAAGTAGGCTGACAAGATATTGGAAACTAAAGACCGGGACACTGCAATCACAAAATAAATTTGTGATGTTGTCAATAATTACAATATATCCTCCACATATATTTATTTTATGCTTTTACATTATATTGGTATAAAAGTTACTGAGTAGTTTTATTGCAAATCATGCTTTAAAATGTAATTTTAAATTCGAAATTTATCAAAATCAGTAACTCAAATTTTGACACCTGAATGTATGCTTCTTAACATTTTTTTGGCTGCTAACATTCTATTACACCAAATCTTGCTTTTAAATTTAATTATTCGAAATTTATCAAATCAGTCACCCATATTTGACGCTTGAATGTATGCTTTTAAAAAGTGTTTTTGCTAGGTCCCCTATTTTGTCATAAAATTCAACAAAATGCTTCTTCCATATTAACTTTCACTATCATAACAGCCTCAAGAATTCCTTCTGATAATCGACTTTTTGATCTGACCAATAAGAATTCATCAGGGAGAAAACTCGCTCAACTGGAGCAGGGTAATAAAAACCGAAAGAGGTAATATGTAGGCCTGTGGTATTAAATAAAATAGAAGTTTAAAATGAATTTACTCGCCAGATGACAGTGGTAAAATCAAGGAGACGTTGATAAGTCAGGTCAGTTTTTAAATTTAAATTTAAAAACCGGGACATTTTTAGGGTTTGGCCTACCTTTCCCGGCAGCCGGGACAGCTAGCGGAAAATCGGGACTGTCCCGGGAAAACCGGGACGTCTGGCCAGCCTACTATAAAGTGTAAATGCTATAGGGTCCATAAGCCCTAGTCAGACCAAAATTGTAAATGTTATAAATAAGCCTAAATTGTAGATGCTAAAAGAGCCTAGATTGCAAATGATATTGACAAGCTTAAATTATTGTTAGTGCAATGAATTCGCCTGTAATGTTAACGGCCATAAACAGGTCCGTATAGTAGGCCTAATTGCTGTAAATAGACATTAATTGTGATTTCTAAGATCAATCAATCAATGTAAATTTGATATAGCGCCCCTTCAAGGTATCTACTCAGAAGCGCTCGAATATAGTCTAGGTACCGTATAGGTGTCGAATATGTAAATTTACGCTGTGAAATGTGAATGAGTCGTGAGTCGTAAACGGGCCTAAATTTTAGGCCATATAATTGTTCTAAATCAATCTGAATTGCAAATTCAATAAATAAGCTTGAATTATAATTGCTACACAACATAGGCCCATAGGTGTTATTGCAAATGTTACAACTACGCTCTACAGGGCTACCATTTTCTGCATTTCGTAGCCTATGCTAACAGGTACGCAGTGCCGGTGGTGGTTAAACATATAGGCTTATCATATTAGGTTTAGGGCTCTAGGCCACTAGGTTAAAACAGATGTTGGAAGTAGGCCAATATATTGAACGGAGTCGGCGGGAAGTAGCACACGTGCATGACTCTTATATCAGCGCTCGTGAATAAGCTGATGCCCTAGCTGGGTATCTTTCTAAGTTTGGAGAATACGATTGCGATCTCTACATCCTTCACAACTCTCGTCGTCTCCTTGGACGCGGTCAGTAAGATTTTGCATGATTGTTATTATAGTGACAAGGAACAAAAACAAGCCTTCTGGACAGCTGAAATAATATGTCACGTTGTTTTTTTGGGACCACCGTTATATAGGCCTACATAGTTAGGCCCTATATTATCACTGCCAAGATTAACAACATCAAGTCCTTTTGATTATTTGTTAAATCTACTACGTTTATAAGATGATTCGGTTGCTGTGTGAGGGGTTTGAAAGAGATTGCCAACCTCCCATGATGTATCCGATGTATATGAGACAATACTTGGCATCGTAGTCGGCGCATTCTTTGGCTGGTTGTCGGCCACTTATGCAGCCCTCTTGTAAAGTGGCGCACTGAAGACATCGGATTCCACATCCTATGCATGCATATTAGGTCAACGATGGTGGTGTCGGTGGTATTGATGATGTTGATGATAATGATGATGATGATGATGATGATGATGATGATGATGATGATGATGATGATGATGATGATGATGATGATGAAATGTATATATATATATGTGTGCGTGTGTGTGTGTGTGTGTGTGTGCGTGCGTGTGTGTGCATTTATAGTGTGCTCATGTATTATGACCAATTTTAACTCACCGATGGGCAATCCGCAAATGAAGAGACCAAATCCAACGATGAATGCGAAGAATCGCGGATAAGTGACTTGTCCTTGGCATCTCAACTGTGCCGCTGTCATCCTACCGTCTCTCCCCTTTCCTGATGAATTACCAGCGCACCAAACGATCAAAGCTTTTGTGTGTCTGAAATTTTCACAGTAGCCCCATCGTTCAATAAACACGCGCTATTTCGCTTCTCGCTTAGTTAACATACATCCTGCGATGATATGCCATCTGAAGCAGCGGCTGCAGCAGCAGCAGCCTTGTCAGATGAAGTCTCATCAAGTGTAAAAGAACTCATCCATATATAAAATGCATTGTGCATTGATCGACTCCGGCCATGCAGTCTAACCGGAGTGCTACGTTGGAATTGTATTGAGGTGCAGTTAGAAATGTAACCGGGAGTTGAATTGTAGCTGACGAATAGTCGAATACGTTCATGACTGTAATCTTCGATTACAAGTGAGAATTTGGCGTGCAATTGGTGATTTCAATGAATGCTCGTGAATCAGCTGATGCTCTGCGGTTAATTGGCTTTCGAGTGGCGCTTAGGAAGCCTGGAGGTTACAATTGCGTCGTGGCTGTGGTTGAACCTGTCGTCGTCGAGTTAGTAAAGTAGTAGTTGTCACTATACCGTTGCAAAATGGCAATAAGTTAACTCGTGAGCATTAATTGTCTAGCCTTATATATATATATATATATATATATATATATATATATATATATATATATATATATATATATATAAGGAAGGTCAAGAAAAGCCTGAGCGATAATTTTGCATTTTGTTTAGACAGTCTATAAATGACAGTTTAATAATAATAATACTATAATACTAATAATAAAAATAAAAATATTAATAATAATGATAATAATAATAATAATGATAATAAACTAACACGAATTCATTCCGGTGGCCATGGAATCACTTGGCCCCATCAATACACGGTGACCTGAATGATGTGGCGCCCATAAAAACGGGCACGGTAGTTAATATTATAATCTCACTCGATCATTAATTTTAACCGAAAAATGCGCAGGATTGAGGTCGTACGGTCGCAATAGATTATTGGTTCATTTAAATTAATATTTCTCCTTTTGCTTATTAGGTCTTATATTCATCACAATTATTCATTGGTTGATTGGTGGCCACCGTCATTCGTTGGCAATCATGTGACAGCGTAGGCGTACATGTGTGACCCTTGCGTTCGTATAATGTTTCGCTGTTGATTGCAATTCCTCCGCTTGCAAGAGCAGATGCTGATGACGAACTAGTTTCGTCAGATTTGATTTGTCGCTGGCCTTCTTGACGAGTACCAGAAAGAAGGGAGGGGTGAGTGTGAGAGGGGTGATGGATGAGTATAATTACCTCCCTTGAGTGTAAGATGAGGAGTAGGAGATGGAGGAGGAGGAGGAGGAGGAGGAGGAGGAGAAAGAGAAGAGGATTCGAGTTGGACGATGAGGAGTAGTGGGGAGGAACAGGACAAGAATAGTAACATCGGGCAATATTGGGGAGGGTATGGTGAGAGTTAAGAAGCTAAGAAGAGGAGTATAAGAAACAGGAGGAGAAGGAGGAGGAGAAGAAGGAGGAGGAGGAGGAGGAGAAGAAGGAGGAGGAGGAGAAGGAGGAGGAGGAGGAGGAGGAAAAAGAGGATTGGAGTTGGACGATGAGAAGTAGAGCGGTGGAACGGGACAAGAAAAGCGACATAGGATATTAAATTCGAGAAGAGTGAGATGCGGAAAACACGGAAGGTGCGGTGGATCTCTGAATGAAGTCATTGCAACATGTCAGATGAAGTAATTGGATTGGCTTAACGCAGCGTATCAGAAGGGAATCGAGTTCGGAGGAATAGAGACGAGGAAGACGACCTATAGTCAAGAAGATAGAAATTGTGCTTTCTTTTTATCCTGTTCTCACCTTCCCCCATCCTTCGCGCTATCTCTCTCCATATCTGACAGAGTAAAATCAGTACGCAGAAGGCAAAGGAGGAGGAGAATCAAAGATGAGGATGAAGCGAAAAATATGTGCACAGTAGCAAAGAAAAATGGCTGACGAGTGAGCAAAATAGAAACATAAAAGACGATGGGAGGCAGGAGCGGCGATCCCGGAGTTCGAGGGGACATGCCCCCACCTTTTACAGAGAGGGAACACGTTATACGTGTGCTTCCCTTACATTTCCTACCCCTCTCATTGGGTGTCACCCCACCTGTCAAACGAGATCGCCGCCTTTAATGGGTGGTGACCGCGTCAACAACGTACCTGCCACCAATATTCATAGGGCCTACGTGTACATTAGCCCACAATCATGGCAAGATGCATAGGCTACATATTAAGTAATTTTGTGGTTTGCAGAATGAACAGTAAATTTCATACTCTGCAGGTCTAGGTCTAGGCCCAGTGAATTTGTCGTTTGCTTCATAAGCCTTCAATTGTAATACTGCCGTGTGCCATTTGCTGCTTAAAGACGCTGTGTCATAAAAATACTGATCCTTTCTCCAGACTTGACACTGAACTATACTATTAATTATGCAAACGACAGAAATACTTAATCTATGCATGTTGCCATGTGTGCTAATGTTGACTCGGTCACCTCTCATCGTCTATTACGTTTCGATTTTGCTCAATCGTCAGCCGTTTCTTCTCTGCTAGACTGTTCTCCTATTGTCGCTTCATCCTAGTCTTTGATTCTCATCCTAGTGGCAGCTGTAGTTTTGCCAGCATTGGCGTCCGCAGGCAGCAGTAAGAGGAGTATTTGGTTCCCCTCTGGATTTTTCACGCATTTCGCAAAAATAAAATCTCTAATATTCACTTGAACTCATTAGCGGGAACCAATCATAACCTGTGGTACATTGTATGTTCAATGCTCTTTAAATAATTATTACGATTGCTACACATGGCTGTTATATATGTACCTCTTAATTAAGGAAACCATACATATCGAAGCAGAATCACTGCTTAAGTTAAGCCTTTAGACTGTTTAGAGTGCATGTATAGGTGGTCCTTTGATGTGTCGTTGGCCTTACTGCCGGGGGTTTTGCTAGAATTATACCGTAGGGAGTGCTTAGTGCAAAGCAGTAGTTTGCAACCAGTGGCGTAGGCAAACGGAGGGTTTGTGGGGTTTAAAAAAACCATTGGCAATGTTGAAATTTTTTACTAGCAACATATAAAGCGGAACAATTGAAACACGTGTTTGCCACTAGATGGGTTGATAGACATAACTCTGTGTCTGCATTAAAAGATCTATATGATGCAACCTTCCATGGATTACTGAAAATTTCAGAGTGAGCGGATCGTGAAACTTCTTCTCAAGCAAAGCAACTGTTAAGCACTATATACCAAGCAGGTTTCAACGTGGCATTACACTGTCTTGATAGAGTTTTCAATTACAGCATTCTACGCTGTTAAACAAAATCTCAACTTATTGGAAGCATTGTCGTTTGCAGAAGATAGGCATATGACAGCAGAAGAGCACTGTTTTCAAGATGGTGCAAATAGGCCTACAATGTTGCAGGACTTTATAGTGCAGTTGCAACGGCTGCAGTTAATACAAATTTTTATTGTCAAGACCTAGACTGGCTTCAAGACAAACCAAATGCTCAATATATCTGCAATAGCGGTTGAAGAGTATTATAGAATTGAAATTTACACTCCATTTTTGGACGCTCTTTAAGTCTCGTACCGTCTTGAACCTAGTGTCTCGATCTCTGCACCTGTACTTGTAGGTCTATATACTACTGTGCTGTCAGGAAATAAAATCTTAGACTGATTTGCATATGCATAAGCGCCCCAGAACGATTTTGTAATCATACGGTACCTAATTTATGTCATGAGTATATGTTTATTAATTTTGGGTCGATTGTTATCACAAGTACTATGGCTATATGGCCCTATGAGATATAGCCTATTTTAGTGCTATAGTATTTTTATTTTACAATATCACACGAAACTGTTGTAAGGCAAAAAAGGCCAAATTAAAAAAATTCCTAGCTCATTGAGCTCCCTAATTTTTTTTAAAATCAAGTGGCTAAACAATTGCCTTTACATCAACCCCAACCCCCTATGGGGAAATCCTGCCTACGTCACTGTTTGCGACTCAGAGAACCTAGCAATAAGTGGGATTAATATGATATAGTGATTTTCAATGCAAATTTTACTTAAGTTCCATTGTAGTTGCTAATGGATTTTCATTTTAGTTATGTTTGCCGTTATAGTTAGTATTAGCGTTTAGTTGTAGCAATAGCTCCTAGATGTTACTCTATAGTGAAATTTAGGCGTAAATCTTCGAAAGATTTTCGTCGCCCACAAAAGATATGTCAGGAAGACCAGCTTATTCACCGGCACTATACCAAGTCAAGTCCGCAAGAGCCAATACTCTCGTGTGTTTCCGGTGCCAGGTCGAAATCTGGGGCGTCAAGCCGAGGACTCTGGATACTAAGCCTACACATACGTTGCTACAATTGTAGGGCTACAGATGCATCAGCTGGGCTTATTGATCTTGACGCGTTGCACAATTTGCTTAGACTCGCTAGAGCTTCGAAATGACAACCTTGGATTGGTATTTGGTAACCTAGCTGCACATACCTGCGAAAAGATGATAATGATGAAGATAATGCCAACATATACAGTATATGTACGTGTTAGCGACGTGTATACTCACTTCAGAGCAACACATTTTGTACATTTGTTCTAAATTGCCCTGAGGACATAGCACAATAACCCATGGGTTGGAACAATAGCAACAACATTATAGTTTTCGACTGTTCATAAAATTATATCTCATAACATAGTGTGCTGCCCAACAGTAAGGTTACACTGTAATGTAGATCCTTACCTAAGTTCAGCTACGATATAAAGCAGCAGTTAAGCATAAATAACCGGTGAAACGATTCCGCTTTTGCAAAGTTTTCCCCGATTATCACTTCGTCTTCTCATTAATTTCCTTCAGTCCAGTTGAGCTCAACTTTTGTTGAGCCGTCAGAAGAGATAATTTGCGCTTGGCCAGAAAGTACGCAACGCAGTAGACGATTGTTGAAACAGATTTCAGCCCCATCGCTAGTCCGTGAAAGCGCAGCCGCAATGCATGCCGGTCATAGAGTTGGCAAGATCCTTTGCTTTCGGTACAAGGAGTTGTAAACTTTAGAATACACGACTCATCGAAGATCATTCCGTACAGCATCGGAGCTGGAATAACTGAAAACCGAGCCAACTCAATTAAATGGAAACGTTTCGTTATAATTTAACGTAAAAGTAATTTAACTTTCTGATATTTCTTTGGGTTTCTCTATTTTGACATGATTCTGTAGCATAGGCTACGAAATGCAGAAAATAGTAGCCCTGCAGTATGGTCGTTGAAGCAGAAAATAGTTAATTGATCAAACACAAGTTATGTTAAGGATAATTAATAAGGGTAACCCCACCTAAAACAGGCAGAGTATCTAAATTGTGCCACATAAATCAAGGGCTATAATTATGTATATTTATGATGTCTTGGAATAGACGTCTATACAAATTGTACGCAAGCAAACCATAGGCCTACATCATAAAAATAAGAATGAATTCTCAGCACTTACTGGCAAGACAAATACACAAAGCTTGAAGCCCAAGAGCAAATGTTTTGTCAGCTTCCTTGGTGCACCTAAAGGGAAATCATTCACTGATGTCAGCAATCAATGCAAAACAAATGTATCAATTATAGTCGGCCCTAATAGAAAACGCAGGCACGTATTATGTCCTTCAATATTTTAATTTGGTATAGCGCGTAACTTTTTGTAAACAGTGAATTAATTTGCTGTTTAGGAACTTGGCCGTATAATAATTAGCCTACAACTCTTAAACTGACAAAAATTCCTGAGCATTAATTCAATTGTAACTGAATATTTATATAGCGACATGCTCTCAGAGATTCAGAGGCGCTCCAGACCCAGGTCAGTGTTGTCACTAGCACAATGAGATATTCTCCAGGCATTTCCGAAAGTCATATAGTGCTCCCCTAAGAAGTCTATTTGGAGGCTATCCCAGCAAAACCTCGATCATACAAATGACTCTCGAGCAACTTGTTGAACAAAGACGCTTTATCGCAACAGTCTCATCATTTCTAAGGGTAGATAATAAGCGAAGAAATTGTCAAGTGATGGCATCACCATCGCAGTTATGAGTTACCTGTGACGTTGGTAATGCTGGCACACGTTGCTTGCCATGATACTAACTACCTAGAGATGATGTATCATTATTTGAGTATGATGTTAAGGTACCTGAGGATGATATTAAGTTACCTGACGATGATCCCTTGTTACACGAGGAGATACATGTAGCAGTACGTGACGTTTTTGCGCAGCCGTTTTGTCGCAGGACGTTTTGGTACAGCACCGTTTTGGCGCAGCGCCGTTTTGGCCCAGGGCGCTTTGGCGCAGGACGTTTTGGCGCAGGACGTTTTGGTGCAGGAGGTTTTGGCGCAGATCTCTGATACAATAATAGGTCTATTGTATATTATATAATATATTAATGCATTATATGGCAATCTTACGGAGCCCCTAAAGGGACATGGAAGAATAATATTTTAACTCGTGCGCACGAGATACAAACTCGTTCCCTCGACTTAATAAGTCGTGCGCACGAGATAACAACTCGTTCCCTCGACTTATTAAGTCGTGCGCACGACTTATTTGACCAATAGCAGGCCGACATTCTGTGACGTAAGCAAACTTCTATTTCGGGAATATAATGGCGTCGCTGCAACAATTGGCAACGAAGTAGTTTTAAATGGGACAACTGCGATATGTCATTTTAGCGTCCCAAATTCAATAGCAGAAGATGGATCGGCGAAATGAATCATGTTTAACTAGAAGCCCGATCAATGAAAAGGATAGAGCAGGTAGCCTATATGAAGCGCTCCTTCAAAGCAACTAGTCGGGAGCTCTCCCGATCCCGGCTAAAAATAACATGTTATATAATGTATGTTAAACTGGAAGCTGGATTGACGAAAATAATCGTGCTAAAATTGAAGTTGGATCGATAAAAATAATCATGCTTAAATGGAAGCCAGATTGATGAAAATAATCATGTTCAAATGGAAGCTGGATTGATGAAAATAATCATGCTTATATGGTAGCTGGAATGATGAAAAAAATGCCGTTTAAATGGCAGCGAGATTGATGAAAAGATTGTGACTAAAAGGTTTCCACGACTAGTGAGAATTGTCATATCCATCCCGCTTCTAGTTTAGCATAAATCTTTTCACCATTCCAGTTCCCTGTTTACCATAGTTAATATCATCGATCATGCTTCGTGTTACATTATATATCGTATAAGATATCTGCGCCAAAACGCCTTGCGCCAAAACGCCTTGAGCCAAAGCGTCCTGTCCAAAACGTCCTGTCCAAAGCGGCTGCGACAAAACGGTCGCGCCAAAACGGTCGCGCCAAAACGGCTGCGTCAAAACGTCCTGCTCCGAGGAGATAAATGCTTGGTAATGAGCATAATATTAAGTCACCTGAGTATGATGCTAAGTACTCTGAATATGATGTTATAAGTAGCATATCCTGATTATGCTGTTATTAGTCACCTGAGTATGATTTTATAACTCACCTGAGTAGGATGGTAGTGGATGATGCCTTGTACAGGCAGCTGACGACAACGATGGCCACCAAAATCAAGACGTAGGGAATCAACGCTGCACATGCATCGTCGCAGAAACCAGCGAAGACAACTTTTCCAGTTTCGTCTTCATCTTTTCCGTCTGCATCAGCAACGCATCGACATTCTGCCGAGCGTACCTGACGACCAAAAACAATGTTCAGAAACGGAAATTATAGACTGAAGAAAAAAACTCATCGGAGCACAAATTGATTGTTGCTAAATTGTTCCTGATAATATACTGATGAGAATAACGCCGATCGCGTTCAAGCAAAAGGGAAGACCTTGACTCGTCTGAAGGATGGTCATCCATCTCCAGGATTAAACTCTAGCCCGCATCAAGACAAATAACTGACCCATTCTAAGAACTCAGCAAACCCTCACCTTTTGCTATTTCCTCACAGGTATTTTGCACAAAAACTGAAAGCATTTTCACAAATCCAATCCCGATTCCTTCTTCTCTCCATCCTTCATCGCCATTTCAATTCTAAACACCAACCACCTTAGCCGTCTAATTGCCTCTCTGCTTGCCTCTCCGACTCTCTAGATTTTAACCTTTGCCTATCGATTTTTTTATTGATTAAGCACCTCCGAATAAGCTGTTGCTCTCGCGACTCCTCTTTTTATGGGATTGTTGCAGAGTTGTATGGTCTCGAAACAATGTTTTGGTCTCAAGTCGTCTCGAGACAGTTTTTAATGCCTCGGTCACAGGGAACCTGTTGTTTCGATCTTATCTGGGAGTTACCACACTAGTTATGACGTTGTGACAAAACTAATTTTTCTGCCAACTTTCCCCCACCTCCTCTACTGTCTTGGAACTAGTGTCTAGGTCTTTGTACGTCACTGTCACTGTCTGGTTCTCGGTACCTCACTCTCTCGGTCTCGTTTTAGTCTCGAAGTTCCAAGTCTTGCATACAAACCAGGACTGTTGTAATTTGGAGTTAACGATTACGACAACGAGTGTAGGACTCACCAGTCTACCTCGAAGATCGCTCGGATGAGACGTTGCGTTGACCATTTGTGTACAGCCCGCGTGGCAAGGGGAGAGGTAGAGAAGTCCGTCGCTACCACAGACTGGATCGAACACATCCAACGAACAGCCACAATTCACGTTGCAATCGGTCGTCAGGTTCCGTCTGAAGAAACATTCATACACAATCAAATCATAGGCCGATATCACAGAGAACGACCACTAACTCGTAATTGCAATCGAAATCTCAAAACATTTAAACAACACTCATTAGGGTCCACTCAGACTCTTTTATTACTCGTCTTTATGTTAAACTGTTCTTTTTAGTCGTGCCGGGGTCTGGAGAGCTCCCGAGTAGTTGCTTTGAAGGAGCGCTTTATACATTTTTTAATGGATGAATGAAGGAACCAATAAGCCAAGCGGAGGGCACAACAGACTTGTAGCATTTGCATTTCCGATGGTTATGCCTACAATTTAACTTTGTTTGGCATAGGACATGAATAAATGGTAGCAATGTGCATAGGCTACCTGTCTTTGAGTAACTGTCCAGAGTAGAGGATATTAGGACAGGAGAGATTCAATGCAGGTATTAACAGCAGGAGACTGACCAGCGTCAGAGAGAAATTCATCCGACACAGTCCTGCCACTCCGCCGTCGATCCCTTTTATCTTTCCAGTTACCACTCCACCCGCGTACGAAGCCACAGCGGCAAATACCGCGGGAATCATTCCTGCACAAGACGCAGGCATTTCAAATGTAAATCGATTTCAGTAGTACAGAATACAAGCGTTGTATCCAGGAGAAATATGCAAACACTCATTTGCTGAACAAGAAGATGTAAAATTTGAGCAAATGGAGAAAATGTTCATCTTTAAAAGTATGTAGGCCTATTACATCTAATCAACTTTCAGTGCATGTATTGCAGATTATTTACAACTAGGGAAGAAAAATCTGACATCGAAAATCAAGTTTGATCAAAAGGCCGTATCAATGTCGTAACGATTTAAAAGAGACGTTGTCAGCTTGTCTGGCCAAAATCACGATCGAATGAATCCGTGGGTGAATAGGGCATCGACTAGTATGACATAACATAGAACAAATGCTGTTCAAAGATCTGTGCTCCGTTAGAACCACAATATTACAACTGAGAATGTCCCACCTCCCACGAGACTAGCGACCGACGCCGTTTTCTGGAAGTGAACCTCGAAGTATTTGGGGATAAACGACAAGAAACCTAAAGCTGACCAGTCGCTGCAAATGGCGATCACAGTGAGAACGTAGATCGGATTCGTAATCAGTCGGAACATCGCCTTAGGAAACTCTACAGGAAACAAAACAATAAACGATTGTCGTATTGGAAACATAACTAACACACGAACTGAATAGAATTGTTTTCTGATATGAAGCAATTATCTTACTTAAATCTTCGAAAATTCGCTGCGCCCACAAAAGCCACTTTAAGGAGACCAGCTTATTTCACCGGCGCTATACAAGATCAAGGCCACATGCAATAACCAATAGTCAGTAAATTGTAATAGTCAATTGCGCAATAGCAGTTCTAAGCTGTATCTAAGTGAATAGAAAACATTTAAGGCTAAGTTATAGAAAAACTGAATTTCTGCAAGACAGTCCATTACGACGAAAGGTTTCGAAGTTTTCTTCTGTCTCGGGTGACTGATCCTCTAAAAATTGACATGAGAGAAATCTAATCCACGGCGTCACTCTTTCCGAAATATTGGGTTCATCCATACATATAAATAACAATATGCTGCAAAGCAAACCAATCATTCATCGCTCCACTTCGTCTTAGCATTAGCGTCGCCATAGGGGCGGGCAAAAGGACGGCCGCCCCATTCAGCCCAGGCTGGTTCCTGGGAATCGTGCAAATCCGAGGACTTTATTGAATGGAGGGGGGGGGTACCCTATGTGATTTCTAATTTGGCATTTCACAATTAAGGTTCTCTGCATAAAACATAAAACATAATCAAACTTTGTCACAAATAGAGAAGATTTAAGTACTTTTATTTCTCGAAATTACAGTTGAAAAATTAGAGGTAAACAAGAGCCCAAAATGTACTTATTTAGCATCAAATGCTTAAAATTGCGCGGGCCTCTAGGGATCCGTCTCAGACCCCGATAGAGAAGCTTATTACTCTCCACGGGTCCCCTAATCTTTAGGGATTTTTTGCTCGCAACCTCCAAGCTCTATGTACAAAACTTCGTTTTACTTCAATTAAAAATTTGCTCTATCTCGCTTTAAAAATCAGGTTATGGTTTGCAGTTGAAGCACAGAAATTCACTGCAATTTAGAAAGCTTCGTTTGCGAACGCCTGAACGCGTTCTAACGTCTAAATTCTCAGCTCCCTTGCAAATAATTTAGGCAAATTTATTCACACATCGAGGTGATTGATTCCGAACGAAATAATGGTTTAATAATATGAGATAAACAAGTGTCAAAAATGCACTCCGTTTCGCATCAAATGCTCAAAATTTCGCCGGATCAGACCCCGCTGTTGCTAGGGACTCCCCCCAAACCTCCATGCTCTGGCGACGCCACTGCGTGTTAGCGCACTCCAACCGACTCCACACTCTCCTGAGCTCCACCACAGTAGCGATAACGAGTTAGAAATGATTTTGTTCCGTTTACTGAACAATGAACTAACATGAAACGTTCGAGTTACCTTTCCAGTCGATTGACGACACGTCGTTGGATTTCATCGGAACAATTGAAGACTCATCTCCACTCGTTGAAGGAAGCAGTGACGTCTTCTTCTCCTCCAACTTCTCTTCCTTTTCCGCCTCATTCCCTTCCTCCTCCGTTTCGTCTTTCCCATTTTTATATTTGCTCGCCTTCACCACACCCTCTTTCTGTTTATAAATCTTCTTAGTTCGCTCTTTCTCCACCTTCCATGCCTCTCCATTCTCCGTTTCCATCCCGTCCTCCTTCCGCTCCACGGTCTCTGCAATTGTTATTCCATTCTCTGGATAATCCGCGGTGGAAGAAGACTTTCTGATCGGCCGGAGATTCCTGGGTAGCATGGACATGGGGATGCAGATGAGGAAGTTGATGACGGTGTTGATGAGGAAACCCATCCACCAAGCACCGATCCATTGCGGATCTTTCGGAGTCAGGTCGGTCTCTGTAGCATCAGCCACACATACCAATGTATAGGCCTAAAGCGACCTCACGTTCAAGCTTTATTGTCATGTCAATGTTTCGAGTCGTTAAGATATGTCTTTGCTAGACCAACTAGCGAACATTTTCTCCAGATGGTACCTTATAATATATATCTAGAGAGACTACACTGTCATTTTGGAATGCCTCTGGGAAATTTCTTGAATGGCGCTATAAATATACACAGTTACACTAATAGCGATTATAGATACGAGTGTATTCTTATTGCACTCTTGAAGGCCATCGCAACCTACGCCATCATTTGTAGACCAACTGCAGTCACTATCGAATTAGATGAGAAGAAGAGTCACGAACATCAGTTTTCAACCTACATGTGTAGAGCCCAAATTGTGAATGGCTACACAGTCTACATACAATATTGTATATCAATATATCAGCCGTCGCACTCTGTAACATAGTCTACTGCTCAGGAGAAAAATCCCGACAAAATAATATGTTAGTCTGTCATTATTAAACAGCAACTAATTATCATCATACATCGATCCATCCATTTATTCATCCTTCCGTCCATCCACCCAAACCCACCCTAAAAAGTGAAAACGTTCTGACCTTGAAGGGTGGTGTGGATCGACAGGAAATATCCTCCCATTGCGAACGAAACGATCGGAGATACCAATCGTACGGTGTACATCAGACCTACATGCACAAAACGAGCATAATTATTTAAACTGGAATAAGCGCTGCTAAACATAGTCCACTCTGCGAGTCGGCGAGAGACTCTTTTAATGTCCAGACACGATGTACGTGTAGGCTCAATGCGATATAATATTGTAATTGGCAACAAATTGCTCGAAATTCGGGACAATTGGCTGTATAAGTGGAATTAAGGTGATTAAGATGAACTCGGATAAAGTTGCATGCGGAACATTGTTTTTTTTTATAACCGATGAGTTTTGCTGATAGTTCTGGATCGGTATGATCGTCGACGAAGGCCAGACCAACGATCCAGCTTGGAGCTCCAGCGAAGCCATGTATCAAATCAGCGATGGATAGGATCACAACCGCAGGCAGCACATAGGAGATGCTTTCGCCAGCTGTCTGCCTTTCCTCCGCACTGCAAGTCCTTTTCTCGCCATCTGATTGTCCACCCAACCCACTGTAATCTCCGCACAGCTGACTCAATCCACTTCCGTTCTCCTGCAGCGGTGCAGTGATGTTGTGAGTAGTCTGTATCTGGGCATGTGCTGCGTCGATTGCGTCATTTCCGGTGCCGCAGAGGAGGTGAGGGAGATAGTAGAGGAAGGCGGCGATGGAGGTCAGGAGCATGCAGACACTGAAGAGTCGTGGTGTATTACCTTTGGCGAAGAATAATGTGACGATGATTATGCTGACCGGGTAACCGATGAGTGAGGTGTTAACGATGAACCCAGCGAGGGAGCTTGTTAGGTTGAAGCGCTTTTCGAGGGTCGTTAGAACTGCGGTGGGGTACGTCCCCTGGACCGCGTGGGTGAACGAGAACAATATGTATAGTACAATGAAGGTCCAGACGTGTGCAAATGGCGCCAATATCTTAGGCCGAAAACGACGCCAACCGCATCCGGCGTTTGCTGCTTCTGCTTCCGCTTCCGTTTCATCGCCCATATATTCTGGGGCAGACGGAGGTTCCTCGGAACTGCTGACATTGCGCAGCTGCGCCTGTGTTACATCGGACTCTGCCATGCGTGTGTTGCGTTGGCTTCGAAATGTCGCACGACTTTATAGACCGTTACAAGTTGCTCGAACTTCTGTGTCCCAGAATAATCGAGCGCACAGAATTCAAACTTTGTAACTCAGTTCATTAAATTTTAATGTCTGAACAGCAAAGCAAGATGCTACTTCTCAGATAAAACCAGACCTCTGTTGGACGACCCCATTATTATTTATGTCTCAGCTAAGATCAGCAAAGTCGGCCGATGTTCTCGTGTTTGTGACCAAAACTAAAACGGGTGATCGGTCCTTTCGGATGGCTGCATGGTTTATGTGCCTACGACAGTCTTCCTTCACCCCATGCCGGATTAAGGCATTAGCCAACTAGGCCATAGCTTAGGGCTCCGGGTTGAGGAGGGGCCACGCCACCCCTTCCAAAAAATAAAAAGGAGCCTATAAATATGGAAAATATAAAAAAAGCTAAAGAAACTGCAGACACATTTTTTTATTTTGAAAGTCTTGTGTTACATGTATCTTTGGATTGATTTATATTTATACTAAATTAATTGTGCTGAACATTCTCTCTTAGCATAGGCCCCTGCAAGTCCTACATGCAACAGACGTAATGCTTTCTGCTTGTTGTGAGACAATTTTATGAGAACTAAATGAAAAAATGCACCATATTAGAGAATAGAGAACCACAATTGGTCAAGAAATATTAGGTTCACTTTGTTTGCTGTGTATTGAATCAGATATTATGAGAGAAATACAGTTTGACGACATTTGTTCTGATTATGCAAGACAAAAATCCATGACATTTTTTAAAGTAGGTATTTTCTGTATAATCTAGGCCACTACTTTTTTTATTGAAACTAGTGATATTGCCATAGATGATGAGTGTAAAAGGTTGAAATTGTTGAAGTCAAAATTTGTGTCACGTCTGTGCAGTTCGTTTGTTCCTGCAACAAGGGCCCATATCGAATGATGGCCTAGGCCCACAGAGCCTTAATCTGGTCCTGCCTTCACCTATTCAGGAAGCCGAAAGTTTTCTCTGTTTAAAAATTAGATTAAAATGCATTTGTTCTGTATAACTAGGTGCATTTGCACTTGCGATTCCTGTTTTGTTCACATTTAAAAACAGATGTTTCCTTTTTGCACCTTTTGCCATCGGTCACTCTGACCCAGACTACTTGCTATTTAGTGAGCATGCACTGTGATAGTTTCATATGGCCTACTCAGCCAGTGGTTAAATTCAGCCGGATCTGAGCTCCGCCACCTTGAATTTCAGATCCACCACCCCAGCTAAGTTGACCTTCTAGCCTCCTACCGTGTCCTTGAGTCTTTATTGATTGGCCGCAGCCCCGCTGAGAGCTCCTCTGAGTAGGTTCCTTCAAATGGTGCTATATACATTTTCAGAATAAAATTAAATGAACTATAAGATCCGCCACTCAACAGATGAGAAAGGAAGGACTGTCTGATTTATTTCTCAGAACTCAATCAGATATTACTTCTTTTGAGAAACGATAATTCCAAGAAATGGCCCTGCCAGCAACTAAAATAATGCAAATCCAAAGTTTAAGCCATAAAAATTATTTCGGTCGTTTAGCCTTCGAACTTTGAGTGAGCTTGTGGTGGACAAGCCACAAGGCTAGCAGGCTTAAGGCTGCATATATTATTTTTGACTGATGCGTTCATTGCATGCATTGTCGATTCGAATTATATATTTTACTAAGTATTACGACGGTCACTTATATTATATTATATTTTGGGATGGGGGGATTGCCTCCATCACTCAGAGGTATTGACGCCTCTGGCACTGCGTTATGTAATACTGCCTGCTCGTGTGTCAGTTTCTGTTTAATGACGCTGCGTTATAAAAAAAATCTCCGGCGTAGGGCCTACTTAACCTTTCTCCGGCAAATGAGCAGTGGCAGCAGGAGTTGCTGCGAGCATTGGCGTCCGCAGGTAGCAGCAAGGGGAACCTTTGGTTCTTCTGTGGATTTTTTCACATATTTCCCAAAAATTAAAATTTATAATGTTCAACTGAACTCATTATCGGGAATCAGTCATCGCTTGAAGAGCTGCTATAGAAGCGATTAAATAAGTGGCGCATGGCGCTCTGAATGATTTAGTCATAGTCGACGTTGAGACTAACCCTGCTGAATATTTATGACTTGCATTTTCTCTCAATTATCAGAAACAGCAACGTTTCTGGATCGAATGTGGTTATACAACAACACTGTTCCAAGAGTAAACTTAAAAATTATAGTATTTTCAATTGGGCTACTGGTACACACTGTCCCAATCCACACCATCACGGGGAGCATTGGGACAGAGCGTGGATCAATTTTTACATTTTAATGCACACAATCGGTGTTATCTGCAGTATATGTATTTTGTTTTAATTATCAGAAACAGTAATGTTTTATGGATCGAATATGGTTATACAACAAAATTGTTCCAAGTGTAAACTCCAAAAATTTAATATTTTCCTTACTGGTAAAAATTGTGTCAATGCAGGCCATGAATGTTGTCCCAATACAGGCCGTTCAATGGTCAGCGACTAATATTTTTGATTGTAGCACAACTATGCTGTATACGACCTCCAAACTTTACCCCATGCTTCGCAATATACTGTCCTAATGCAGTTTACAGAAATTGTCGGCTAAATTAGCACAAATCGTCTTGTGCGTTGACTGACATTAAACGATTAGTATTTACTTTTCTTACCTAAAAAATAGATTTGCCGTTTATCTGTAAGACGCTATCTTTTTGTCTGCCTAAGACATGATAATCTTCTTCGCGACATTAAATACGTTTGCCAGATGACGCACGTCCGATACAATGATACACTAAGCCTTGATACCGCCACTGACCCAATGCAGGACATGACCCAATGCAGGACATTCTCCCCTAGCTATAGACTAGTTACTACAGTTGGTGTTATTCTGGATACTTAGTCTAGGCCTAGGCTTATACTTACGTACGAGGCTACAATAAGGGTACTAATGCATCAGCTAGGCTTATTAAGACGCGTTACCAAATTTGCTTAGACTCGTTAGAGCTTCGAATTAGCAACCTTGGATACGCAACCTGTACGAACCTGCTTGCGCTTCATACCTGCGAAAAGATGATGATGATGATGATGAAGACAATAACGACAACAGCGTAGACTGTAGTCACTTCAGAGCAAACAATTTTGCACAGTTGTTTAATATTGCCCTGCTGGGGTATAGCACACTAACCCATGGATTCTAACAATAGCAACAATAAGATAATTTTCGACTGTTCATAAAATTATATCTGTCATAATATATGTAGGCTACAGTATGCTGCCCAACAATAAATGCGACTAGTGCCAGAATAGCCTACACTAGCCTATAGGCCTAATTATAGTAAGCAGAGCTGTACCGAATTAATTGGTAATTTTCACTATTTGGCCGAATACGACTACTTGGACCAACCATTCGGCCGAACACAAATACGAATACGAATAATGCAAATAGATCTTACGACAAATTTCAAAATTCAAAATGTGAGCAAAGCTTCAGTTAAGCAAATTTAATACATAAAGTTAATGTAAACAGTAAACTACATGTAATTTGCATCCTTATGCCAGTCTGTGTAAACTAGGATTGGAACTAATTTAACTAATCTTAGAAATGAAACGACTGACACTGCGATAATGTGGTCCAGGCAGTAGAGAGTTGCATCAGCCCATTATATAGCAGTCGCCGCATGTGAAGAAACATAATGTCATGTGACCACTATTCGTATTCGGTTCAACCGCTACTATTCGGCCGAATACCGAATAGCTATTCGGCCCACTTTCGGCCTATTCTGCACAGCATATAAGTTTGTCGTCTGGTATAAACTATTTAGTCTATTATTTTATCAGTTATGATATAAAGCAGCAGTTTTGCATAAATCATCTGTGAAACGGTTCTGCTTCTGCAACACTTTCCCCGATTATCACTTCGTCTCCTCATTAATTTCCTTCAGTCCAGTTGAGCTCAACTTTTGTTGAGCGGTCAGAAGAGATAGTTTGCGCTTGGCCAGAAAGTATGCAACGCAGTAGAGGATTGTTGCTGCAGATTTTAGCCCCATCGCTAATCCGTGAAAGCGCAGCCGCAATGCATGCCGGTCATAGAGTTGGCAAGATCCTTTGCTTCCGGTACAAGGAGTTGTAAACTTTAGAATACACGACTCATCGAAGATCATTCCGTACAGCATCGGAGCTGGAAGAACTGTAAACCGAGCCAACTCAATTAAGTGGAAACGTTTCGTTATAATTTAGCGGAAAAGGAATTTAACTTGGTGATATTTGTTTGGATTTATCTCTTTTGACATAATTCTGCAGAATGGTTGCTGATGCATAAAATAGTTTTTTTTATCAAAATAAAGTTATGTTAAGGATTTTTAATAAGGCAAACCACTCTAAAATATACACAGTACCTAATGCGTACCTGGAATAAGCCTATAGGGGGCCTACAAATTGTACGCAAGCAAACCGTAACATTATAAAAACAAGAATTAATTCTTATCACTTACTGGCAAGACAAATACACAAAGTTTCAAGCCCAAGAGCAAATGTTTTGTCTCCTTCCTTGGTGCACCTGAAGGGAAATCATTCACTGCTGTCAGCAAGCAATGCAAAAATAATTGTATCAATTATAGTAGGCCCCTGTATAAAACACAGGAACGTATAGGTCTACTTACTTCAATATTTTGATTTAGTAGACCACCTAATTATTTTTAGACATTCAATTAATATTCATGTTCCGGAACTTGATTTTACATGTATAAGAATAATCACTCTTAAACTGACCAAAATTCCTGTAATTGAACATTTATATAGCGACATGAACTCAGAGATTCAGAGACGCTCTCGACCCAGGTCAGTGTTGTCACTTGCAAATGAGATATTCTTCAAGCGTTTCCGTAACAGAGGAAGAGGACTGCTTAGGAGCTCAAGCCATAATTCCATCGGAAGATGGTTCCAGCTGACATACATGTAGGCAAAGTTTCTGGATTAATCAGCACACAGCTTTAAATGTACCGAAAATCCATTCGCTTATTGTTTCGCTTTAACAGTTATATATAGCGCTCCCTCAAGAAGACTACTCAGAAGCGCCCCCAGCAAAACCACGGTGATATAAATAAATCTCTAGCAGCTTGTTAAAAATGACCCATCAAGATGCGGCTGGAATAACCAAGCGCAGTTATAAATGCGGTATCTGTGACGCTGGTTATGCTGGCATATAGGTTGCTTTCCATGATACTAGTTACCTAGAGATGATGTATCATTATCTGAGTTTGATGACAAAGCACCTGATGATGATTTTAAGTTACACGAGTAGATGATGTATGAGAATGATGTATGATGTCAAATTAAAGCATTGAGTAACACGAGCATGCTGTTACATTACGTGAGGACGATGTTAAGTCACATGAGTATGATGTTTAAGATCTTATAATTCACCTGAGTATGATGTTTAAGGTGTTATAAGTCACCTGAGTATGATGTCATAAGTCACCTGAGTATGTTGTTATAAGTCACCTGAGTATGATGTTATAAGTCACCAGAGTATGATGATATAAGTCACCTGAGTATGATGTTATAAGTTACCCGAGTGTGCTGTTATAAGTCACCCGAGTATGATGTTATAAGTCACCAGAGTATGATGCTATAAGTCATCTGAGTATGATGTTATAAAATTAAGTCACCTGAGTATGATAGTGGTGGATGATGCGCTGTACATGCAGCTGACGACAACGATGGCCACCAAAATCAAGACGTAGGGAATCAACGCTGCACATGCATCGTCGCAGAAACTAGCAAAGACAACTTTGCCTGCTTCGTTCACATCTCTTCCTTCTGTCTCAGAGATGCATCGACATTCCGCCGAGCGTATCTGTCAACCCAACTCCCCAACAAATGTTGTTTTTGAAACGGAAATTATAGACTGAAGAAATAGCATAGCACTCATCGGAACACAAAATCATTGTTGCGAGAATGTTCCTGAAAAATACTGATGAGAATAACGTAGATCGCGTTCAGGCAAAGGCCAATACCTTGGCCCGTCTGAAGGTTTATTGGCCTTCTATCCCCAGGAACAAACTCCAGCCCGTATCACGGCAAATATCTGACCCATTCTAAAAACTCCACACCTCACCTCTTGCTGTCTCCTGTCTTCACACAGACCGTTCGTTACAAACGGAAAACACTGTTTCACAATTCCGATCCTGATTCCTTCTTCGCTTCATCCTCCCTCGCCAAAATTTCAATTCTAAGCACCATGCATCCACCATATCCGCCAAACTGTCTCCTATGCCTGCCTCTCTGACTCCCTGGATCTTGACCTCTGCCTATCGATATGGTATTGACTAAGCACCGCGACTTAGTTTTTTAAGGAACTGTTTTGTAATTTAGAATTTACGATCACTACGACTATTGCAGGACTCACCAGTCTACCTCGAAGATCGCTCGGATGAGACGTTGCGTTGACCATTTGTGTACAGCCCGCGTGGCAAGGTGAGAAGTAGAGAAGCCCGTCGCTACCACAGACTGGATCGAACACATCCGACGAACAGCCACAATTCACGTTGCAATCGGTCGTCAGGTTCCATCTGAAGAAACATTCATACGCAATCATAGGCCTATATCACTGACAACGACCACTAACTCGTAATTGCAATCGAAATCTCAAAACTTATAAACAACACTTATTGGGGTTCACTCAGACTCTTTTATTACTCGCCTTTAAGTTAAACTGTTCTTTTCAGCCGTGCCGGAGTCGTGATAGCTCCCAATTAGTTGCTTTGAAGGAACGCTTTATATACTTATTAATGAGTGACTGAATGAATGAATGAATGGATGGATGAATGAATGAATAAGCCAAGCGGAGGGCACCACAGACTTGTGCCATTTGCATTTTCAATGGTTATGCCTACAATTTAAATTTGTTTCTCATAGGACATGAATAAATGGTAGCAATGTGCATAGGCTACCTGTCTTTGAGTAACTGTCCAGAGTAGAGGATATTAGGACAGGAGAGATTCAATGCAGGTAGGAACAGCAGAAGACTGACCAGCGTCAGAGAGAAATTCATCCGACATAGTCCTGCCACTCCACCGTCAATTCCTTTTATCTTTCCAGCCACCACTCCACCTGCGTACGAAGCTACAGCGGCAAATATCGATGGAATCATTCCTGCACAAGACGTAAACATTTCGAATGGAAATCGATTTCAATAGTACAGAATACAAATGTTTGATCTAAGACTAATATGGAAGGGATATGAAGCCGAAGAAAGCTGGGTCATTGACCAAGATTATCGCACATGTCATCCAGCCATTATGCTCGATCAAACGACGTCTACGTCGTTTTGACTGTTGGTTAACCTACATCTAAATGGAGAATTTCCTCAGTAGGCCTAACTTCGAACACATCGGAGGTTTCTAATGTATCAATTCATCTCCAATCTAGACATATATATATACATGTGTCTGGTCGATATCACGCAGTGTGGAGCTATACCTGGCACTCTCAGTTTCGACAAATTCGGGTATCCAATTGGCCACCTTGTCGGATCCTCGGATCCTCCATGGAAAACCTAGAGCCGCCAATGTTAAGAAGCATTTTCTTCGCAAGCTACCTATGCCATGTGACTGCATCGGATCATTTTTCATATGCAAACGTGTCTAAATCCTAGCGATTTAAAAGAGACGTACGTAGGTCTACGTTGTCAACTTTCAGGCCAATGTCACGGTCAAACAAATCTGAGTGAGTAGGATATGGCTTGACATGATGTGACATGAAATACATGCTATTCAAAAGACCTGTACTGCGTTAGAATCACAGATTACGACTGAGAAAGGCCCACCTCCCAAGAGACTAGCAACCGACGCCGTTTTCTGGAAGTGAACCTCGAAGTATTTGGGGATAAACGACATGAAACCTAAAGCTGACCAGTCGCTGCAAATAGCGATCACAGTGAGAACGTAGATCGGATTCGTAATCAGTCGAACCATCGCCTTAGGAAACTCTACAGGAAACAAAACAATAGACAATCGTCGTAAGGCAAACACTCAAAACTTTTCTGCGATGAAACAATAATTATCTTCCTAAAGTGACTTAAATTTTCGAAAATTTCGCAGCGCCCACAAAAGCCACTTCAGGGAGACCAGCTACATGTAGCTTCTTTATCGGCGAGATACCAAATCAAGTCGGCATGGAACAACCAATAGCCATTAAATATAATTGTCGCGGGTTTCACTCTCGCCACTCCTTCTTCTTTATGACGAGTGTACCCGTTGGTTCTTTCCTCTATCACCAAGCTCAGCAACACGACACACTTGATGGTTTTAATATGTATATTTTAATGATATATATACACATCACTCATCCTATCTACACTTACTGGAGTTATTAGCGTCTCTTAGAAATGTTTCCCTGGTTTACGTTGGAGACGGGATTTCCAACTACGTTGATTACCCTTATCGTCAGAACGACCTAGCGTCTCCCCCAGTTCCGAAACAAGTCCTTGTTCCTCTGCTTGCTACGCTATATGAATCCTTCTAGAGGCGATTTCCTTCGCCATCCCAAACGCAAAACTCGTATCTCTATTGGACGACAGGTCACCTGCAGAAACCATTACTAGACCCTGGTTGGTCGGGTCTTGGCGTTCGTAGCGTAACGTCAGATTCCTAGGGGCGCCCAATTACTGTTTGACTAGCGGCTGTATGACTGACTGGGCCTGGTCAGTGTCATTGATGGGTAACATGTCCCAGGGATCAAATTTAATTATTATCGTTATACCCATAGTGGGTTGCGCCATTCGTATCGGAATTGTCCCCTATTCATGATCCGTGTTAACCAGCCGGTCCAGGCCCAATCTTCCACTGATTCATGAATTTCTTGACTGTGGGTCGTACAGATGGAAGGGACTGTCGTCTCTGACATCTGACTCGCGGTGTCGGGTTTCGTTGTTTGACACCCTGATGATATTGGCATAATCCTCGCCGTCTGTACTGAGGCCGTCTGCTTCAGGCGAAGTCCATTGATGTCTCTCCTCTGAGGTTTCAGGTAGACATTCTCATTCGCAGTCCTCCTACGCCTCCGCTGTCGGTCGATGACTTTTATATAGCGCCATCGTCCAGAGAACCGTGCGTCACAATAATAATATTAATAGTCAATTGCACATTCTTATAGTTGTAGCCCTATCTAAGTTAATAGAATGAATTTAAGGCTAAAAATAACTAATTTTCTGCAAGGCAATCCATTACGACGAAAGATTACGAAGTATTATTCTGTCTCAGATGCTATAGCTGATCTTCTGAAAATATATATGAGAGAAATCAAATCTTCACCGTTCTTCGGGCTCACTCTTTCCAAAATAGTGGGTTTCTCCATACGTATAAATAATAATATGCTGGAGAGCAAAACAATCCTTCTTCACTCTTTCAGAGTAAGCTCACTGGACGCCAGGTTGGGCTCTCCAGTCGACTTCATCATCTACTACGCTCCAAGCATCACAGTAACGATAACGAGTTAGTAGTCGTTATCATATGTCTGTTGAACAATGAACTAACATGAAACGTTCGAGTTACCTTTCCAGTCGATTGACGACACGTCGTTGGAATTTATTGGAACAATTGAAGACTCATCTCCACTCGTTGAAGGAAGCAGTGACGTCTTCTTCTCCTCCACCAACTTCTCTTCCTTTCCCGCCTCATTCTCTTCCTCCTCCGTTTCATCTTCCCCATTTTTATATTTGCTCGCTTTCATCACACTCAATTTATTTTTAGAAATCTTTTTAGTTCGCTCTTCCTCCACCTTCCATGCCTCTCCATTCTCCGTTTCCATCCCGTCCTCCTTCCGCTCCACGTTCTCTACAATTGTTATTCCATTCTCTGGATAATCCGCGGTGGAAGAAGACTTTCTGATCGGCCGGAGATTCCTGGGTAGCATGGACATGGGGATGCAGATGAGGAAGTTGATGACGGTGTTGATGAGGAAACCCATCCACCAAGCACCGATCCATTGCGGATCTTTCGGAGTCAGGTCTGTCTCTGTTGAATCATTCACACATGCCAATGTATACAGTGACCACATGTTAAAGTTTTATTGTCATGTCAATGTTACGGGTCAGGTCGTTAAAATATGTCTTTGCTGGAACAACTATATAGTGAACGCTTTCTCCATATGGTACCTTATTGTAAAAATACTAAACTGTCATTTTGGAATGCCTCTGAGAAATTTCTTGAATGGCACTATAAATATACACAGTTACACTAATAGCGATTATAGATACGAGTGTATTCTTGTTGCACTCTTGAAGGCCATCGCAACCTATGCCATCATTTTTAGACCAACTACAGTTGTGGCGTTCTGCCGCCCGAGCGCCTGCCTAGCGCTAACGGACGGTGTCGACTCCAGCTTGCGAACACGTCTGAAGTCGCCCGAGTCACTTTCTTACCAAATCTCAATGCTAATGGTTACTCTCTATATCTACCAGGATGTTCACTATCACCAGGCAAGATTAGGGACGGGTTTCTTCTCCAAGAAAGGTAACACGGCTCGAATTAGTAACGAGGTCTGACTCTGCCTAGTCCGCGGTCGCCGGATGGGCAACGTTCTGAGGATGGCCGTACTCAAAACAGGGTTCATAATCATACCGGCAGGAGTCTTCCTCGCCTTGCATACCTTCCAAGCTACTAGCCTCGTCTTCCTCTACCTGATGTCGTACCGTTCAGCATCTTGTGACTCTGAAACTATCGCCATTTAGGGACACCAAACGTTCTCTTAAGTTACGAGGTTCAGACATATTTGAAACAAGTCCATAAGCCATTTCGGCCTATACAATTATCGGTAGCTAAATCCAACGTCTTATGCTCCTAGACATTACTGTCCCCAACTCTCTAACCTCTGTCGTCCTAGACACACCAGTCTCACAGCACTTCGTCATATCATGCTAGACACTTAGCTATCACGTCTTCTGCTCAACACGTATTTCTCGATCTATTTCCGTGTATGGCATAAACGGCCGCACACGTATATTTTGTCATGCACATTTGACTGACTAAGTTCCCGTCCTCTGTGTTAGCAGTTACCCACCAACACTGATATATTCTGCTTCGATAAAAATGACACTGGCATGGTATTCACGGACACTGATAGTGAAGGTCTTCTGTCTATAACCTTCGCTATCTGCACACAGATCTTCGATCCGACCTACGCACGAGGGGGCCCGACCTCGCACTTTAGTCAGCTCTCAGAACTGTGTGTGACGACAAACAATCATGTATTCACCTGGGTACCCGATTACCCAAACGTACTCGTATCGATCACTTCGATCAGACACGCAAATAGATACTCTTCGGGAAAACGGGAGGAGTATCTATGACCAACGTAGGTAGCCAACAGTAATATTTAAACGGGAGGAGTATCTATGACCAACGTAGGTAGCCAACAGTAATGTTTACGCATCGATCAATTCTTGGTCTGCTTACTATCTTTACCCTGGGTTTCCGACTGCCCAGACTTCCACGTCGGCCTCTTGGCCCATTTCCGTGTGTGGCATACCGGCCTCACACGCATAAGTTATCAGGCACACGATTGACCGTCCTCTGCGCTGGCAATTGTCCGCCAACACCGTAATATATTCTGATACTCGGAAAACCGGGAGGAGTAACTATGACCAACGTAGGTAACAAACAAGAGTATCTATCGAACGACTATAAAGCCATCAAGAAGAGTTACTTGACTAGTAACCTGAAGGTATCAATCGGCACCAGTGTTTTCTCTTGTTTATCACGTGCGCTTCTAACGTGTTCACCCTCCACGTGTAATTCCAGCGGGTCCTTCGGGAATTTCCCCGATATTTCTATCGAACGTATTCAATGGGGAACTTTCCCCGTATGTGCCAACTCTCCACCGGCAGCTCTCTCGGTTTGCACGGCTGCTACTGCGGGAATCTACTCGGCTTGTATCTCTTGCGGCCACCCGAATTTTTATGTCTCCGACAACCTGGGGAAAACAGGAGGAGTATCTATGACCGAACTAGGTAGCCAACAAGTATATTTCTCGGCCGGCTTGCATCTGTCATATACTTTAATATCCGATCCCCCAGACTCTCACATGTCTTTAACTCTCATCGACTGCATTTATTCATCCCATCGTAGGAACATATTTGTATTCGTCACCTAGAGATCTGACCAACGGTAATGCACCAACTCTCGTTTCTCAGACTCGATTCTCTCACAGGCAACTGAGGTAAGTGTCACCACGTTACCTCTATGTTTCACACAGACCTGTATTATTATAATCACTTTCTCTGAAGCAATTGTACTCTGTCTCTTATACACTGGAACGAACCACTGGCAGATCTTTCGAGAAGTCCTCGAAAAGAGATTAGGTAGTTAGATCTACAAGAAGAAATTAATAGACGCCTCGCGGGGAAACCGCGAGCCAAGATATTGCAACTAGACAGACAAGTGAATAGATTTCTGGAAAACCGAGAGGAGTAACTGTGACCAACATAGGTAGCCAGTAAGAATATTTACCGAAAGACCGTAAGACAATCAAGAAGACATACTGCGGGGACACCGCAAGTACAGATATTACGTTTAGTAACTCAAGTAAAGATACGCGGGGAAACCGCGACCTAAGACATTGCGATCAGACACGCAATTCAACAGATTGCTGGTAAACGAGAGGAGTAAGTATGACCACCGTTAGGTAGCCAAGCATAGATATTTACGGAAAACCGTAAATAGAAAGAATATGCGGAGACGCCCACAATTGATCAGGTTTTCGGCACCAAAGGGAACTTTCCCTGTATCTAACGCAACAATGGGGTCACCCTCCCCGTATTTATCGAATGTATTCATGTTTTCCAGTATTTGTCAACGGCTTCTCCGGTAGCTCTCAGTCTGTTTCCAACGGCTTCACGGGGCCGCCCTCCCCGTCTTTTAACCAACGTGTACACTGGGGAATTCTTCCCGTAAATTGTCTCAACAGTCGCCATAATCTGTCTCGATGTAGCGTTCGGTTGCTCGGGGCTTTACCCGATCTCTATTTCTCCCGACCACCGACGGGGTCACGTATCCGACAACCTGCTGGTATTCGCGAGGAGTAACTATGACCGATCTAGGTAGCCAACCAGAATATTTCTCGGCCACCAGAACTCCCACGGTCTGCACGGTCGGGGATTTTTCCCAGTCTATCTCTCTGTCGGCCGCCGAGGCCTCTCTCGATATATGCGTCGGTCCCTTCTGGGACTCACTCAGTCTGTATCACTCACGGCCACCAACGGGGTCACCATCTTCCCCGTATTTCCGAACAGAACTGTCATTTATTCATTTATTTCTCACGATCGGACTTTCTCTGTCAGCCTGTTGACTCTTACGATCAGGGCACGGTCCGTCTTGCGATCGACGGCAGAGGGGCCCACCTCACCAGATCAGCGAAAAGCAGCACCAGCCCGACCGCGAGAGCGGCTGTCACTAGAGGTCGTATTTATATGGCAACACTCAACGATCCCTGGAGCGGTACGAGAACCACTCTACGTATGAAGCAGTACGAACCACTGCTTCACATATATAGCGATGCACCGCATGTCAGGCTATACTCAAGCCAATTCATGCGTCTGCAAGCTATGCACTCAATTAAAAACCGCCGATCGGTCTTCCTTCCTATACGCAACACTGTAAAAAAATATACGTAAAATAACGCTATGGCGAGCCGATTATTTAAATAAATCATTCATTCAAGCCTTGTGGCCTGTCCGCCACACAGTCACTATCGAACTAGATGAGAAGAAGAGTCACGAACATCAGTTTTCAACCTACATGTGTAGAGCCCAAACTGTGAATGTCTACACAGTCTACATACATTGTAGGTTATAACAACTTTCGTCTTCTGTAACATAGCCTAGGCCCGTATACGGTTCAGGAATCAGGAGACAAATCCCGACAAAGTAATCTGTTAAGCTGTCATTATTAAACAGCAACTAATTATCATCATACATCGATCAATCCATTGATTCATCCATCCATCTATTCATCCACCCAAACCCACCCTGAAAAGTGAAAATGTTCTGACCTTGAAGGGTGGTGTGAATCGACAGGAAATATCCTCCCATTGCGAACGAAACGATCGGAGATACCAATCGTACGGTGTACATCAGACCTACATGCACAAAACGAGCATAATTATTTAAACTGGAATAAGCGCTGCTAAACATAGTCCACTCTGCGAGTCGGCGAGAGACTCTTTTAATGTCCAGACACGATGTACGTGTAGGCTCAATGCGATATAATATTGTAATTGGCAACAAATTGCTCGAAATTCGGGACAATTGGCTGTATAAGTGGAATTAAGGTGATTAAGATGAACTCGGATAAAGTTGCATGCGGAACATTGTTTTTTTTTATAACCGATGAGTTTTGCTGATAGTTCTGGATCGGTATGATCGTCGACGAAGGCCAGACCAACGATCCAGCTTGGAGCTCCAGCGAAGCCATGTATCAAATCAGCGATGGATAGGATCACAACCGCAGGCAGCACATAGGAGATGCTTTCGCCAGCTGTCTGCCTTTCCTCCGCACTGCAAGTCCTTTTCTCGCCATCTGATTGTCCACCCAACCCACTGTAATCTCCGCACAGCTGACTCAATCCACTTCCGTTCTCCTGCAGCGGTGCAGTGATGTTGTGAGTAGTCTGTATCTGGGCATGTGCTGCGTCGATTGCGTCATTTCCGGTGCCGCAGAGGAGGTGAGGGAGATAGTAGAGGAAGGCGGCGATGGAGGTCAGGAGCATGCAGACACTGAAGAGTCGTGGTGTATTACCTTTGGCGAAGAATAATGTGACGATGATTATGCTGACCGGGTAACCGATGAGTGAGGTGTTAACGATGAACCCAGCGAGGGAGCTTGTTAGGTTGAAGCGCTTTTCGAGGGTCGTTAGAACTGCGGTGGGGTACGTCCCCTGGACCGCGTGGGTGAACGAGAACAATATGTATAGTACAATGAAGGTCCAGACGTGTGCAAATGGCGCCAATATCTTAGGCCGAAAACGACGCCAACCGCATCCGGCGTTTGCTGCTTCTGCTTCCGCTTCCGTTTCATCGCCCATATATTCTGGGACAGACGGAGGTTCCTCGGGACTGCTCACATTGCGTAACTGCGCTTCTGTTACATCGGACTCCTCCATGTGTTACGTTAGCTTGGAAATGTGGCACGACTTTATCGACCACCGCAGGATGACTTTCAGTGGCTCAGATTGATTGAGCGCATCGAATTCAAACTTTGTAACCAGGCTATTAAACTTTAGTGCCTAAACAACTGTGCTCGATGCTACCTCGCAGGCAACATCAGGCCTCTATCGGACAATCTCATCAGGTCGCGGCTAAGATCAGCTATATGTAAATCTTCTGATGTTCTTATGCCAGTAGGTCCCTAAGTTCCCTAACTAAAACGGGTGATCGGTCCTTTCACTGTGACTGGCTCACGTGTCTACGACAGTCTTCCTGCACCTATTCAGGAAGCCGAAAGATTTCTGTTTAAAAAAATATAAATGCATCTGTTCCCTAACTCGGTGCATTTGCACTTCGATGACTGTTTTGTTCACATTTTAAAACAGATGTGCTTTGTAGAAGATTCTGTTTTTCGCTCTTTCCCATCGGTGCACTTTTATAAATACAAGACTCTGACCCAGACTGCTTACTTTTATTGCCACCTAGTGAGCTTAATGCACGATGATCGTTTCAGATGTTTCAGCCATGCATACTCTTAGTTCTCCGTCATCTCAATCAAAGTTCAAAGTTCCATATACAAATCATTTTCTTGTTTATTTTAAAATTCTATGTAATTTGATAAACCATTATCACTACGCCTAATGGTGGCGTTCCTGCATTTTTACCAGATTGTTCGTTGAATAAAACGAATTCATACGGTATACGGTACATCGGCCTAACAGTACTAACCTCATTCACTCTGTTTGGCGGTCTGTGATTTGACCCTCTGTTTATTTCGTTTCGATTGAGCGCCTGGTCTTTACCGGCACTACTGTAGACATTTCGAGATTACGCTACGCGTTTACGAGACCACCAAAGACTTAAGTAAGGCTGCCACCTAGTGATTTCAGATTCCCAAATTGACACCATTTCACGAGTACTACTGTTTTTTATTGTTTTAGAAAGTTATGAAATTTTTCAATTAAAGAAAGTTTCAACTGCAGCTTAATTTAATGGAGAAATTTATACCTTTATTTTAGTTTAAGCACAAGCTAAAAGAAATTTAAGGGGTCGAGGCTATTTCTGTTTGGTTGTTGTTATGTTACCATGCAGCCATCTTGAGTTGTAGGTCCATGTATGCGGATGAGATAGTGTGTTATTCGTAATAGAAATTGTACATAACTGCTTGCATTATCAACATTTTATGGTGTAAAACACACAGATGGCCCGATAAATAGCACACAGATTATTTTTAATCATTGCGCGTTGTACTTTATATGTTTCTACCGTAAAGCAGTCGAAGACGCATCACTCTTAGCGACGTACCTGTGGTATCTAACTGACCACACATTTTCCTCATTCGCCGCCGCATGTTGTGAGATTTTGCAGTCAGATTTAGCATAGTTTCATGGTAGAGATGAACTAGTTCGGAGCATAAATTTGTGAATGTTAGTAGGTTCAGGTTGTCTTTTGTGTCTAATACAACAATAGTATGAAAGGGTATTTGAAAAGTACGCAAGGTCTGTTTCTACTGGCGCCTAAGGTGACAACCGTTGGAAGGGACGGCTGTGATCTTGTTATTCAGGTAATTAATTAAATTAGCATTCATTGCCTTCAATATCTTACTTCAAATTATTATTCTGTATTCAAGAGATATCTTGCATGTGTTCTTATTTATATAGTATAGTTCAATGTAAAATTTGCTTGTTTGGTGTCTATTGATTGTTTATATGGCTGGGTTCTTAACGATCGATCAACCAAATGATTGCTGAAAATTGTTATAAATAAATTTGATCTTTTTAGATTAATTTCTTTAATTTTTTTCATGATGTCTTGCAGCCCATTTCAATATAATAAAATCTCTGAGTTTCAACCTAAGTATTTTAGTTAAAATGTAAATTATATCTAAGTGACAATATGAGTCTGTGAGTTCAACCTTGTTAGATATCTATCATGAGTTTATACATGGTTTAATTTATTTTCTAATTTGCAGTCGACCAGCATTGACCAGCAACATGCCCTAATTGAGTATCTGCCAGACGATGATTGCTTTGTTCTGCAAGACCTTAACTCTGTTCATGGAACATACGTTAATGAATGTCGACTCGACAGTGTCGCCGTCCGTATCTGCCCAGGCGACGTCATTCGCTTTGGAAAGTCACCAATTAAACACGAACTCGTTGTTGACCATCAGCAAAAAGTAACTATAAAAGATGGTTATTATTATTATTGTTAGTATTAGTATTATTAGTAGTATTAGTATTATTATTTTTATTATTCTTAGTAGTAGTAGTAGTAGTATCATCGTTTTCACCACCACTCCTACAACCGCCACCACAACCACTGTTATCATCGTCATCATCATCATTATGATTACAGGAATTTTAACCCATGCATGGTTGCACAGAAATGCAAATTGAAGGTGCATTATTTGTTCAGCAGGTAAAGAGGGGCTTGATCATGTAAAAAGATTTAAATAAATATTTTATTATTTTTTTTAGGTAATTTGAATATTTTCGATTAGAATTAAATGGATATAAAATAAAAGCCATTGCTTGAAAAATCATGTTGTGATATTCATGTGCTTTAAGTTAAAGTAAATGACATAAATAACAAGTTGCTGTGTTTCAAGGTGTCTTACATGAGTTAGATTGGATATAATTACCCTTAATCAGTTAATTAGATAATCAATCGCTTTGTTTACAGGTGTCCTATCTGCCTCTGAACACCCAGACGGCATGGGCCCAACCGCTGTCCCTTCTTCAGGATGAGACGCCCCAGTCGGACGGTGCGTACCATCGAGGTCTACCCCACCTGAAAACAATCATCTCGACCACTACCCAGACATTCGCACAATCCCCCAGTGGAGTCGGAGGGCTGCCACGACCACCCCAGACAGTGAGGTCACGACCTCTGAGCGCTGGATCCCGCAGGCAGTACTTGGAAAGAACGCCACAGATTGGGACGCACAAGATGTCGAAGGGTGAGACCTTGTTGCTGGTGTGGATTAGTCTTCTTTAATAGTGATGATTATGATGATGTGAACAGCTGTGGTTTTGGAAGATGATGATGTTAATGGTAATCAGACTTGCTGAAGGGGAGGCATGGGGCACATCCCTAGGACCCGATGCTTTTTGGGGACCCAGGCCAGGCCCACAATCAACTGATGAATTTACTATAGAATCAGTTCAAGAAAGTTTATGATTTGGGCCTTGTTGAATATCATTATATTGCTGACACTGTACTACAGCAGTAAAAATTTTAGGGCACATTACTTATCATTTTTTTATAAAAAACACTTTGATTTCCATCTTAGAGGCCCGTGACTTCTCTGCCTTTTGCTCTGTCAGTGGGCTTGATGGTGATTACAATGTCAACAGTGATTCTGATGATGCTTCAATGTTGTTGTTGATAATGATGCTTTTGTTAATGATATTGATGACAATGATTTAAATGGTGTTGGTAATAATGATAGTGGTAATGAGGGCTTTGGTGATGATGACGATAATGATGTTGATAATGAATATGACGCTTTAACTGAGAAAGATTGTTGGTTCCTTTATTGTTTTAGGTGGCTGTGGGTGGGTAACAGGAAATACTCCCGGCCTTCTACGAAGCAGCAGCAGTTCCGATCTGTTAGCACTGCAGGAGAAGGTGTTGTGCATTTTGGCTCTCCTCCACTTTTTGCAGGAAACAATGCAGTCTTATGTCTTGTAATTTGTCAAGTGCATTCTTGATTGTCTTGAATTCTGGTTGGAACTGTTGGTGAAACAATGAAAAAGGTTAACAACGCACTGACCACTAGTATAGATAGGTGCATGACTGAATGAGCCAAACTAATTAACTGATGCTGGATAGCCAATTGGCTGGTGTGGATTCTAGCAACATGATTGAGTTTCTGTTTTCTGATTAACTGACTGGTTTACTGATTTAAAAAATTTGCCTTTCAAACGTAAAACATCATTTTGTAAATCGTCTTCATGTAATCTGCATGAAATCTGTAATTCGATGATCTCACTTAATCTCTCTTTCTCTTTGTCTCTCTCTCTCTCACTCTCTGTTTGTCTGTCTGTCTGTCTCTTTCTCAAATGGCTTCAAACTGTCTTTCAAAACTACTAAGTGACGTGGTGACGAGAGAGATTCTGTGTTGGTGTGTTTAGGAACAGAGACAACTGCAGTTGGAGGAAGAGCTTCATCGACAGGAGGAGCAACTACAGCGGATGTCATTCTACGAGGCAGAGTGTCATCGCAAGGATGCAGTCGTCGATCAGTTGTACAAGGAGATCGGACAGCTGCAGCAGAGACTTCGTGTGGCAGAGACAAGGAGAGTCTCGGTCAATCAGGACTCGTCAGACATCACTCAGAAGTTGAGATTCCTTGAGAGAGAAGTCGTTGCTAAGAAAGAGGAGGTCAATGACCTCAGAAATAAGGTCAAAACATTACTCATGTTTCTGCTTTAAATCTTTAATTCACCAAAGATTGGAAAGAAAGCCGTAGACACAGCATTTTTAGGACACTAGATCTGCCTGTGGGTCTGCTACATAAGTTATCGTATCGTATCGTATCTGGTTATTTATATAGCGCGTCTTACAGTACTGGCTATTCAGAAGTGCTCTCAGCGTGACAGCCCCGAGGAAATAAGAAAGTCTTCAGGCAACGAAGGGATGAGGGTGGGAGCCCGATTAAAAGCTTGCTACGGATAATGAGGGGCAGGTAATTTCACATAGAAGGGCCCACAATGGCAAAGGCACGGTGTTGAGTTGTAGCAGTCCTTGCCCGTGGAACAAGAATATCAAGTCGATCCGCAGACCAGAGAGGGCGGGAGGAGACAGCAGACAGAGGCTTTCGCATTAAGTCGCAGAGATATTTAGGAGTTTTACCCTGTTGAGTTCTAAGGACAGATAGGAGTACCTTGTATTGGATGCGAGAGAAAATTGGAAGCCAGTGTAGGACATCGGTCATGTAGGTGTAAATGTGGGAGTAACGAAGAAGATGAGCAATGAGTCTGGCTGCAGAGTTCATAACAGACTGCAGGGAAGATAGGCATGCCTTGGGAAGGCTGGCAAATAGTGAATTGCAGTAGTCAAGGCGACAGCAGATAAAGGCATGGACTATTGTTGTGAATACAGGAGAGGAAACAGATCTTCTGACGGCTCTCAGACGCCTCAGAGGATAGTAGCATGCGCGCGTCAACTGCAAGAGGTGCTCTGAGAAGGACAGGGTGCTACCAAGCGTGACACCTAAGTCAAGGACACTGGATGCAAATGTGACATCAGGATACATTGACGTGAGAAGTGGTTTGTTGAGCTTAAGGAGCTGCTGTTTTGTTTCAGCTATGATTACAACATAGCCCAAATTTCCTAAATACAGGTTATACTATGTGCTTAGGAGATCACACACGAAATCTACAACAGTGTTCCTTATAATTGGTTCCCTTCAGAAGAGTCTAATACTTCTTGACATTCAGAAATCCCGGATGTAAGTAAGGTTCCTGCATATAATACAGAATGTCGTCAAACTGTAGTGGCTGACCTTGAAGACCTTAGAGATAGCATTTCTGTAGGTGTACTTCAGTTCACTGTTATTAGATTTACAGCTTCCATTCCACACAGTTAGAATGGTTTGAAATGAGCAGTTATGAGAGGCAGTAAAACGGGCTCAGTGAATTTGCAACATTTGCTATACAGTGAGTTGATAGATTTGTAGAACTTGACTCATTTCATGCAATCTAACTTTCAATGAATTGACAGAAACATGAACACAGCCCACATATATATAAGTTTTTTTACTTAATTAATTTGAACACTATTTACGCTAATCATTTTATAGGCAGTAGGGAAATAAGAACCAATCCTCATGTTATCATTTCTTGTGTTGCTATTTTTATAATATTTCATATTATCATGTTTCTTCTATTATGTTTTTTGGTAGTTTTTATCTTTGTCTGGTACAGTTGTAAGAATTTTTTATATTTTTGAATTGAAAGAATTTATAATTTTGTTCATGATGGATTGCATTGAGTGTGTCACACAGCTTGTCATGTGAATGTCAACACCATGGATGTGCATGGTAGAATGATATCGCCATGGTAGAATGGCAACACCATGGATGTGCATGGTAGAATGATATCGCCATGGTAGAATGTCAACACCAGGGATGTGCATGGTAGAATGATATCGCCATGGTAGAATGGCAACACCATGGATGTGCATGGTAGAATGATATCGCCATGGTAGAATGGCAACACCATGGATGTGCATGGTAGAATGATATTGCCATGGTAGAATGGCAACACCATAGATGTGCATGGTAGAATGATATCGCCATGGTAGAATGACAACATCGGGTCTGCATGTAACTGTACTTAATGTAGTCCTCTAATTGCTGAAGGATGTATTATTAGTTGCAGTGCATACCACAATTTTGCCATATACTGATTTTAATGTTTTAATTAATTCAGATAAACACAATGCAGAGAACGAGTGATTCGGGGAATTTGACGTATCGAGCTGATGACTTTAAGGAAATGCAGCGACTGCGGGAGGAACTTCTGAAGGCAGACAGCGAGCGAAATTCCACCAATGAATACATCAGAAACCTTGAACAGCAGCTGCTTGCACACAAAGTAAGCGCCTTTACTATTGACTTAATTGAATACGGCTAAAATTTGGCGTTTATTTGATTTTGTCAGAAGAATAAGCTTCCATCTACCATTGTGGAATATAGGTCAGTTTTCATTTTCTTGCTCTTTGACCCTTGATTGAGCATTGGATAAATTTCAAGTTGCTGAACACAGGATTTGCTGTGTGCTTCATTGCTTACCAACATATGTTACTACATACACTGGACTATAATTATGACCCACTTGTTTACCTTTTTAGGATAAGGATAATATTGATTTGAGATCAGAAGCCAAAGAAGTGCAAAGAGTAACAAATGAGCTGAAGGAAAAGGAGACCGAAATCAAAAACCTCTCGTTAAAGGTATGCAGCAAAGGAAAATTGGCTATTACCTCTCATTTGGCTACACAAGCTGAAGTTATTGTCTTCCTCTCGCTGACTGCTATCTCTATGGGTGTTCCTGTGACCTGGAATTGACTCCCTACCACGCTTTGTCAAATACCTATTGGTCACTGCCTCATTTTTCATTTCCTTTAAAACTGTTGAGTTTGTCTGGGATTGGGCTGGGAGCTCCTGAGTATTCAGTATTGAAACGGATACTATATAAAATTGCTCTAATAATAATAATTATAAATAATAATTATAATAATGGTAATGGTAATATGAATAATTATTGTAATAGTTTAATGGCAGAAATGTGGTCAGAATCACTGTGCTGCTGGATCATTGTTTGCTCTGATTTTGCTGAAGAATAAATTAATTTGCTATGAATTGGTTTTGAATAAATGCATTGTCATTACTGTCGGTTGATTTCATCTTCCCTAATTTAGCCTTAAATAAGTAGCTTTATGTTATTGGCTGGTGATGTATTGAAGATTGTAGGAATGTGTGACTTCGATCATATAAGTTATCTATGCTGCACAGAACATTATCTTCTCAAACTAAGTAGCTGAGGGACTAATACTGGAGACACAGTAGGTGACTGAAATTTGAACCCAGAGTCTGTTGCTGTTACTGTTGATCATACCTGGACCCCTCCGCTGGTTCACCCTATGGACAACCTCTCCAGCTCAACAAGCGCTCGTGAATTGGCTGGTTCCCTGTATTTACCATTCGAGGGGCGTTTTAGGAGTTTGCAGACTACGATTACTGCTTTTTAGTTGATGTTTTTAAATACTGAGCTATTTGGCTGAATGTTTTTGAATAGCTGGATAAGATGGTGACGGTTGAAGATGATCTAAAGGAGAAGATTGAGAAGATAATTGTGCTCGAAAGGGTTAGTTCATAGCCAGAGTTGTTATTTTATTTGACATCTTGCTTTCTTTTTTATGTCATAAAATTATGATGTATCATTCTGCAATGAGTTTCCAAAGATGAATTTAAGTTCGGATCCATGTCGCCAACATCGAGAACTGGTCAAGGAACTCCTTGATGTAGAGGTTGCAAAGTGGTTTTCTATCATTATACGTAATTGATCAAATGAATATGTGAATAAAATAAATGAATGCATTAAGGAGCAGACTAACAAGCAAATGAATGAATGCCTTAATGAATTCTCATCATTATTATTATACACCAACCATTACGGTTTTAATCGTAATTTTTATTTTGATGTGGTTGTGAAACTCATAAAACAGCTGGACTCTTGCAAATTTTATTTGCATGGTGAATTAGCTTTTTTGTAGCCATTATAAAACTGGTGGTTGTTGTTGTATGTAACTACATATTACAGAGTTTAGGTGAAATGAAGAAATTCTTGCTTAAATGTTGCAATTCTGCTGCTGTCATTTAAATTTAATTGTTCTTCTGATGTTTTTGACAGCATTTGAAAGAAGCTGAGGTTTCAATAGATGAACATAAAAGCATCGTAACGTCACTGAAAGATGACCTTGAAGAGAAGACAAAAAACTACGAAGATCAATTGAAGGTGAAAATAACTGTGAAAGTGATTACATCTTTGTTTAGGTTTTGTTCCTTGTTGCAAGCACCTTATCAGATTGTTGGCACTATAGCCTTGGTTAGACTGGCAGGAAGTGTAGCATGGTGACCAATTGGTTAGAGTGTCTTGTAATATCGTTCGAAACAGTCAAACGTGTAATGCAGCATTTTTTAAGCCAAACTTTTGGTTTCTGCTGTAGGAACTGCAAAGAGTGCAGGAGGAACTTGAAAATGAGAGAGCAAACATTGAAGAAGTTAGCAAGCAAAATGTTGCTAAACACATGGAATTAGCAGATGCATCAACAAAGGTAATTTATTTTGTGATTGTATACAAAGAATCATTTTATTATTAGCTTTATTATAACATGAATTCTGATAAATAATTATAGCAGAGAGCATATTTGGCATTAGAGAATTTACTAATAATTGTAACAGGAATAAGGCAATTCCTGATAAAGTTTCCAAATATGTTTTAATGAGTTTCCAGTGCATTTAGTTTATTGCAACTGATGTCATTTCATGTGAATCTGCAAAATATGTGACCACCTCACAAAATCTGCATTGGTGTGATCAACTTATTTTATTTTATTTAATCTGCAAAAGCGAAAGCTGTGTGATCTGTTGCAATGCGGGGTTAAAATCAAGAGAGTGCAAGCCCAGAGTTGTATAATGTTTTAAAATTCTAAAGTTTGATAAATTCTTTGTTTTTATTTTTTCGTTGTTCTGAACAAGTTATTGTCCAAATGAGAATACTTTATTTTGAAGTTTTAACTTTTTCTTGTATTTAAAGTGGGGAGTCAAAACAGATCCCCCTCCAAGAAAGTAGCAATAGAAAACATCTTATATAATTCTGCAACTTTAGTTTAGGTCTCTGAAATCGATTAATAGATTAAAATAAAAAAATTATAATGCAGATAAATAGTGATTGAGTTGTTCTTATGATTGAGACAGTGATTGAAGGTTTAAATTTGATTGCATTGCTCTATTGTTTCAGTTCGATGATTTTCATAATCGTTTGAAATTGATCATCTCGACCTCTGACCCGGAAGTCGATGAAGACGACTTGGTTGGTGTCGTGAAGAGAATTTTGGATGAGCAAACTCAGTGCCAGGATGAAATTAAGGTACAGCTCTCCTTTATCTCATTTACATGTGCCTTGTCTTTTCTAAACATGCATTTTAGGAAATCCCTCATTAGGCACTGAGATCTTGTAAAATAAGCCTCTTACTACTTTCTGGCACCATTGTGCTATAGACACAATCGTGAGTCCTGACTCATGAACTTGTAAAGACCCAAGTTCAATCATAATCTTAAATTGTGTTAAAATAATTTTATTACATCGATAAATAGAAGTAGGTCCTTTGATTCGCTAAAATACGTCTTAAAAGTCGATGAAGAAGGTCATGAAAAATCATGGAATGTTGTTTTATTTGCCTTGTGTCAATTCTGTAATATAATCAGTGTTCTGGCTGAATTTTATTCTCTTCATATTTATTCACAGAGTCTGAAGAGAATGCTTTCAGAGAAGGAGGAATTGCCTTCAGGCCATGAAGCACTCAAATCAGAAATCAACGACGTTGTGGTGAGCTTACCACATTTACTGGTCTCATTGATTGGTAAGATTAATAACTCGTTGCCTGGGTTCCAGCAGAGTGTGGACAAGATGCTGGTTTTGATATATTGCAGTAGATTAATTCATCTTTTTTTATTTGCTGGATAACTGTATCTGTGTATATATGTATATACATGTATTTCTGTGTATCTGGCAATTGTATTGCACCATTTAAGTATAGCATAACATCACATTTTCCATCATCGATTGCCACCCAAATTTAGCCCATGTTAATACGCGAACCTGTTTAAACAGGAAAGGTATGGTACACTGGATACAACTCCGTCATCGCTAGCCCTCAGGCAGCTGCAATCCTAAGTATTAAGGCGACACTAATAATCTTTGTTATCACTTATCACTGCACAAGCGAAAGTGAAGCAATAGATTCCCTTGCAGAGTAGACAGGTGCCATTTGTATGCTTGCATGTTGTATCCCTTTTAATCATACACACTATTACACCACCTGTAAAATTTGTACAGAAAGGGCCTATACGTAAACCTGCCTGTAAAATTCAATATGTTAAATTTTTATAAGATCATTTAAGAAAGGATTGTATTGTTATTTGTTATTAGTATTATTATTATTATTATTATAATTATTATTATTGTTATTTGTGCTGTAATTGAGATGTCTTGCTGTTCAGTTGACCCTCGGTTCCAACGGATGTTTCTCAAGAGAGCTGAAACTTGAGATCGCTGCCATACGTTCAAAATCCTTCACCTCCGAAGATGTCGATGAGATAAAAGAACTATTTCTGCATCTGCTTGAGACCCAGTTAGATTGGGAAGATGGAATTGAAGCGGCTCTTGGCGTCGATTCTCAGACTACATCTGAGGGTCTGTTAAACCTTGAGTTGTTGAGTTTAGTAATAATGTATGGTGATAGTATATCACAAATTGACGTTATAGCGAGGTTAGGCTTAAATGGTCTTGTTATAAGACAAATGAGACAATAAGGCTATTTCTTCGTCAGTGATGTATATATGTATGTATGTGTGTCTGTGTGTGTGTATGTGCGTTCGTGCGTGTGTGTGTTGCCATAAAGAAATTAAAATTAACTTGGTCACATGATGGCTCTGGAGTGAAAACTAAGGGAGAGGAAGTCATATTAAAACCTTGACCTATGCTGATGGAAGGAAGGTGGGCAGAGAAAGCAGATGATTGGCATCTTTTGATTCCTTGACTTGTCTGAGGTCAGAATGTAGTAGAAGAAAAAGAAGGAGAAGGAGAACAGGATGGAAAGTGAGTAGGTGGCGGAGAATGAGAAGGAGAGGAGAAAATGGAGAAGGAGAGGAGGAAGGAGCAGAAGAAGAGATAGAAGGAGAGGATGAAGAGAAATATGAACTAGAACGAGTAGAAAGGGAAGCTGAATTATAGTAATAAAAAGAAGATATGTTTTTAAAATTGCACTGAGCATATTTGTGTTATTATCTTTAGCTCCTGGAAAGCATATCATTGAGATGTTGAAGAAACTGGCTTCTGCTGAGGAAGAGGTTAACGATCTGAAGTCAAGGGTTGAGGAGTCGGATGAACTGCACAAGATTGACCTGGAAGTGGCTCTGGATGCCCTTCGAGAAGATCTTACGAAAACCTACGAGGAACGCATAGAAAAAGTCAGGCAGGAGTGTATGTATTGAAATGTCCACTCTGACTGTTTAAAACCTGTGATGTGGATAAATGGGAAACATTTGGAATTGCTTTTTCCATTGCTTTGAGACATTTGCCTGTCAGATTTGTAGATTCAGTGCATTTTATGTCGTTTAGTACTGAACACCATCTGAGGATGGTTATTATGTAGCTAATCTAAAGGCTTCTGTGGTGTTATTAGTATACAAGTAAGTAAGTAAGTATGTACTTTATGGAACCGCTTGCAAACGCACTGCGGCCACATCATAATAATTATGAACAATCAAGGAATCACAAAATAATCATACTAATACAAGTCTCTCATCCTCATAACCTGCTTCTGTGTTCGGGACTTTACGCGCTGGAAGCACTTCTGAACATGTCTCCCCTACTAGAGGCATTTTACAAATACTTAAAGAATGCATTACAATACGAGGCAACAGTTAATGGTCATGTCAAAATTATATGTTCGGGATGTTAAAAACTGTAAGCTGTTTGTGACATTCTCTTGAAGTCTTTTCCCACTTGCGTTTGGGTTGGAAACACTATTCAGCTGAAATCTAGAAGGGACGCTATTCACATTTTGTGGATGAACGAATGAATTTTAATTTAGGTGTGGAGAAAATAGCTGAAGAAATCAGAGCTGAGGAAACCGTTAAACATGACGATGCCATTGCACAGGAAAGAATTAGAATAAGTGAACTGGAAGCTGAGAAAGACCGTCTGAAATCGGTGAGAATTTGATTACATGAAAATTGCGCTATATGCTATTTATATTATTTATGATATTTCTGTCATACAGTGATTATATTTAACATTCTGTTTGTATTTTAATATTAATTGTAATATTTCAGCTTAATAATATGTGACTTGGAGAACATCGGTAATTATGGCTTTGTCGTTTTGAGGCCCTCCACCTTGTTTTCCAGTCGTTTTAACTAAATTTTATCTCTTATGCGATGCTTATAACCTAGGTATTAGTAGGTATCCTAACTAGTAGAGTAACTTGTTATGTTTATTGCCTGGAAGACTGGAATTATAATACAGGAATAAGATTGTTTGACTCTTGGCTGTACTTTTCACAGGAAATGGTCGAGATGGAGGGCTCACTGCAGGAGAAGTCAATAGCTGCTCTGACGACAGAAGAAGCACTGGAATCTTACAAACAGACAGAGGTAACTTTAGTATAGAAACCATTTGAAATCTCAGTTTTATTATTATGTTAATTCTTCTCAATCTTAGGTGAGTATTTTTTATGCTACAAACATGCATACATTGATGCATACATACATACAGTTGTATGTAGAGTTATAGACCTATTATATAACTTTTGTATTTATTGCATTTTCCGATTATCAAATTAGCATAATGAAATGATAATGATAATGATAATGCATGCAGTCATACATACATGTATGCAGACATGCATACATACATTCATATATATATATATATATATATATATAACATATATATATATATATATATATATATCTTTTACCTAGGATCGCCTCATCTGATCTCTGCTCTTCTTTTAAATACGACCTCATTGAACATGGTTGGACTGGGAGCACCTCTGAGTAATTTCTTTAAGAGGTGCTATATCAAGTTTGATTTATTGATTGGTTGATTTATTGATTGGTTAATTGATTGAATTATTGATTAATTGATTGATCGATCGTTCGATTGATTGATTGATTCATATACATGCCTTCTCACTTTTTTAAGTTCTCTGCTTTCCAACAGTCCAATGATGCCATTTCTCTCACAGATGGACCTCTTCCTTCAATTTATTTTTAATCTTTATCTGTGCCATCATCAGTAACATCCATTTCTATTATTGACATATTGCATGGTTCAAAAGCATTCTCTTGCTTTTCCATACAGACCGATCTACGACAGAGGATCCTAGAGCTTGAGACGGTGAATGTCACTTCATTGGAGAAATTTGAGAAGGACCTTGATGAAATGGTGAAAGTTCATCGAAATGAGGTTAATGAGTATAATGAACAAATTCGACAGCACGCTCTGACGATATGCGCAATGGAGGAACGGTTGAATGTTGCAGCGACAAAGCACAAGGACTTTCAGATGGAGATTTCTTCTCTACAGTCTGAGATTTCAGGTTCGTCTTTGTTGGGATATCTTTACGTCTCAATCAATCAATCAATCATTGATACTTTATGTAGCACCTCTTCAATAAATCGATTTAGAGGTGCTCCCAAATACGGCCAAATAAGACAGATTTCAGAGTGGAATAAAAATGGGGTAGAGATTTCTTAAGCAGGAGTCAAAGATCGAATGGGAGGCTATTCCAAGCAGTTGGACCCACAACCGAAAGAGCACGATACTGCATTATAGATGTCAGAGAGAAAGGGACAAGAAGAAGAAGGCAGAGTGCAGTGTGGTTCAGCCAGGAGCTCGAGATAAGACCTTTGCCAGGACAGAGGGATGCCTGAAGATTTCTGCTTCTGATTTTAACTCCTCTGAATTTAAAGCTAGAGACATCAGACTTAGCTAAAGCAGATTCTATGAAAGGGGTTTATGATGGATTAGTTGCTAGTGTCCTGGACGGTCAATCGAATAGTCAGACATTGAAATGGCCTCATTATGGTTGTTTGGTGGATGCTCAGGTCTTCAGAGCAGGCCAGTTCAGTCGACGACTCATCAACCAAATTATCAACCGGCTCATCATCACCCGTCTCAGCATCCGACTCATCAGCTGAATCATCAACCGCATCCGGCTCAGTCGACTCTCTATCCATCGCCACCACAGACCCTGCAACCCGCTCCTCCTCTGAAGCCACGGGTCGTCATGCATGCCCCACCACTTGATGTCGCCCTCATCCAGCAGACCCTGGCACAGGTCCAGCGAGAAAATGGGGACTATCTGAAACAGCTACAGGAACAGCAGGATTGCATCTTTGCCCTTCGGAGGGACTTTGCAGGAGCAATGGCTCGACTTACAGATGTCTCAGGTTGGCTAAACATTTGTGGCTAAATATTTGTATATCACTTTATAGCAATCCTAATGATTATCTGAATTTGGTTGGTGTAACTGGAAACTTGTAAAGTTTTACTTTCACTTCATAAAGGACTATTACTATACTGGAAAAGGACTTTATACCAATCGTATACTCTAAAGAGAACTATTACCTCTTTTTATACAAGAGGAGGATTTAATACCTGTATGTATACTACATGAAGGACTATTACCTCTCTGCAAGCATACTACTAGAAGGACTAATAATTTCTAACTCTCTACACTACCATAACAGATATTTGCTTAGATTTAGATGGTTTGTCACTGTTTTTCTGAATGCTGCTTTTACTAAGAAATTACATTTGTTAAGGTGAATTGAGTGAATCACAAAAACAAGAAGTGGAACAATACCGAGCGAAGATTAAGCAACAAGAATCTGAAATAGTTTCTCTTCAACAACAGATGGTGAAGCTGTCTGATATCATAGACAAACAGACTGCAGAAATTAAAAGTCTGAATACAGAAGCCAAGTAAGTGTTTATTTAGTCATTGAATTGTATTGTATTTGAAAATTTATAAAAGCGCGTCGTACAGAGCAAACCAATTAGAGGCACTCCTGTGCGATGAGCCCGAGGGAAAAGACAAAATCTTAGGCAGCAAGACAATCAGGTAAGATGCATAGTGGGTAGAGGGATGGATATTCACACAAGATTTATTTGCTTTTCTCTAACTTACCTTTCCACCCTACCATAATGCAGTCTACTAAAGTAGTGCTATATAATTGGGTTCAAAAGTTGACAGCTTAAGAGGTTTGTGCTGTTCAATAAGTATAGAATTCTGCACTTGCACTTTTGAAGCATTATTTAGTGATGCAGATATTCCATTTTTATTTGCATTGTGGATTAATTTTCATCATGAAGTGTAATCAAATGTTTCTTTCAAAGTGCTATATAAATATCCCATTGTCTGACTAATCAATTGATTGAATCTTTTTCTGTCAGCAAACAGAAAGCAATGTTTGGAAAGTTGAAGAATAGGATTAACGAAAAGGAGGCAAGACTACGAGGAGCAGAAGCAGAAATCTCTAGAACTCGAACTGAATTGACGAATGTTGCTTCAGTCGTTGATGACGAGGTGAGCGGAAAGAAGAGACTGACTCTGACTATATACTGCTCCCTACTTCCCCTTCAGCCTTGAAAGACATACTTGATCGCTGCAGTGCTGTGGTGGTGCCCCCCTGCAGAGCCATGTCCTTTCTACCTGTGCAAACTCTACTTCCTACCCTAGGTGTCTAAGATCACATAGTTCCATGTGCTCTACTGAGCAAGGCGTGCTTCTTGCCCATTTTACAAGTAGGTCCCTAGTATCATAAGACGGTGAAGAAGGAAGTGCAGTATGCAAAGGATGATACTAATGATTGGGGCAGAAAGATAGTTTTTGGCATTTCTTTGGTTAAAAACATCTCAAATATAATTTTCATTTTTAATTCTTAAATTGAAGTTAAAATCATTAATTTTGTTCATTGTCTTTCAGACTGCTGTATCTTCAGAGCTGTCATTGCAAGGCGCTCAGTGCAGAGGCGAGCGACATGAGCAGGTGATTGCTCGGCAGCGAGAAGCTCTCGCTGAGCTGAGAGCTAAATTGCGAGCAATGGAGCAGGGTGATATTCCATGTGAGCAACGATTTTCAATCCGTTTTAAACTGTCACTAAATTTTATCTAGTGTTTTTCAGTGATTCAATTTGAACATTTTGGCTTACTATCAACTCCCCAACTGTTTTATACTGAGGATAGACGTTGCCGCACTAGTAACCATGTCAAGGCATGAAATAGCTAATTCTGTGTGGAAGTGTCATTCAACGCAATCAATCGATCAATCAATTGCTGTTAAATATAAACCTGATACTATAGAAGAAGAAGATTTTAGCAGTACACACTTGAATGAAGCAAAGGAAATTATAATAGTTTTTATACGGATTTTAATCAGAATGTTGTCATATTTATTGCTATTTATCCTCAGGATTCTGTCATCCAGTCTTTTTGCACTTCTTCAAATGATTTAAATTTACTGTATCTTGCTCTGAAGTATTACAATAAGGGAACTATTGTTTGTGTCTTGTTTCTGTAGTATTGACTCAAGACGAAGCCCTTCAGCAGGTCGTTATTCTGCGTAAAGAGCTTGAGGAACTGCAGGCCATAAACTCAACTCGGAAGCAAGTCGATCAGACGTTTGGCGATCTGGCGAGCTGCATGGATGTCACACAGATGTCGACTCTGAGAGAAATTTCAGAAGCATTTGAGCTGAGCGAGAATCTTGTGAGAATTGACAGCAATTACATTAACTGTAAAAAATTGCCGTAATTTGTAGAGCAGAGGTGTAATGGGATCAATTAGGCCTAAGACTTGTCAATTAGAGGCGCAATTAACTCTAGTGTTTGAAAAAGCACAACTATTTGGAACACGGCATTGGTGATAATGTGATATTGTTATACACTGTAGATATATTGGTCACATAAACTGATCCTATGTTTCTCTTCATAATGTACCTCGTGAAAAGAGATGCTTGTTACTCAGCAGATCAGAGGCATGTTGATTGTTAATCCAAGTTGATAGCCTAATAGGAGTATAACAGAGGCCCTGATATGTCATTAATATGTGCATACATATTACATTAAGAGGCCCTGATATGTCATTAATATGTGCATACATATTACATTAAGAGGCCCTGATATATCATTAATATGTGCATACATATTAATGATTTGTATATGATGGAGTTCGTAATTGATTTACTTAAACACTTAACATTGCTCCTTTTAAGTACCTCATGAGTCATTAAGAAGAAATGTTACTAGTTAATAATCTGTGTTCAGATTAATTGATCGCCAGTCATCTTGAATCGAGTTGCTGCTGTAATGGACTGAATTATGATAGGTTGGAAAGGTGAGATTGACATCAGATGTCAGATGACATTAGCCATAAGATGTTTCAAGCTCTCATGACATTAGCCATAAGATGTTTCAAGCTCTCATGACATTAGCCATAAGATGTTTCAAGCTCTCATGACATTAGCCATAAGATGTGTTAAGCTCTGGAGGGGGGTCACAGCACAAGCATTGAACAAACCAATAGATTTCCTTCTTGAGTTGACATGTGGTGATAGTTTTTTGGAGTAGTGCTATTGTATGTTTCTTGGGCTGAAATTTACATTTATTATTTCCTCATTCAGGTATTTTTATAGCACCTCTTGTAGGTTACTATGCAGAGGTTAAATACTAATGGTTATCTTTTGATGATTTCAGTATCTTTCACTTCTGCGTGGAATTGCCAGTTGCCTGCAAATGGAGCGTGTCGATGGAATGCGCTCATTGCTCCACATTCCAAGAGACGAGCGCCTGCGACTGGCAGAGGAGCGTGAGCGTTCCTGTGAGCTTCTTACAGAGACCGTCAAAGCATTGAGGGAGAGAGTCCACCGGAAGGACGAACTTCTCCAAGGCTACGAACGAGACCTTGTCAAACTACGGTATTTGCATGATTTCAGCTTCTGCATATGAGCCGCTTTGGTTATTGATTGACTAGTTTTAAATTGGTCTGCCGCTCAGTACTCAAGCAACGGATTTCACAGTTGGGAAATTGAAAGGCTTTGGTCAAAGATCGATGGTAGAAGCCAGTTGTTTTTCGCCTCCCAAAGCTTATCGCAGGTTGTCTTAAAGGCAGTTTGTAATCATTCTGTTTTCACTTAGGTATTGGATTAAAAATTGACTCGTACTCAAATCGAAACTTTTTTTAAAACATGTCTAAATGAGAACTGGTCGGATATTATTGTAGTGCAAGGATTTCCATTTGAAATTCGCTTCTGCAGTGTTTCTTTGTTTCTTTGTAGACATGCAGAGAATCTGACAGAAATGACAAGTGGCCAAGTACAGAATGTTATGGTGGGTGTGTTGTCATTGTATTCCAGTTGGTGTTGTTATAGTTGGGATTTTTCATTTGCTGTCACTGGGATGAGAGAAGAATGAGATAAAAGAATCCTTGTCTTATGAATGGAAAGCAAAATTCATAAATTGGATTACAAGATGAGTTGTAACATGGCAAGGAAGAGCTCTGTGATTTGAGTGCTAGGATCAGTGATATTATCTCTATCATATTTGCTATAATTGGTTAACTCTGTTGTTGTTCAGAAGCTTGCCTAATTTGGCTTCTTCATCCAGTAAACTAATTTGAAATTTCTGCTGAAAGGAGAATGAGGAGAATGAATAACTTATTGGGTCTTTGGAAATTGAGATAAAGTTTAGGAGGCAAATGTCAGGAAGTCTTTCAAGTAATCTTAAATTTCGAACTCATTCCTTATTTTTTAAAAATTGTTTGTTTAAAAGCTTTTTACCCTACAATATTCTTCTGTTCTTTGCATGTTTTTTAATTACTGAAAAAATGCAATGATCATGACTATAGGTAATCATAATTATAATCTTGAGATTTCAACAGTGTCCACAAAAGGAAAGTCATGGGAACCAGCTTATTCAGAGTTATGGAATTTTGTGTGTAACCTATTTGATTCCATTCTCTAATATTGCCCTAGTCAAGGTTTAATCTAGTTGTGACGAAGAAGATGGCTTCTGTTCATTATAGACTGAACTCCGGCAGAAAACAGAAGAGCTGCAATGTCTTCGTGAATCGCTTCATCGAACGCGAGAGAGACTGGACCAGGAGAAGAGACTGAACGCATCCATCAAGCACAAAAAGGTTTCATTATCCACATGTTGATCTCTTCTATTCAAAGATTGTGCTTGTAACTGAGGCACTAAACTTACCTATAAAAATGCCTTCATACACGCATGCAATATTATTATTATTATCACTAAAAAATATTAATTTGTGCATGGTGCAAGGTCACATAGAAATGAAAACAAGAGATGCATTTAGTCAGTTGCCAAATGAAGAGCTGCCTGACATCCAGATTCTTCAAAGCCAATGAAAAATGGTGAGTTTGGTGACATTTCTTATAGGAAGAGAAAGAGTTTGCACTTTGGACAAACATCAGTAGTTGGTTCCATTTCTTGCAGGCAGAAAAATGGAATGCATGAGTGTTAATGGCAATGCTACACCAAGGCTCAACCAAACGATCCATACCCAGGGATCACAATTTTGAATTCTGAAAGAAAAACTGCATAGAAGTGCTGCATAGCCTTTCAACTACTTCGTTGTGTTTCATCGTGCTAGTGCATCAACTGACACCCAGCAATGTCACTATTCCCACCAATACAACCAATACTCGATATAGTTCTGCACATAAGCTGCAACTGTCCAGCATTTTGACAACCTTAATGCTAAACTTTCATAAAAATAATTTGACCTTTTGGTTAGAAGTCAAGCCTTGCTTAAACTTAGCTGCAAATGTTGATGCTTAACCAAGCTAAATAAGTTTTACTAAATCCCAGGATTTCAAGACTTGCCGTAAATCAATTATTGGTGCGTGTGATAAAATGTTGCAAGTTTCTGTTGGCTAAATAGCGAAGTAGTAATTCGTCAATTATTTGTATTCGTATGCAGACATTCCATCTAGAAAATGAACCTCTTCTGAAAAACGGTTGGCCAAAGCACACGTGCCTTCAACCAGAGACTCATGCAGAGGTAAGCCTATATTTCTGATGGTTTTCTAATTATTTTAAGATGTGACATCACAGAAGAATTAGATCACAACAGAAAATAACAAGCAGGGAAGTGCACAGAAGAGTATACAACTCCAGAAACATTGTGCAACTAATAATAGAAAAAAGCTCCAGTTCTTCGGACATGTCTGCAGGATGGAGAATATGTGATCGATCAGACAGGTCATGTGTGGCGCTGGGATCAAGGGCAGACCATGCAGAGAATGCCTCGATGATGTCAGGAACTGGTGAGGTCTAGATGTACAAACGCTAAATCTGATGGCACAGGATCGAAACTTATGGAGAAGGACAATAAAACATGCAACTGACACCAACGGCCCACAGGTGATGAACCCATGGCTGAAGATGATGACGATGACATACTGTTAGAGTTTGAGCTAATTAGATCTCTCAAACCCAGGGTACCATATCTAAGGTCTCTTAAATGTATTAGCAGAACAATATTTAAATAATTATATAAGAACCTCGCATAGGCATTTTATATCAGTCAGATGAAAATCATCTGTAATTTGATTTGCTTCATTAACAAAGCTACTTACGTTACCATAGAAAGTTAATTATACACCTGGACAGTGCCTGTTAACATGACATAACATAAAAAGGATATAGTGATTCAGAAGCCGTTTATGCCTATTCTGTGTTATAACCACCGAAATTTCACCGGTTGTATCTAACTTGTGTATGTATTTAGCTTAATGCGAAGAGAAAGTTACAGAATGAAAAGAAGAAGCGACATTATGAGAAGGAGCTGAAGGCCAAAGAGGCCGAAGTTGCGCATCATAGACGACTCCTAGCAGAACAGGACAATCGTGTAAGTAACAGAATTGACATATCTGGGTGATGGCAGCTTTGAGTCATTATCAGTGTTTCCACAAGTGTAATTAAGTTATCTATTATGCTTCTGAAAGTAGTGACCCAATCTAATACCTTGCAAACAGCATCAGCCTAATATTTGATGACCTCTGATTTCTGCATCTCAGGTTCACATTTCGCTGTTACCTTTTGCATGTTACAAATTTGATTAACAATAATGATGATGATGATCTAACTGGTCTCTATGTGAGAACCTAACAGGCTGCAGCTGCGATCACCAAAGTCTGGTGGTGATGTCTTGTGTAAATATGCTATGTTGCTATAGTAATGACATTATATATTATATAAGTATCCCTGTTCATTTTTTTGGCTATGGTTGTTTTTGTGGGACTGATATTTAAATTTTTTATTGTTTCCAGATACTTGAGACATCCTAAACCTACTGCACATGATGTCACCTATTTTCATTTTTATTATGCATTAGTAACCATGCATGTTTTCATATTTATGAATGTGTTTTTCTATTTCTTTAAAATGTAATTTGCTTTTCCTTTCCTGTTAATTACTTTATATTCCAATTATGTAATGTAAAATGTGAAGCTTTAGCTTACTTTTGTTACTTACACCGCCACCACCACTTTTAAGTGACTTTAAAAGTGAGGGTGTTGATATGCAGCAATGTTAATGCTCTGGCGTAAAGAACAGAACATCAAGCAATAAATGGAATCGATTCACGATACCCATATAAAGGTTGACTCCCCCTCCTTTCGCTAGTTGGCTTTGGTCAAATGAGCTGTAGAAAGGATTTTCGCCTTGCATGGGTGCGTATGTACAGTCAAATTTGATTCCAGTTAAACTTTTTATTGTCTGTTACTATTGTGCCATGTAACCTTACTGCATCCTTGTCAGTTGGAATTGATAAAGAATATATAAAATATTATTAAGTTATTTAAGAGCTTTGGACAGTCCAGTTGTTTATAAAAATCTTCAACAGCAATGCTAGAATTAGTCGTATTTGAAGCATTTAATAGATCTATCATTTGTGACTATCCATATTCAAATCAGGTTTGCTGAATGATGTAATATCCTAACCAACTAGTTTGGGTCTATTATGATTACACATTATGTATAGTTAATAACTATTGAATTATTATCATGTGTGAAATTAACAGATTTAATAAGTGATTTGTTTGTTCAGGTTTGTAAGATGCACTTTCTATAGCATAATTCTGTTCAACCGGTCATGCCTGCAATGATTTAGTATATTGAACCAGCAGTGGTGGTTCTTGTTTTAATTTAACCTCACTAGTATCCCACCTTGATTTTGTTCTTCAAGAGAGGCATTAAAGTAGTTATAGCATTACGAATGAAGTAATGGAATTTCTATAGTAAACGTCACAAGGTGTCCTATGATCTGTGATAACATGCGAAATTGAAGTTTCTTTGCATGAAACCCCTACCAAAATCTTTAGAACTCAATTAAAGCTAAGCTGGACAACTCTGTTAAGCAATGTGTTTTTTGAAAGTGAGCGTAAAATTGAGTTTGGTTGGAAGATTCGTAAACTCAAAAAAATTTAGAGAATTCCTATATCTAAAGATTTTCTGATGCAAGCCTGGTGATTATGTACTGTCTGGACTTTGTGAAACATTTCTTTGATGCTGCTATTTTAGCATATCATAAAATGTCTAAGTCGAATGTGTTGCCAAAGATTTGTGATATTTAAAGTGAACCTTCGATACATTACGGAAGTAAACATAACACGGATTTTACAAAAATTTAGTTGATTTTCAGGTAGGTTATTAACCTTTTCAGAACTCTCCCAAACCAAACCAGGTAGCTAGACACTGAAACAAAACCATTTGTACATTGAAGGTTCACTTTAAAAAACTCTCTGTTAGGATATTGTGCCTGTTGTTGATCTATAATGTGAGCTCATGCCAAATAAACGTTTTCTGTAAATAAAATACAGCTGTAGAAATGTTTAATTGTTTTTTTTTTATCAAACACATACATTGGTTTTGACTTGGTGTCACTGCTAAATTTTCCTGTTTCAAATTTAAATTATGTGCATTGTATATTGGATAATTATCAAATGAAACTGGCCTGGTTAGTGATAGAAACTTGTGACATATTTTTATTAACTTAACTTATTAATAAGTTGTTTGAAATGACACAGATTATGATCAGCGACTTATGCAATGTAAATACTTCAAACACAAAAAAATTCGGAAGACATCTGTAAAAAGTAGGCTTTTATTTTGAAAGTTGAAGTAGAACAGTATGTATATTACACATTAGAGTACAAAAAGATAAAAACCAAAACAAATTTCTTTAATACAAGCAAGAAATTATGTATTAATCCAATACTCCATTACATGATGGCTGAACAACAACTGTTCAACATAAATCTTCGGTATATGTAAAGTAAATACTTTGAACACAAATTTGAAAGTAAAAGTAAAAGCATTTCACATTATGTTGCTATTACAATGGTCAACAATAGTCTGCGTTCTGGGCTTCAATGGCACTATTCCTGTTTGCTTGTCCAGCAAAAAATGCCCGAGTAGAGAAAAGAAACCACTTGTCACTATGAAGACTAGAATATGTTACTTTTACTCACACCATTAATTCACCTCCCATTAGAGATTTGCTTACTGCCAAGGGGTAGTGCACCTACATTTTTTTAAGTTACTAAAGTCTTAATTTTTACTGCTGTGACATGGCTGGGAACAGCTCTGATTAGGTTTATAAAATCAGCGAATGGATGAATAATTGTATCAAATTTATAGTTTTGTTTCTTATTGAGTGTAATGAATGCATTTCCTTCTTGGGCTCCTTTTCTGCAAAACTGTTCCTCAGTGTGCTATCTTAAGACAAAATTCTGTTACTAAAGACATGAGTTTCAAATTCAAGTGTGATTTCCCAACAACGGATCTACATAAAATGACAGAATAGTGCATAATTGACAAAAAGTGGTGACAAGTCATTCCTTTTCTCCACTGTGTCTAAACGTAAAATCACACATGATAAACATCTACTGACTTTCTATGACTTTTCATTTTTAAAATTCATTATATACACGTCAAAAGCAAGTTTTTGGTTTGACTCTTGGTAAGTATTTATAAAATGAAATGGTTTGCAAAAAGCATCTTCAGACTCTTTGGCTGGGTCAAGTTTGAACCGTAAGGCAGTTATATAAAATTATCAAGGCATAGGCTGAAAACTGGTTTGTTTAATTTATATCACGTCACTTTTAATTACGAAAGCCCAACGGTGACATACGATTATTTTTATTTATCTAGTGCGCACTAGATAATTTTCTAATGCGCACTAGATAAATCTATGCAAAATGGCTGACATAAATCAATGCCAAGATTAGACTTGTGAAAATCTCCTTTTAAGCTTAGAAAACAATAATAATGATATAATAAACAAATGGTGAAGGTTATAAGCTCACTACATTTTATTAATTAAGCTTATAACTTTCAGTATTTGCTTATTACGGCATTCACTTGGTAACAAATAGAAGGTTTAAGGGTTGCCGCCAATGAAAATTGTCTGCTGTACGTCTTTCAAGCTTCGTGTCCCTCGTTCCAGCGGAGCTCTCTTTATTGAACCACATGCAGAGTTTATGGAGTGGCCATGTGTTAATACTCCACAATATAACTGCACTTCAATAATGCCATACCTAAAAAGTGTTCAGAATTGCTCACAGGCAACTTTGGCCGAGCGCTTTGTACAAGGTTACAAGACAATGGCTTTAGGTAGATTAAAGCCTGCGACAAAGACATGGAACATGACACCACCATATCACGTACGTCTCACCACTAGTATAAATAAAATAATGACAAGAGGACTGTAAGAAGGATAGAATAATATTGCCTATGTAGGAAGAACAATAGGACCAGATTTCGGAGCCACTATATTGTTTTCTAAGCCGAAAAAGAGATTTTGACCAAGATATTCTTGGCATTGATTTATGTCGGCCATATAGATTTATCTAGTGCGCACTAGATACTATCTAGTGCGCACTAGATAAATAAAAATAATCGTATGTCATCGTTGGGCTTCCGTATTTAATTGATTTTAGAACTATATAAAAATTTCATAACAACTGCCAACTTTTAGAACTATAAAAAAATTTCATAACAACTGCAAATGTGGTTTCTGACATATAAACAATCCTAATCATAACCTTTGATGTACTAAAGCGCTACCTAAAAGCTAAATGCAGAGCACCAGCTTATTATGAGCGCAGAAATATGCGTATCTGCAAAAACTTTTAACACTTTGCCAATGAGCGTCTGCTAAACGCAGTTGCATAAACAACGCAGCTCTTCGTTGACATGGTAAATGACTGAATAAAGGCTAACAGTTTCCCCAGGGCTTAAAGAAAAATAAATAAAGGAAAATTTCTATAAGAGCAATGTGAGAAATATGATTGAATTATCAGTACAAATCTGATGAACATAAACAACTATGTTAAAAATACATTCGAAAAAATACAGGTTTATGATGCTACAGATCATTGAAACCCAGTCATTTAATATTATAATGTGTGTTCCTGATATCAAGGGGATCAACCTGTGAACTGGCTGAGAACATATAAAAGGTAGTAGGGTATTTAATATTTACAAAAACACATAGATACCTACAAATAGCAGCAATGCTTCACACATCTTACTGTCAATTGGGATAAAAATTTGATTAAATTCAAATTGCAAGAATAACAGATAAAATTGTCCCAATAAATAAACATATTGGCAAAGGTTTTTTGATTAGTGATTCCTTACATTTTATCACGGAAAAATTCGAGACAAGCATTTCATAGCAAGAGGTGAGAAGGGAAATATACAGCTTTAAAATTTAACAGCAGTTCCAATGTAAGCAGATGTATCCTAAGCAAATATCTAAGCAGACGAGTATAATAAATATGTTGCTTGCAGTAATTGGAAGAGAATAAGAAACTCCTGGCATTCACCTTATATCCGAATCTTACACCAATTAAGAATACAAACCAGCTGGCATAATGTGAATTAAAATAAAAAACCGTGTGACTATGCTGACTGGGCAAAGTGCTCACTAACTGCATCATGTTGAGATTTGCGTACTGTGACCATCTCATTGCCCTGCTCCGTGACATTACATTCAAGTTCATTCTATAGACTTTAATGAACATACTATCAAATCCAGATGGATATAAGTCATGGATGGATAGCAGGTTCTGTATATCTGTGGGTGCCCACAATAGTTGACTCTTCCTGCTACCTTGCTTATTGGTTAACCTTTTTCCATAACAACTTTACCATCATCTAGACTAGTGCAGACGGGGCTTTTGTGAACCAAATTGCTCTATAAAAATTGTATAGGTACATAGATATGTAGCGAGATTGGTCATGACACAATAACATGGAAGATTGATATGACATCAAGTCTTGGCAGTCTCTTGAAGTCTTCTACATTAGCTATATTCAAATAAATATCTTATTTACTAACAGTCACTGATTATATAAAAGCGAGTTTGCCAGAGCAACGATCGTTAAAATTCTTATAGAACCATGAATGCCATACAATGTTAACCAAATTGAGAGGCACTGAAAATGTGCTTTATTGTCTAGATCTGTACTAAAAATGAAGCAATCTCAGTAAGTGAAATAATTATTTCCTCTGTGGTCATAGTGCATCCACAAACATTCATCTATAGTCTATTTAGAACTGCACACACGCACATGCATGCACGCACGCACGCGCGCACACACACATGCATACATACATACGGTACATACACATGCAATGAGACATACATACTTGGTACATATACATAGTGCATACACACATAGCTACATGTCTTAGAAGCAAGAACTGCATTTGAATACAATATTACTGTATTTGATGAATTGCCCTCCTTCCTAAGTTCACAAGTGCGCATGACTATATGACAGGACATCAATGGCACTGAGCAATTCGTCCTTGCTCAGGATACCTACACGGTAATTGCCAATGTAAGTGGAGGCTCAAATTCATATAAACATACAAACATACATGCATACACATTGGCATATGCGTGCACACATGCACCCATTCGATTACATGGACATACCTCAACTTCTTACAAGCTATTCAAAGAAATCCTGAAGGCAGAATGTCTTGATAATAATATGCATTCATACTGATTTGCCCCCAAATAACCTAATTCACGTGAACTCGTAGAATCCTCGTCAAAGATGAAAGAGTAATATAAGAAGCGGCTTCACATCAATTTAGCCGAACTCTAGCTGAGTGCTCACATAACAATTACAGATCTAAGATTATAAGACAAAAGCAGCCTTACTCATATTGCCTAAGATCTTTAAAATGCACACGGCAGTTAACTACGAAGACATCATCAAATGTGATGCGGTAAATAAAACTTAAAACTTTTGAACGATAACAATTACAAATATATTCTCACATTCTCGAGACCAGAGTGTTTATTTTTGGTATAATATCTCTTGAACTCCTGATGTCCACGAAATCAAGAACAGATCCTTTAATATAAAACGTCAACATCATCAAGCGAAAGTACCATCAGGTGACATCACATGTGGCAGGAATCTTAAATTAAGCAAGTGCCAAATTAGGTGATCACTTAATTATATATAAAACTTAATATAACTAAGATATAATAACATTTCATGTGCTAACAGTGGAACTCGTGCTGGGTGATAGCAGTGAGGTCCTTCATCAGTCCTTCGATATTTGCCATTTCAGCCGTCAGCTCTTCAGTGCTGAAGGATTTCTGCGAAAGAAGAATTAAGTCGACGAATTAAAAACACAAAACAGTAACAGAACAATAAAGGTGACAGAAGAACACAGAATCCAGCTATAGTCTACTTAGAACTGCTTTTGAGGAATTCTAGATTAATTCAGATTCCCCTACTCTACTTGTCCAGTGTTTTACATACACATTACAAATTTTTACTCCAGTTAAACTTGTATCGACCATTGATGGCTGCTTTACACATATTGATAGCTAGCTGTGCTTAGATGACATTAGATTATGCTCGATTATTGCTTGCTGGGAGAACACAATTTTATGGCAATTCGTTTTAAAATTGTTGAATTCTTGTTGAAAGTGACATGTCGAATACAAATATAGCTCAAGACAGGTGTTCTGTACAGCAAATGTGGATGATGCTCCATACAAGGTGATGACAACCAATCAGCCAAACAACAATAAAGTGTTAGGTGGTTACATTCATAAATGCTCAGGTGTGACAAGCAATCACAGTCAGCAATGACATAAAACAAGGATTAAATGATTGCTTTAAGTGCTATAGTCCTTCAATACAACAACAGGTAAGGACAACTGCAATTAAATGCAGATAAAAACAGACAGAGACAGACAGAGACAAACACAGACAGAGACAAACACAGACAGGCAGACAGTTGTTTTTGTTGTTGTTGATGAAGATGATAAATCCTGCATATTTGAATAATGGCAGGGCAGCAAAGTTGCACAGATACAGAGAGACAGACAGACAAACAAAGATCAAAATCTGAACTACACATTGTACCATGTTTTCATAAAAGCTGTCAGTAAAGTTCAAATGCTAGTTACGTGGCTCAATGTAACAGAAAGATTGTTACAACCGATTTAAGAGTTAGTAAAAAGGTTGCCAAAAACTTACTGAAAGACTTACTGGCATTTCTGAGGAATCGTTTGAACGAATAGTCATGTCTGGCGAACAGGGACTGATTGGAATTCCAGACAATGGACCTCGAGAGATGCTCGGCGGAATGGCTGATGCGGATGCTGCTGCTGATGAAGCTGATGAATTCTGCATATTTGATAAATGTCCCTGCAGCTGAGTTGGACGGACTAAAGAAAAACACAATGAGGAATAACTCAATTTTATGACAAAATCAATATAAAACAAAACAAATCTTGCAGAAAACAACATAACGCATAAACATTATATACAATATAAAATGTGAACAAAGGGTTGAAAGTGTTGCCGTGATGCGCGGCATTTTTCTAGTAGATATATACCGGTAGATAACTATGATAATAGTCACAAATAGTGGTAATAATAATTTCATGAGAAATTTACATTTAAATTCCGAGTGATTGCTATAAGCAACTGTAGTAATTGTAATCAATGATTCATACAACTCATTTATATAGCTCCTCTTCAGAGAGATTCATCAGAGATGATCCTCCTGACAAAACAACAGAAAGCCAAGATGGATCAAATGGTTTTAAAGAACTTGGGGGGGGCAAAGGAGCAATGGTAGCACTTTGGCATGCCAAGACATCAGGCAAGAAGTGGGATCGACTCCCGCTGCCCCGTGGAGTCAAATTATTCGCCATAGTGCACAAATTTGGAAACAGAGTGTAAAAAGTTTGGCAACAAGAGTATTTAGACATTTTTAGCATCATTTGTGAACTACAGAGGCTACAATTAGAAAAATATCTCAGTAATAACAAAATATATCATCAACAGGCAACATAGATTCTTGCAGTGAAAAGACATGGGACTCTCAGAATAATCTGAAACCACATCACATCATGCAAACCAAAATGACAAAAGATTCAGACACTCATGGTGAAAAAGATTTTAATGACATTCACAATAACATAAGCAAGATTGAAATTGACCTTTAATCTCATTCATACAGAGTCAATATGTCTGCAAATACTTGTACAATTGTTACTAAAAACCACATATTTATACCAAGTAACTCAATTGTCACCAGTTGAAAATGTAAATTAACTGTCTGAATTTGGAAACCTTACGGCACCATATCTTGATGTTTCAAACACCACAAATATTAAACACTGGATGCAATTAATTAACAGAAATGATATAAAGATAAAGGCACAGTTCACAATATAGCAAGAAAAGTAATGAGCAAGGAATGTCATGTAATCTAAATCCAAAAAAATTTCTCTGTGACCATGAAAGCCACATCAGGGAACCAGTTTATTCACTGGTTTTCATCCTAATAAAGCCTTAATAATTGAAAGACATAATATTATGTAGTGACCACATTTTATTCACTACGGTAGTAAAATAATGTGCGCCTGAAGTACATTTTCAGAAAATATATACAGAATGCGTTTCTTTGCAAAGTGAGAATTCTAGCACTTAGGCAAAAACCAGATGCCTAACACAAGCTAGGAGGTCAATTTGTAGAATATTATCCTCTCTGCTCAAAAATCTCCTTGCTCACCACTGAGAATGCCAAACTATGACTCGAGAATAACATGACAAAAAAATGCATAAAAAACCACAGAGAATTCGATGCAACAGCACTTTGACAAGTGCACGCCAGATGACACCACAACACGACAACCAGTCGCTTGTTACCTATTGGCTGATCTGGCTGAAAAGCAGGATTTGACTGAACTGAAGAGGTAATGGCAAAATCGTCGCGTGAGAAAAGCTCGCACTGGGTCAGATTAAAGCGCTGGCTGGAGCAACTGGGTGAGGAAGACAGGGTCGAGTATTTGGGAGAGTCCCAAGCAGTACTAGTGATAGAGTGATAGGGAGGAGGGGAAGGATGGTGTTCCAAAGCTGAAAATAAAATCAGCTGTAAGTGATATGATCTGATATGCATCATACATCGCGTGACAGTGTGATTGCAATTAAATGAAGATTCTTCTTCTTATTATTATTAGTATTATTATCGTTATTGCGAAAACTCAATGTTGCATTGTGGAGGTATGTTGATGAGAAAACAAATAAATCATCCTCTGTTGCAGACCGTTGAGATATAAATCCAAGCAATGATGACATTGGAATAAATAGCTCTGTAAACGAAGCAAAAACCGGCAAAAAGCAGCTAAGCACAAGAATCTTAAGCTTTGCCAATACAACATATATCCTGCATGTAGTCACATGACCATACTTTAGAATCCATCAATAAGCTCAGCTGCAGAGTCTAAAATAGATCAAAGCAGTTCATTTGAGGTTCATATAACTATACAATACCAGTTTTATCCATCAAACCTTAGATAAAAAAATAATGCAGAACTTTCTTGTGCAAAATTTTCACATAATTATTTCGATTTTTCTTTTAGCCTTGTTAAAGTAGGTAGAGTAAAATATCCATGTTCACCTGTGAGGCGAGGATTGCTGCCTAATAACTTTCGGCAGTTGTCATTTCTAGCTCGGTGTCGCTCCAAGGTAGACATGGAATAATCTGGAATATATCAAAGTAAACACCAAGTTCATTATACATCATTCACATTTTGGATGCAGAGCAGTTTGAAATTCATTGCTCGTCATTGAAAGTGTGCAAGGCTTAACGACGAGAGTGCACTACAATGACAGGATAACCAAAGCAGCGCATTGTTAAATTGCTAAGCAATTTCATCAAGTAGCAACCTCGGCAGAATATCAGAACAATTGTTAATGAAATCAGTAGAAATTGTTAGTAATTAGGAATGGACCGATTGCCACATTGCCAATTCCGATTCCAGATATAAAGCTTGTAATATTTATTTCATTCAGCATTCAGCTAATTTTCTGCACTCTTATAATTAAAAAATTGATTGTATTTAAAAAGCATGCAACGTCAACATTAGACAAGTGTGCAAAAGCAACATGACCCGAATAACTACACAGAGTCTGCTCAGTAAGCATGCACCAGCAATCGTTAGGTTACATACCCAGGACATTATTGAACATTGCAGCCAATAACTGACCTGTCAACTGGTGGTGGATGTCCCCTGCATTGACTCGAGGCGTGTTGGTGAACTGAGAGCGTGGGAAGAGAGGTCGGATGCCGGAAATGCTGTAGGATGCATCAGAAACCGGCAGATGTCCATTTGGCAACAATGGACCCAGTGCTAGATAATGGAACAACACAATAGCAACAATGGACCCAGTGCTAGATAATGGAACAACACAATAGTAACAATGGACCCAGTGCTAGCCAATGGAACAACACAATAGACAGAGTCATGTTGTTCCGCGTATGCGCTCTGCCACAGCCCAGTCGCAGAGCTTTGCCTATGTTGGCCCTTCAGCTTGGAACTGTCTTCCACAGTCCCTGAGCCTGGAGTTACTGACCCTCTCACCTTGTCAGTTTTGGAAATGCCTCAAGACCTTTCTTTTCCCACACACAAATGCCTGTTAAGAGCGTTGCTGATTTGTGCGGCGCTATATAAATGCTAGATTACATTACAGAATTTCACCCGAGTCTGGCATAAATTACCTAATATTGGTTACGATTCCTGGCCACCAACAAAGATCTGCACACCCAAACTTTCCAGCAAATAGATCATGCTAATAATAATAATAAAATTAGAATTCTAATTAAGACATCAATCGCATAAGGCATCAACCGATGGAACACTAAAATGAATAAACAATACAAATAACTGGCTGATTTTCTCAGCAGTTGAAAAAAGGAAAGCACCAAGTTGGCATCTGAACATTACTACCATGTTTACGATAATGAATTGTTCATTTTAAGTCTGAGCAGCCACGAAAATACAATATTGCTATATGAATATTTAGTCTCTTGAAATATGCCTTAAAAGTAGATGATGAAACTACATACGGTCTCTGTGTTGGTGAGGATTGTCGACAGGAATCATGATCGGACAGATACCAGGGTTTCGACGATTCCTAAACGGATCGCCATTTGGCAGATCCATCGAAACTATACAAATAAAAGAGAAATCTTGTTTGACTTACTGACTTTTGCCAGAAGCTTATGAAATTTCTGAAGTAATTAAAGTAAACTGTGTACACTAACAATGTGGAATCCCAGGTTAGACATTCTACAATCATACTTCAACAACTCAAGAAAATTTAAAACTTACCTCAAGATGCATCCTAATAGAACTGAAGTCCTGACAAGATGCAAAGTTGGGAAGCACAAAGACACTCACACTGGTAAGTACATAAGTACCTAGTATGTGCATGCATTATCTTGCATTTCAGTATGCTTTCATAAAAGACAAGGTATTTATTTATCTCTGTAGCAATACAGATATCTAAGTATTCGGATATTTATCCTGTGTCAGGAAACAGTCAAAGCAAAGTCTAGAGTGCGATGAGCAGATGAAGCAAAAGATGTTACCAGAGTCATCTGGGCCGTCGAGCATATCAGCCGACAAACTGTCAGCCACGTTGGAGCTGTTGACGCTGTTTCTGCTCAGACGTTTCATTTCCATCTGGTCATGAATCCAGAGGTCCGGAGGCTTCAGGTCCGTTCGGCCCAACTTCGACGCGCTACAGAAAACGACACGACACATCATGGAAGTCACAGTCAGAGTCATTACTTTTGTCTAGATTACAGCATACATCTCATGATAATCAGCATACACTTTACGATGGTAGTAAATACAAAGGTCAATGTAGGAGCCTTCTATTATAGCAGCCATCTGGCTATTAACCAGCCTCCAACACCAACTACTACAAGCACAACATCTCCAATATTCCTTTGACCCCAGACAAACCCAGTAGCAATTCTCATGCTTAGTGACTGGTGCAACTGTGCAAAGTGTGCATGAACAACTTGTTGCACAGAGTCCAATGAGCAGGCTCAAACTGACTCAAACTCAGAGTCATAGATCAAAAAAAACTGGTTGCACATCATTTCATGAACAAAATATCAACAAACATAATCCTGACACATGTCAGCCCAAATGCATCAAGCTCAGTAATGAAAAAAGAGGATAATTTACAAATGAGAATGAGACATTATGAAGAGTTGCAGGTCCTGAGGAAAGTCGTCCCAAGTTAACATTCTACAAGTAAAAGGTGAGATATGGCACATTAATTTGGCAGACCTGTAGACAAGAGGGATCTGTTACCAGTCAAACTGAGTGAAAGAATCAACAAACTCATTGTAATAATCTACAAACTGACCTTGTCGAAGCTTGTGGTGGATCCGTGCTTGCACCATTCTTTTGACGGACGAATATCACAGCCACAACAACCGCAATTGATATGACAGCGATAGACCCAACGATGCCTATCACAACCCATAGAACCATCGGAGAGACTCCATCGGATTTAGGAACTGGTTCTACAACAAAAAATAACCTCAATTAAACATTACAAACTTAGGAAATCACAATACATAAACAACTAAGAAGTTATTCCACTCATTATAGCACATTAAACTAGACTAAAAATCCTCAACCCAGACCAGTTCATTTCCATGCTGAAAGGATATTCCTACCAAATATAACCTATTTGGTTAAACTTGGCATCAATTAACTGTGATCCGTAATTTAGTCAATTCCATAGGTTAGTCCAATGATGCATTAAAGCTAAGTAGTTCAAATGTAAGTCAAAGGTCACCCATAAGACCTTTATGGAACAGCCAGAGTGCAGTTTAATTGCAATCCAAATATTAGACAGAATGTGTAGTATATTCCAACAACAAAATTCCTCCAATTGCACAAAGGATGTTGAGTGGCGCTTTACAAGTATTCAATTACAATTACAAAGGAAGATGTATTAGAAAAACACATGAGATGTCTTATAGTCAATAATTCTATAGAGATGGCATTAAAAGCTGGACTCATGCTGTCACAAATTTCTTTTAACTGAGGCAAGTGTAATCCATCATAGGGAGGATAAAAATTGTCCGGAAAAAGGCAATAACATTTGGACCAGCAACATGTCATCTAGCTCTGGAAAGGATAAGTAACTGCACCAAGAAACGACCGTAAAACACTGAATTATTAATAAGTGCCGTTGAAACAGATGGCAACCCTGGAAATGAGAGTTGGTTGCATTCAACCAATGCTGCTAATGGTGCAAAGGGTGTCAAGGGCGACAAGAACAAAGTCATATTACCATCGTTTCTAGCAGCTGCTAGGAAGACACAGCACCAGCTGTAACTGACTGAATTCACTTGGAAACAGTCGCTTGGAAATAGTTGCTTGGAAACTGTCGCTTGGAAACAGTGGCTTGGAAACTGTCGCTTGGAAACAGTTGCTTGGAAACTGTTGCTTGGAAACAGTTGCTTGGAAACTGTCGCTTGGAAACAGTTGCTTGGAAACTGTCGCTTGGAAACAGTTGCTTGGAAACAGTTGCTCGGAAACAGTTGCTGGAAACAGTTGCCTGGAAACAGTTGCTTGGAAACAGTTGCCTGGAAACAGTTGCTTGGAAACAGTTGCCTGGAAACAGTTGCTTGGAAACAGTCAGGGCATCTGTTATGAGAAGTGTATGAGAGCAAACCTTTTGTAATCTTTGTTTTCCTTGTATCGTCATTTGTAAGCAACATTCCGCCTCCAGAACCATCAGCTGAATAAAACACCAGTGGAATCACTTCACAGCAGGTTTTAAGCAATACCGAGATAGCAAAGCTGCTCTGTTAAATTCGACTCTTATTACACTTGTTGTTACTATGTAACCATATGTTACCATGTAATCTTACTGCATAATTACCAGTTTGAATTAACAGACGAATATTGAAAAAAACTTGAAACTGACCACTGGGCGTTCGAAAGATAATCGTTGGAGACATTGGTCCGTAGCCCATCGTATTACGAGCCTGTACTTTGAAGTAGTACGTCGTCTGTGACATCAGGTCTCGTATGTTAGTCGCTATCTGGCCACCCAAAACACCCTCAACCACCCACTCACGGTCAGACAGAGTAGCGTCTGTTGTGTAGAGGACGAGGTAACCTGAACACAGAACAATAACACTCTTGACAAGCAAGAACACATTGTATACCATCACAAACATACATCTATATATATAAATGCATACATACATGTTATGAACACGTCTTCCTTGAACTATATATATATATATGTGTATATACCAAATATATACATATATAATTTATAATGCACCAATGTATGTGCTGAGCTGAACAGGTAGTGGGTAGCATGCCTTGCATGCTAATTAGATGTTGCTAATTGATGCTAATTAGCCGCAAATGTGTGTATCCACTGAGCATGTGTGGTGCCAAAATAAAGCTACTTATGCAGTCAAACATGCTTACATATGTATATACACACATACATACACATACAAAGAAGCATACATACATACATTATACATAAATGCATAAAAACATGCACATACAACCAATGTTCATGCACATGATGCGCACATATACACATGCAGCTGAAACCACCTTGCATACAACATTTCAGATCTAGGTCTATGTAAGTGAAAACTTGTTGATGTTACCAGTTACTTGTCCGTTCATCTGTCTCGGAGGCTGCCAGCTGAGACTGACCCACGTCGGCTGATCCTGAACCTGAACCACGGTCAGATCTCGAGGTGCTGTTGATGGAGCTATAGTACAGACAGGTTACAGTGATACGTTACAGATACATCAAAGCATTGCCATTACACTCAACATTATGACAAACCGTCTCTTGTATATGGATTGTTGTGAAGCTAAAATAGGGTTTGCATGGCAACTTGTTATAACACAATCTTACTATGATGAGCTACATGACTGTACACAGTCAGTGGGATCTTCTGCCCTCACATTCCAAGTCTAAGATCAAAGAAGTCACAAACATTGTAAACCTAAGACTGCCTCAAAGGCAAGCTCAAGGAACAGCCATGCCCATCTTTCTAAAATGTGTTATGACAATATACAAGCTATAGGCGTGAAGAAAGGAGATTATCGCATGCATCGTCGCAGAACATTTCTTCACATCTTTAGTTTGTATATTTTTATTAAAACATTTGCCATAACCAACACCTTTTCAAAGAAGAGCCGCTATCTGCAACTTCTTCTTGTTTCCTGCACTCTGTCTACATCATCTTCATCTTTTTGTTCCTAGGACTAAGACCGTCTTGGCCCAACACCAGCATTTCCTGTTGTGGGTCCATCTACCTGGAATGATCTTCCTATATCTTTAAGCGTTAAATTAATGACTGGCTTCCCTCCATCAACCTCTCACTTCTTAAAGGCGATTCTTTTTCGCCTGGGTATCCTTGCTGAGAGCGGATCTGAATAGTTACTCTGAGAGAGGCGCTATATAAATCTAAAGATGCGATAACTCACCAACAAAGAATTCCAACCTGATTCTCTCGTCTTGTTAAAAACGCTTAAGCTCCACGTGCTCTGACGTTGACCCTTGACGACCTTGATGCTAAACTCATACTCTGTATCTGGCTTAAGATCTTCTAGATAGAGATTGAGATCGGTGGCATTGACGATCTTCGGTTTACGCGACAGTTTTGGGTTGTAGCGTATGACATAGTGTCGGTTGTCGGTGACATGCTGATTACGGCCGAGACTCGTGTCGGTCCAGGTCAAGACAATAGTCGTAGCTGACAATACATTAGCCTTGACTCCAACAGGTGGTAGCATAGGGGTCAAAGGTTCAGGAGCTGAAGCAAAAGATACAGAGCTCAATAACAAATCACTTCATATACTAGCACTAAACACAAAACAAACCTTTGTGCAATGTAAAACCAAGATCTGCGATTTAAAAGTTCTTATTGATTAGTTGCAATGCTTTGTGGAGAACTAATTCTAAGTAAGCAAGTGAATAAATATGCAAGCACATAAGTAAGTAGATAGATTAGAAGCCTGGCTGGAACGCATCTGAGTAGTTTTTTTGCAATGTAAAGCCAGGATCTACGACTTAAAACTTCTTTTTGATTAATTCCAATGCTCTAACCTAACCTCAGCGATGCCGATTTAAATTAGTATTATTTGTTAAACTGGAACGGATATAATTACCTATTCTTTGACTATTTGATGGGCTGCAGTGTGAGAGCCTTATTGTCTCCAAAAAAGAAATATACCAATTTTAAGCAAGTAAGCAAATAAATATGCAAGCACAAAAGTAGGTAAGTAGATAAGTTATAACACATGATCTACTGAAATTATACACGAGTGACCCACTTGTTTCGTCTTTGGTCTGGATATTCTCATAGACAGGTCGTCCTTCACCAATGTTGTTGAATGCCTTCAGACTGATGACATATTCAAAAGAAGCTTCTGTTAAAAGACAATCAGAAGCACGTAGTAGGTGATCTATTAATCCACAAAAGATAATGCAGAAGAGGAATAACAATTAATGAATGATGCAACTTCAGTTAAAGGCGAAGAAGGCAATTTGACAATATGTGTATTAAATGTATTGAAACTTTTCAAATATAACCTTTACCCCTTTAAGGACCAGTAATATTGATTTTACTATGCCCTGGTCGCTAAAGGATTAAAGGAACTATAACGAGGCACACTGAGGCTTCCTCAAATTGAGGCTAAAGAGCAGAACATACAGTAAATAACAACTGTTGTTGTGTGGAAGTAGAATCAAATGCACACAATTTACACAGAGCTTCAGACAATAACTTAAACAAAGAAATGTACTGCATAAGGGACCCCAAAATAACACACTACCCAGCCTAGTGAAGCAACATGTCATCTACACAAAAGGACAAAAGTCTCCAGGCAAATGCTGGTACAACCTAACACCGTGCCTTTGCCATCGTGGGCCTTCGACAAGGAATGACTTATCCCACAATCCGTAGTAAGATTATAGTCGAGGTGCCATCATCATCTCTCCTTCTTGTTTTCTCAGGGCTGTCACGCTGAGAGCGCTTCTTAATAACTAGCACTGTAAGAGGCGCTATATAAATTCCCAGATACAATACGATACAAAAGACACAACTCCAAATGGCAGTTGTGTCTATGCAGAAGTAATTCATATTAAAAAGCAACTGCAAATGATCAACCAATCAGAAAGAGGCTGTAGCTTCTGTAGAAGGCTTACTGAGTCCTTTGATTGTGTGAGACCTCTGTTTGGCGTCTAGAATCTGTCGGAAGACATCTGGAATTCCGATTCCATATCCAATTATGTATCCGCGTATCATAATCGCTTGTTCCTGAGGTGGACTCCAACTGACCACAATAGAATTGGTCTGCGGCCGAACACGAAGCCACATAGGCTGACCAGGAACGATCGATTCTGTCAAGATTAAATTCATTAAAAAAAATTTAAACGACTACAATTATTCAAAAACCTTTTAAAATATTGGAAGAGGCAGCAACGCTAAGTACAAGCACAGCCATTCTGTAATGTAAAGCTCCAAAATGCCAAGTATGTATTAAAATTCACCATCAAGGTCGTTTAGAAAAGTCTCCACCGGCATCCACGGACTGGCCGGGCCACTGCCATTGCTGTTCATTGCTTGAAGACGAATGCTGTATTCGGTGCCCTTCTGCAGATCTGACAAGAACCAACAAACACAGAAATGTGCACAGCCATAGTTTAATCTCTTACATCTGACATTGCAGATCATGAAACAGAACTGAAGACCTCTGTGTAGAGGTCATTTAGAATAATAATTCATCCCTATTGAACCGTGCCTTTGTTTATTTGCTGGGCCCATGAAACTGCTCATATCTCCAAGACCATGGCTTTGTTACCAAGTCGACAATTCATTTTAAAATGAAACGTTCATCTCATGCTTTGGGAAGCTGCTATTCAGGTCTGCAGGCTTCAAAGTGCTTCCCTAAGCAAGAATTATTTACGTAATGCCCGGACAATTTCTGACTGTATTTCACTGGTCCATTTGATATGGGGAGGTATTACTTCCATGTTGAATTGTATGCCACTGTCATAGGCATATTTGCATGGAATTTCTTAGTAAATTCTGAACAACTGCCTACTGTTGTTCTCTGTGCATAGAGCCCCACCCTCAAGAACACCTGAAACGGTACTACCACTGTTATGAGGTATCCACGGTAATGAGATATGCACTTAACCAAACAGCCCTTGTGTTATCCATGACATTCTTAAATGATACGCTGTAAATATCTTAGGCAACAGAGTTCAAACCCCAGATATTGGACATATCATGTTAGAATAGCTGCATCATGATGTCGAGTGCTTCTGAGAGAAACCTAAAAGATACTACATGATTTCTTCAGATAATTAATTACCTTCAGAAGCAACATAGTGAATATTAACTTCTAAAGCACAATTTAAAGAAATATTCATCCAAGCAGAGAAGAAAATGGTTAGGACAAATAAAATGGTTAAGCCAAATAAATGTAAGTCAAAAAGTGATTAAGCCAAATCAAACGGTTATGCCAAATAAAATTATTATGACAAATAAATATTAAGCCAAATAAAATGTAAGTCAAAAAATGATTAAGCCAACTAAAATGGTTAAGCCAACTAAAATGATTAGGCCAAATAAAATTAGTAGGCCAAATAAAATGATTAGGCCAAATATGGTTAGGCTAAATAAAATGGTCATGTCAAATAAAATGGTTAAGTCAAATAAAAATGGTTAAGCCAAAAATAAAATGGTAAGCTAAATAAAATGGCTAAGTCAACTGAGATGATTAAACAAACACGTTAGGGTTAGGCCAAATAAAATGGTTACTAGGGTTAGGCCAAACAAAATAATAAGAAATAAGGGAATCAATGTAATGTCAAGGCTCACCAGTCAGGTCGTACATGCGTCGTACTCCATCAGTGGTAACAGTTTCTCCGGCTTTGTCTCCCCGCTGTTTGTAGCGAATCTTATAGCCAGTTATGATTCCATTAAGAACGTCATCTGGTGGTGGCTCCCAGCGAACGACTATGCTCTGCAGTCACCAGCGAACCATGTTTTTAAATTTCAATGATACTTATGTCCATGAAAAGTCAGTTATAAATATGTATATATGTCTATGCTACTGTAGATTTACAATATCAAATCGTCTCTTAGCTTCAATTAGGCCTCTTTAAGATCTTTTGATGAGTGTGGTTGAGATGTTAACCCCAAAAGCAACATCATATGTAGGACACAATAAGCATTGATGCTCAAATTCCATAAGAGTTTTATATGCTTTTACATAAAATAGCATCATTATCATTAAGCCAAATTATCTAGCGAAATTGTAAATCATTATCCTTCGCAGAAACCAGGTTGACATTGAACATATAGAAGAAACTATTATCGAAAGACTTCAGTTAAGAAAATTGTAAACGTAGCTTACAGTGGAGCTTGCTGCTTCAACGGAAACATTCTGAGGTGGTTGAGAAGGCACTGAACGAAATTCAAACAAGAAGATTAGCATAGATTTATGCACACACCCAAACACCACAGGACAAAAGATAGACAGACATGGAATAAAAACAAAATGAAAATTCATCTTCCAGAGACATGACTGACTGCCTGACATGGGTCACTCAACTGTAACTCGTCCATCATCTATATCGTCCCAAAGAGGCTGAGTTAACGAAGGACCTTATGGCCCAAATGAAAAGAATTCAAAATGCCTCTAGACTTTCATCTCAAGACTCCTGGATCATGCCTCCCAAAAGTTGTATCATTGACAGATTTGAATTAATGAATAAACAAATACTGAATTGAATTGAATACATACGATAAAAATCAAGCATAACCTACTTTGCACTTGACACTTTGATTGTTTGGGCGTTGCAGAATTCTAGAGATCATGAATATGATTATGATTGCTTAATTTTTCAAGTAGACATAGTTTTGTCTTACCATCCGAATAAGTTCTACAAGAGACATCATCTGTGGCCACTCCAGGTCCATTGCCATTGTATGCTACAACTCGAAAGACGTATGTCTGAAACTTCTGAAGTTCTGTGAACGTATGATCGTTCTCTTGAACGTTGATGTCGTTCTCCCCAAGAACATCACCAGGACAATAGTAATGCACCTGGAATAAGAACAAGATAGGTGTATCAATATCCGACAGCATCTCTACAAAAGGCATTCTTAATTATCTAACAATGAGCATGTACTAGGAAGTCAACACAGCTCATTGGAATTAAATAAAAAAATGTAATTAAATTAAGACTACATTAAATAAGGAAACATGCAATATAAACCAATCACTAAAATCATACACAAATAGATCTATATAGATCATTTCCTACGTTAGATTATGTAAAAGCATCTGCATACTTTAATAATAATGATTTTCAATCAGCAACATACAAACTTGAGTTATCAATCCTCCTCTTGCTACGAAATCAAAAATGAAACCCGAACAATAGAAATGAAAAACACAGAGCCTATTGTTCAATGCTTGCCAACTCCCTTCTGAAATCTGTCCTCTTTGGCCGTGGTTGGAGTACATTTCTAGAAAGGTGCTACATCAAGTTTCATTGATTGAATGATGAATGAATGAATGAACAATTGATTGATTGATTGATTGATTGATTGATTGAACGAGTTTATGTGGGTCCCGAACATATGAACGATGCATTCCACGAGTGCCATGGGATAGAGTCAGAGTTATTTTGTCCATCAGTCTTTCCATTTTTTGATGACAGTCAAGGATGAAAATGAAACAGAGCTACATGAAGATCACTGTGAAATGTTGACAAATGCAATAACTCCATCTCACTCATATCTCTTGAAATTATCTCTGTACCTGACACAACACTTATGAATACACTCATGAACTGCACTAAACTGGTTAGTAGTATCATACAACGTTTAGGAACAATCTGCCAACCTTCTATCGTATACTCAAGTCGTTTTTGTTTGGCCGCAGCCTGGATGAGAGTGATTCTTAGTAGGTTTCTTAAAGGGGCGCTATATAAATTTTCGAAATGAATGAATGAATGTTTAGAGAATGATTAAGAAGACCAAGATTGCATAAATTGCAAACAAATGGCAACGAAGATTCTCCCTTGGGCTTCTCATCATTTACTGCCAAGTTCTGCAACTTCTGTCCTTCCTTTGTGTCGTTCAGGTCTCACAACTCATCTGCCTCAACATCCCTGCATTTAAATCATCCCGGCCTGTTTTATTCCAAGGAGACTTAACCCAACGGCCATTGGTTGACGATTGCGGTATCATATAAAAGCAATCATTGACTGACGCATTGTCAGAGTGCGCAACAGACCTTCTGAATAATCTCAATGATCGGATGAGGCAGACTGTCGGCTCTGAACAACAACCAACGATCTGATTACGTTGACACTGTGACCATAGTTTAATTCATAGCATAAATCCCTGGCTCAAGATATGCTAATCAACGTTCGATGTATACATCTGACCATAGAGTATTGATTAGCTTGGGAGATGCTAGATAGCATAGTGACTAGTGTGCTATACTGTCAATCGAGAGGTCAGAGTTCAAATCCCAGCAAGAGCAGGAATTTGGTTTGAGATTTCTGTTCCACCTGCAGAACCTAGCCAACTCAATTATGAGTACATACACTGTCAGTGGGAAAACAAAATGACGAGGTGGAGAACTGGCCTTCCATCCTCATATGCAGAGGCTAAGAAAAAGAAGTCGCCAACACTTCCTATTCATAGCTGCCCCATAGCCATCTTACGGTACTGCTCTTCTTCCTCAACTTTGCTTTAGACCTTGCCCAGATGATGAAAAAGCATTAACATCTCAACGACAAGCTGCGCTGGTTTCCCAGTCACTTTCAGCACAGGCTTGTCACCAAGGTGTTTCAAGTGACTGACGCAATCAATGGAGCAAATACGAACTTTGAACGTGACGATGGGTCCGTTGGTGTTGACCGGACTGTCCCAACTGACCCTCACTGACGTTGGAGACAAGGTGACAGCCTGGAGATAACGTGGAGCATCTGGAACCATTGCTGTACAGAAAACACAACACCAGAATGCAGTGAATGTCACTGCCATAAAGTAATGGATAACACGTTTGGGTTAAGAGCAGTAGAAAGTGAGATATATTCCATCTACCCAATAAGATTCACTAGTCTTTCCCTTTGCTAGGCGGAAGCATTGGTTGAATTAGATGCAGGAACTGATGGATGCTTTGCATGGTAGCCTACAGCTAACTGGGACCCTGTAGTAACTTATCATCATATAACACCTGTAATAATACTGCAGTGTGTCATTTTGAAATCAGTAAACGATGATCATTATTAGTAAGACTGTAATCAACAATACTTAGATGCTTGGAGTGCTCTTTCAAAATCATGGCTCACTTATTTAAGGTACTTTGAATGATAATTTGACCTTATTATCATTGTAATTATCATTATCATCATCATCGTCGTCATCATCATCATCATCGTCGTCATCATCATCACCACCACCATCATCATCATTATCATTAATTCTCATTATTATCATTTATATTAAAAATCATTATGCTTCACACTTAAAATGAGCAAATTATGAATCCTAATACACAAATAAACAGCCAATGTATAACCAATCATCTGAAATACCAGAGTCCAATTATCTCCAAAAAACAACAGCTGATAACTCTGAACCAGGATGAATAAATCAAAAGATAGAAAAACGTGATTTTGTATTCCGCATGGAGTGCATAATCCCTGATGTTGATGGCAGACTTGCGATCAAACCAAGCACAGAAGCACAACTGTGGAATACTATTAATAAACCTAGAAGACAATCGAAGTGGCAGACAATGCATCCGATTACAAATGGTTCCTCAATTCTCTCGAGATGTTCCATATTTAATCGGATCGGTTCCGTTTCTGCCTCCTGCATACTGAAGGATCTCACTGAACTCTAGGACCGCAGAGGACTAGCACAACCCTGATTAACTGTGCAATCTCCCTACATCAAATTACACAGATATCTAAGAAGGCAAATCGATGGCCCCTTTCAACAAAGCACTGTCATAACAGTCATCTACACATCAACTACACAGGAGTATAAATTTATCAGTTAAAGTAGGTCAATATAGTGTGCCATATCCCACAGTCAGAAGCTGAGGAGGCACTTCTTTCCCACTCAGAGGCTCTTCAGTCGGCAATGGATGAATCCTAACGTCTTGGACAAGGAGCCAGCGCTGTTGTTTACATCCCAGCTTATGCCTGTGCCAATTATACGGCTTGGTGACAGAGGGACGTCTGCTCTATACAAAGTAGGACATTTGTTTTTGACATTTGCCAGAATTGTAATTTGTAATTCTAATTACAACCCTTTATAAAGCACGGTCGGTAGCAAACTACTGACATGGTGCATTTACAAGATTGTTCACTGTAAGTGCAATTAAAATTCAATGCTAGAAATTACATAGAAAGCACAGTTTTAACTGTTCTTGTAAATCAGACACTCATTTTACCCCTCCAATCATTATAATAAACTCATTAAATTTGGCCGCTCACAGCGGCCTCAGGAGTGGTAAGGGCTAAAGCGGTCTCAAGAAAACATGACAAGAATCAATGATTAGCAAGACCACTTTATATATAATGAGATCATTCCTACAATGGAATTAAATTTGCCTTGACTGCCTTATATCAGAATTTGTGAATTAACAAAACAGTTACTATGTAAACCTGGTAATTTCCATAGAACATTCCCGATATTACAAGTAAGCAGATATATCAAACAGATACATCAATCAAGATTACATCCTACAATGTCAGAAAGTGTAAATAATAACACAAACTGTTAATAAAAACATAAGCTTCATAGAACGAAACAATATAAATGTGAATATTATTTGTCATGTACACATAAAGACCTAAAGACATAAAGACATAAAGTACCTAATATACTAACCATAACCATAATCTCAAAAACTTCTAAAGCGCACACGTACAGCCTCTCATTCATTCATGGTAGAAGAGCTCAGCTGTGCATGGTCATTGGTCTATCCTAACCCGGTCAATGTACAATGCAAAAGCCTGGTTGGCAGAATTCTTAGCACCATTGACTGAGGCCAATAAATAATGCTCCAGTAGTCTAATTTGATCTAAGAAATTCAATGGCATTGTAATAATTTTCACACCTTCGCTCAATGGGGGCTGTCGAGATCATCGATGTGCATGGGTGGGTCGTGTCAAAAGCAGAAAAGCCTTCTGTGAAGGATCGGAAACAGGCTACAGGGAAATGCATTCAATGAGCGCTAATGCGCTTTCGGCTGTGGCCCACAGGCCAATAAAGACTCTGCAGAATGGGCATTGCTGGATGTTCCAAATGGATGTTCCAGTCAGAAAAACAGAGGAAAGGAGATGGAAAAGGCATACCCAACAGGAACTCCATTCATATATGAGAACTAGTATAACCCTTTTTGAACACTTCTCAACAGATCTGTGCACCCTACTGTACAACCGTATAATCTACCATTCCTAAATAGCTGAATAGTTAGCTATTGCGAACTTAAACATGACAGCGGGGATACACTTCCACTTCTCCATCATGAGATCATTACACTACACATGTGCTATGAACAGCATTTTGGTACAGTTAGCATGTGACAAAAAACTGCATAAAACTTAAATTGTGAATTCATTCCTCACCCTCAGGTTGCATATCCATAGTGATCTGTGCTGAATCAGCACTAGGTCCCTGAGAATTCCAGGCTACTACTCGAAAGTGGTACTTGGTAGAAGGCTTCAGGTGTTGTACGTTAGCCTCTAGTGCTGACGTATTTAGCACCCTTTCTCTAAATGAACAACAACATTTAGTAATAGCCTACACTCTTGTTATGTAACGCTAACACTATGCTGCAAATGATATGGTAGAGATCTCTTCCCAGAAGCATTTATTCAAGATGAAGCATAAACAAAAACACTTTTTAAAAACGAACAAGTGCCATGTTCCAATATACAATTACCAGAAGACATTGACTAATTAAAGTAAAAAAAAAACAGTAATCATATAACATGACTGACTTTTCACTAACAGCTAAATGGATTAAAAACCCATAATTAGATCATCTTTCCATGTGGGTTAAATGAATTATTGTCTCATAAATGATCAGTCTCTTCGTATGAATAATGTGAATTAAAATTCCGTAACTGGGAAATTCTTCTGTATGAATTACATATAATGTATTTTGACAATCAGCTCTCATTTTGATATTATCCATCCGGCTTCAAACTTTGAACGGAGAGGTTAAAGGCAAGTCTAAGAGTAAGTTGAAGCCTTAATACTGTAGCAATGAGCATGTAACTAAAAGTGACTGGGAAACCAATGCAGCTCATCATTTTAGTGCTAGTGGTGATTGAATGAATGAGTGAATGAATGATTGATTGAATGAATGAATGAACGAATGAATGCCATGTACAATAATAACTCTTTCAAACACCTGCAATCAGATACAACTGTTGCTATAATATCAAGCAAATGCCCATAAATATTAAATGCATTTTCTGTCAATTTATTTTAAATCAACATTTAATTTGATTTAAAAGATTAGCCCCTTTCCGTTCAGGTTAGAAAGATGATCAAACTAGAATACAATTTTAATAATAATAATAACAATAATAGCAATAATAATATCAATATGTATAATAATAAGTATAATAATAATAATGATGAGATGATTACAAAGAGCCATAGCACAGTCGAGGTCAAAGAAAAGGGAGTTTGTTCAAGAGATCAAATAAATTAATTATGGTAACTACAGATGATACTTTAAAAAGATTTAGTGTGACTTCACTTAGAGCAGCCAGACTTGATGCCATTTAACAGTACTAAAGAAGTCATTAGATTAGACAAAATCTTATCAGATTAGTAAGGTCAAATATGGTCAGATAGGTCACATAAGGTCAGATACGTTATATAAGGTCAGGTCGATTCAGGCAAGAGCTCAGAATGCAGTGTCAATGTATGTGATTACATCTTTTCACATGAGCACTCACTCACCTGTCTGAGAGGTCTTCTTTCCAGAAAACGGAATATCCAGCAATATCCGACAGACCAGAAAGCACTGGTGCAGCCCAGGACAGCGTCACAAAACGCATGGACATCAGGACAACCTGAAGGTCACTTGGTGCAGACGGAACACCAGTCGCATTCGACGCAATAACAACTCCTACAGTATGAGGACCAGGGTCCTGAGTTACGGACTCAATCAACAGCTCAGAAAAACCCGGTGTCAGCTCTACACCCAAAATTCAACAGAAAATACCAAAAATTAAACCCAAAGGAATGGGAAAAAAGTGAACTCAACAAAATCTGAACTGATAATCAAAACAAACTGAATCTGTGCAGAATAAAAACCCAGAGAAAATAATGAAAATAAATTATAACATAAACTGCAAAGATTAGACATATGTTGTGGTTATAACAATGACTTAAAAGGTACAATATTCACTATTCAGGCAATTGATACACACATAAATATCATGTACCATGGCACAGTATTCCTGATGTATCATCTACATGTGGAGACTTTACCATACCTCGCACCAACAAGAAGTTTGGGAACCGTGCATTCTCAGTCGCAGGACCCACAGAATGGAACAGTCTCCCAATTACAGTCCGTCAAGCCACAACCGTTACATAAATCCAGACAAAACTGAAGGCCTACTTATTCTCTCTGATCTATGACTAAGAATGCAGCACAGTGCGCTTTTGTGCAAGACTTGTCTTGTCAAAGCGTGTTATAAATGCATAGTTGTATTGTATTGTATGTACATGATAAAAAATCAATAGATGAAGCCACAAAGAATTAGCAACCCAGCAGGCTTTTTGAAGAGGTGCAATTTATAAACTCAGAATGGATGAATGAATGAATGAATGAATCAATCAATCAATCAATCAATCAATCAATCAAAAGCAACCTAGAGAGATCTGTCCAGGCTGTCTGTATTGACACATTGTCTCTCATTAACTTGAACTAACACAAATAATTTTATTTTAGAGCATTAATATCCTGAACAAGAATGCAACACAGCTACATTTAGTGACAGGATGGTCTTTATATTGATATATCTCTATAGAAAAGACGGTTTCCTTAGAACAACTATCTATGAACTATTATGTAATACACATACAAGACCTTCATATATTGAAAACTCGGCATCACAATCAACATAATATAACTTATGGAGTCAACTTGTTACATGGCAACATCAATCATTCATAGAAATCAATAATATTTTATAACAATGGACAGACACGCGAGAAACAAGGTCAGACTGGATTGGATTAAGGAAGATAATCATCACAGAAGATTATGCTCAGTTCAACAATGTAATCCATGGCAAATTCGCAAGATGGGCTTAGGATACAAGCACATGTTACAGAAGCAAAAAGCCAAAGCAGTAACCACAGAACCACTGTACCAACTTTATACGTGTACTCCTGATATGTCCATCCTGAAAGCGTGCCATGTAAATCATGCATTACTCTAAATAACATTGCATAAACACAGACAGAGAATCCTTGAAAATCTACGATGAATTATAATTGTAAACATGACATCACAACTCACCAATCTCCCGGACCACAAGCTGTGCAGTAGACTGTGCACTGCCCACAGCACTAGATGCGACGCACTGATACATGCCAGCATCAGACAGAACCAGACCGAGGATACGGAGGTTGTAGCCATCGACCAACTGGAAGTAGTCGCTTGGAATGACGGCATCTCCATTCTTCAGCCAATGAACCGTAGGCTTTGGAAGACCGTGAACAGAACACGCCAGCTCAACGTCTGCATTCACCTGGCCCACCGCACTTGCTGGCCCTGCAAGAATCTTTGGTGGCACTGCAAACAATGCATCAGACTCCAGAATTCCTGTCATTGTCTTCAGTTAATATTTCCATTGCTTCTTTGGAACAATAGATTTGCGAGGGATTCATTATCAGAGGCGACACTTTGTGAAGCCAATTGCCTCACAATGAAGAACTAGAAGAGCAGCTCCTTAGGATAAACATGAGAGGCAGTCATAGGTCTGAGGTCATACCTTCTTCACTTTCTTGGCCTTCCTTAGCTGGACAGAACAGGTTGCTAGTCCTCTCACTCACTACTTTCTTTCTCAACAACAATAACGCATTATGGGTCAGTGCACTTAGTTCACAGCCAAGTTTCCTGCAGAGTGTCATAGGAGTGGAAATGTAAAACATCCTTCAGAAATGGCAGGAGTTGAACCCCAGACCTCAGTGTTGTCAGTCCAGCACACTAGACCCTCATGCAGCCCAGAATAGGGAACTTCTCTCACAAATATTTTATGCTAAGATTTATATTATAATCTCAGCACAGAAACTCTGGCAAAAAAGACACAACTTTAAAAAGTGAGAATCTGATTGAGAGAGGCCAGTCATTAGTTTTGCCCTTAGTAATGGGGAAAGTCATTCCAGGTAGATGGACCCATAACAGCAAACACTCGGTGTTAGGCCAAGGCAGTCTTAACACAAGGCACAATATGATATAACTGTGTTTTAATATTACCTTCCTCTCAAAGTTCAGAATTGCACATGAGCATAAATGGTACCAAGCAGTGGTGAGTGAATGACTTGCTCAATGTCCCTACACTGTAATCATCTGCCTGAGTGGAGACTTGAACCTGTACTCTCTGCATTACAGGTAGAGCGCTATAACCAATCAGCTACTGTATCATCTGCAAACTGAATTAATATAAGAAACATTGAGAGGAGTATCTGACTAATAACTGCAAAAGCAACACCAATCAACTATCTAATTACAATTAAAATTACACCTGTAACCATCTAAGCATCATTGCTGCTTCCCTTTCATTTGTCTCTTTTACCTGCTCGCCCTATACATCTTGGTAAACAAAACGATCGAAAAAACAAATCTGATCAAACACTAGCACTGCACACGTTAATAGATTCAAGATCATTTCTTCAGGTGGGCTTTCGCCGTGAAGACGTCTGATGCCAGACACCTGTCTGTGCAAGTTCAGGCTCAGCAGCTCAGCTGATCATCAGATGCTCCAAGCCCAACACGTCCCTTGCTTTCACTTACCTGTCTTTCAAGAATAATCTGTCACTGCACATCTGCATTGATTCAACCAACACAAGTTATCAACGAACCTCAGCCCAGCCACTCTTTGTCAGGTCCAGCACAGCCTCACAACATGACCAACACGCTACTACATCACCACTGAATGCATCATATTTATTAACCCAAGTGTAGTCAAGTCTTTGTTCTCTGTGCTGTTTATTTCTTCATATCCAATCAGTTGCTTTACTTTAAGTCTACCGTGATATGATTTTTTTATTATACACTTCTTAGCTTAATCACGTTCAGTATTTCAGCATCATAAGCATTTCATACCAACCCGTTCAAAGCTAAATTTCTTGGCTATCAATTTTTTTTATCATACATACTTAAGTAAAGAAACATGCTTTCTAAAAGTTCATGCTCACTCTAAACTAACCAATTAATGACTTCCATGGTATCCCTATCTTATATAACGCATTAGTAATTAGTTGACGATCACCAGTATGAAGGCATCAGGTAGTTTTTTATAAGTCTCCAATTAGAATTAAAATATTCAAGTGAAATCACTGGCAATAATTGCAATCCTTCAGCAAATCCCTCACTAACAATTGTTTATCCCCATCAATAGTTTGTCATATGGTCCTTTGCGCACTTCTGAACTTGGAAATGAGGGTAATAATAAACACAGTTGTATTGCCTTACATGCCTCTACTCTTTGAAGAGCCGCCAGACTTGGCTCTTTGAACAGCCAATTGCTTGGTTATACTTCGCAAAAGTCACCAGATATGATTTGTTACGATACCTTGTACTGTAACTGTAACGTCAGCATCGATTGATTCCTCCATGTTAGTTGCTCGACACGTGTAGAGTCCAGACTCATCTTCACTGATCTGTCTGATCCTAAGACTTCCTGCTCCAACGAGCGACAAGCGATTCTCTGGCTCACTGTCAAGAATTAAACATGCCCATATACATATACAAGAAATTAGCAGTAACAGAAATTGTAATTACTTAATAAGACAACTAACACACATCAATTGTCATAATTAGAGTTACAAATTACAACACAACTGCAATAAACACATACATCAGGTAAGTACAACATTTATTTACAATAAAATTGCACACTTACACAAATGAAAGAGTAAGCAACTGAAATGTAAACATTTAAACTTAACAATCGATTTGCAATAAAAAAAATCGCCTGAAACCCACAGCAGACCGTCGAGAGTTGAGCCATCTTTGAGCCATGAGATCTGAGGCTGGGCTCCGTTTCTATCTCTGCCATTTGCGCCACAGTGCAGGACCAATGTGCTGCCCTCTATGACAACTCTGTCTTTTGGCTTCATCACAAAACGAGGAGGCACTTTGTGATAGGTGGCTAAAAGCAGAAGACAACACATACTAGTCATAGCTACTTGAAGCTAGCTGGGAAATGATGTCAGCTAGAACATTTTCTGGCAAAGGCTAATTGTAACAAGCCAGGATATAGCATAAGCTGGAACATGTTCTAGTAATTAATGGCTATTTGTAGCAGGCAAGGAAAAGTATTAGCAACATGTTCTAGTAATGGCTAATTGTAGCAAGCCAGGTAATAACATAAACCAAAACACGTTCTAGTAATGGCTAATTCTAGCAGGCAAGGAAATAGTATCAGCAAATGTAAAGGGCAGGTAATATTGGAAAGCAGAACATAATCTAATAAATACCAAATGTAAAGAGCCAGATAGAGTGTTGACCAGACCATATTCTAGCAACAGGTAAAGGTTAAGAGCCATAGATTGCGTGAGCCATGATATATTCTAGCCATGACTAATGACTAAGATTAATGAGCCAAGAAGAGCACAAGCACTGGGCAAACACAGATCATCCCCAGAATCTTTGCTTCTCATTCCCAGAAATACATGTCTGTCTGGCTGTCTGTAATTGTGGGGCCACGAGATCACCCCTGGGTAAACTAGTGATGAAAATCCAGCTGGCTTAGATATCATGCAGACTAATGTGGGGCTGAAAGACATGCTGAACATGGTTTCGATTATCAACAACTATCTCCACTGACATTAACAGGCCACTGTTACCAACTGAAATGCTTTGTTAACTACGTTACATTGAAGATAAAATAGCTATAGAGACTGATCTCGCAGGGCATCTCTGTTTATTTCAGATTTCAACCACACAGAAACTGAACTCAGCTTCCGAAGCAAGTATCTTACACCACGATCTAGTATCCAGCATCTCGGCCTGGTATGCAGCACCCAGACCAACTATACACTGTACAGATTCAAGCTAGAAGAGGAAGAAGTGAAAAAGAGCAGTCCCTTAAACTATTCCTGAGGCAGCCATGGGTATTAATTGCTAGTAATTTCATTTTCTTAGCCTTGGCATATGCAGGCGGGTGGCCAGTCCTCTTCCTCGCCTTCTCATCTTCCCACCGACAATGTACGATTGGTGTATTAACCATAGCCAAGTTGGATAGGGTGTGCATGTGGAGCAGAAATTTCGACACACTAACCATTGAAGCACTCTTAAAATTGATATTGGTATTTGGAAACAAAAAACACTACTAGTGTCTGGTGAAAATGCAGTGACTGTGGCCCACACAGACAAGCAGCAATGCAGCATTTTATAACAACTGCACAAAACTGCCTGTCACTAGGCAACAACAACTCATGTGGACTGCTACCCTACAGTTTATTTAGATGTAATTGTTTGTAAAGGCAATTGAATATTTATAAAGCAACATTCATAGATTTAGAGGCACTACGGTTCCATGTCAGTGCTGTCAATCACAAACAATAGAGTCTTCAGGCATTTCCAAAACAAAGGAGGAATGCTGAGGAGGTCAAGGCGCAGTTCCTGCGAGATATGAGCGTGTAGCCACAATAGTTCGTTCTTTAAGTAAACTCTGTGAGTTTTGGCTTACTATTATAATCATAACCTCAACACGTCTAAAGCACCATTTGAAAGCCAAACAAAGGGCACCAGCTTATTCACGAGCGCTGCATCAAATCAGAGGGGTCTTCGAAGTGGTAGCCCGAGGAAGTTCATACAATAGTAATTGTAACTGTATGGTAACTACATTTCTAGTATGCCTGCTAAGATCCTCTCATAGGTGTCCAATCAATGGACATGTTCTCAGATGAAACAGAAGCAGATATATATGCAAACAGACATGTTCAGTGTTTACATACATAACACGTGAGTTGCCATCTATGCAGCCTAATTAATAGTAGCTTCAAAACGCTCAATGGTAAACAACATAAGATACTGAGGAGATTCAGGTACATGTGCCTGTGTGACTTAAGATATATTGAATAACACGTGCAAACATGGCAATTGATCCACGTGATATTACATAATGTTAACAGTAGTTCACCTGTCACGGCGAAATGTATCAGAATACAATTATGAAGAAGACAATGCTAAACAAGGCTTAAGCAGAACAAAGAAGTGACATGCTGTGGCACGTAACAACATGAAAGCAGTAAGAAACATCTCTACTTGCTCACATCTTTAACACTATGTACAAACACATCAAAATTCAGATGATAAAGAATCATTCTTATGCCACGCATTCTAGACTTCTCCACAAGATGTAACATAATAATTATTATAAAACAGGAATTACAAAGCATTCCTGTCATTAATTCAAACTGTTTACTGCGTCATCCTTCCTGGCAGCAATGCCACAAAATGAAGCTGTGCTAAATGCTGTCAGTAGTTTCATCGCCATACCTATGTTATTACTGCTGATTATGATTGATTCTATTAATAGGCCTACTTTTATTACCACACTAAACACATGATATTTGAAGACAGTAGCAATGACTAGAATGACTGTAGCTTGTGACGTATACAGTGTGATGTGGGCTGTATCGAAGGAAGTTTGACTGCTTATATTTGACAGATTGAGTCACAAAAATATGCTTAGTTAGTATATGAAACAGGCAACTGCACAAGACAAATTTCTAAACATTTGTTTTTGTCAGATCCAAGCATTTTACGAAGAATGTTGCATGTAACTTAAGATACTTGCAGACATGTTTACAATGTGCTTTTCATGTCATGATAAACCATTAGCATGCCATCAAAAGCATAACTGCTGATAGAAACATTAACCTTTGACCATCTTCACACCATAAACTTTTCCTTACTGAGCCCATTCATAATAACGAAATTATGAGGCATTACAAAGTTTCTGATCATTCAAAATTTCTACCAAAATTTCTACCATACTTCAAATCCTTCCCAAGTCTAATGAAAATAATGTCTTTCCATCAGCAGGTCAGTTATCAAATTACAGTTATATGTTGTTCAACTGTCTCAACAGATAATCTCCAAATGTCTTTAGAGCATGATGTCTAAATGCATAATGGCATAATTTCTAAATTTATGTATTTAGGGTCTAATGTCTAAACGTCTTTAGGATGTCCAAATGTCTTGAAAGGATAAGGCTCAAGTCTCAATGTCCAAGACCATGAGTACATGAATGATAAAATTCCAACAAACCTCGGTTATCGTCGAGGGCCAGGTGGGCAACACCACTGAAGACCGATTTCGTCTCCACCTCCACTTGGCACTTGTAGTTCCCAAAGTCCGACGATTGTAAGCTGTGAATTTCCAGGACCCCGTCCTCGTGCAAATGATATCGGCCGTTTCCTGGCTCGAGTTGCTCGTCGTACTTGAACCACCGGATGATGGGTTGAATCAATTGCACGACTGAGCATGGAATCATTGCGATGTCTCCAACATGTAGCATCATCCCACGGGGCTCTTCCACAAAATTCAGTTCACCATCTGCAAGTGAATGCACAGACAGGATGTGCAGAATATAAATATTAACCACAATACAACAAATTGTTCCGCAGATTTCACACACACTCATCATCATAAGAGACTACGAGTTTAATAGTTGCAATAACTTGAGGTAAGTTATCCATCTTGAAGGAGAAATACTTTATAAACACCGCTGTGAGGTACTTAATTGGCCAACTCTTCCACTGTTTGCAGTCTGACAGTGTCATTCCCAAGCCTGGATAAAGGAGGAGGGTGATGCTAAAGTGTGGTTAAACTGTAACTACCTACCACTCAATTGGCCTTGTAGCATTATTGGGAAGCACATAAAAAGACAAAGTAATGACCGTAAAGTAAGGTAAGTGAATGGTAAATAGTTAAATTAAACACAAAAGATAAGATTAAGTAACATGTGGTCAGCAATGGTTAGACAACATTCCAGTAACTAATGAGGCAGTTTACTGGCTATCAGTAACCAGACATTAAATGCTCATAAGAATTATGACCATGCAACTTTAAGAGCATGCGGCAGGATAAGGAAATAATCAAACAGACCCAGACATCAACAAACAGGAATAAGGATTGGTGAGAGGGCATTTGTGTCAGAGGGCATCTGCTGATGTGGTCAGTTCTCAGTCCAGTCCAGTTACTTATCTCGTTTTATGTCCACAGCAAACAGGCCACAGCTGCACAAAATGTCAGACTGATTGCATCAAAATCATTTATGTAATAAAATCTCAAAAATTCTAAGATGAAAGAAGGAAGATGAAAAAAACAGCCACTTTAATTGATAAAATAATTGACAAAACACATTTACATGCCTCCATAGCAGTGGTGTCTACTAATGGGGAGGGCATGGGGTGAACGATCTCCAATGGTGCCAGAAATGGGGAGGTAAGAATTTACAGTTTTGAGTGACCTCAGGATCACCTCCAGAGTGAGGGTTTGTTTTCCCATTCCAGGTGTGATCTATAAAAGCCCCTCTGAAGACAAAATGGTCATTCGGCTGCAGCACCTACACGCACCGACACTATTCCAATGGCATGACGCCTGTTTAACCACATATCTTGCACTGATCGTCATTAACTGACCAATGACGGATGATGCGGGAATGATTGGATGCCAGGTGACAGGGCATTTCAACGATTGTCAGCCATCTGAGTGAGTACACCCGCTTCGATTTCTTTTAACTTCATTGCAGCGCCACCAGCAAATAAAGCACCACAAATGTTTGCCATGTTCCATTTGCCAAAGATGAATGGTGTACCTACGAGATATTTGCAGGCGAGCCTTCCTGCTGACAATTGTCCCCAGACCCTTAATGGTTGCCCTGCACTGGTAGACCCCTTCGTCGGCCCCCTGGGGCGAGGGTGCGGTCATGAAGTGCAAGGAGCCGTTCAACAGGATGTTCCTGAAACACAAAGGCAGTTACAGCTAATTAATTGCTGGCAATTTCGCCCAAACGTACACAACACCATCAGAGTCAGAAGTGAAATTACAGCAACTCTTGTCACCTGTCTCTAAACATCTCAAGAGACACAAAAGCACGTGACTTCACTTAACAACAATGCCTCAGGCATGACTGCATTAACATAAGGCATAGAATGAAATAGCAGAAGTAGATCATGCATATAAGATAGCAGAATCAAAAAGAATCATCAAAATGCATAGAAACACATATGTGGAAGAAGCTTCAGAGATGTTATCTGAATACCATACTTCAGTATGACATCATCTGAATACCATACCTCAGCCTAACACCATCTGAATACCATAACTCAGCCTAACACCATCTGAATACCATACCTCAGCCTGGCATCATCTGAATATCATACTTCAGCACAGCCTGACTTCTTTATATCCTGACCCATTGAATTTCAGCCTGCTGTCTCCAAGGAACCCTGCAATGCTTAACTACATTATGGTTTTAGCAACACTCAAACCATTTTATTTTATCCACCAATTCATCATGGTAACAGCAACTTAGTATTAGATAAGATTTTATTTTAATGGATTAGATTGTGCTATTAGATACAGTGAACCATTATCAAAATATCTGAACAAGTAATTTATTTGGTAAGTATGTGAGTAGTGGCATAACAACTAGATCTCCTCGGATGCCCCTCCAACAATTAAAGGTTAGTTACTCTTTAAAGAGGCTGTGTCAAAATCAGAGAGATGAGACCACCCTCCTCTTCTATCCAGGCTTAGGACTGGCACCAGTCGAAAGCGGCAGCGAAGGAATTCAGATTAAAGCCTCTTTGTTCATCATTCATACAGCTTTGTTTACACTCAAGACAAGCCTGTCAAGACCATAATCAAAACCTATCACCTGTCAATCAGTGATCTCATCACAAAGAATGCTAGTCAGAATGATTTGTCTGCTCATTCTCACAGATTTACTTACCCTTGTGCTGTTTACCCTCATAATTATGTTTAGTGAGCCTATGCTGGCCGGCATTGACCACTGGTGGCCAGATAAAAGGCCCAATGTTGGCCCCTCAGGAATTTGGCTATCAGATCATATATATATATATATATATATATACATGTGACATTATATATATATTTCTAGTCACAGATAGGCTCAAGTCACTCAGATATGTTCAAGTCACTAATGCAGACTGAGAACACTCCCCACATAAGCGCACTCAGATAGATTCAAGTAACTCAGGTTCAAATCACTACTCATAATATTATAGGTCCAGGTCACTCAGATAGGTTCCAGTCACTTAGATAGGTTCAAGTCACTCCTTGAATAAGTTGCAGTCACTCAGATAGGTTAGTCACTTAGACAGTTTTTTGGAATCAGTCACACCGTCAAACACGGAGTTTCCCACTGGCACAATTCATATTTGTCACAATTCATGCTGCACGTACCCGCATCATACCGAAATTCTCACTGCACATGTGAAATTAACAGAATTGTTCTCGAATGACCTTGCTGACTTGGGATTAAATTAGGCATATAATTTCCTGTGAAAGCTATAAACCGGATCAAACCAAATAGGACATTCAACAGGACATTCACAGATCTAATGAGATCCCTTAAAAGTCAAAACTGGCACCAACGCAAACACAGAGACCATAGTTAAATCCACGTTTGTGCATCCCACGTTACAACAAAATGGCACAAAGGTCTTTCATTTTTTTCTACAGAAATCAATTAATCTATGCTTCATGTTAACGTGAGTCCATAAACGCAGTCGGTCAGTATTCCTGCATCAGTTTCCCAGTCAATCTTAGTACACGCTAATGCGTTGAGTCCTACAAACATTACACTTGCTGTGAACCATGAATTATTAACTAGCAACAATGAGCAAGACCATAGAAAGATAATGCCTGAATTGCAACCGGCTTAGACCCTGCCTTGATGCTGAAAGGACACCAATAAAGTGGCTCTGATTTTATATATCGGTAGACAGTTAGCAAAAGCTATTGCACCTGATACAGATTGCAGCGATGTGCAGCGATGTGCAGAGATGATAAATGCTCTGAGCTTACATTACATTATAAGCCATCTCAGGGAGATCATTAACCAAAGAATAAATCTGGACTTAACCTTGAACTTGACCTTTGAGCTGTCTGTTCACGAAAGATCACAAGCTATTGCAAGGCATGGCAGCATTTGAGAAAGAAAATTCAATTGTTTCTTTTACACTATTTACTTCATCTTCTTCATCTTTGGGTTCTCTGCCCGAAGGCCGGTTCGAACTTCCAATGTCTAGCCCCTCATTCAGTTTACAGTAACTGTCCTTCAACGTCTAGTCCAGGAGCATCACTCAGTGTCTTCCTAAAGTTTTTTCCCTTCTATTCGTCAATCCATTATTGTTCTCAGCAGGGAATCACCTCTCAAATGTGTCCCACCCATTTCTTCTGTCTTCTTATGATTCTTTTATCAGCAGCCTTTTCTCTTCCACCAAATGGAATATCTCCTCAAATGTCTTGTGTTCTGTCCAGCTTACGCTCTCTATTTTTCTTCTGCACGCCTCAAAGAAAGCAAAAGACAAATACAGAATCATTATCTGCTAATAATTTATTTTATAAATTACAGATCGTATAGAAGACTGCAGCCAATGTACCATTCACAGCTGCAACCGTAGAGCATCCAAGAAAATCCTCAATTCAGTGCTGAGATTGGTAACGTGTATGTTAGACTGTAAACACACCAGTGGCGCCCTCTACGCTGCAGTTACATTGTTACATTGCCAGAGCACAGCAGGAAAATCATAAATCATTTAACCCTGTGATCATTCCACTCAGGAAAATTATTGCTAGCGACATGTATAATCCCGATTAAACCCTCGTCATCTCTTTCACCAAGGCTGGAGTGGGAGTGGGACCGCTTATGCTTAGCCTTAGATGTCCTAATGAAGCAGATATATAGTTGAGTTAATGAATCAGCCTGGCGTTTGGCAAAACAATGGCAAAATTAGTCATCAAGGTACAGTGCTGACGCGCTAATGCAAAGTCCTTGCCAGCAGTCCCGGAATGGCCGGGAATCGACCTAGGCCGTCCTGTGTCCCTCGCAATGCTTATTTTGCCCCGGAATCCAGGAACAGGTAAGTAATTACACAAGATAATGCGATTTGAAGACATTAACCAAATCCAAGCAACATGAGCAATACTATAACACAACAGCCTTATTCTCAATGTTCATAAACATAATTTAATCATAAGTATTTCAACTAATCAACCTTCGATTAAGGACTAGTCAATGTCTTGAACATCATTCGAAATTCATACCTTTATGAGCCTAGCGGAACGCGGAAAACTTCGCGGGTTTGGTGGTTTGGTGATTCCATAGTGGAACTGGGAAATGTCCCGGAATTGGTCAGTTCAGAGTTGGCAGCTCTAGATGCTCCTCATGATACAAAGCATAAGCCAAGATACAAATGTAACGGTATTTTTAATGACGATTTTTTACAAAGAGTTAACCAGCGGAGGTTAATATCTATGAGGACACTAAGCATAAAATAAACGTGGAGTGTAAATGAATTCGCACTAAGCCTGCAACTAGAGTGATATCCGCACACAATGCAGTTCTTATGATCCATTGTCTTTACAAAAAACCACTTCACGATTGTATACAAAAGAAGGGATATTCTGCCGTTTGATAAGGGATCAAGAACTGAACAGATTGGGAAGGCAAACACCAGGGACACCTCTCTTCTTGCCAATGACAAGGCAAATACTCCACTGACACCTCTACAGTCGAAAACCAACACAGCTCACATTCTATTAGTCTGGCTCGTGCTTCCCATAAAACATTTTCAGATTGCTCAGTCATGACAGAGACACAGTGACAAGCAACTCTTAATCCTCAGACCTTTATCGCAAGATAAACAATACAATGATGTAAATATTTGACTTCCATAAACAGTAAAAACCCATAAGTACACAAATGCTCCAATTTCAGTATCCAGTTGAATATCCGGTTACAATTTACTGCAGACAGTCATATCAAACTCTGTTTAGAATATCTGAATGGCAGCTATAACATAAAACAACAATACTATTATACAACACTATTTGCATCACTATGCCTATATTTTCTACTGCAACCAGCACGAAGTTGAGAATTATGACCAGCTTAATTATGATCCAACAGCGGTGGAAAATGTTGTTCAATACCTGCATCAACAGTTTCATCCCTAGAACTGCAACATGGTGCCATAGCAGTCAGATAAAAATCCAAGAATATTGTGAATGATCCCAAGTCAGAGCATTATCATCAAATGTGCTAGCATCTATCAATTCGGTGAATTGAACAATTGTCTATGTTCCCAGAACTTTCAAACATGGATGGATTTCATAAATTTTCTTGCAATAAAAACATTAATCTACATTAATTAATTAATCTACATTAATTAATTAATCTACATTAATTAATTAATCTACATTAATTAATTAAAATGCATTTCAAACTTTGATATGACATATATTTTGCCATTATAATAAAGTCCAAGACAGTGTCCACAACCGATAGCAATAGATAAGACACTGGCATGCAGAGCAGAGGAAGCGAGTTCCATTCCCACTACCTCTAAGATTGACTAGTCAGTCTTTTGCAGTATTGGTCAAATCAGATGTTTAATGTTCTGGTGCCTTGCACGGCCGCCGCACACTTAATTTAGACTCTTGTAATAACTTGTCATCATCAGTTCCTACTGTAGGCCTACTTGAAACCATACTGTGGTGTGTCAGTTTTAAATAAAATGAAGATATAATTATTACTATGAAGACATACAAAAAATTCTTATTTTCCTTTTTTATCACTGTATTTGTCAGGACAAAACCATGACAAATCGCCCTTCTACCTCTTTGTTCTGGGATAACTGTAGCACACCCAAACACTGCTACAAAGGCTGTGTGCTAATCACCCAACTACTGGCAGGATGACACCCTATCAAGGGCCTCTGCCTCGGCAGCACTAGATTGAGGTGAGAGCACAGGTGGTCGGTTCCCCTTAGAGTTGCTTTATGACTTGAAGATCAGGTCACCTGTCATCCATTAAGGGCTGAGTATAAGGCTGCCTTGTGAAAGTAGAATTCCATTTTGCCTGATATCTATCTGCACTCATTGATTCAGAGCAAATTATGATGGTTTCAACAGATGGTGTCAACAGATAATCAACAGATTTGATTCTATTTACTGAGAATTTCAACATACAAATCAGGATTAAATGTGTAACGGAGCCAACCCAAACAATTTCCTGGGGCCATACAGTCTCTAAAGCAATGTCCCTTTGCATTCTTATACAAAGACAGCACCTCTACGGCGCCTATGTGAGCTGATATATACACATCATGCTTGCCTGTTAGTATTTCTGCTAATGAAAAGGACATTAATTTAGAGAAAGTATTAACATATCCTACGCAGATCAATTCGTGAGTCGCATAGAGCGAAAAGCATACTAAATTTTTACTAAGCCTCTGTTTATGACATGTCTTACTCCAGCGACAACCCTTGATCTAGATTAATAAGGTGATCATCACTTTTGCCTAAAAACCTTCTAAACTCTTTGGTTGGAGAGCTTAGAGATCCATCGTGATTAACAGAACCAATGGTCATGTTACAAATCCAGATCATCCTGTGAACTCATAATATGAATTATCACACATGTGACAATCAGAGCATAGGGAACACAGAACACACTTATTCCCCTCAGCTAAATTCTTCTATTTAGAAAAATAACTAGTAGCAAACCTAATGACTTGAAGTGAACAGAAAAAACATAATGCTTCATTATCCTCATTCTTGTCATTGGCCATTGACAGTGATGGGTACAAACAAATGATTTCCATTGAGCCTGGCCATTTGTCAAGTCCAGCGCTCCTCTCAAAATTAGTCCAAGCTGTGTTATGTCCTCATTGGTTTCCTTGTTATATACACAAGTCTATTTTCTCACAAGATTTCTGACCTCTAGCCATTACATTAGATGTCTTAGATGCCCAGATGTCAGATAATTCTGTTTGATGTTAACACAGTACTATTATTACAGCAATTTTATACAGCACCCCTTCAAGTTTGCCTACTCAGGAGTGCTTATATAATATCGACCAGCATCAACTGTTTGTGTCAGAACTTTAAATCACAGCTTAATTATTCGTCTTTACTTTTTCACTGGACATTTACTCTCAAAAAATCTTGAATTTAACAACAATCATACCTGCCAAACATATAAATCTCGAGATTAAGATTACAAAACCCACCTTCGACTATCAAATGCTAGTTGAGCACCATCCTTAATCCACTGAATTTCAGGAGCAGAGAACAGTTCGCTGGAATGGACACGGCAGTTTAAGATTGCAGATGTTCCTGTAGAAACAACCAGATCGGTTGGCTCCATCGAGAAGTAGAAACCAGCAAATGCGCTATCAGCAAATCCTGTAAATTTACAAAATACACGAAATTACAACACACAAGACCACCAGCTGTTTAAGACAGATAAGTTATTACATTACATGACCCCTGTTGCCTCAATAAGGTCTTTTATGCTGAAATACCTAACAGCCATTTTCTCTCAAAGGCGGCTTTAATTATAAATTCAGCCATACAATATAATATGTGTACTTATCTTTCAGCATTCATATGACTGCCACTGAATTTTATAACTCATGCACAGAGCCTTTTCTTTGGCCTCATCTATGCTGTGGCAACATAAAAATGTGTCATCATCACCATCATCGTCATCTTCATCGTCATCTTCATCATCATCATCGTAATAGTCGTCGTCATCATAATCATAATCATAATCATACAACACAGCGCACTAAAATACTATACAACATAATGCAATGCTATACAACAAAATACAAGATGGTCAATACAATAGGAAAATGACAGCAGACTATTTGGAATTCTTCAGTGAATCTTCAGTCCACTCATGCAACCAGTAGTCATCAACTTCCTTAATCATTGGCTCCAAGCAGAAGACATCAGCATCCTGGCTGCGGATGAATTGACGGAACCAGACATTGGCCATTGTATTCAAATGGCTTTCCTGGCATTGTCAAAGAAAAAACTGAACACCTGCAGCCAGAGAGGACCAGCGGACTGTTGTGATCAATTAGGATCGACGCTCTCAAGCAAATCAGTCAGAAAAGCCAGCTGGGCATCAGTTCCAAATGAATGCCTTCTCTGGCTGATAAACATGTGCCACGTGAATACAAGAGCTGTCAAACACGGGAATTATACTGAATATGGAGCAGGCCACAGGGAAAATCCCTCAAACCACCGAAGACGTTGCTGTTTCTTCAACTGTCAGTGCCAGTTCACAATGGTTTATTTCGCTGAGGATCACGAGTGCGCAGGCTTTAAGTCACTAATATGTGAATCCTGTTTTCTTTATTTACACTCAAAGGTTTGTTATGCCAATAGGCACAAGGGTCACTAGTCACCGACAAGCATCATTACCCACGGTTGACATCCAACATGCTAACCACTACACCCCTGCACAACTACATGTATGTAGTTGATAATAGCTCATTTAATGCTTCCAGCTGTACAAGAGCATAAAAAAAATATTTTTTCTCCTTAAACTTCCGGAGTCAATTGCATCTATAACTTAAATCATAACCAGTTGAAACAATAACTGCCAGTAACTAACTATTCACTTGCTCATTCGTTGACACTTTCATTATTCGCCAATTCATTAATCATTCATTATGTTATAAGGCACATCCTTTCTACATGAATAAAGCCAGCTATAGATTGCTAGAGAGGCTCTTTAACATTGCTACACAGCTGCTCCGCCAGTCTACTGTATAACATAATATGTTTTGTAACAATTGTCATTACATAATTAAAATTCATTCTTCATTTTATTCATTGGTCAACTTATTCATTCACCGACCCACTCATTCATTAACTCATTCATTCATTCTGTATTAAATTCATCTTCTCACTAAATAAATAATTAACTAACTACCCCACTCCACTCTCCAATTTATTCAATTTATATATAAACTCAGAAGCCTTCTCAGCCATACCTAAACTAAAGAAAAGACCTTCAAATTTAACAACTTGTGCTGTGTTGCCAGTGAATGGAATTGGATTTCCGGTATCTGGTATGAGCTGTTTGGGAGGCCTTCAAGCCATACTACTCTACAAGGGACCATCCATGATCCAGCAGCTCCCTATCAGTAACTTATATGTGAATAGTAACAGAGACTGACAAGGAGGGATCATTCATTGTCACTGGGCAAACAGTTTCACTTCGAGTGTAGCCAACCACATCAGTCTTAGCCAACTCAATTATCAAATCAACTAACTCAGGTTCCTTGGAATAAAACTGAAGGAAAATATCATCTAGAACCAACTTCACCAGCGTTAATTAGAAACCCTCTCAGACACGGCACGCCTTGGACGGGATTACAAAAGAACAACGGACGACTGGTCTCTCTCCCTCCCTCTCTCCCTCCCTCTCTCCCTCCCTCCCTTGCGCCAACGAGCATTATAATTCGGATCTTGATCTCGTCTGTGCCTCAGGGCCAATGCCAGCAGACTTAATGGCCACCCGGCTACCAGTGCACAGGCATGCCACACACCATCAAGTTCTATCAACCATCTGTGGTCCTTAACATCAGGATGTACCGAACACACGGAAAACAAGGGAAATGGACACCAGTACAACCACATATGGATGCAGAAAATAATTATATAAAAAAATATGTATATAATTAAGAGAATTGAGAATAAATAAACATTACATACAGTGAGTAAATAATAAATATTATAAATATTGTGAATAAATGAATATTATATTAGAAATTGTGAGTAAATGAATCAACATTGCTTATTAAAATAAATGAATAGGCCTACATAGTCTACTGTGAATAAATAATTACTACTTAATGAGAATAAATAAAAATATTAGCTATTGAGAATAAATGAATATTATACATCATGAATAAATTATATTGCCATATTGTGAATAGCCAAATATTACATATACTGTAAAGGTAAATTCAGATGTTTTGATAAGGCTATCATATGATTTCAACCCTGTTCATGTTTTAATGAATTGATCTGATGACCTCCTTCACCTCAGGTATGAGACTGTCAATGGGCACACATGAAAACACGGAAAAGTAACTATATAGTGATTTAAATCCTTCACACACATACAGCCAATGACCTCAAAAAAAGAACGAGGGAATACCGTATCACCCCATTAACTCCTCCATTGCTAAATACATAGTACATTCATCCACCAGACTATGCCATGAGAAATGTGGTAAGTAGTGTGATTCATGACACAAATTAATGCATCACTGGAAGTGTAAAATGATGTAATCAGTTATTCTTGTAAATTAATTCAAATAGCGCATTCGCTCGCAGTCGCAAATACTCGATAACCAACAGTAGCTCAGTTAGATGAAGATGTCCTTTGAATCATTGACCTAACATTCAAAGGAACTTGTCGTGGAATGAGTCAGACCAGTTTAAATTTGGTCAACACATATCATGACTCCTCGGAGTATACGTGGGCTAATTTTCCCCACACCACAACAACAATTGTAGGTTCTTGGAACAAAAACTACAGCTCTTAGCAGGGTCCCGCAACATGCCAAACCCATTCATTAACTGCGATGTCCCGTGCAACGTCGCTGCACAAGTAAATCCTGTTCAACTGACGACAGACAGCGACTACAGTTCGCCGCCTTAGTCATCGTGAAGTTCATCTCAGACGAGAAGTCACAAACAACATCTATCCATCACGATCTAATGGCCAATAAGAACAGTCAGCGGCATGCATTTAAGTCACTAGAAACGAAACTACTCAGGGAGCAAGCATAGCACCACAGCACGGGAGTTCACTCAGAGCCGGCTCCGCTTCCCGGAAGCACGGTCTTCTTTCATCCGAAGGTTTTTTCTCCAACGGGTGTGCGGAATAATAACGGTCGTTCTTATGCAGATGTCCCGTCCAGATGACTCACCCAAACAAAGACCGGCCCAGAAGAAGAAAATGATTATTAATTAAGGTTCTGACAGCTGCGGCTACAGGACCGATCTGGATGGCAATCTGGCCGTCAGTGATATCCTTAAGGCGACTCGGATCATTGGTTGCCACTGATCACGAAGGAAGACCGTTGTTCTTGCTGTCAGTTCTGTACCACCATAAACTGATAAATTTCACCATCTGAAGATTATGGATTTATATCTCAGCATGATCACCTTGACCAATAGATAATGCAGAATTGCAGACACTTTTGTAAAAGAGAGCTAACACATGAGAATCCGGTCAAGTAGTAAACCAATATTTAAAATAGAGAACACGGCTATTACTCTGCTTCCAGAGCACTCCACATCTGCAGAATATGGAGCTTTTATAGCAGCACAAAATTGACCAAATTATACAATTCAAATACATTTGTAAAGCAAAGCAATCTGCTGAAAATCAACAGTGCAAATCAGCTCGAGTCTTTTTCCACACTTTCAAAAACCCATCGCTAAAGACAACTACAGATAGCGATCGAGTGATTGGCATTTATACAACCATTTTGAAAAGCCAACATTTTAGTTAACTGAATATATGATACCGAGTGTTTGGCATTTCTCAGATATTTAAAAAAATCTATCAACAAAGTTGATTGCAAATAATATGAAAAGATTTATTGAATTTTGAATTCCACATGTTTGCATTTCCAGTACACATTTATCTTACATCAAATAACAATTTACAACCCTGATTCCCGAAATTGATCTGCACCAAATTCTAATCCCCGCTGATGACGGATTCAGAAAAGATTCCCCCAGGGAGTAAAAATTCTGGACCAAAACCACAGTAGACAAATGTCAACATTAATCTGAGAAAAGAGATATGTTGACTCATCAGAAATCTATTCCAGCGTCCAATAGAATTCCAGGCATTTCCCTATTGCACCAATTCCTATATATTATGCTCCAAAGAACAAAAAGGATTCTCAGATATCATGCATACCACATCAAGACTTTTACATAAAGTAATTGATCAAGCTCATACAGCAGTGTCGATGAATATCTCCTGAGGAAAACTAAGGACATCTCCAGGACAGTAATGAAGGTATATCAGAAATTAATTTCAACACTGCTCTTAAAAGCAATAACAAGAACCACCTCATCAGGACATCATATTGTAGTGAGTTCATTCTTTACAACATAACAAGGGTTTTAACTTTTAAGTGGTTCAGAAGGCTGTGTTAGAGCCTGGAACTCCCAGAAGTCTAATTTTCCAAGCTTCTTCTTAAAGCTCTGATAATGTCCAGTGAGACAGTACTATCGTCCAAACCATTCCACAAGTCCACAACTGAAGAATTTCTGCCCAAATGTTTTGTTCGGTTTCCTAAATAATTTATACATACGTGGGTTTTCCAGTCGCCTTGTCTGGTGCTAATTCAAAGAACCTCTGTCACTGCACTAGCTCATTTCCAGCTATGAACTTGTAACTCAACTAATTTGGCATCCCAGACTTGAGACCCATCTGCACAAAACCAGTCGTAAGTCGCAAAAACAAGTTTAGTGAGATAATTGCAAAAATGTGATAAAAAGTAAATTTTTCAATTTCTTGTTTTTGACAGAAATTGATATATAAATATGTTTTACTCACATAAAAACTAAATTTGGTGAACAAAAATTGATTTTCGATGCCTTTTAGATGACTTTGTGGTAGCCATTGTTTTACAAATTTAGTGATTTCTAATAATTTGCCGTTTTCCCGCCATTAATAGCCAAGTTCTGCTTCAGGCTAGGATATCAAACTTAGTATGAGTAGAAAGCCCAAACACTCGTATAGCCTATGCTGCATTAGATAACAAACATAAGCTAGCTTGTCTTTATCAAAATTCACTCAATTCTGAAGTAGGTTGGCTAGGCATTTTCCAATTCAAAATTATAGCAAACTTCAAATGCATTTTTCTTGGAGTAATGATCGAACAACTGAACCATATGTTTTACTCATAGAACATCATAGAACAATAAAGTTAGTGTCATTTTAAAGGAGAGGCTTTATCCTTTCAAACGGTATATGACACTCAAATTGTGAAAAATCCGACTTACGACTGGTTTTGGTCAGATGGGTCTATAATAACAGAAATTGTAACATAATTTAGCATATAATGGGTATCTAATGTACATCAACACCTCCTAAAAAAAATTAAGCATACATGGCCAGACACTGTAACTAGCTAAATAAGCTAATAAGTTATGTCTGAGCTAAAGAATATAGATTACATTACAAGTAACATTGAAGATATTCCCTGTTCATGTTAAAAAGGAAATGTTATGACTTCTGCATCATATAAATTGATATGCACGTTTGTCTATCAGTGTTGTGTGTTTATGTCTGTCTGTCTCTCAGTCTGCTTGCCTGTCTGTCTGCTTGTATGTCTTTTCATAAAATACCATCCAAGGAACCAATTGCCTATCAGGTGAAAAAAACTTTGCATAAGCATCTAAATCTTCATATGTAACTTGAGAGAAAGGTGCAAAATAACAAATGAATTGATGAATTATGAAAAAAGGCCAAACAGCGAGAGGTGCGGCGATATCAGACATTTGAACCTGCTGAAGAGGCAGAGAACCAGAAGAAGAAGAAAATTTAAAATGACCTAAAGCTTTAATATTTTAGGCCTACAAATGTATTTTAAAATATATTCAGCAAGGACAAGAATGATCTTTGCAAGAGAGGACACAACCATTTTAAGGCCATGTGTTACAATCTATTTCAATCATGTAGGCAATATAAGGTATGTGTATTCATTAGATGCACACTTAAGCAATTACTTGTTTATTTTATTTAGTAACACCAAACCCATCAAACCAGCTATTTCCTTTAAACTGCTCATCAATCCTGGTCATAGAAAGCAGTGCAATTCCTAAGGGGATCAAATGCATCCCATAGCTCAGCATGGCAAACACATTGGGACAGAGTGTGGCAGAAAGAAAATAAATAAGACAGTATCAAAGTACCTTACAGCAATATCTGCCACCTTTAGCCCACATCAGAATTTCCTGGAATTTCTCAAAGTAATTTATCATACTTCAAGTCACCACATGTGGTGAAATGAAGGTGTTAAAATTTAAACACAATGCATTCACTTAATTGGGCATATCAATAAATAAATTACAGTGATAAAATAGGTTAACAAATAATTGGAAAACTACATAAGATGATATCAATCAATCAATTAATGTCAATTTGATATAGTGCCCCTTCAAGATATCTACTCAGAGGCGCTTCCGGTCTGACTACGGCTGAAAAAAACCGGATTACAATGAAATATATGTAGAATGCAGATTGAAGAACAAAGGTCTTCAAAGCCTCCACATTTTCCTCCAGATAATCCACGAGAGGCTTCACATTTTTTTACTGTCCATACATTGATATAGAATGTATTCAAATATAAAAATAATTAAATTAAGTGTAATATCAATACTCAATAGCTAAGTATTAAATAAAACCATAGCAAAAGCTGAAAGGCTGCATCAAAGTACTTTACTGAAGGTTTACAATGTTAAATGTGTAATGATCTGTTGCAGTAGATTAACAGCCTGAAAATGTAATTACCATTATTATATCTCTGTTCAGCAATCACCACAATCAAATGACTGAGCATCAATCAATTGCATTGAACACCTGTACATTAATCATCTCAGCAGAGGAAGTTCAAACCATATTCCCTTGCTCATAGCCGAGAGCTCTAAACCCAATGGTTACCATGCCTACAATGCTTCACTCAGCATTGAATACTAGCAAAAGAAAAAAATGTCAACAATTTACAAATAAAAGTAAATACAAAAGAGCAAAATAAAAGCAAATTGACAACAAATGAAAATTCAAAGCAGAACATCTGTTCCAGCCATGAGGACCATGTAACTGAAAAGCATGATTGCCAGCTTTAGATGAATCCTGGAAAAAAGCATTGCCAGACATTGAAGCTGAACAACACAATTTAGGGTCCTGGACAGAATTTAATCATGAAATTGGCCATTGTCCAACCCTCCTTCATTGAACCCACAAATGTTGCCAATTATTATATGTAACTTGATATAAGATGTTTGTAATCGAATTCATAAAGTCAAAATTTCTAAAGTTTTCATTTCAGGGTACAAACTTGTTCGTGAGAGCTACATAGTAGCAGAGATCAACATCCAGTGAAGGTCCGAGTCACGTTAGCAGAGAGATCAGAGAAAGGAGTCAGATAACAATGCTGGTTATAATCATTGCAACTGATAACATAGTCACAGTCATAGTCAAAGTCGAATTCAAAGTCATGGTCAAATTTGAAGTCATAGTCAAAGATCAAAGTCATAATAAAATTCAAAGGCATAGTGAAATTCAGAGACATAGTCAAATTGAAAGTAATAATCAAATTCAACGTCAAATTGAAAGTCACGACTACATTCAAAGTCAAAGTGAAAGTCAATAAGAATACAGCAGTACATACATGTGCGGCTGAAAGTTAAAATTCTCATAATTTAGGTCAGATTTTGTTCAGCTCACATATAAGCCTAAATCCGTAAATTAGCACAATGCTACCCAGCCCTGGAAGAAATGATTAGCGCTCTGTACCAGGAATGGCCAACATCTCACTCAACGGGTCCCCTAAACCAGGCCATTAACAAGTCGAAATCTGACCCATAGTTATTTACAATTACCCTTACAAATGATAGCATGTGTCATCCATTCATAGCTCCCTGTAACCCAGTAATAACCCGGTCATTAGAATGTGTTAGATGAACACTGTCACTAGCCATAAAATTTGACTCATTTCATCCCAGATGTAAGTTCAACACTAACCCATGATAAATCATCCCATTTTCAACCGTGACATCGGAAAGCTTTTCTAGGATGCACACACACTCATCGGACATGAATTACGCAGGACATCATCAATCAAGTGATTCAGTAACAGGAGAGAATTTCGAAATGCTCATGAATTTCTTAGAGCTCTGGAACAAAATCTCTGAATAATTAACTTAAAATGTTTCCATCAAAATAAATAATTTTGGAAGTCCAGTTGGACAGCAAGCAAGCATGGATAGAGAGTTTAAAGCTGTGAGCGTCAAGTGATGGCAGGGTCTGATAGACAAGCGTCAGAAGATACGTCTCTGTCCCGTTTCCTCTTTTTATTGGAACTTCTGAAGACTGACAGAGAGAGAACTGGCCACCCACCCTTATATGCAGAGACTGAGAAAATGAAGTCGCTAACACATCATACCCATGGTCACTTCAGGGTTATAGCTGAAAGAACTGCTTTGCTTCTTCTTCAATAGATAACAGTCTACCAGTACATCAAACCAGCCATCTATCTATTCATGCCTTGTAATAACAGCACAATTGAAGTCTTATAATTTTTTATTCAATATCAGATCTAATCTAAATTAGATCAATCGATCCGTGGATCCAATCTAATCTAATCTAGGTTTTTGATTGATTGATTGATTGATTGATTAATTCCATTAACTGGGTCTTTTGTACAGTATGCTTCTGCAATAATTCTCTTGTGAACAAGCTGAGGCATTACTGTTAGATGCTAAGTAGTGCCAGACCATGTATATGAAGACGATGACTAACAGGAGAGAAGCAAAGAACCTCTGATCCAAGCAACTAAATTGTAAAAACACGGCAGCCTCAAGCATTTCACTCAAAACATGTAAAGCCTCCCATACATTCATGCTTACACACACGCACGCATACAGATACACAAACACACATACATATACACAAACACACATACATATACACAAACACACATACATATACACACACTCATGCATACATATACACAAACACACAGATAGAAAGCAGTGTAGTTAATGGCAGACATTAGGACACATACATTGGGACCAGCACAGCAAGACACATCCATTGGTTGCTGACGGCCTTATGGGTGAGCATTTACAGCTAAGTCTGACATATACTGAGACATTGATTAGCACAGCCCGATGAATCAGTCCTGGTAGCCACTCATTGTGGAGTGATGAAGCACAGCGCTGACCACCGTCGTCGAACAGACGGTTTTCCATGGAAAGGCAATGAAGTCAGTGGCAGAAATCAGTACAATGCCACCACAGATCAACCACCTCACTGACTGTATCAGTAACAAGCGATAGCCTGGGCTACAGCAGGTGAACATGAGATTCTTCATTATAACATTTGATCAGCTGTAGGATGGTGTTAAACGACCTCATGAATGGAGGCTGTTCTGCCCAACTAACTGACCTCAGAGCACAGGGATAAAATTAAATCCTAGAACTGATCAGATTTACATATGAATTCGATTAAGTTTTGATTCAAAGTGTATCAAATCTTCAGGAATAACCAGAAGAATTTAATTTGCTAGTGAGACAGAATACCAAATTAAGAAATAAGATATCAATTTAAAGGGCCACATGTTGACTTCATAAATAATTGAACTGTTAGAACAACAAGCCTATTAATCTCCATACCAGAAATCATTTTAATTATCCAGCAACAAAGAAATAAAACATTTTAAAAGTTTTACTTTCATTTGTCTATTTAATCATTTAACAATGTGCTGCTTTGTTTCCAGTCAGTAATAGTATGCACTTGTCCTTAAGGGTCAAACACTGAGTGACCTCTCAGTCCACCTAATCTGAATAACTCAACGTCTAAGTTCAGCAACAAACAATTAAATGCTTTTAAGAGGCTCATGAAAATTATCTAACATGGTAAAAGCACCCTGGCTATCATATCCCAAGCCTTAAAACTACACAACAGGGTTACATCTGTTTAAATGTGATTTCCAAAGTTTATTCATGAAGTAGAACAACATTATTAAATTATAACAATTTACAATCAATAAATATTGTAGCATGAATTCAACCAATTTCAAAGTAAATAATAATCAAACAAGTTTTATAAAATTTGCCTATTAATAATTTTGTCATTAAGGGTTTCAATAACCTTTCAATGAAATTGTACAAGCAGAGAATTTGGAAACTTGTTTCTACATAAAAGGCATCAACATCACTGATCCCAGCAAGGGACATCAAAATAAATGATCATCTCAGTCACCTATATATTTATATATATATATATATATATAACATACAAAGACAGATGCATGAACACAAAGAGGAATAGACAGAAAGAGACAGACAAGCTACGGTAGGAGAGTTAAATGTCATGTCACTGAACCTCAGGTGACTATGGTCATCAACTCTTTATTCTAGGTCAAACCCAACAACAACATTATTCAAGTCAGCATTCATCTCTTCAAACTAAAGCCTGGTCAACTCAAACAATGCTATGGCCTACATGCTCGTAGACATTATTTAAGGCAACGAATTGCTGTCAGCGTAGTTCATTGAAAGTATACCAACAGCTAGACAGTAAACATGGTTTTACGGTAGTCGTACACAAATGTCTGGCAGTAAACCACAAAATGGTGAATGGTGATTTGACACCGGACGTTTTGAGCTATCATGGCACCATAGTGTAAGCTGAGAATAGACATTACTTAGACAATGCAGATGGCTGTAGTGAAAATCAATCTGTTCCTGTCAAAGCCATCACAGCCGGATGGCAATGGTAGATAGAAGAGGCAGATGCTTTGCTGCCCAGACACCCATGGTCCTCTACCGACAATAATGGTCAGGCAGTTAATCATCAACGAACACCAACGCCTGAACTGAAGACAAGTTGCTGCCTCTGGTGGGCCGAATAAAAGCCCGAACCGTGAATTAAAGCCAACTCCAGCAGTGATGGACAACAGAGACAGCAAGCCAGATAGGAAATAATGGCATCAACATCACTTTCAATATCAGTATCATTTATACTTAGGCTACGATAACACTGTTGCTATCGGTGAACAGGTTGTTGGCCCACAAGTTCTCCACAGACGTATAAGTTGGCTGAATTATAACAGCCAATGATTTTGAGTAAGCACATCAGGTCATTAGTCAACATCTGGCAATGTGGTAATGTGCTGAAACATAGGAATTTTGATAACAATAACAGTACTGGAAGAATTTATGCAAAATCATCAAACAAGTGCATTCCAACATAATACCCACCGACTAATCTTAATGGGCCAGCCAGAGCTTTCTAAATATGTGCCATTTTAGTAAAAATGAAGTATTTAAAGTCATTCACTGGCCTGCTATTTATTTCTTATCACCAGTTCCTATGACAAGTTTCTTAGACTAGTTTCAAGTTTTATTAAGTTATAATAGTAAATTATATTTAATAAAATTTCGTCATTGCTTTTGAGTTTTCTAGTGCAGAAGAGGCAGATGGAATAATATACTCATGCAGTGTCAAAAAGGCTGGACATTACTGATTTAAATGATTGCAAAAATGACTAATCTATACCTTAATACTTCAAGCCTTGAGTTATTTCATAGTGTTTTGGTGATATTTAACGCATGTATGATTGTATGTTCCCCATTTGGTCACGTACCCAGTCTTCTTCTTATCACTTAAACTTCAGCATTCTTCTGTTCTCCAAGCTCCAAATTTCTTGAAGTCAAACGACCATAAGTACACATTAATTTAAACTATGAAATACAAAGACAGACTCTACTATATTATAATTTTAGCTTGATGCTTAAATATTTGGTGCATGGAATAACACCAACCTATCATTAGATTTGCTCGAAATGATCTAAGGTAATCCAGATTTCATGTAATCCATCACGATCTATTTATCCTAAACTAACAACCCGAGCAGCTTATCACGTAGGCAAACTTGAATGTGCATAAGTAAGCAATATTCAAGGCACACGTCGAAAAAAACCACCGGTAATTTTTCATTGTGAAGCCTATTTGTTCACTGCTCCCAAAACACAAGGGAAACTGTAAAAAAGCTCAGACATGCATCTGACTGTCATTTTCATTCCTGTTTTACCAAAAGCCTTAGTCACACATGAGTAAACAGCTTAACACTGGGCTGCTGCAGCTGTTATTCAAATAGACCTACAGGTGGTTGTTCCACCATCTTTCAGTCAATGTCGCTAATCAACTAAACAAAATCTGCCCAGTGCCTAAAAATTCATCCAAATCCTATTTCTCCTGCCAAGGAACTCCAGATATGCTAAAATATAAATATTCAGCTATAATTACAATTACAATGCTAACCAGCACAAAACACTGCTGCAGTAATAACATGCCAAAAGCAATGATGATACACAGATAGGATCATCATCGAGAATCTCCAATTTGCATTCAAAAGCTTTGCATGTAACTTGCAGTTCAACCCATTATCCACTGACTAGACATCATCAATGATAACCCATTCAGCGAGGAACTAAAGACTCATGCAAAGTGACAACGCAAAAGCTTGAGGAACCCTTATAAGGGTTCACAAAAAGCACTACACAAATTAACAGATACAAAAGCACACGGCGATTGAGGGTTAAACAAAACACCCAAAATTAATAACTGACCATACTAGATATAAATACATATCATATGTGTTTATATATATATATGTCATATTATATATATATAAATAATATATATATATCATATATGTATATATTATATATATATATGTATATTATATATATATATGTATATTATAAATATATATATATATATATGTATAATAACATTGCTAAGACATATTATATGTTGAAATGTTTATTTGATGCAAGTGAGTGAAATTCTTGTAAAATGCCATAGAAGTATCTTGCAAACAACAATTAGTCAAAGTTGTTATTACAATAACAATATTACCTCGCTTGCATCAGAACTTTACTTTTGCAATAGTAGTTATAACATATATATATATATATATATATATATATATATATATATATATATATATATATATATATATATATATATATATAGATTTATGCATAATATTCATCAATTTGTTTGCTGGTAAACTCGCTTAATACTCCATTTGTTGCAGCAGCAACCGGACACTTTACGCAGAAACACAGCATGCTTGTTTGCTTACTTACTGTCTAATGCTTCTGTGGAGCAATAAAATGCAGGCATCGAATGCATGTGGCCAAATTATTTGAGTAATTCAGCACATCAATGCGATATAAAACAATCGCATTTAGAGCTGTCGTTAGTCGCCACGGTATAGAAGAAGCGCCTGGACGGAATGAAAGTCAACAGTTAACAGGTGGCCTGCCTCAGGCAACAGTGACAATATCTAGGAAAAAGATTCCCCTGTAGGCCATCCGTGGACTCCTGTTCCGACATAAAATCTGCCAAATTACAAGGCATTACACAGATCATGAGCATCAACTGTCACACACACTTTGTTTTCACTACAATGGTTGCGTATTGGGCTTTTAATCCAATCAGAGCATAAATTCTTCAGTATTTTTATGGTCATAAATTCTGTTCACTATATCTGTCTGATCATAATGAACTTAGTTCTTTGATGTTATGATATCCCTTGATTTACAAATGATGACATGAAACTGCCTTTCGTTTGTCAGTTTAGAGCAACAGAGATAAGCTAATGCTTTTAGATGAATACCATTTAAAAACTGTTTATAAATGGTCATCCTAAAAAAACTATACTCTGCAGGCCGTGACAGCAGTCAACTCCAGGACCGTCCAATCCAATCCGCCCTGTCTCTTGATGAGCTGGACGTGACCATTTTAATGCACTACGCACATGGGACCTGACATGTGCATCAGGTGTGTATTGCTCTCTTTACTCCCAGCCTCAACGTGAGCAATTGGCAGAATTGTGAAAATGGCAACCTCTGGAGAGGTGCACTCCAATGATAACGAGGATGCCAAAAATCTAGGCTTAGTAAGTTTAAATTAATCTCATAGGAAGTGAAAGAGCAAAGAACAAAATTCAATTGCAGTGGGTTCATGAACCAAAAATTCAACAGAAACCTTTGACAACTAGAATTATAGAACTGGGCAGGCCCACTGGCATCAAAAGGCATTTCTCCACTGTATTTCTCTAGCAGGGACACAAGCCAATGACTGGTGGGGCCCATGAAAAAGGAAGGTTGAGATTCATCAAAGTAACATTAACTTACCAAGAAGGGTCGTAAAGCCTTGGCTCTGGTGTCAAGTTCTAGACAATTAAGGAAGGGATGCATTAATCAAACATCAAAGGCTGCATGAAAGCAAGTGAGGAGTTAAGCATATCAGAAAGGTGAAATCAGTGACTAAAGAACTGGTTAAGCCCACGAACGGCACCCAGCATAAGGTATATATATTATAAAAATGTAAATATTGATAGCTCCATTTCAGAAGAACAATTTATTACAGAACCAGGCATAATAAACCCTAAACCTAGCTGATATCCCTAACAACAGTGGCTTATTCAGAATCGTTTTGACGCCTGAGATCAAATTGTTCACAGTGACAGCTGTAACAGGAAACCAAGAAACTACAAGTAACAGCAGCTGTAACAATACTCTTCATGCAACAATATTTATTAAGGTGCTCACATTACACATCACAAGTGTTGACCTTCGAACCCAAACAAACGGCAGTCCGTCGGCATCGAGTGCAAATTAATTACTGGATATTACAAGGCCTAGGTCTGGTATAATTCATTGATGCCTTCTCAAGAAAGACCCTCCTCCCCATGCAAATGATAAAGATTTACCTAGCTCAACCAAGTTGCTTTCCAAGAAGTGGCACCGATTTCAGTACAAGCACACATCAAGTGCACATTTGCAGTATTTGTGTCCTCTGTGTGGCAAACAATTAATTACTGTAAACAAAGCAACCGGTGGAGAACAAGCACACTTCTGACAATCAACACCTCTGATTTAACTGCACAAAGAGATGCACACACCCCTTCCCCATTGGGGCATTTTCAGGTGGCACTGACATAAATATCCTGGATGATGCCACATTACAAGGACTTAAAGAAACAAAGTTGCTTGATATAAGTTTATTTAACGACGCATCCATAACAATGATGATATGTGTCCTAAATGTAACTGGCTATTTATAGAGCACAAGACACTAAATCATGGCTATAAAACATCGTTCAATGTTGTCTTACAAAATATTGGTGACAGTTTCACAGGAACTAGTTAATAAAAACCATTAACATAAATCTACAACAATTAACTTTGATTAATTAATTTTAAAACTTAATTTCAAAGTAATTTAATATATGTTATGTGATACAAGAAAAACTGTTTAAAGTGTAGTCAATAACTACTTCTTTCCACAAAATCATCAATCATTCCACATGCCACAGTTGATACGTCAGAAATACGCTTGAACCACATAAATGAAATGTCTATAGCCATGAAGATGGTTAGCATTCTGTCACCAGCTTCCACTTTTCCATCAGCATCTACCTCAAACGCAAAACGATAGAATAAATTTCCACAAAAATCTTTCACATTATCATTGTTCACCATTGTTTGCTAACTCCTGATATGGGCCATTCAGCATCATGAAATAAGTTTTTTTTTAAATTAACCAAACAAAGCTGAAATGAATTATTACATTTTTAACTATTAATCTGTTAAATATTTGGTAAAATCGACAACCCCACTAAATAAGCTTTGTGTCATGATGAAACTGTGAACAATTTTCCTATTGACATTAATGGATTTATGCAACAATGTTGTTAAACTCTTTTTGATCCCTCTATTATACAAATGTCTTCTTGGGCACAAGGATTATTTGAAGATCATTTTCTATCATATCAACTTTACTGATCTTGCAAACATTATTAATAGAATAATAAATAATTTCACTAAGTAAAAATTCAACAGAAAATAGACCACTGTAGATTTATAGCATGCACTAGATTCTGTTCTGCTTGTGATAGAATAGAACAGTCTGTGTCAAAGCCTTCACAGAGTCCATCCAGGATCACTGGACCCCCAGTTGGTTGGCATTGTGATAACAGGAGGAGACCTCTTAGGGTCCAGTGAATGATTGTTGGATGGTCATAATCAAGTCAAATGGCATCAATTTCCAAAATCCAGTAAATCATCAGAGATGACAGATCAATCAAGATACACCAAGCCTCACCCTCAGGGGAAATGCATTCAGTATGTTTAGCCAAGGACCTCTATTATATCTGAGCCCATGGTTTAGCCAAGCCGCACTGTAATTATGGGGTTCATTTCACATCAATAAGGTCAACATTATATATATATATATATATATATATATATATATATATACTGGTCATATGTAGATATGTAGAGAATCAAATCATGATGACATGCTCATTGCTCAATTAAGTTCAAGTTGGCAATCTAGCATCAATCAAACTACATCTCAAAGCCTATATAGTAAAATCAAGTGTTAGATTAAATCAAGGGCTCACCAGATTACACATAATTGCAATGGCAAATGTTTGCAGTGGTGTCCCAAACAGTAATTTAACTATTCCCATAAACAATAATAATTACAAGAATTTATGATATGTTATAACACAGTTGATGCCAAAGAAACAGCCAACAAATCACAGATTTCAAAATAAACGTTTAACAGTCGAGTAATCATGATCTTGAAAATGACTTTTGCTGATATAACTCCAGTATCATGCAACAGCAACCACAATTTCTGAAAAACTTGGTGGTTGACTATCAACATTGATTTTTCACATCACTATGTGGCTCAATTTTGATAGGTGTCACTTAAAACGCTTCAAGACAAGCCAGTCAATAAATAATTGACATGACATTGTTACAGACTGGATGGCTGATGACCATGATGACAATCATCGAAACACATAATATTCACTAATAATACACGTCAATAATATGTGCCTGGTGTGGCACGGTGGCCGATCGGTTAGAGCGGTCAGCCCGTAACGTTCAGTGTTAGCTGAGCGAGCGTGTTCGACCCTCGTCCGGGGAGTCACTGTGCAAAGACCTTGAACAAGTCCTTCGAGCACAATTGCTCTGCAGTACAATTGCAATTGCACTGTCAAGGCGTGTATGTGTACACTTCTGAGCAAAACATGTTGGAAGGAAAACGGTACGAAATTTGGTACTAAATAAATAAATAAATTATTATTGCAATAATAATAATAATAATAATAATAATAATAATAATAATAGTAACAACTAGCATCATTATAATAAATCATAACACTATAACAAAGAAGATGACAATGGCAATCGTAATGATGACGATGCGCAGTGTCTTCAGTTTTGAGAGCTCAAATGTTCTCACTCCTAGGAAACAATAATGAGCATTGTTTTTTCGGGGTTATAAAGGTAGGGGAGGGTACCAGTCCAAAACTACTGCAAGTAACCCTCGTAGACTATAAAAAATTACGAAAATTACGCTAAAGCAATGACAACTCTTAGCGACAAATATAATCGGACTGACCTACGAAATGGAGCTGCAGAGAGACGGTGGTTACAAAGAAAGCGACCAGCAACCGAACTCCAGTGAGGCAGAACGACGACCCTCGTGTCCTGAACCGGTCAACACATACTCCAACGGCCATCGCATTAAAACCACCCGATTCACTTTAAACGTCTGTCAGTTGTTTGGTTTCCTTTACTGACGCTCGCGATTTAACTGCATTCGTATAATTCGTCCTGATGTCCTCCGGTCTTACGAATAATTTACTAATTGAATTTCGCCAAACGACGCTCTTTTATCAACTCACGCCGAATACGAACGGTTGCGTCTGCTCATTACTCACATCGTCTCCAAAGACTACCTATTCCGTGATGATCTACACTTGATGGTGGATGACGCCAGAGTTGTACTAGAGCCACCGTGTGTCCATATACTAATACATAATAACAATACATAATACTAGATATCAACAAAGAAGGCAGACGCGAAAAATGGCAAGGAAAAGAAAATCCCTGAAGAATAAGAACGCGAAGAATAAAAGAGACAAAGAAGGACAAGATTATACGATAAAATAAGCCTGCATGTGCAGTGTTGTTCCACGACCCTTGCGAGGATGTTAAGCAAACGCTCTACAGAAGGTAACCGAGTTAGAGTCTTTGGTTGGAGTGGAGGGCGAGGCCGAATAAAAAGTTAAGGAGCTTCACGATTTCAGTGTTCTAGTATAGGGGCTTAAGCATAATTATTATGGCATGATGGAGTGTGGAGTAATACTAGAATAATTGGTCAAACATGCAAAGGAGTTCAATCGAAAAGCAGATACAAAAAGATGACAGACTACTTTAAAGGATGGTCACCGACAGAATTCCGGGCCGCTACGCAGGGATGTTCCGGCGTCGCGAGAAGGGACAGAGGGGTAAATGTCTCAGTACCCAGCGATTACAGAGAAAATATTTGTAATTATAATCAGTCAAGCAAAGAAAACAATTTATGCCTTGTTAAATATAATATAATGGATTACTGGTGCTTGACTGCAACAGCGTAAACATTAGGCATCTGGATATTACCTTAGATGTCTTTTTCTTTTGTTTATAGAACACGCTCTAAGAGGCCCGTAACTGTTCTGCCTAAGGGTACGGAATTTCTATGCCTTAGGACCCGTCATTTCTGTCGGCGTGCGTGGTATACTGATACTGGCCTGAGCTGAATGGGGAAGATAGGAGAACTAGAGGTGAGGGAGATCATTGGAGTAAGAGTCAATTCATCAGTTTTTACTTTTTACACATCTACGATTTCGCCACCTACCGAATGTGCCCGAACTACTCTAATAGGGGTTCCTGCTAACGACTTTGCACATTGTGTACAAGTTCGTATAGTAAAAGTTCGAGATGAAACAGCATTAGGCCACAGTTTGTTCATAAAAACTTGACAGTGCTTTTCTTCTAGAAAAAATGTGCCGGTACGCATCGGTATCGGTCGATTGTTGAAAGAAATGACGCTAAAATTAGCTACCAAATAAAATATATTTTATAGGACATAGTGATCGTAATCTATACACTTAGGCTACTTGTATATTTTAGAATGTAAAAAATGAAATTGTGAAGTTTTATATCAAATTCCAGAGTTTTTGCACATTTAGGGCCTACCATTTTTAATTTATTTTTAGTAAAAGCACTGCATGGTATTAGATAGCGTATGCCCATTGTCGCAAGTTTTTCACACAAGTAGCCTATGTTAGGTTATCTTTGCCCAGTCTGTACGACCATTTACATTCAACGTTAATTGTTTTACTAGAATAATAACTATAAGTAGTAAACTATGGTACAGAACCAGACCGAAAGTGAAGTGGCGAAATAGGAGGAGCCTATTTGTAACGTTATAGAGGTATGGAAGGATGGTGCAGCTACGCTGGTTCACTGGGTTCCCACTGTGCTGTACAGTTTTGCAGACTGGTTCAGCACATAGTTGATCCCGAACAGCCAATAAGAGGCCGTTCACATATTATATAACGCATAGAACCTCAATTTTTGATCCACACTTACCCCTAATAACGTTATATAGCAGCAGCTGTGACCCCCTACCCCTATATTATATAACAGATATGCTACCTACCCCTATCCTACCCCAGTCTATAAGCACATTAAAAGACATGCAATCGATATAATTGTATCTCACAATTTGAAACTTTTATAACAATACAATGTTAGTTAGCACTTTAATAGTGACTAGATTATGTTAGTACTGTAATTTAGGTACTAGTCTGCATATTAGCACATTAATCGTTTAATACTAGAAATGCATGATGCATTATTAGAATTATCTAAAATGTAATACAGGATGAAGACAGCAAACCTTTAAAAGAGTTCAAACCATAGGCCTATTAAAACCCTTTAAAATTTACAGAACGTAATTATCTTAATATTCGGACTTTTAATGGCGCTAAATTCACTTGTATTAATTACGGTATTACTAAATTGTGTAGTCTACGATTGTCACCATGTATCTACATGTAGGCCTATTAATACAGCATGATAATACATGGTAGTGACGTAAATCCTACTTAAAAACACAATTTTTGTTTCCCTCTTGTTTTGCACTAGAAATGAGGATTAAAATATCACACAGACTCGATTGGTTTAATATTGCACTATCAGGTATTTATCGATAACTTCGCGGCAAAACTCTACCTATTTAATAGCGTATGATGTATACAGAGTGCGTACTACAACTGCAATTGGGTATTTAAGCAAACATATAAACTATTTCACATAGTATAGAAAATTACACCAAAAATCTTGATAATACATACAGAAATAATTATTTCAAATGAAATAATTTTAATTTAAACCAAAATCAAAACAAATCACACAGAATTGAATTTAAGAGCGTTTAAAGTCATGCACAGGAAATTGTTAAAATTGTAAACAGGAAATTGTTAAAAGTAGATTTATAAATAAAAAGTAAGAACGTAAAATCAATTCGCCAGGCGGCAGCTGATGGTGCTAGTTTTGGTTCACAACGTATTGTGAACTTCGATTAAACAATCAAGGTCCGTGGTACATAAAATCTCCAATTGGTAGGCAAACAGGGAAAAGCTGAAAAAGGCTGTTATATAACGAAACCTTCAACCTACCCCCCTACCATACACAATATAACGCTAATAAAACAGGAACCCACCTAACTACACCTTGAGCATTATATAATATGTGAACGGCCCCTAACAGCCATGCTGAACAATTGTTGGAGAATGATATCAAACAAATAATTATAATTGGTAACATTGGCTGTTATCTGTAGGCCTATATCCTATCGACAGGAACATTACTAAAGACATGTTCTAAGATTTCAGTGACGTTCGAATAATCCAGCTGTTAGTTAAAGACAAATGTCTGTCTGCTATCCTGTACACAACATTACATTATATGTACCAAGAAAGTATCACCATTGACCAAAGAAGTGTAGGCCTACAAGCGAACTTTGAAGAACCTGATTACCAGCAAATATTACAAAAATGCAACTGAAGTTGTAAGGTGTGTGTATTGCTTATGTGTTAGCAGTTCATCGCACCAGTAATTTTCAGTGGACCCACTCGTGTACTATTCTCCAACTCCATAACTCGGCCAAAACTCTTCCTACGATCGACCCATCTATCCTAACGCACTCTAAGCCAGGTCAATCTCATTGCTATTTGTGCTTAATTTGTCTTTTTGTCTCGCGTGGATTTTGCTCCAGTTAGAAGCAAGTGTACGGTGCAGGATCTGATACATTGGCGACGATGTTGAAGAAATGACATCCATCTGGCGCACAGTAACTGAAACTAGATGAAGGTAATGTCCACAGAACTTGGAGCTTCACGTACAAGAGGCTGCAACAGAAGTCATCATATTGCAAACTGTAGATCATTAATCATTGGAAGCAATCACTAATCATTCAAAGCAATCATTAATCATTAGAAACGACGGAATAGGTAAAGTACTACTTCCACAAGTATGCTCAAATCGAGGAAGTCAGACCATGAGCCTAGCTGAAGCATTTAAGATTTATTGAAGGGGGAAAGACGCTGTTTCGGTAGACATAGTAGAAGTGAGTTGCAGTAGTCTAGTCACGTGTTCTTGAATTTCTTGTTAGGAACAATAAAAGCTATGCTATCGCACTCGTAATCGTAATCTTAACATTCCGACAGTGCCCACCATATATCGAAATCGCGGGAACTAGCTTATTCATTGTTATGTTATGTTACGGAAAGTAAACCCCCAAATGAAATGGTCCTTTATGATGTTAGTAATACCCGGCTGTTGCGTTCCAGAAATACTGCGCCTCTGCTCCAAATGTCTGGTCAATGGTCGAGTAGTTGGGAGAGGCTTGGACGGTGCCAGCACTTATCATTGTGTCAGTCGCCTGGTTCCGCACAAACAGTGAGGCGTCCAGAATGCGGGTCGTAGGTGGATAGCAGATCTCCAGAGACAGGAAATTGTATCTAAAGGTACACACGTCGTCATCATCATCATCGTCTTCATCATAACGATGATCATTATCATCATAATCGCATTGTCCTCTTTCTCTTAATCATCGTGTTTGTCGCCACCATAATCACTGCCACGGTCGTCGTCGCCATCGTCATCGCCGTCATCATCATCATCATTATCACCATCAAGTAGTGGTGGTAGTATTGATTCAAGGGATTTGTACTATGGCCTAGCTATGTGGCCTCCTATGACGTCATCCAATGTCCAGGCTGAACCCTAGGCTCGCCCACCTGTCAATCATCCATTGTTGTGATAGCACACTTGACCTTTGCACTGTATACAACCTGCCAATCATCCATTGTTCTTCCAGCGCAGGCAATCTTTGTACTGTGTTTATCTCAATGACCTTTGCCCATCGTATAGTAGTGGGCGTAGTGAGTGTGCTGGCTCGACCTTTGACGTGGATTTGACATATGTATGACAGCTGTATTATTTTACTCCTAAATACACGTGTAGCGGCGGCGACCACACCATTTAGCAAGGGGGCTGTACCAACCCTAAATTTCCATTCATCATCACTATAATCACCATCGTCGTTATTAGCCTCACCTCTCATCATCACCATTCACGAGCGCTGCATCAAATCAAATGGGCTATTGAAAGGGTAATCCGAGGAAAAGCAGTCTGGTTTACAGAGGGTCAGCGTAGGCAGTGTTAGCGTTAAAGGGGTTGTCGCTTTGGACCAGGACTTGAGGGTGGATGTTCGCGTGAGTCTGGGGCCTAGGCACGAGTTCTTGAAAAGGTGAGAATTCTTGATCGAGTGTGAAAATAAATCAACTTTCCAATTACTTACTGGTCAAAATTGTGCAAGGAGAAGTCGAGCCTCGATGGAGCGGTTCCATTTAGCCAGTTGATCCTGTATGTGTGGTTTGCGGTTAGAACCGGTTGGAACTGGATCGTTGTTGGATGTTGGACATCGTAACGATCGCATCCTTGAAGGACCAGTCTTCTGGATCGCACTGTTACGTCCTCAATGGCAAACTGCACGGTCTTCGAGGAGGCATTAACGAAGAGCTATCGAGAAACAAACAGAAAAGGAAGATGTGATGCAGAATGGATCAATGCACACAGACTAATTCAGCGCTCGTGAATAAGCTGGTGCCCTGGGCCTGGCTTTCGAGTGACGCTTTATAAGTGATTACGATTACGATTCTTTTAAAACCCCATTCTCGCTTTCATTTGCCTCTCAGGGCTAGATCTAAATTATAATCAAATTGTAGACGTATCCAGTGTAAATCTTGTGAAGCCACATTGATAGGTCTACATCGGAAAATGACCATCGTAAACTCATACACAATAATACGATAATTATTATTGTGAAATTAGGTCTGTAGATTGTCGGATGACTAATCAAAGTGCACGAAACCACGAACAGTATCTATTATGCTTGGTCAAAAGTACATAAAACAGCGTCCACTTTAACTACCGAAGAGTCTGTGGTGCGTCGTAAGCCGCCCCATCCAGTACATGGCCATTTATATAGCTTCATAAATGGACAGTTAAGGCGCTGGAGAATGGCATTCAATCTCAAGGTTTGAGAATGTTAGCCTATGATCGTATGTTAAAAGAAATTTTAGCCCAAACAAACGGTGTCCAATTTAACCTGTCTGTTTTCCCATTAAGACAACGGTGCCTGATATCAACCCAATTGTTGGGTCTGGGGTCTATTCAGTGAGGCGCCAATTCATAAGGTTGCAGGTTCGATTCTTTTCAGCTGGCCTCTTGTAATGATTCTGATGAAGGTATTTGCGCACCTTTGTCAGAGTCAAATCTTCCAATCCAATCTAAGAACTTATATAGCGCCAATGTTTAGTGTTCAATACCTTAGTCGATGATGGTCTGTAGGCTTACTAGGCCTTAATATGATCGCGCCGCCTGTAGCTATTGCGAGCCTGATTTGATACAGCGCCGATGAATAAGCTGGTCACACCGAAGCGGCCATTATGTGGCCCTAAGAAATACATGTAAGAAATAGGTGTATCTTAAAATTCACACTTACCACCTATTAATTGCAATAAACTAATGTCCAAAATAGAAGTAGTTGCTAACAGCCCATTCGGTGTCCTGGGCAGACATATACCTGACCATAATCTCTTGACGTGCAGTACTTGAAATTGTCACTGACTGAGCATGTAATGTCGCCATCAAGCAGTGGATTGTCGGATCTAACAGCGTACACAGGAGTGGACACCGTTATATTTCCAGACTTATCGTAAACTATCTGCGTTAGATCACCATCCAGGCTGTAGTTTCCAAAATATGAACCAATTTGACCGAAAAACAGCTTTGTGTCCTAAAACAGATAAAATTTTAGAGCTTTTCATGGAGTAATTACACATTCTTACATTTGCCCTAATACTCATAGTTCATGTGCTTGCACGACAATATAATTATTTCTAATACTTTTGAGATGAAGTAGGCTATTTATACGTGTACTTAAAATAAAAGTACTTTCTCATAACTACCGATAAGTTACAGAGGAAGGCATAGGCATACACATTAGCATTTTCGGCGCATAATTTTATTAGGCCCTACATCGAAAAAATTTACTAAGAAATGATGGATATTAAGTCATTTTGTTGATAGTGGTGATGATCATAATAATGATACGAAGAAGAAGATGGTGATGATGATGATGATGAAGAATAACAATAACTTTAGTAAAACAATAATTATGATGCTGTCAACAATAGTTATTATATTTTGTATTTATACAATTATTATTGCAATTATCATTATTAACTTGATTATTATTATTATTATTATTATCGTTATCGTTATCATTATCATTATTATTATTATTATTATTATTATTTATACCCGAGGTAAATACGGATCCTTCGGGTTGATAAAACTAATCTCCGGCGAGAGACATATGGTTTTCTGGAACGACTCATCCCTCGGCAAGATCTGGCTGCACAAACGAGCCACGGAACGCAACAGCGTTGAAACGTTGTATGACTGACAAGCGCTGAAGAAGATAGCTCGTCTCTTTTGGCTCTCAGATGACCATGGTTATACGGTGCCCCAGCTCTCTGACGAATTCGAGCCCAGCGGCATTGATTGACCCCAAAGTTTCAAATACAACAGGTACAAAGTGGTAGGTCGCCATCAGCTCATTGTATTTCACATTCTTCCTGTTAGCAGCTTGCTCCGGTGCTGCACCCGCTGTGGCCGATGTTAACTGGAGATATGATGATGCTACCGTGTCCGTGACTGTGACATCCCATAGCATGCAGCGTCCGCCTCGCCAGGGTATGAGCATGAGCCCATCCGGGCGCCTACCATCCGTTCTCGACATACCTTGTGGCTCCTTCGTGTTAGGGATGCCTGCACGTGAGAGGCTCCTGCTGATGAGTTCGTTTAGGACCGCGTGTCTTGCCAGCCTGCCCGGGCCAAGCCCACATGAGAGCCCGTGTGAATCTTCTGCTGTGACCAGCGATCCACAAGGACAAACGTGCGGTTGGCAAGTCGCAGCCCCCAGTCGCAGACAGACTGCAACTCTAACGGCTTCATCATCCATCCGTAGTCCACAGGCTGACAACGGCAGCGGCAGCAGCCAGTCGCCAGCATGAGCCGTCCGCACCGCTTCAAGACGAGCTCGTTGGTACTCGTCCTGACATTCCGTATTAAGTGAAGACACCACTCTTCTAACTAGTGGACCATCCCAGTTCGATTGCCTTTTCGTTCTTTCTCCTTTCAGCAGCACACTCTTACTCTCATCCGTCCATCTTCTCTCTAGCATCTCAACCATCACGTCTGAATCATACTATCCGGTGCCCAACATAGAGGACTGGAGAACACGGGTGCCTGCAGCCGATGCCAAAAAGCAGGTAAATTATTATTATTATTATTTTGTGCGTATGAGGTGTTGACGATGTGAAGTTCTTACCACTCTAACGAACTCGTTCACATCAATAGTATTGGCCGGACTGCTTTGTCCCGTATTGTTCGGGTAGAATCCAATGGCGTAAGACTTCCGATTTGGATCTCTAGGGAAGTCGTAAAATAGGTTGTTTGCGATGAGTATCGGTCCATCTCGCATTTCTACCCCGACACATGGTACACTCCTAAGCAGAAACATTGAATTCCACTAAGTTTGACTAAAGAGGTGCAGAGGCGGCGACCTCGTTTGACAGGTGGAGGACACCCAATGAGAGGGGTAGAAAATCAGGGAGGGCACAAACGCATAACGTTTCCCCTCTCTGCAAAAGGTGGGGGACTTGTCCCCCTCAACCCCCGGGATCGTCGCCCATGGTGAGGTGATAAACGAGTATACATGTAGATGTGATTTCTTACCCTGTACATAATTCTCTTTGGTCCCAAGTTTTTGTATTGTGTTGGCTGATAAACTTAAAATTGATTTCATCTCAAAGTGCGTTAATGCTGGTAGGCCTACTTGTTTCAGCAGTTTTTTCAAGAATTTTTTTGCTTCAAGCAGACCGACGCGCACACTGACTTTTTTAGCAGTGACCATCGACTGCCGTTAGCCTAGATCTGACGCATTTAAAAGACCTATGCATTATATCTATGCGTTTATAAAGCACAGTTTTAAACGTCACAAAGACTTTGCAAAATGGCATACATAAGACATGTGTCTTAAGATAAACCGATAATAATTAATTATTTACATCCGGTGTTTCGAGCCGAATGTACGAACAGACCTATTGTAGAGAATTGCATGATAAAGCACGACATTATGCAGGAGCTGTCGTATGGTAGCACGTGACTGCATGATGCCCTGCGTATTTTGTTGGTGGTGTCAACATTTTTTATTAGGCCATTATTATTATTATTATTATTATTATTATTAGGCCATTATTTTATTAGTTTGCTATAGACTATGGCTCGAGTTCGACGTTCTTTGCCGAAAACTTGCAACTTTGCATTCTTCCATTTTGAAACAGTGGAGTGCTTTTAATATAAATGTAGGCCTGCAGACCTGTTGCTCCAATCGTTGTTATTCTGCGATTTGCCAACCACTACTGAGTTGACGAGTTCCTGGTGAGAACCCTCGTCATACGGTAAAGATGGAGAACTGTAGGAGAGAAAAACACGCGTTGTATGCTTATTATTTTTATTATCATTATTGTTATTATTATTATCATTATTATTATTATTATATTAATGATGAATTAATCACACATAGGGCCTATACAAAAGAGACGCAGTACATAACGAATTGAGCCATATACTTAATTAAACAAACGTTTGTCCATACAAACGTAAACGCAGCGCACTTTTATTTCATTTTCTGATTAGGACCTACGAAGGATTCTAAGCTATTAGTCCAATATTGGTTGGCCCGTTGTCACGGCTATGTCTTTTTAGATTACTTAATTAAAACAATTGCTTGACACAGGATGTCGTGAAAAGTCTCTGCCATAGTAATTTCATGTCGGGAAATAAAATTAAATATTTGAAAATGTTGCAAAAAAGAAACGATGGCAATCTTGAAGCTTGAACGATGGTCTCATCGGTATCGTGCTGGATAAGTCTTCCAATGAGTCACCTTAAGGTTCGCTTCTGCTGCAACGACTCCTAAAGAAATGGTTGCGTACGGTATCATTGTGTCTCGGGATTCAGATTTAGGTCTTCAGCACGCGCACGAGTAACATGCGTCGATGATGCAATAAAAATAATAGACGATTAACTAAAATGGAATTAGGCCTACAGAGAATGATTAGGCCTATTGTTAGAATAGAATTATCTTGTGCAGAATATAAGAGTTGACAGCAAGGACTGACCTGGCCATTATCACGCCCACATCATTGTCAGCCAATCTTAAAAAGTAAGAACAGTATTAAAACAATAATTTTAAGTCCAGAAGTTAAGTTATGCAATTCATGCACAAAACTCAAGACATCTACTTCAAAAACGTTTACTATAATATATAGCTATTTCTTCTTTCAAAATACCCGCTCTTTTTATGGAGTTTGCTCATATTTTGTATTGTCATATAATTTATATTCTTACTAATATTTATTGAGAAAGTTCTTTGAGAAAGTTTTTTTACGTTCACATAGTCATTAACCGGTGGAAATATGATATTTTAAACAGGAAAGCACATCAATGTGGCGCAGCCGCAATTAATGAATTGAAATGACGAAAATTATCATGAGAAACAAATAAATTTACTAAGCGACTGCACATTAAATCATAGCCTCAATTATGTCTATAAAAATTAATATAAATTTATCTGTTTTTCATTCTACCTTCAGATGTTAACCACCAAACACAGTTATGAATCCGTTGACTTAAGATTACGAATACATCAGAGCCGCTAGGCCTACTGACATGATCCTCTGGGTGTCTCTCTGCATGTCTTGACGGACTGACCTTTTGGTATTCACCTGATTGCGGTTTTGATTTGATGAGCCAACGATTGATGCACCCAGCATTAGACATGGGCGCAATAAAAGTGCTGATTAATAATAATAATAATAACAATAATAATAATAACATTAATAATAAGGGGCCGTTCCAGACGTTTTTATATCTTTCTTAAATAATGTAGTCGTTGAGGGATCTTATGTACCTCGGGGGGGGGGGAAATAACAATAGGCCTAATAATACTAATACTACTACTACTACTACTACTACTACTACTACTACCACTACTACTAATAATAATAATAACAATAATAACAATAATAATTATCATTATTCGTAGTAGTAGTAGCAGCATTATCATTATTATTATTATTAAGTAATAATAATAATAATAATAGAGCCAGCATGGGTCTATTGCCTACTGGTGACTTATTGTATCTATAGATACATAATATAGAGACTGCACATACATGCGTTGTTTGTTTAATAATGAACTGATTGTTGGGATAGTACAGCGTCTCTGATTGCATTGTATTTATTTATATGCCGCCTAGTGTCCATAGAGTAACGCTGTAAGTGTAGAACTCCAAGAGTACAAGAAGTTTTGATGAGGGAGAATGGTGTAGAAAGTGACCCAGACAGAATGGTTAGACCTACAGGTAGAATGAGCGAAGAGCAATACATAGGAGTCCACAGACGGCGGCAAACGATCAAGTTATAGCCTATAATGAGATGGCGATATAAAAATTTATCGTTACAATTATCAGTTGAAATGGACTTACTTGGCATTTGAAATCCAGACATCTCCCCCTCTGACAAACATAGCGACCGGGTTATTATATCCAGTGAACTCTTTCAACAGAGCAGGAGCACGAGGAAGCGACAAATTGCGGTCCACGTGCGGTTGGTATCTGGCGAATGTAGATAAATGCTTGCGATTAAGTTTAACTAACAGTTAGGATCATATAACATGGTGAAATCCTCTATATCTTGTATAAGAAAAGAAAATTAATCTGCTAAGAATGTATACATGTATGCACGTATGTTTTTAAATAGTTGAAAAAGGCCTATAGATTACATACAAATTTGATTTATTGACATGAATGGCATAATTTGAACATTATTGGTACCTATCACATTGCTTCCTTAATCAGTCAGTTTCTCCGTCCGTCCATGCGTCTATTCATACAATCAATCCGTCCACCTAAACATTCATTCATCAGTCCATACATCTATCCATCGAGCCATGCATGTACATTCATCCATCCAAACAGACAATCATTTGCTAATCCCACGAGCAGCTGGTTGATTGACGACTAAATACATAAGTAATTATATAAATGAATCATTCTCTCAACTAATGAATGGAAGACTGAACGAATCACCGAACTAATCATTAATTTGGCCATTCATTTCGCAATGCAATCAGTAAAACAATTGCCGAAGGAGCGAACGAACCTCTCAAGATCGATTAGCGCCAGGAAATCCCTGGGGTCGTTGTCAGAGGGTGGATCGATTTTCACTCCTCTGTCCAAGAAGAATCCAAACTACAGTCAAAGTAAAGATGGTGAAAAGTCCATCGGTCACTGTAATTGTAACTGGAAACTTATATAGTGTCTTTTCAGATAAAGCCGTTCACTACACTTATTCATGTCATCACGAAAAGAAAATTAATCTGCTAAGAAACACCGTCCAGATAACTGGAACTGTCATCGTGCTGTGGTTGGCCCCAGCCTCATGCGGGCACGAGGAGCCCAACAAACACAAACAAGTGCTGCTAGTGAGCCAGAAAACAGGGAATCAGAGCATTTATTTAACATTTAAGTGAACCATGTGACATCTCTATCTGAAAGTTGTACACCTCATTTTAAGTAGACCTACAGGTCATCAACTTAACCAATACCCATACGGCCTTGTTCACTGGTCCCATGGATAGCCGACCTGCATTGCACTGCAGATAGGGTAAACTGATAGACAACTTTGGGCCAAACTTCTGTATACTACATGCATATCTTGAAATATGTCAAGATTGCAGGCCCTGCCTCGCGTACATGTGTATTGGAAGTGCAAAGCAGAGACAGTAGGCGTTTTTATAGGCCTCACTACACTAATCCATGTCACCAAGAAAAGAAGATTAATCTGCTAAGAATGTGTGTATGCACGCTTGCTAACGCTTTTAAGAATCGTGAAGTTGCATGACTGTATATACCCTTCGGTTGGAGTGAGCTCTATTTCCATCAAAGCCCCCGAGAGGACTTCTCTCTCCGTCAAATGGTGGGAGCAGATTAGCTGACGGTCCGGTTGGAACTCGATGGAAAAGGTAGAAAAATCCCAAATCCTGTAAAACGTTTAAATCAGCAAGTAAGCATGGAGGTTAGAATTCAGAAGTATGCAAGAGCACGACTGTAGGTGTAGTTGTCATGCCTCTAATGATTTTATCCAGAGAGAGAGAAGAGGACATTCGCTAACACTGGTGTTTTCTAGCTATATGCGAGCTGACGGTAAAGCGCATCTCATCATATATATATATATATCTATATATATCTATATATATCTATATATATATCTATATATATATCTATGTATATCGCGGGTTGACTAAGCATCGCGTACATGCATGTGCCACCGAAGCGAATCACAAACTCTCTCTCTCTCTAAGGCAGTGGTTCTCAACCTTTTAGGCACCACAGCACACTTGAGATTTTTGGAAATTCCGACGGCACACCATTGAACTAAAACTAATTTTCATATTTAATTTTGAGCAATTTCATGCTGCTGTTTTTAAATTTTGCTTCTAAGCATTTATCATGCCAAAAAGAAAACTTAATTTAAAGTTGTACACAGATTAAAATGCAACAATTTTAAACATAAACTGATAGAAAACTGTGCGAGTTATCGACGTTAAGAAGACTTTTTGTAATTTCCAAGACCTGTTTAAATGTCAATCAATGTCAATGAGATATCTGGGCTTGATGTCCCTTGCAAATTTCTTCAATCCTTGGACGAATTTCTGATAAACAAACTCTCATTTCTTCTTCAACACATTTCAAATTTTCTCTCTTTTTGCATTTAATATTTGTAAGAGTTGAAAATCGGAGCTCACACAAGTAGGATGTGGAGAACTGTAAAAGAATATGCAAAGCCCTCTTTGAAATATTGGGATATTCTTTTTCTGCCATTATCCAGAATGCATCTAAGAACATTTCTGAATGTTTAAGTTTTAAAGTTCTATCAGAGCCCAATTCAGCAAATTCGTCTTCTTCTTTTAGCGTCAATATGTTTGTGTTGCCTGCAATTTGAACAAATGGGTTTCTCACCCAGTCTTAGTGTTCAGATGACAGAGAAGGAAAGTAATGCTGAATCTGTTCTTCAAGAGTGGTGAGATGATCAAATATCAGAGGTGTCATTTCATTGCTAAAGTTGGCAGGAATAAGAGGAAACATTTCAAAATTGCCACTAGTAACTCTTGATTTCGATATCTGAACTTTGCGCTGCAAAGATACAAGTTTGTCAGTAGAACTTAAAAGGTTCTCATTACGACCTTGAAGACTAGTGTTAACAACATTCAAATGCTGAAATATATCTGCCAGATATGCCAGCTTAGCGCACCAGAATTCATTGCTAAGAAAAGCACAAAAGTCTGCCAATTTCTCATTTGTGAAATAGGTAAGCATCTCACCTCTCAGCTCGCACACCCGAGACAGAACTTTCCCTCTTGAGAGCCATCGTACTTCCGTATGTAAAATTAAGTACACATGCTTTGATTCCATATCAACGCAAAGCTGTTTGAATAAGCGTGATTTCAACGGCCTCGACTTTATGAAGTTCACCATTTTAGCTACCTGATCCAGGACCACCTTTAGCTCTTCTTTTAATGCTTTTGCAACAAGAGCTTCTCTGTGGATGGAGCAATGTGTAGTCATCAATTTTTGGATCGTTAGGTGATATTAAAATAGTACTTGTACTTGGCGCATCATTCATTTCGTCAGCATCGTCATCGAAATTGTTCGCCAACTCTAATCTTGCCTTCTTTGCAAAAAAATTGTCCATTATTTGAGTTTTCTAATTTATTCTGCTAAAACTAATTTATATTAATGATGAAAATGCTGAATCACCAATTAACTAAACATATTATAATCCGCACAATTGTTTTAAATGCAGACGACCAACGGCGGATGTTTACACACGATAAATTGGGAAACCTGTGACGTTGCACTAAGTTAGTCCAGCAATAAGTAAAAAAATTAGACTAATTTTTTTATTAAATTTCAGATCACTAGATTATTAATTACAGATTGATTAACAGAAACATTTACCTCTTCATTAAAAAAGATACATTATGTTTTAGCTTCATTCGAATATCGTTTTTATTGATTTTGAATTTATTTAGTTATTTGCGCTGCGGCACACTTGGTGCCTCGCGGCACACCAGTGTGCTGCGACACACCGGTTGAGAATCACTGCTCAAGTCATGCTATGTCGTGGTTGTTATAAATGCGCTGTAGGCATATGTATTTCAGTAATATAGGAAATATCTCCCTTTATTCGCAACAAAACAGCGCTTGAGAACGCTTATAAGTACCCGAAGATTAGCAGCCGAGGTGAATAATTATATGCATGGTGTATAGATGGGTGCTAGCCCATTCATAAAAAGATCAAACTGAGCTTCATTTACCACTGATCCGCCGGCCGCGTTGTTTGTCAGGTTGTTGGACGGGTGAGATATCCAAAATGTGGCGACGCCACTGAAAACATCGAAATTAAGCTTTTGAAAAAAACTGCCTATTGAATTTGTTCTAGTGAACGCTCCAAAACATCGTCATGTATACAGAAACAGATGGGCTAAAGCAGATGGGTAAATAACAGTTGGACTATCAATCCAAACAGGAATCAAGATTTGTCAGAAAAATGTAATGCAAACCGCGACTGAGAAGGACTGGGTGGGTGAAAGAAACTATGAGATAGTGCTTCTAGAAATATTCACACAAGCATGAGATGCTATGAATTGTGCTAAATGAACAGATTACATGGTGCGAGTAATTAACAAGGATCACTATGCGGGTGTATGTTGATTGATGGCCTAAGCGAAGTCAGCAATACTTAAAATAGAATGTTCATCATGTTGTAGGCCCTTAATCAACGTAAAATTATTAAAGAAAAGTTGACACTGGCCATAAAAACGGCATTGAAATCAAGGCAGCGCCAAAAGTAGATGGACAATACACCCATCCTCAGCTTTCTATTTATGTTTACCTGCAGTCCTTCAAAGGATCCGGAGTGTATACAGTCGGATTCGCGGTCAAGTTAGTACAGCTGAAGCTGTCCCGATCTGATGGCAAGAGCGTTCCATATCTGGTAACGAGCCCCAGGTTATGGACAAGGACGTTGTCTACTTCATTTCCATCCTCTAAGAAGAAGCAATGGCCGAGGGTGTCGTATCCAACCACATCTTCCACCTGCACGACCAAGTGAACTCGCATCAGTCACCAGGTCATCAGATCAGCTTTCAAATCCCTTATTCTATCTAAAGCTATTCTGTTGCTGTGGTCTAACAAAATGATATAAACAAGGTAGCAGTAGTTGTTTTGATTTAGCGGCACTGTGTACGTTATAACAATGATCATTAGCGTCGCCCTGCTCCTTTATCCAGGCTCGGAACTGGCACTGCCTGCGTGCTAGCAGTGTCGGAGTTGTCATTCTTTCTCAACTTAAGACTTGCCTATGATGATGTTGCCTCTCATCCACGATAGACAGCCTGCCCCTCTTATACAAGCAATGTTTAAGATATTGCCATGATTCCGACTTGGTTATAGGTGGTGCCACGTAGGCCTATTATAATTATCAGACACCAGTCACAGATTAGTATTAGGCCTGATAACAAAACTGCCTTAAACTAGGATAATTATAAAGTTTGGAATTTTCTTTGCGTATCTGCTCTTTTTTTCATTGTTTATTCCATTTCGTTCTCGAAACGTATTCTGCTTGTTTGTCGCAGTGGACTGAGCTTCAAGTTATAATTAATAGTTGACATAATTGCAATTACTTGTGTTTGGCGTGCCATCGGTTGATGCCTTGTGCATTGGTAACAGGTGCAACAGAAGTTACTAATTACAATTATATCTCATAAATAAAGAAGACTTTCTGTGTGTTTTACAGCTATTGACTGGAAACCATCGCCGTTGGCTCGGGGAGCACCTGGGACACGCAGTAGAGGAATTCCAGAACCAGCAGCCGCCCTCTTTCTGGTCTCCGCGCTCAAAAACCTCCGGCGCACCTCACACACACCCATAACAGCAAAGTTTCCTTCTTATTCGCCAGGATCGTGTCACCTGCGACATATCGTACACGTATTAGGTATACAGTATCGTTGGCACAGTCGGTCACGTGGGTATGTACTATAAATACTATTTATTTACCTGTATATCTAGATTATGTGTATGTGTCTGTCTCTCGGTTTATGCATTTGCACACTTCTACAGCTATTCATTCGAAACCTTTGCCGTTCGCTCGGGGAACACCTCGGACACCCAGTAGAGGGGGGCCGCCGTCTTCCTCCTTGCCAGGGCCAAAAACCTGTCTTTACCCAGGCACCGGGTGCCCCAGCTAGTAATTATATAATTACATAATCTGGTGCAATGTCGGGGAGCAGCAAACACACATGTTTCAATTCAAATCGAATGATCTCTCACATATGTTGTCTAAACGTGCCAAATGCTAAGATGGACTGTGGGACGTCCGGTAGACCTATCAACTAGAAATTACACGAGTTGGGATTTAACGTCCTGTTAGATAATAATCACAACTGCGTAACTCTTATTGCATAAGTGTATGTAACCCGATCGCACATAATATCAGGTAATGAGTCAGTCACTGTGGCCTATTCACTGATTGGTCTGGTCGTTGCGCAGTGATATTGAATATGTTGAGTTTGATTAAGACAGCGTCATAGCTAATCTGAATAGGCTATTCATAAGCAAAATGGGGAACTGTCGTTGAATGAACAGAGCGCTCGGTTTGTAACTCGGAGATCATGGGCTCGCGCCTCAACACAGACGATCACTTTGTAAGAATCTTCAGCAAGTTCTTCATGAACATTATTGTTCTGCGTTATCGATGTTCTGTCGGATTGATTTGTTTGCCAATTTCTCTTTGAAAGGAGAGTAGCATCGAATGCAGGGTGTTGAGTCTTGAGTCTATGGTACACTAGCCAGATCTTTTGAAGTAGTCCACGGCTGTTTGGCGGCTGACCGAGCACCTTGAATGGGCATTGATAGTAGATGTTTGCTTCTGCAACTCTAGCAAACATTGGCATACTATTTCGTATGAGTGCAGGTTATCTTTCCACACAACACGTGATCAATTCCGTTTCATGTTCTCCTATCTCTGTCTCTGTATTGCTCTGCATATTTCTATGTACGATCATCGCAGCCTTTTCACTGTTTGCTTGATGTAATATATGACCTTGTCTGTCTTTCAGCGTATATATATATATATATAATCATATATATACTTATTTATATAATCATTGTGTGTGGCACAGTGGCCGATCGGTTAGAGCGGTCAGCCCGTAACGTTCAGTGTGCGCTGAGCGAGCGAGTTCGACCCTCGTCCGGGGAGTCACTGTATAGGGACCTTGAGAAAGTCTTTTGCGCACTGTTGCTCTGCAGTACAACTGCAGTTACGCCGTCGAGGCGTGTGTATGCACTTCTGAGCTAAAAATGTTGGAAGAAGTGCGCTATCAAAATTTCGGTAATAAATAAATAAATAAATATGTGTGTGTGTTTATACATGGCTATATGTATGGAGCTGAGTGTACCTACCAAGATGCCCATCGATGAATGAATGGTGACACAGCGAGAGTAGCAGTGGTGTATGGAGAGTTGCTTTGCATAGTTGCCATAGGAATCGAATGCTCTGTGGAAGTGGATGGGATAGCGACCGAGCACCTGTTGCCCCATATTCATCAGCTCAATGCCTTGGAACCGCGCCACTCGTGTACCGTATAACACCTGCAATATTGACGCACAACGTACAATAATATGGACTGATATTTCACTTTAACATATACAGGCCTAAGAGTCGCTGCAATTGACACACTGATATTAGGCCTATCAGAAGGAAAGCAAAGTGTCAATAATAATAATGATAATGATAATGATAATGATAATGATAATGATAATGATAATGATAATGATAATGATAATGATGATAATAATAATAATAATAATAATAATAATAATAATAATAATAATAATAATCATAATCATAATCATAATAATAATAATAATAATAATAATAATAATAATAATAATAACTGAATAAGTAGGCAAGTATAATATTCTTTAATAGGGCCTAATGTTATTGTCATTAGTTACAATGAAGATCTGATGTATACTGACGTGTGTAGTTCCGCCGAATGTATCGTAGTTGAAGAAATTGCATTGGTTGTCATTGTAGCAATTCTTCTGCATCTCACCGCGTATCTTAATGCTACGGGTTAGAATCCCAATCTCAGCTCTCAAGTCAACACCGTTGTCCAGTCTCGTCCCCAGATGTCGATTCTTAGCGGGCCCTGTCACAGAGCACAATAAACGTAGCTTAAACTGTGTAGCTTAAGTTAACACTATTCCGTGACAGCAATCCCCGTTGGCCCTGAAGCGGATTACTATGTGAAAATTGTGGCATAGTGGTGGTGTCGGCGAAGTGTGGTCCTTCCTCTACTTTACCACAATTTCAGTGACAGTCGCGCAAATCCGTTCCTTGGTCTTGCCCCCAGCAGGCCAACACTGCTCCTAGCGAGATGGAGACCCCCACAGTGGCCCTCGTTTGGCGCACGCTGATGTACTAAACCTGGGCGCGTTCGTGTCAACCATAGCTCGGGTGGGAGGTTTGGACGAGTATTTAGGTGCAGCCGTAAATTCGAACGGGAAGCAAGTGATGACGGCTGCAGGAGGGGGTAGTGAAGGGATTGCCCGTAGCGCTGTTTGGCCGGACTACAACAATGGAGTCCCAATATATAGGCCAAAAGGCTGTTGTTAGACATGCGTTACTGCTTGGCGCCAAATGCGACTATACGATGGTCTTCGCGCAAGGAAGAAAGTATAAATGTAGGTACCATATTAATAATTCACCAAATATTGGTAACATAAAAAAAATTACTAATGGGAAATACTAAATCACTTACGGTCTTATAGAAAAAAACACACAAAATCTGACAAAATTATTCACACATGATTTCGCAGTTTTCATATGTAAAGGGCATTCTTTTGTGATGGTGTCATAAATTGATCCTGCGTACGTATTCAAATTAAGAAAATACTTACTTACTTACTTGCTTGCTTGCCAGCTTGCTTGACGTACTTACTTACTTACTTATTTACATACTTATGTACTTACTTATTTACTTATGTACTTATGTACTTAGGTACTTATGTACTTATATACTCATGTACTCATGTACTCATTTACTTACCTACTTACTTACCTACTTACGAAAGTAAGTACGTAAGTAACTTACTTACTTACGTACTTACTTGCGTACTTACTTACGTAATTATTTACGTACTTACGTATGTACTTACGTATGTACTTACGTACGTAAGTATGTAGGTAAGTACGTAAGTAAATAAGTAAATTACTCACTCACTCACTTATTTATTTACTTATTTACTTATTTACTTACTTACTTATTTACTTATTGTTTGCTTATTATTTACTTATTATTTACTTATTATTACTTATTAGTTACTTATTATTTACTTATTATTTACTTATTTACTTTCGTACGTAAGTAAGTACGCAAGTAACTTACTTACTTACTTACTTACTTAAGTACGTTACTGACTTTTGTACTTACTTCTTTTTGTTTTTACTTATTTACTAACTTATTTTTTACTGTTTCACTCACTCACTCACTCACTCACTCACTCACTCACTCACTCACTCACTCACTCACTCACTCACTCACTCACTCACTCACTCACTCACTCACTCACTCACTCACTCACTCACTCACTCACTCACTCACTCACTCACTCACTCACTCGCTCGCTCGCTCACTCACTCGCTCGCTCGCTCACTCACTCACTCACTCACTTACTTACTTATTTAATTGCTTACTTACTTATTTAATTGCTTACTTACTTATTTAATTGCTTACTTACTTACTATTTCGCTACTCTACCTAATATGCTCATGTCGTATACGCCAAATATATGGGAAGGTCATTGCGCAGTGATATTGAATAAGTTGAATTTGATTAAGACACAGCTAAGCTGAATAGCCTAACCTTTGACCTTGATCTGGTAAGGTGTGCAGTCACTGCATTGAATAAGTTCGAACTCCTCGGCGTGGTCCATCTCATAATCGGAACTGGCCACCACAACAACATCGCCTGGCTTCCACGTCGTAGCAACATCATTCAAAGTCACAATGAAATCTGTCGCACCTGAACACACAACACATCCGGCAAAATGTTTCATGCATATAATATTTATAATTAAAGTCTTGTGTGTAGGCGCTCTTTGTAGCGGCACGCTTGTGTTTCGGCGTCATGTCATAAATTGCTAACCTCTTCTGTCAGCGTATAGTGATCATGACTAGGCTTATAAAGATTAGAAATAATAATACTCACCTTCGCGTCGCATGCTTTACACTGCTACGGTCGGCTGGGTCTGCGACCACAGAACGACAGAGACTTTACAGTCAGGCCTCAGCCTGTAGGCCTATTCACGCTTGATCAATCTAATCAAATATTCTTTTAATAAAGGTATCCTGCTGACGAGACTGAAACTTAATTTACTGTTCAACATGTGGGTCGCGGACAAAACCCCGCTGACAAAAACCCCTAGATAAAAACCCTCCAAAGTAGGACAAAACCCCCTAAGAATTATTTTTTTACTTTTGTTACTTTTATTGCTTTGAAAGTGTATAAGAAGTGAGTTATTATGGGAGGGAGTCTAATTAAGTATACAGTGCTGTAAATAGTTCGTCTAATAAATTTATGTGACAGATGTTGGTTAGCGCAAGAGGGGGTTTTGTCCGGGGGTTAATGTCCTGCCTAAAACGGGGGGCTATCCGGGGTTTTTGTCAGTGGGGGTTTTCTCCGGGATTTTGTCCTACACCCCAACATGTAGTAAGGGTTGCATTTGCTGAGAACAGACAAGACTGTGGATAGAAATAGAGCAGATGCAAAATTTCTCATAATTTTTTTATTAGAGAACCGTACCAATAGGCACCACAGTATAAATACTTTAAAAGGACTGAATTTTATTCATCGGCTGTATAGCAAAAGCGATTGTGCCTTAATGTATGCATAGGATATACAACAGTGCTTAAGACGTCAACGGCCATAGTACCATAAGATGTCCTTATACATTATGTACAAGCGCCAGTTCATTCCGGACACAATTGAGAGTCAAATTGAATGATAGCACTGAAAGCCATTTTCATAATCACCATAATAATGACAAAGCTGGCGTTGAGGATAAATTTGAACGATTGCACTGCAACTTATTTACTACGATAATGATAAATCTGGCGTGATTGACACCCTTGCCTGGTTGAATGGTCGTATTGATAAAGGTCCATGCGAGTTTCCACGGTCCATGGATTTCGATGGATGCTGTTGGAGCCGCTCCGATGAACTTCCGCCCGAAGGATTGATCCTCCTCCGTTTCATTTGACAGACCGTAAAGGACGATCTCGAGCGACGACTGGTGACGACAAGACTCGCTGCCAATTCGCAGAGCACCCTCGTTTTCTATCATGATGTACTTAGTCCTAAGAGTTATCGAAGTTCCGTTGTCGGCTACCGTCAAGGAGGCTACGTACAATTCATCGATGCCAAAACATCAACATCGAATAGCCTGATGACATCTCCTATCTAATTTTAACTGATAATTTACGTAGCGCCGTCTGAATAGCACACTAATAATTTTATTGTCAGTGGTCGTTTGATTTGATGAAAGACAAATCAGAAATCATGATCAGTTGAAAAATATGGTTGAAATGGCAAATAAGGCATTTCAAATTAAGGAAGCGGTAAGGGCATAGGACGGTTCTGGTCACCAAATATGGACACGTTGACTTCGATTAATTTATGATTTGTTCTCGCCTGTAATAATCCTAAGGGGTCGTTACTAATAATTGTATTTATGCTACCATGGGTTCTGAGTCAAGTCGTCATTACTTCATCTCCAGATGTTAATCCGTACAACCATCCACATGTGTGTAATCGCACATTTGAAATTACCTCCGTTTGTGATCGTGATCGTGTTAACCGTTGCGTTGCTCATCAGGATATAATTGATTCCGTCACTGAGAGTAACATCGTATCCACCCGTGGGAAACGGCACCAGACCTGGTTGCTTGCTGGGACAGGTCTCTAGTGGAACTGTCGTTCCTGGCACCGGAACAGGCAGCGTCGGACTGGATGGACCCAGCGAAGAAACCATAACTGAAATGTTGATACATATACTATAGAATATCTAGTCTAACTGCTTTTCAGGGCGGTCGACGGTCAATTGAATGAAAAAGCTGTGAAATGTATAAATCCGTTGAATGATCTCGATTGAAACTAAATAAGGTCATAGACTAAGAAATCAGGACGTGGTGGGTTAGCATTTTTGAATAGATTAATTTAGTTTGGAGTTCAACGACTCCCTCTGGAGTTGCGAATCCAACCTAGGGATCTTTCTTTTCTGATAAAACAGCCGTAAAGTCTGTCTTTTCCCACTGGTGCTGGGGTTGAGGCTGGGTCAGAAGGAGTGACTCCATTAGCACCTGAATGCCTGAGAGTCATCGACGCATCACACCACAACTCTCATTTGGCAAATGAACATCAACGAAAGCTTAGAAGATAAGATGAGGTAATGTTCCATTGTTTGATTGCTGAGGTCATGTTTGCGCCTTAGTTGAACGATCGTTCCACCTCAAGAGCATGCTTTAGGAAGGTTCCATGAAGACATGTAAGCACCTGAGTTGTCGTTAACTCTTACGTCACCATGATACGCAACGTAGGCAACGGCAACACACGTGCTTCATGTCTTCATGGGATGTTCCAGAATGGCGAATCTAGTGTCCAGAGGGTGGAAAGTGACTCATTGGTCCTATAGGGTTACCCCGCTTGATATGCCTCAAATTCACTGCTTGTGAAGACTGCCAAAAACCGTGTATGTCGATTATTAGTATTCAACCTGTTTAAAAGAGAGTCGCGTTGTTTTAATGGGCCACTACCTAACCTACATCTTCGCTGCATCGTGCTCATACGACTCTTGCAAAAGCATGACTCTTTTTATTAGAAAACGTATGTATGCAATGCTTCTACACGTTTCATTGTGTACAGCCAGGGTTTATGGAACACCAGACATAGAAGAATGAGCTCATCACACACGACATCAGAACCAAGTGGGCGATGTTTACTGGCATCCGCAGATCAATCCTTCGGCCAAATGATCAGCCAGGCGTTAATTTCCATGGTGTTGACGGTGACAATCCCTATTGGATAGTCAGGCTCGTCAATCGTATTTCCCGATCCCTATATGCAGAGAAACTCTTTCAGCCTTATTTGATAGCGAGGCCCGTACAAGCCGCAGGTATTTTCATTGATATGACTGTTAATCTGATGGCAAATGATAAAAATAAAAAAGGGGGGAAAAATTATGCGTTGTCATTTTGTTTCTGCTAGTTGCGCATGTTTCTGCTAATGGCATAATATTCAGTGATGTAGGCCTACATGAATTGTGAGTAACATTAAAATTAGTGCTAATGACATTCCTTGGCATTCTGTACGATCTGGCAAGGGAGGAGGCAAATGGGGGTGAAACCAAAAATTACAGCACTGGATGAAACAACCTATAACTACGCTACTGTTTGGGAGTACTTGCTTATGATTACTTATATATCTCATTTAGACAGTTCATGCAGCGAATTGTGAGTTGAACGTCAAATATTAAACAATATTTCCAGACAAATTTCAATGGCAATAAAAGCCAGGTGTATCAAGACTGAGTACAAGAAGATCAAATAAGTCTGCAGTGTGAATAGGGAGAGAAGAACAAACAGAGTGTGACTTACACATCATGTCACAGAGATATATTTAGACGCCAAACCCTTCTGAGACTTGGTAACGAAGAGCAGGATTTTATTATTTGATTCGAGTTAAAAACGTGAACCCATGTTACCATGTATCATGGAAAACATTGGAAATATGTGGATAGGGGCCTAGCGAGTCATTGTAGGCCTACAATATATATAATATATATATTTATATATATATATAATATATATATATATTTATATATATCCTACTACAACATACATCTATGTATCAAGACACGTTGTAAAAATAACGCCTTCCAAGCACCCCACAAACTTGCTGCAATGTATGCAGGACTATCTACAAATTATGTTTTTTGAGCGGATGGTAGGTAGGCCTATTAAGTTCAGACGGTGATGCGGTTTGTTGAGTAATGCTACAACTGTCGACAGGCCTGCAATGAGTGGGCGTGGCAAATACAGAGTCCCCAGATGATTTTTTAAGGGCCATGATCGGGGCCACAATTAACTTGTGAAAATTATTTTAATTAGTTATGCAGCGTTTATGATTTTTATGATTATATTACTGACAGATAAATACTATCCGTTAAAACTTCTAACATCTGAATTATTATGGCCGTACCGATCATTATTTGATATGCAACTTTCGTCTAAGACTATTCTGCAGGGAACGGGAATATTTGTCGGCGGGCCTGACTATCCACGGGATAGGGATAAATAATAAATAATACAGTAAACGAAAAACTCCATATTGACTACAGTAATGTCAATTGGCAAATTTTTCATAATGAAAAAATATCTGGAAATTAGGCTGATTATTTCTTGCAACATTTTAAATATAGGCCCGGTAAAAAATAAAAATAAAAATTAGGCTAGCGTCAAAAATACAAATTTACGGAAATATACTGTTAGTAATGAAGTAATACAAAGAGAGGATCAAATCCGCAAGCTTTTCTATTCCTGCGCCCCCATATGACCAACATCAGTCCATCACCACCGACTATCACCTTCGCATCAATCAAAGGTTTTCATCGTCTTGACCTACCTAGATTTTTAACTGGCACCGGAACGAAACGAGAAGCTTGGCTATTGCGGACTTTTATTTGGCCTAGCACAGGTGAGTAAGCTGGTCTATCTCGCATGGGTTCTGTGGGCGCTAAGAAATTTTCGAAGATTGATATTACATTACATTATAAATAGCAGACATAATGTGAGTGATATTCGCATAACACATTGTGACATAATTATGAACCATTTAGTATTATGCTAATCAGCATACTCACGAAGACATGTGAGCAGAACCACAAGGACAATCATGAGCACCATAAACGCACCGACGAGAACTCGGAACCATATCGCTGGTTCTTTCTTTAGAGTTTCAGAGATGAAACCCATTGTTCTTCAATGTTCATTCCCAATTCGTAACTCACTAAGAAAACGATCCTTGTGGAAGGATGGCCAAAAATCAGTAGATCCGCGTCTAACTGCTTCTGCTTGTAGGCTGTAAACACTCACTTTGTCCAAACTTAGACCTAAATTGTCTTAACGAGAACAGAGCAGCCTCGAATAACTTCTGCAAATCTCAGTGCTGCTTTTCTCGCTTGCACTCGACGATTCTTCATAGAACTCGACGGATGTTAAAAGCAACGTCTGTCACTCACTCAAGCGCTACTTCTGCCAAATGTTTTATCGTTTGGCGATTATAATTTTATATAACTGCATGGTGTGCTGGCTCACGACTGTGATCTAGCCACTGCGGACGAAGAAAATGAATGAATTCAATGAATCAATTGTTCGGTTTGCTATAGGTGACGGTTCGGCTGCTGCCGATTGGTAAAAAACAAACAATAATAGATGAGTTGGTCTGGATTAGAGTTCCAGCAAATACTTATCTCAATGGCTAAGCTATTAGTTGTTATGGTCGGGTAGACTCGGGCTATTTAGGATTGACCCTACTAAGTCAATATAATGACAATAGATGCTGTGCTTGAGAAACTTGATCATTCATCTATTCTTGAGTAGGCCTACGTTCACAGTATAGAGACGGAGAGATGTACTTGCAACATTATTATATAAAATCTAATGAGCTTAGTTAGGTTGCGTCTTCTTTGCACGTCCTTCTCTCTTATAGGCCTAATTATTCTGTGGATCAGATCCTTGTAACTTAACACATTTCTCTCTCTCTCTTCTCTTAGCACTTTCAGACATGCCGCGACACAACTGGTTAACGCAATAGTGTATTCTCCATTTATTTGCACAACCAGTAGGCCCCTATCTTAGTCTCTGCTGACCATTGCATTAGACCATAAACCAAGCATTGAGAAAGCGTTGACATCTTACAAAACAGGCTCATATCAGCAAGTAGGCGACAAATACCGTTATCATTAAATGGGCAAAAATTTTGTGCTAAGAATTATTTTCTCAAATAGGTTCGTTTTCTTACTTGGTTACCACATACATTACAGCCAATGCAGTAAACTTCAATAATAGGCCCCGCCACTCCTATATAAATTCAGTGTATGACTGACTGACTGACTGACTGACTGACTGACTGACTGACTGACTGACTGACTGACTGACTGACTGACTGACTGACTGACTGACTGACTGACTGACTGACTGACTGACTGACTGACTGACTGACTGACTGACTGACTGACTGACTGACTGACTGACTGACTGACTGACTGACTGACTGACTGACTGACTGACTGACTGACTGACTGACTGACTGACTGACTGACTGACTGACTGACTGACTGACTGACTGACTGACTGACTGACTGACTGACTGACTGACTGACTGACTGACTGACTGACTGACTGACTGACTGACTGACTGACTGACTGACTGACTGACTGACTGACTGACTGACTGACTGACTGACTGACTGACTGACTGACTGACTGACTGACTGACTGACTGACTGACTGACTGACTGACTGACTGACTGACTGACTGACTGACTGACTGACTGACTGACTGACTGACTGACTGACTGACTGACTGACTGACTGACTGACTGACTGACTGACTGACTGACTGACTGACTGACTGACTGACTGACTGACTGACTGACTGACTGACTGACTGACTGACTGACTGACTGACTGACTGACTGACTGACTGACTGACTGATGTAAGTTTATTTAACGACGCATCCATAACAACGATGATATGCGTTATTCAGTGTAATGATTCTGTTCCAACTTATAATGTCGTGCGTGCACTCAGCAACCGTGCACGTAAACGATCCTGTGAGTTATTAATATTTCCTGTTGGGTTTTGAATTGTCAGCCACGATGACGTATTGCTTAGCGTAATCAATCGCTGTGTTTATATATATATATAGCATTTTGAAGTCCTACCATTGAGAACCATTTTATCCACCAACGTTCAGTCCAATAAAGTGAGTAAGCAAGCAGTCAAGGTCAGGTTGAAGGTAACTGAGGTGCAAAGTCAGGTAGATAGAAAGTATGCGGCTACTGTGTTGATGGCGTGTAGGATTGAATCGGTGGGGAAGTAAAGAGGAGAAACCACCTGCAGGATATGATTTTTGGAAAATGCGCTTTCCAGGTTTTAAGACTTTTGGAAAAAATTGCGGAAGGGTTAAAGCTGTTCAGATGGTATCATGGGACATGTAGCGTCACGCAGACCGCTACAATCAGAACCACAGTGCACACAGTAGACCAAAACTGCCCACTATGAGTACATGCCCAATATGACAAACCCGTACTCGCGGTTGACCCGTATCTGACCAATTCCCACAGGTCAGGTACGGGTCGGTAAGGCAATTCAGGGGTCGGGTACGGATAGGAACATTACGGGTACAACTGTACCTGGCTTTACCCTTACCGACCTGAAGTTTTAATGTTGCATGTAACCTGATAATCAATCTTGCACCTTCAATGACTTTATTGCTATAATTGTCGAGATCTTTAGCATCAAAAGCGTGTGCCGATCATATGTTCGTTTGTCGTAGTGAACTTAGCATTCATTATTTGATGCATTCATTAATTGATGTTAAAATAATTAACGAAAGTGGCTTGTTTCCGCAGACACAATGTAGTGCTTTTGCATCATATAATATATCTGATTTAAATTTCAGTCCGGGGAGCAAAGGTTAGAGGTCGCTGACGTTGTGCCGGCGTATCACTGCAAGAACCTGACAGTCCAGCAGTCGTGTTTTCTTCAAAATAGGTTGATCTATTATTCAGGCTAGACCTGTATCCAACTCTGTCATCCAATTGAACTATTCAATAATGGCTGTATTTTGCTGCAAACGATCTTGCTATGAATGGGAGCAGATAAGTCATTTGATGTCCATTACATGCACGTCTCCTAATGTTGTAGGCCTACAGTGTTAAGAGTAACATACGTCGCCTGTAAGTTATAAGGAATAAGCAAAGGTGTTCTATAATAAACACCCGTCTTCACGGTGGCCCTTCTTTCAGTTGATAAATACTCAAGAAACATGATGTCCACTGTCGCCTCTGACGGAAATTGTCGATTAACATTTTCGTGCAATTGGGGCCTATCTCAATATAGGCTTATACTTCATTCAAAATTAAAATCGCCAACACTCCTTCGACTGAAAATTAAACACTTATAACTTTCTAGCCCAGTTGCAACAAAACATTTTCACTAGTAACATTATCTGTGCTAATCCTCTTCCGCCACTGTTAAATCATTTCTCTTTGAGTTTACGAAGGATGTTGAGATAATGCCAGGACTGGCAAATATTCTTTTATTTTAATAGTGCTCAGTGATGCATGTCGGAGAAAGTAACAACGAGCTTACATAGCATTAAATCTTTAGTAGGCCCTATGGTATCGAAGATGAGCGAGAAAAAAGGAACTTGGGAGTGATTATGCACAAAGGCGCAAGATCATGAAGGTAATGTGGGGAAGCATCATTAACTGGTACATAAGCTTTAAGCACAATAGGAAGGACAACGGTCACCGGCGGCAAAGGTACAATATACTGAGGTCGAACAAATCACAAGTAAGGCCACAGTTGGAACACGACACCCATGCCTGAAACAGGACATGTATGAAGAAACTGGAGGAGGTGAAGAGAGGAGCTATACAAATGATTTGAGTTATGAAGAAAGGTGGAAAAGGTATGATCTAACAATATTGGAGAGAAGGAGAAGCAGAGGAGATCTAATCTGACCTTCCCGATTGGCACTGGGAAGTTCTTTGAAACAGCACCAAACAAGGCAACTCGAGGACAAAGACATAAATTGTTCAATATTAGCCGAAAGAAACATTAATAGGCCTATTCGTAAAACGGCTTGGATGACAGTACTGTCTCAGTAGACAATATCACAGCTTTTATGAGGAAGCTTGACAGTTTGATGCAGTTTAATGACACTGTGTGATAATAAAAGATCATTAGCGTCGCCCTCCTCCTTTATCCAGGCTCGAGACTGGCACTGCCAGGGTGCAAACAGTGGCGGAATTAAGAGGAAGCTAGAGAAACTGAGTTATTAAGCATTCCGAGTCATATGCAGTGGTTCTAACATAGAATAGGTCCATTAATGTCTTTTGATGAACTCAAAACTCTTGTTATGCTATGTTAATATGACACTTCAAAAGAGGCACCGTCTATCCAACGTGATTGTTTCCGTTGTTACGCACAGATGAGCGTGAAGGACTTGTTCAAGGGGAGTTATACATTGGCCGCTTTAGTGGAATCTTAAACTTACAGACTAAACACTCAATCCATGAACAGTTGTGGTAGCGAATCTCGTAGAAATATCATCGCTTCGGTCTGACGGTCCTTGCTGGGTCTTGCCCTTCAGCTCTCTCTCTCTCTCTCTCTCTCTCTCTCTCTCTCTCTCTCTCTCTCTCTCTCTCTCTCTCTCTCTCTCTCTCTCTCTCTCTCTCTCTCTCTCTCTCTCTCTCTCTCTCTCTCTCTCTCTCTCTCTCTCTCTCTCTCTCTCTCTCTCTCTCTCTCTCTCTCTCTCTCTCTTTCTATTGTACTCTCAACAATTGGCACAGGAAGTCGTGCAGACTGGGGTAACTAACTAGGACACAAGTTACATAACAAGGATACAAGGATTCACTCATGCATCATAGCACGATCCATTCTTCGTTCGAATAGTAACACAGAGCATTCATGCGCAGTTTATTCGGAAGAATGGTTAGTAAGCAAAAGTGACATGTAAGCCACGTGACTCGCAGTTTTTAGCGTTGAAGACTTTACTCCATCGATTAAATAGATATCAATGAAAGATGGCATCTGCATGCATAACAGTGTCATAGTAGGCCTATATTGTCAACAGGCGGCTCAATGAAAAATGTCCCACAGGACAAAATGCTCCCAATCAATTGAAATGTTTTGACCTGCGTTTCAGGATTTACACTTGAAAAATTATATAAATAATCCGTGAAATATTCACTAAAATAGTTTCATTGCTTAAATATTATATTTTTTATTTTCAAGTTTACACTGAAAATAGACAGTCACTAATTATTCTGAGTGTAAAATAACATTACTTATCATTGCAAATTCATTAATCTGTTAAATTGTTTTATCTCAAAACGTGTTCAAAATGTAAATTCACCATATTTTGCAATTGTGAAGCTCAGTCTGACCTCGTTGAGTGAGTTCTGCGACAGTTCGTCGAATATTGACTAAAAGACTTTCTTCAGCTCGACAGTGACTGTCCTTTTTTCTGAATATTATGCTTACCATTACACGGACTATTTATGAGTCAGTTGAAATATTGATTCAAATTTTCAGGTATTGTTGCAAAAGTCTTGATCCTGCAAATTCTGAATTTTGGCAGAAAATTTCAATTGGCTGCGGTGAAATTTCATTTAGTCCGGTTGGACTTTTATTTATCATTGTTGGGTGGTATAGCATACATCTATAAATTCACACATCATGCAGGGCGATTGAATGCGTGCGCATAAATATTATTTTCATACCATTGTCTGAGGTAGGATTCTGCGTTGTAACAAGGTTTAATATTTTGTTATAAATTATGCGAATTCATCATTGTGGACATTGACGCAGCAGGTGTTCTTACACACATATACACGCACGCAGGAACGTACGAATACCCACGCACACCCACCCAGCACGGTCACACACACTTAACATAAATTTATAAAATGCAGGGCGTATGTATATACGAATATATATATACATACATATATTCAGTATATATATACTGTATATATATATATATTGTATATATACAATATATATATAATACTGTGTCCGGAAATAAAGGCCCCTTAATGATATTATGAAAATAAAGAGTAAATATTCGTTGATCTTTGAAATTCCAAAACCATTTTAATCCTGACATAATTATTTATTCACAAATTTGTAATTTATGAACATTCTGGTTACAAAGGTACATCATGGTGACGTCTTTGAATAACGATGTTAATGTCTGGGAGGAAATTGATCAGCTGGTCATTGATGCTGCTATTGACCACTGAATGGCGCACGCGCCTTGAAGCTTGTACTGAGGCTGAAGGCGTACATTTTGAACACACCTCTTGTTGTCTAATATTTTTCAAATAAAAGAATGCATTTTAGCTAAATTTATGCCGGTTTGTCGACAACATTTCAAAGCAGTTTAAAATTATGAAGAAGAATTTGAGGTCGTCCTTAAACTCGAATGTTGATACAATTGACGTCTTTATATGACGACATCACCGGATGCCAGGAGCTATCATATTTCATGCAGTGCTAGATAAATATGTCAGGATTAAAAAGCTTTTGGAATTTAAAAAAATCGATGATCACCTAGTATTTATTATCATATTATCATTAGGGGTCCCTTATTTCCGGACACAGTGTATATATGCAGCACGTGGTATCTCTTTAGTCTGCTAATCGCTAATCTGCAGCGCGTTCTAACGTTTGGTAGACTCAGCTTCAGAATCCCAAAATTATTTAGTCACGCGCTTTTGTTTCAGTCATCAGGTGTCAGTACTCACTTTCACCACACTTTCAAATGCATGATATGCCACCTCAAGAGGTGACTGACTAATAAAGTACTCTGACCTTCCCCCTCTGAGGCAGATATAAAAAAAGCATTAGGGGTCTTTTGTGGCGGTCCTTGTACCACTAAACACGGGGGTTTGCGGCGGTCACCCTGGCTAACTACGATGGCCCTCGTGCCAAACGAGAGCAGACCATTCCCGAAGGACCCATAAAATTATCATTCGTGGGAAGCGAAAGAAAATGTAAAAGAAAGGAAATGGCGAAAAACAATAAAGATAGAAAACAAATAAACTAATAAAATACTAACGAAAAAAAATCACGTGATATATAGACTAGGTAAAGAACACTAGTCTAGATTAAAACTTCTGCAGAGGTTTGGAGCAAGCCCATCTCTGCTGCGTGCGTACTGGAAATGGCACATAATATGTAATTTGGTTTCGCTAAGCGTTCCCGCGACTCAGCTTTTTTGGTGCTGTAAGCGTCTAAAGATTACGTTTGCGATATGATTCCAATCACCATCTATGTTTTCTTGTTAGATTGCTGACCGCGACACACCTGTCTTGGATTCCCATAGCCCAGTACAATGCGTGTTCACTGCTTGTGTAGACCTATAATGACGCCAATCAGCTCTCGCTCTCTCCACAAGGAATTCCCCGTCTTTCGAGCAGCTATGATCAGAGGCGGATTTTCGCATTTTTGCAGTTCTGTCAGATGAAGTGCATGTTTGCATGGCCTGCTCTCTCTCTCTTTTCTCTCTCTCTCTTTTCTCTCTCTCTCTCTCTCTCTCTCTCTCTCTCTCTCTCTCTCTCTCTCACTTTCTCTCTGTCTGTCTCTCTCCCTAGTGAAACCTCCACCAGGGAGATCATTACTCACCTACGTGCGGATCGATATGAATAGCTGAAAATCAACACTTTTTTTCCAAATTTTTTATATCTTTAAATTTTCAAATAAATAATATGTTTTTATGTTTTTTCTTCAAGTACATTTCGTGCAGACGGTAATAAAGAGTGTACTTACTTACTTACTTTCATCTCTTTCCTCTTTCCTCGGTTCCATGACAGAATCATTCCGTCAGCATATAGCTTCAAACGAGAAACATTTATTATCAGCGTGATATTTTTAAGGCGTGGTCAAGTTTTTCATCGTCATGCTTTTAATAACTGTCTGTGAGACTACAGTAGGTTGTTTGTAGACTTACACGCAAATGCGGTTGGCCCTCCATAGGGCTCCAAAGCGAATACGAAGCGAATATTCGGTACAGCCCTAGTACAAACAAGCAAATAATTTTGTGACAGCATACCGTTTGCAATGGCGCTTAAACGGTGAGGTCAAGACCCGACAATGATTCATGGTAGTGTTGTTCAACTGTAAACCTGAGTGGAACAGGTCATAAAGTAAGACAGATGTAAAGCGACAATTCGGATTTCATATACAGTAGACCTACCTGAAGTCTGTATTTTGTGTACTCGGTGTCTCTAGAAAAAACAAACCGATTATAACAACTACAAATCAAAAGATTTCACCAGTATCAATATCATAATTATTATTTACAAAATGGCAATGCTTGTAACTTCTTTCGGAACCATTGCTGATAACAGGTTATTGTATGACCTACCTAAATATAAGAAATTACTAGGCTACTGATCGAGTCTGAGGGAGAACAACAGGCTATAAATGCTACACTGCTACATGCGGATGATTCGGGTCTCAGCTTGAAAATGACTGGAGACCAATGAAACTTGAGCAGATCTCAGTATCAATGTTTCTGCAGATTTTCGGTCCCTCCATAATCATCGCCATCCGCCATCATTCATTCGCCCGAGGCTTCCCAATCTTGGCAATCTATCACGCTAATGCTTTCTGCTCAGAACTAAAGTCTCACCATTTAATTTATTCCTTGTCTGACTCATCCAATCTTCGCCCTTGAAATCTTCTCGACCCAAGCGATACCCGCTTTAGAAGCTGCTCTGTCGGTCTCCTCTCTTGATCTATGCCCGCAGTAACCCGGACTTGGACCCCTTGGGACGGATCCTCTAAGCCTACTAGTGAATAGCTGGTGCAACGCGCTTCACTTTAGAGTGGTGTTTTGGAAGTTCAGAAATTACGATTACAATGTCTCAGTAGACTATTCATATAATTAAAACGTCCATGAAGTCTAATAGTGGGTGATGATGATGATAATGATTCAAAAACGATGTGAATGATAGACTACTATCATAGTATTAATCTACTCAGAAGAGGCTTAAATTATTCAACTGTCCTTCCAGTAAACCTATGTACACAATGTGAAGATGAGTGGGATGATTTCTTTATTTCCTTATCTCTCTCGCTCTCTCCCTGTCTCTCTGTCTCTTTGTCTCTCTGTCTCTGTCTCTCTCTCTCTCTCTCTCTCTCTCTCTCTCTCTCTCTCTCTCTCTCTCTCTCTCTCTCTCTCTCGCTCTCTGCGGAACATCATTACAACATTAATACAAGCCGATATAGCAATGAACTTTGCTGACACATTAAGGACAAACTACATACGTTTTTTAGTCCTTAAGGTGCTAATCTGTTCCTTCTTTCGCCTTCCTTCCTTTCGTTTACGTCCTGCATTTCAACAATCTGTTCTTAATTTATCGTTCCATTTCTCATCTCTCCACTCAGACCATCATTCCATTCCTCATCCATCAGTTCACCCGTCCTTCCTTTTGCCTTTCAATCCATTCGTACATAACTCAATACGTTCCTTCATCCATTTATCTGCCAGTTCGTCCCTCCATCTATCCGTCCATCCATTCCTTGTGTCGTCCTTCCAGCTTAAGCCACTGCCATCCACCGATAGCCGCGAGTCAACAAGACGGCCGCGGACGCAATTGGTCGGGGCGCTGCCATGGCGCCATATAAATTGCGGCCATCTGGTGGTCAACTTTAGAAGAAAAATCAGAACGGTTCAGTCATGAGGTTCGTTCCATCCGTTCTGGAAACAGTTAGGCAGGCGTTTATTCCTGGAGGATTATTATTTGGATGACAATTTTAGCTGAATAAGACACGTCTGGGCGTGCTATTCAGTAAACAGCATGAACTACGTGTAGACTATATATGAGAAGAGAGCGTGCGTTAGTCTGTGTGAGCTGCAGCCATGGAGACCACTTTCGCTTTGAAGAGATTCGAAAGACTGGAAGCGGCTCACAACTCATTTAACTCTGCCGTCAAACGAAAAGCGTCTTATAACTATCAAGGTGAGATGTTTTAAATAATCACAAAATCAAAATGAACGCAAGATTAAAGTGAATTTAATTTAGGCAAGGTAATCGCTCGCTCGCTCGTTTGTATTTATATCGTACCGAGCAATAGCGCAAAGCTAATAATTTTAGACGAATGATCGTTTTGCAAGAAAACTTTGACGGAAATTTCGGGCAGGGCAATATCAATTTTTTTTCAACATCTGGTTATTCTTCTAACAAGGGCATTGTCATCATCATCATTATCATCGTCGTCGTCGTCGTCGTAGTTTCTAGTATTACTGTGATATTCCAATGCGAAATGCAAGAGGCATCAATCGATCGTACTCTAAAACCAAATCGCAATAAGGTCAACGTCAAGAAAACGATTCAACTAAGAAACACAGGGGCATACAGACAGACAGGCACATTAACTATATATTATAAGGCACATAGACAGATGGACGTTCGGACGGACGAATAGACAGACAAACTGACGGACAGTCCGATAAGCTATCTGAGAAAAGTAAGTCTTTAGTTGAGACCAAATATTAAAACAAACGACTGAGCAGGATGACGAAAGACAGACACAGTCAGTTCGAAGCAGGTTTGGCTTTGGACATGAGTAGAGAGCGACAATCAGGGTCGAACAGTGAGACGAATGGGACGAATAAAGACTCAATTGAACACGCAGAGACAACGAGAGACATTAGCAGTTTGCCACCGTGTCACCGTCACGATGCCTTATCACGTAGGACCAGCCATGACTTAAGGGAATAGCAATTGTAATGTTCGCGTTCGCTCTTAAATAACTGTGGCCATACTGCCATGCTTGCAGGATTCGAGGATTAAGAGACAGAGAAAGACGCTGGAGAAGCAATATAAAATAAGGGTGCTATGTAAGTGCTCTGAATAAATAAATGAATGAATGAATAAACGAATTAACGACAGAATGAGCTGGATGATTGAATATGACCGTAGCGAATGTAAATCATCGTTTCATTGCTATTCATCGCAGCCAGGTGGTTGACGATAATAAGGATAATAATAAGTATTGATGATGATAAGGACCATTACGCTGCTGCAGCTGGAGCTGCAGATGATAGAAATGATGACGATTATCATCGGATGATGATGATGATCGTGATGGTGATGACGATGACGACGTTCCGGCGCCTTTTTTCAATTACTAGAATGTAAAAATAGTAGCAGAGCAGTGCCCCACAATATGTATTCATTGAGTAATTTCTTTCGACAATGCATAACGCTTTCGGGCACATTTTTTAACAGAAAAAACACCGTTCACACCAGCCATTGGTTGGCGTTATGGCCTCTCCTGAGTGCTCGTTGCATGTATGCCAGAACGGATAAATTTTAGGCTCCGTCATATGGATATCGAATCCGCTAAGTTCCAAAGCATTTGTCAGAGATCGTCAAATTAATTATGAGGAGTGTAATTAAGCAGTGGCGCGGTGGCGTAGTGGGATGTTCGGTTGTCATGTGTTCGGAGGATCGCAGGTTCGAACGAACCTCGAGTCACTGCGTAACGACCTTGGACAACTTGCTCACACATAATTGTATGCGAGGAAGGCAACGGGAAACCACTTCACTCATCTCATCCCCGAGTTGCGCAATGCCAAATGGACCTGCGCTTCCGGCAGAGAACTCATCATCATCGTCATCGTCATCATCATCATCATCAATTAGGCACAAACTCTTCTGAAAAACCTTCTTTCTCTTTTCTCATATTCCCAGAACATCCACCAATCCCAGGGCCCACTTAACCTCTTCTGCCTTCTGCTCCTCTGTCCATTAGGACCGTTACCCTTCAGAATTTCCACTCCAGACTGAAGGCCTCCTCTTCAAACGTTCTTCGCCTCTCAAAACCTTCCGTCCTAAACTAAAAACACTGAGCACCTTTTCTGTCCCTTTATAACCAATGATCGTCTGGCAGTCGAACTGACTCTCCACTTGATATATCTGGACAACCTCTCTAACACGATGCAGCACTCGTGGATAGGCGCTGGTCTTTTTCGTTCTAAAGTAGCCCTACATAAATTTGGTATTACGATTCTGTAGCGGTGTAGCCGAAAGAAATCCTTTCAAACACGATTTTAGCGAACCTTGAATCTAGTTCATGCTCCCTAGAACGAATGGGTGGAAATGGTGCGATTCAGGTATCCTTTTCTCACAATAATTTTATAGCAGGCTTAGGACAAGAAACAAAAGTTCATTCCAAAAGTTTGACATATATAGAAGCACGTATTTCGATTGGACGTAGGTCCCCCGCACTCGCGTACAACTAAATCATCGGTTTCTCTATCTTGGTCGAACTGTTATAGGTTCAGATGTTATAAATGTTTCCGCCATTTCCATTAAATCTGCCTAATGCACGATCAAGCAAGTCGAGAACCAAATTGTCCAGGATGGGTAGAACACAATCCAGCAGTACATGACTGATGTCGTTGTCTCCAGGTCTTGTCGATTGTCCATAAAGCCGATGGTCGAAGGACTTGAATAATTCAATTAGTCTGTTGTCCGTCTTCGAAGGGTAGAGACTTCGGTTCAGGCACAGATAGACCAGAGATCATCTTCTATGGATGAGGAGTTGGACGGAAAATGGACTGAGACGGATCGAATTTCTCTTCAGTCGACGATCGGCCTATCTGTTGGGATTAGCAAATGCAAGGAACAAGAAACTTATCGACGAATGCATATCGTAAGAACAGAGCCGAGATTATGTGAATAGGTGAATGACGGATTTGGTGAATGGGTGAATGGAAGATCTGGTGAATGGGTGAATGAAGAGTTGCGTGAATGGGTGATTGGATAAATTGATTATTGGGTGATTGGGAATTTGGTGAATGGGTGAAGAAATGAGAATAGGGTGAAAGTGTGAATGGTGATTGGGTGAATGGGGAGTTGGGTTAATAGGTAACTGGGTTAATGGATTATTGGGTGATTGGGTGAATAGGTGATTTGGGGATATGTTGAGTGGGTGATTGGTTAAACAGATTATTGGGTGACTGAGTGAATTGGTGATATAGTTGATTGGATGAATGGGACATTGCAATGACAGGTTTCAAATTGACCATGTTATAAGTAGGTCGAATGAAGAGACACAGGAATGAACCGATTATATAGATAGCGGCCAGACTAGCTTCCAAACTGACTGACTGATTGAACGATGGACTAACGGAAGGATTCAATGAATGAATGAATTGATTAATAAATAAATTAATTAACATGACCTTTGACGTATGTTTCCCTGAAGCGCAATGCATATATAAATGAAAGCGTCAATGAAAGATATTTATATGGAAAAACCAAAGAAGGAATAAACGAATAAATTAGTGAATGAATTAAGTCAACCGCTGTTGTATTAATTAATTCAACAATGCATGAAATTGCATCTCTTAATTAATGAGTGGATGGATGGATGGGATATATTGGTGAATGGTTGGTGGGACGTCTTCGGCTTCAGTGGCTGACGCATTGGCAGGTATATATATATATATATATAATATTATATATAAAGGCGGTGAGTTAGTGAAGGGGTTACATAGGTTGTCAGATGTATCTGTCAGTTACGGTCGACTGACCTGATCGATGCGTGAACGGCGCAGATGATTCAATGAACCCACGGACGGTTGAATGGGACGCATCCAGAATCAGAAATGACGATTATGCAGGGCCGATTTTTTACCACAACGACTGAAGATCGTTAAGAATTTTAATCAAACGATTTCCTTGACTTCGTCATATTGAAACACCGATCATTATCGACCAGTTGAAAATGAAATCACACCAAGCGAGAACTTAAATATATTACATCACATTACGTCGCCTTGCATTGCATTGCGTCGTACATTGCAACAAATTGTATGTCAATCATGCCACATGCTGCAATTCATATGGTTGATGGCTGACAATTACACAGCTGGTTTCTCGGTAATAGTCGTATATTCGTTTATTGAAACACATGTTGGCATTCAGAAGCAAGCTACAGGCATCCATCCTTATCCCATTTAGGTTGGTCTGTTCCCATACCATCCCAGCCCTGCCAATAATCGACATAGGACCCACCACGTATTTTTCTGAATTTTAATACTCAAAATTAAAACAGAACGATTTTAAAAATGCATTATGTTAATCTTCTATTGTTCTAATTTTGCTTGTTTGGAATGGGAATCGCGACAAGGTGGGGACGGGAACTGACCTAATGGGAATGGGGTGTTGATGGGAACAGACCTGGTTTTGGCTGGGGAGGGATGGAAATTGACCCATTGAAATGGGGTGGGATGGAAACAGTTCTGTCGCCATGTCATTTTCAAATTCGTTCTGTGGTTGAAGACTTTTATTCCCTCTGGGCTTCCGCGTTTAGAACGTCTCTGAATAGCTTTTACTGCAAGAGTCGCTTTACAAATGTTCAAATACAATGCAATAAAAGTAGAATACAATACTTGTCAAAACCCGTTTCTGCGCATAAGTCATGATTTATGTGTCAAGTTAGCAAAGCGCCGTTTTTATTGTTAATCAATGGATGGAGAAATTGATTGACTGCAGCTGACGAGAAGTCAATGAACAGACGACCCAAGGCTGGATGGATGGATGGACGGATGGATAGATGGATGGCCGGAGAGACGGAAGGACTGACGGAAGGACGGACGAATGTTGGCAAATTGTGCAGTTTGACAGTAGAAATCTAAAAATATGGCAATTGTGTGATGAAAATAGTCACGTCGACCTAGAAATAACGCTTTGTACAAATGTTTGTGTCGCCAGAGCGCGTTCCGTTCTTATGATAGAAAGAAATTCACAAACAAAATCAGAAAAACTCAGAAATTCACATGCACGCTATGGCTATGGTATTTATGCCACAGGGTTCTCAAGCCACAATCCATATTTATTGTTTTATTAGAATTTCTCCTTTGAAGCGCATCTTCATTTATCCCGTTCTGTCAGTTTCACAATAATAGACCTCTAGGTCTAGATTAGCATTCACGTTTCTTCGTTCACACGTGTTGTTATATTAGTCTTTTTCCTTATATATACACATATACAAAGACACAAATATATATATATATATATATGAAGCGCAATGTGAAGTAGAAAAACAAGTCAAGCTCTCCCACGACTAAATCTATTTTTCAAAGTCATTTCGATTTAAATACAAAACGATTTAGTGACGTTTTGGGGACTCCGCCTCACAGAGTAGACTGACCTCCAAGACTCACACTCTCCTGTACAAGTCTTTCTGTATAGCAATAAACTGGTTACAATTCTAATTTTAGTTCAGTCAACCATATCCAAAGAATGCACCCTCCTCTGAGCAACATTTCCATTCTCCAGATATCCTGCTCCTTGATCGTCCAAGCTTCTCTGCAACATTATCATTCAAAATTGTCTTGCCTACCAACACAGTGAGACACAACTATATTCAATTTGTGTCATTTTATTTGTCCGCTGCGAGGGATCCACAAGCTCAGTTGGGGGGGGCATGGTCCCCTCTGGCCCTCTCTTCGATAAAAATTTGTCCTTCGAAGCTCCTTATCATTTCTCCCGTCTTGTCAGTTTCACAATAATAGACCTCTATGTCAGGATTGTCATCCATGATTCTTCGTTCACACGTGTTGTTATATTTCTTGATATATAAAATATATATTATATACATATATTTATATATATATATATATGAAGCGAAGACAGAGATAAACAAAGATAATTAGTTTTCGTTCCAATGGGTCGTTGCTTACCCCGTCACAGTGAACAGCTGGTTTCTCTTCTGATATTGCATGGCACCAGATTTACTCTCAGAGTTTACTAGAAGATCCATTATTGTTGTTGTCGCCAAAACTAATCCTAGCACCAATTTGCTACTCCAGATTCCAGATTAACACACGGTTTTTGTTATAGGCTATGGAATACTTTGTTTATCTTCAATTTATAGTCAAAACAGAAAGCAATTTTCTTAGCTGTCTGGAAATAGGAAAATGAGCCATCTTTAGTTTAAGGAGTGAATACCAAAAGCAGTGGACGTTACGATCCTAGATACACACCAAATTTCCCGTGGCGTTGCTGCGGAGCCTCATACTCAGCGCTTGTGAATAAGCTGGTGCCCTGCGCTTAGCTCTCGAGTGACGCTTTAGCAGTTTGGAGATTGCGATCACGATTACAGGTTCTAGGTAATATATATATAGCTCATCTTAAGGCTATTAGATCCAGGCTGGGGCAATGTTGATGACCCAACTCAACGATACCCACCCTGAAAGCTTCTTTGACTCTTGAGAAAACGGACTCTGACCTCCCTCGGACAGCCACTATGACTTAATACGCTGGCGCCTTGCGCTTGGCTTTCGAGTGGCGCCTTATAAGTATGGAGATTCCGAATAACGTTTTTGGGTAAGCTGGGGGGTCACACTGAATAGACCATTGGAAGCTGATAATAGGAGGAAGACGAAAGACAAGCTGAGGCAATGACACACCGAAACTGCGTTGCATCGACTTAATAACAGACTTGAGAGACAATGGAAAGCAGAGATCACAGTTGCTCGAAGACATGTATTTAATGCAGCCTTGTGTTTTATTGAGGCACAGACCTCGCTTCTGCTGATCCTTCTTCTCACGCACAACACGTTCCATCGCTTACAAAAGAAAACGTGATTTACTGGATGCTGGTCTTTGTGAGGATGTTTTAGGAGAATAAAACGTGTTTCAAATAAATATATCGTAATCTAGACCGATGGACAATTCATTACTGTGTGTACTAGTGTTACATTTGTACATAATATTATATGCAAAAATGTAGCACAAATATTTTGTGTCTACGTACATTATGCATGTATGTATGCATATATGCATGTATGTATGTACATACGTACGTACGTATGTACGTATGCATGCATGTATGTATGTATGTAGGTATGTATATATGTATGATATGTATGTATGTATGTATGTAGGTAGGTATGTATATATGTATGATATGTATGTATGTATGTATGTATTGATGTATGCATGTGCATGTATGTATGTACGTATGTACGTATGTACGTGTATACGTATGTATTTATGTATGTATGTATGTATGTATGTATGTATGTATGCATGTAATCTTTTTTCTTCTTCCTCTTCTTCCGCTTACTCTGTCTTGTGCTCTATTTTTTCTTCTCTTCATCACATTCTTAATTCACAGTAGGCCCCCTACTGACTGCATCCTTTTGCTTTTTGACGTAGGCTATGCTTTCTGTCGCATTTTCATGAGATTTAGAACAGTGTATAATAATGGAATGACCATTGCCTTGGGGAAGGTGGAAGTCAAGTCTATTCCGCGTCGCCCTAGATGCCACATCCAATTTCTCTGAGCTATGGTCGTTGCCATCTAGAATCATTGTCGTGAGCGATGGTTGACTCGTAGCCTGGTCTCTATCTGACAGAAGGCAACGTGCCTAATGCGATCGAAGGGCCTGAAGGCTTTTTAGCAGGAGACGGCGGCAACGCTGTCTGTCGTCCCTACGTATGATGGTGATGATGATGATGGCCAGCCCCTTGAAATGCTTTTCAAGCGGCTCTTGTATTTCTCGCCTCTCGCAGGCGGACTGCATGCCCTCCCACAATGTCTTCCTTACACGTCGGACGCGATGACGGATTAACGTAACGGGTTGCACTGACGATCCTATTGATCGGTCCGTCTGTTTTCGATGGGTGAACAGAGGCGAAGAACTAGAAGCAGCAGACGAATGAGATTGACTATCCTAAGATGAATCCTGCTTTCGTGTATATCAATGAGGGTGACTAGCGATGATATCTGCTTGGATATGGCAGGGATATTGTAGTGATAGCTGTGGTCATTGCACTTCTTCTATTGACATGGCTTGCCTTTGTAATAATTAGTGAACAAGATATTTTGCTCGTGTGATGTAAATAAGATGCTATCTCTGTGAATGTTTCAAGACCATGCGGATATATAAGTACATAAAATTATACATTTGTCCAGGATCGAGTCTGCATGCAACGTGCCACCAAGAGCTCTTCAAAACAATCACTCGCTATGACTATAATTTCTGTGCCGATGAGACTCACATCTGCGTATCATTTGAATCGTCGCGGCAGCTCTAGTCTTCGATGGCATGCGGTTTTATTCGGCGACTCCTTTACCAATCAGAGAACAAATTTCTGCTATTGGGCGCAACACAACTACTTTAGATAGTTGATTGATTTAAATGTTTGAAACTGGTTTATTCGTTTGGTCACCCGGCAGACGCTGCTCGTAACATTGGCGCTGTTTCCATTCAACGGTATCTCTCATTGACCACATTGCGCCTTCGAGAGGTTCTTAAAAGGCGCTATATAAATAGCCTAATACATACATACATACATGAATAACTTTGAATGTATTTGTGATGTACCCATAATTAGTCATTTGACCAGACTCATCTCTATTTAATAAAGTCATCTGATTATCTTTCTCTAGTTTTGTCGAAGGCATGGACTCTACTTGCTGAACCAGTCTTCTCACTTTACACAGCAAAACCTTTTTGGAACACTCTCTCGGTGTGTCGTCTCTATTTCTCTGTCTATCTCTCCTGTTTCATTCCGTAGGCTGTTCGTCCGTTCTGCTCAGTCGCTTATGTAACTGCGTCTCCACGGAGTCGTCAATCCCCTGTGAGTGATGGAGGCAAAACCCCAGATCCCATGTGTCAAGAAGGCAAGATATCCCCCCTAGACCTAGGAAAATATCCCCTCCACGTGAAATTGGAGGTATTTGCCTCCGGAACCCCCCTATCTGGACGCCCCTACGTCCCCAAGTTAGCACGCATTTCTCACAAATTGCTTATCCTCGATGGGCTACATGTACCGTCATGCTGTTGCTTGCAAAAGTCAAACGGACGGACCTTGGTTTTGATATAGAATCTATTTTCGCCTTGTTCATTTATACCGGCGTGTCAGAAGTTTCTAGTTAATAAGACTTAATAAATAATTACACGGTGATCTTTCCAGCAGCCAGTTTTGCGACAAATAATTAGCGTTTGGAGAAAGAGTAATTGTCTAACGATGATACCTCTGCCTCGTCTCCATCAGTTGCGCTCTTCAGACCGTAGATCCATTGCGATCGTCCCTTGAGAGTTATATGCCATCCACGAGACTGGACTTTTCCTCATCGGCGGAGTAAGTTTACACTTAAGAGTGTGGAATGCGACCGAGTCAATTCAGTGTGTGTCCACATCGTTATTTACATTATGTGTTACTGGAAACATTTCTTTGAGAATGCTTAGCAATGCGAGCAAGCAACGACTCAAATTTTTCAAGAGTGACCTATCGACTTTGGTTAGATCTGGTTGACTCAGGTTTTGGAATTAAAACTGACCAATGACCATGGCTGTATCACACATCTATTTAACTGAAGAGCGCCATCTTATTAAATGAGCCTGATAGTCCCAGGATGAGTCAATAACTTAGCGCTTTGTTGAAGCAGAAGCTCAGAGAATTTGATTGTGATTACGATCCAAGCTTAATCAGATTAGCGAGTATACTTCTTCACAAATCCTATTTTCACTCCTCTCTCCATAATACGTTGTCTTGACTGAGCGCCAGTGATTAAAGCTGGATCATGTAACTTAGAGAAAGTTACATGATGGCCTCGCCATCTCCAGGCTTACTCTGAAGCTTATGATTTTTGCGCAGGGCTAGGTGTAGTCAGCTCAGATAATACATGACGCTGGGTTTTTTAAAATCTATCAACTAGGCGGAATTGTCTTGTTAAGAATGAAATATTGTTTCACAACTTGTATCAACTGCATCATATTTTTTTCTATTTGTCGCAGCTGGATGGCAGCCAAACTTGTAGGAATGTGACCGTCGCATACAGTCCCATGGCAAATGACAGACTCGAAGTAAATTTAGTGTCAAATATTCATAAGTATGTAACCAGAGAGTTCTTATATATCACCAGAGTATTCATCACTCACTGATGACCTTATATTATTAAATTGATTGGCATACAGGTATGTCTGCAACTCAATATTAGCTAGATATAATTGATCAACATCTGGGCACTATTATTATTGCCATTTGGTTTCCGTTTATTCAAAAAACATACAAATGTTAGGTATAAATCAAACATATATGCAGGGTGGCTCAACAAAAAATACTCCACTAGAAGAAATAAAATTTTTCAACAACCGATAGGGATATCTTCACCAAACTTCTTAAGATTTACACAGGAAAGATTTGCGAACAATCCATGAAAATTCATTGAAAACTTTTAATTTCTTCAAATATTTCAGCTGTCTAAATTTAATATTCCATATTTTCACAACTACGCAGAAAAAATGGACAGACACTTGCAATTTTCAATGTCAAATAACACCACTTTTAATTGCAAATTCAAAAAATTGTTAAGCAGTATATCTCAAAGCATGTCGAAGTGTCCACCCCAGAATATTAAATTTAGACAGATGTAATATTTGAAGCAATGAAATGTTTTCAATTACATTTTCAGGGATTGTTCGCACATCTTTCCTCTTTAAATTTCCAAACAGTCTGGAAAATATATCTTTGTCGGCTGTTGAGAAATTGCATTTCTTCTGGTTAGGTATTTTTTTATTGAGCCACCCTGCATAGTGTGTCCTTCGCCGCATTGTTCACTTTGCTCCAGTCGCCTGCGGGGCTTACCATAGACACGTAATCAATTTTGAGCTATTCTATATCCGTCGACTCTAGCATTACATGTCCATTTGGAGATTACTTAATCTATATGTAAATGTAGATACATAGGCTCCAAAAACAAAACTCGTTTAACAATTCTTTCGTGTCAACGTAATGGCCGGCAGCAGATCATCATTGGAGCGTGCTATCTTTGTTGACAATTTTTCAAATGCATCGATATATAAATTAGAAACACAATTTACAGATTGGTCTGAAAGTTAATCGAGCGAAGTGAAAATCACCACAGCTGGGCGATCGACCTCTAATCATTTTAGAGGGGTAGACGATACACGTTTTTGTACCACAAATTATTTAGATAAAATTGTGCAACTAAAACTGAGACACGCGCGTATCGTTATTATATCAGTTATGACCTTAGTCTGAGCTTATTCATTGAGGTGCAAACCTTGGCAAAATCAGGACTATTAGTGGCTATGCTAATTGATGTTCTTAACCTCATCTATCCGGCTGGACCTCCGATTTCCATGTAGGCCACCACTTATCTAGATGGAAAAGTATATTGCGTCTACTGAAGGTCGGTTCCGTGTCACTGGAAAACAATTGCTCCAGAGTTCTGGTGTGGCCAAGGCTTGCACCCCAACGGTAGTAGTATCTTCGTTTATTGAACAACTTGATGTCAAACCACACCAGGTTAGGCCTAAATTGTAAATGATAAGGGAAGGGGAAATAAATGTTAATAGATTCTATAAGGGTCCGTTTAGGATGATTGAGTGCCTCGGCTAAATCTATGTAAAACTCAAGCGATATAATTATAGTGGGAATAAATCTAATGGTCTGTTCTGGTCTCAACTAAAATGGCCATCAGGATAAGCACAACATCCAGAAAACTAGATGTTGATGTTACTAAATATTTTTGCCTGTTTTACCCTATTCGTTGGTTCCGATTCATGGTGCGATATTTTAAACGGACAACATCAGATCTGCATAAAATCAATTCGTCAAAGACCCAAATGCTTTGTCATGCGACGTGTTTTATGAGCAGTGATGAATGACCGGGAAAACGTCTGTAAATCCAGTTGGGTCACTTTTAACAGAATCATAAGACGCTTGAGCGGATCTATGGTTGACAGAAGCGGGAAACAGCATCGAATGGAATAAGATTGGCAACACATTTATCACACGCTTGCCGGTGGCAAACTCAACTGAGCGTTGCAGTCGCAATCATGCGAGACCAGACTGTGTTGTGTGAAGACCCATTTATTTTCGGGCTCTCAGATCCTTCACCCACTTCCGTAATATGATATGGTTAGCTGCATTTCTTAGAAAGCGCCTCTAGGCCTCTTAGTTCTCTGAGCGTGAAGTTTTTGCTGGTGGGTCATTTTAAGAGATTTAAATATCGTCTGTAGACCGCAAAATGAATGGCGTGGAACCCATTTAAACGGGCTGCAGAGGTGTCCAGGTTCTAATCCGATTAATTCATTGAAAAATTAGCAAGATCTAGTGATTCTAGTTCATATTTCGACGTTCGCTCTCGATAAATATATGCATTCAAGCACTTACACGGTGTAATTCTATCTCCCGAATGCTATACAAATGAATCTATTACATGATCGTATTTCCTATTGCTTGCTTCCTCTTCACCCTCACAGCTCCAAGGATTTCTGTTTTGAAATCGCTGCTTATGATCAATTCTTTGAATTGTACATTCTTTGATAATGCTCACATCTGTTTGTATACAGCGGTTCGATAGAGAACTCACGCACTCACTTTTAAATTTAAGTTAACATTTCAACACTAGTCTAGCTGTTCAAGACGAACGCAGTCTTTCTCGATCTTTCGATCTGGATCATGTTCACAGAGCAGCTGATAATAATACAAAGATCAGTTTTAATCTCCAACGTTATGTCGAAAAACTCTAACGCTTGAAACTTCAACAATGTAAATTCTGACGCACACGATTGTTCTTAGACAGACTCATTTTCAATTACGCAACCTATCGGAACTGATGCGTATTTCACTCATTGCGGTTATCCTTTTCCCGCCGATAATGACTTCTGATACACTACACTATCTTCTGAGTGTTAGGCTGAGCCCACAAGATGAAAAACCGCCATAGCATCATCGCCTGGTATCGAGACGGACTACTGCCCAAGTTACAGTAGGCGTCGAAGAAGAATCGTCTGTCAAGCCCAATATCGCACAGATCGCAAAGACCATCGTCGCCCAATAATCGCCCAAACACCAGCGGTCTCAAACGACGGTCAAAGCGAAGCGCCCCATGAGATCTGATTTGTGAACCGTGTAAGTAGATTTCTGATGGCGCCATATAAAGTATCCTTGGATGGCCTGGTGGAACGAAGCCATTGGTGAACTGAAAGGCAGCCTTAGAAGAGAGGAAAGACAACACGGAAGGACGAAACAGAGATAGAAAGAGGCAGACAAAGACCTACATTAGGAGACAGATGATGAGGCAAAGACAGGGACAGTAAAGCTGCGGTAATAGGAGAGAGAACAGAGTAGCGATTAATTATTGACACGTAATTAGAAGACAGATATTAGAGCCTTAAAGATAAATCGCAGAGCTGAAGACGAACAGAGACAATGCTATACAGAAGCACACACACATAGGCACAGACAGAGACATGCAGAGAGAGAGGCAGAGCAATAGACACAGACAAGGTTAGACATAGACACAGTAAGAGGCCCATAATATGGAGAGAGAGAGAGAGACAGAGAGACATAGACAGAGAAAGAGATAGAGAGAGAGAAAGAGGGAGAGAGAGAAAGATAGAGAGAGAGACAGAGACAGAGACAGAGACAAAGAGAGAGAGAGAGAGACCGACGCATAGTAAGAGATAGAGTAAGTGAGCGATGGAGAGGTCGTGTTGGATTGATCGATGAAGAGTCTTCTTTGTGAACAACAGATGCTTCCTTGGTCAGATTTGAATCCCATTTACTCAATTTTCTTTTATCTGTCTTTGTCTGTCTCAGTTTCTGTTTCTGTCTTTGTCACTGTTTCTGTCTCTGTTTCTATCTCTGTTACTGTCTCTGTATATGTTTCTGTCTTTGTCTCTATATTCCTCACTCTATCTTTCTCTCATCCTTCTACTAGGTCTGCATTGAAGCATCACAAGCCTTCAAAGCCACAATTAGACGGGATGGGGTCAGTTTTCAACTTAGATGAAACACGAACATGAGTAGTAAAAGCGTTCCAGATGGACAGTACAGCAACGGGTGTGAATGAACGCCAGACAAGGATAGGACATGTACCAGGAACAGCATACGTCCCAACTGATAATGAGTGAAGATGGGATAGTGACGGAGTTGCAAGGTGCACTTACCATAGAAGACACAAAGGATAGCGACACAGCAGGAGTGGTAGATTCAAGCGGATACTTTCACACTCAAACATAGTTAAGAGATAGTTAAGAGAACTGAGGAGGAGGGCGGGACCGTAGCGCTTGTGTGATGCACTAAAGGCGCCATATAAAATGGCAATTGACGTAAACTCTAAACTCGGCATATGCGTGTCTCTGCGTGTATCTGATTTTGTGTCTCTCATTGTCTTTCTAGGTTTGCCCGCATATATTTGTGTCTATATTTTGACGTATGTCGGTCCTTTCACTTGTATATTATATTCAATACATTTGTCTGTCTATTCGAATTTCAACCTGCCTCTCTCTTGTGTGTATGTCTGCTATCAAGCTGTGTGTTGTTCTACATCGTTGTCCGTCTTTCTGCCGGTGTGTGTATGTATGTGTGTGTATGTCTGTTGGTCAGTTCGTCTGACGGATACTAGTATTGATCGTGTCCAGAAAATAAAATAAGATTTTCTTTTTAGTCGATAGGAATCCAAGAGACGATCAGTCTGACTGTTCTCTTTATCTCTTTATCCTTAACCTCCTTCCCCTATGTCCCTACGTTCCTTTCTTCCTTCTATCCTCTCAAACGTTCCCCACCCTCTTTTCAAACTTATATATCGACCCATATTCCTGCCTGCTCCTTTTCTTGCTAGAGTCTCTTCTTTCCTGCTCCTCTGCTTTTTCATCATTCTCGTCCTCTCTTCCTTGACATCACCATTGTCGCGTTTATCGGCCTAACTACAGATTGAAGCAGTTTTGATGTATTACTGGGACAGAGAGACAGACACAACCGGACACACAGGCGCACAGACGCACACGAACACGCATGCACATTTCACATAATGGTAGAAACGAAGGCGTGTGCATACATAAATATTAATATCACTGTACATGTATTCACCCCGTGAGTTCTGCTTCTCGTTATCGGATTTGCTGTTTATAGGCCTACCTCTCTCTTGCTTATAGATATTCTCTCTCTTGCTTGTAGATATTCTCTCTCTTGCTTATAGATATTCTCTCTCTTGCTTATAGATATTCTCTCTCTTGCTTATAGATATTCTCTCTCTTGCTTATAGATATTCTCTCTCTTGCTTATAGATATTCTGCGGCGGTGGGACACCTGAATAAGTAGCGCCGCTTGTTGCTGCTCGTGCGAGTGCCAAGTTAGTTGCTTGTGGGGCATCCTGTTGTGATATTGCCGCGTTACCGCGTCATATAAAATTGTCGTTATTATCATTATTATTATTATTATTATTATTATTATTATTATTATTATTATTATTACGCTGATGACTTTCTGGCCATCTTTCATGGTTGATCATCTTGTCCTCTCTCTCTCTCTCCGTCTCTCTGTGTGTCTGTGTCTGTGTCTCTCTCTTATCTTCCTCTCTCTCTCTGTCTCTCTCTCTGTCTCTCTCTCTCTCTGTCTCTCTCTGTCTCTGTCTCTCTCTCTCTCTCAACTCTATAATAACTCGGCTGATCTGGTCTGGCACCCATCAGCATCTCCTTTAAATCGACTATGACCTGCTCTATGAGTGCTTTTCATTGTTCGTGACTTAGGTGTTTCGCCTAACAGTACTAATACGTTTACTGAACAAAAATTTATACTCTCTCGGTCTAGTTTCTATCACCCGAGACGTCTTGGGGCTTTCAGACGACCAAACCTTCTGCTCCTCTCCTTCCTCCATGATTCATGCCTTTGTTTGCTCACGCGTAGATAACTGTAACTCTACTTATTTATCTTCCTAAGTATCGCCCGTCACGTCCTCTTAAGTCGGTGCTAAATGCAGCTGCCCGCTTGAATGCTCGCTTTCCTCGCATCTCACATGTCAGTCTTCAGCATCACGACCGGGCAATTACATTGGCTGGCTTCCGCTCATTTCCCGCATTGGTTTAAAACAATCTTTTCCTGAATTCCAGAGCGTTTTTTGGCCAGGACTCATGCAATCTTTGTGACTACATTCATCGTCCTCCTTCGGCTGCCTCTGGTCGCCCTCTCCGTTCCTTAGACCTACATGATTTCTTGGTTCCTAGGACTGCCACTTCGCAATACCGCGCTAATGTGCTTGTTGGCCCTTTGCTTTGGAACGAGCTTCCCTCTACGCCTTTGCTTGTTGAAATGCCTGGGGGTACTTTTGTCTCTGCCCGTACAATATTTACAATATTATAGCCTAATCTTGAGACTTTATTTCTCAATGTAAACCACCTGCATATGTGCAGTAGCTCACGAAGGGCAATTTCATCTTGCCCAACATTTCGTCTTTACTCACACCTAAATTCTTACTCTATTACAGGCTACAAGTTCATGCCTCACACAAGTAGGCCTATTGTCACCTAAAGCCCTAACGCTTGCCTCACGCTGTTATCGATGCTCGTACCTCATAATCCAAGTCATCAATTATGTTCCCAATTGGTGCCTCATAAAAATTCTCAAATTACACTCCAGTTCTTGCATAACACCCTAATTTTTACTTCACCCCTCATGCAATTGCCTCACATCCGTCAAGTTCAGAGGAGTGTTCTACATGTTCGTGTTTTTGTAGCTCCTATTCATTCTCTTGTTTTGACTGTTGCTGCTATTCTTGTTCCTACTGGCCCATTCTCGTCGGTTTCATGTTTAAATTATAGTGATTTTAACACCGACTAAACGTCTTCTGATCCACTTTAAACCCTTGTTATGCTCTGTTATGTTATTTTATGTTGTGTTATGTTACGTTATGTTGTGTTATGTTATGTTATGCTATGTTGCGTTATGTTATGTTATTTTGTGTTATGTTATGCTATGTTATGTTACGCTATGTTGTGTTATGTTGCTCTTCTTTTCATCCCTGCCTTTTACTTATCAGGTGCCAACTTCCAACTCCCAGCCGTACGTGTTTATTCAGCCAATGAATATTTGTCACTACGTTGGCGTGTCCTGACAAATATACTTATATATATATATACAGTATGTATATCTCGAGATATATTAGTCACGATTCTCTCCAGTATACATATCCTCGTCTATTAGTCAGTCTGTACACTCGTTGGATTACCAACTACAGGTTTACAGCGACAAAGTGAGGAATTCAACACCGGTCGAGAGATTCTTTCTCCTCATCTCTTTACTTCTCCGTTTGCATGTTAACTCGCCTTACTTCACGTCGCCTTGGCACGACTCAGCTAATGAAGACAGACTGCGTTGCATGTCTTTTGAACCGTTTCAGAGCACTGTTATGTTGCCCCTATGTTAATAGTTTATTAATAGATCATGTTTGTGTTGACAGTTAATATCGCATGTTATTGTCGTTGTTTATTTCATATGCTAAATATAGGCCTATTAGTGCTTTTCGAATAGTAATTATTCTGTTGTTAGTCACATGTATGTTGACAATATATTTCTCATTTCATGTCGCTTGTGTATGTCTTACGTTGACAGGTTATTTCGCATGTTGTGCTAATAGTCTGTTTAGGATTCAATGCTATGTTGATAGAAAATATTGGAACTGAATTGCATATTGGTATTCCTCATTAATGCAATGTGAGCCAAGGTGAACAGAGATGATACTTATGTTTCACTAATTGATTCTATATCTATATATAGTGAGGACGTTAAGGTCCAATAATGGAGTGCATTGTGCATTTTGTGGATAAACGCAACAAATTTTTATAGCTTCAAGATAAACATATTTTAATACTTTTCATGGAGAGGCATCAAAAAAATTCACCCGGGGACAATATAAATAAATGTTTGAAAAGAGTCAAAAAAGTTTGTTACTTTTACCCACAGTTTGCACAATGCATGAAGCTATCGTTCTCACTAATATAGGCCAAACTAAGTCATTATAAAAATGCTTAGCTATAATGTCATTATTGTAGCGGTAATCAAAAATTTACTAATCTAATAGGCCATTGCGCAAATCAATACTTTTAGATCATAGCTGATACATGTAATCGAAAAAAAATGAAATACGGATGACATATCATGCGTATATACATGTATACTTGTATTATGCAACTATATTTATGTATATATGTATATCATGTAAGTATGATATATAGCAGAACACCTTTGATATCATAATAATATTTAACGTAACAAAACATTTCTGTAGCGCATTTTTTCGTCTCTGTCTTCACAAGGTTCCACAATCCATATGTCACTCAGATCCGATAGACTGAGTGACATTATACCTCTGACTCACAGAAGTGCTGTTGATAGCGCTATATAAATTTCTCGGCACTTAGACGATCGGTCTGTTGCGGTCGCAGTCGCCGAAGTTATTTGGAGTGGGATTTAAATGCAGGTCTCAGTTCCGGTGAATCGTTCCTTTCATGCCTCGTGTGACTTCTGTTCTTAGCCTCCTCGTGCGACGCATATCATCACCTGAGGAAAGTAAGTGGAGCGGGACGGAAGGATGGGAGATGGGATCCAGGGAGAAACGGATGGCCAGTGGGAAGGAGGAAAAGATTAAGTGAGGGAGGAATGGAGAGGAGAAATGAGAAAAGGGTTGAGGAATGGACGGCGTGATTGTTTAAGAGAGGGAATGTGAAGTAAGAACAGGATAAACTGAAGGAAGGAGAGACGGAGGGAGCGATTAAGGTTGCGACGGATGAATCAGGAGGGATTGAGGGAGGAGCAAAGGGAAGAAGGTAAGGTGGGATGAGGGAAGGTGACAAGGGGAGGGAGAGGAGAGGCAGGACCCCCGCGGCCACATCATTCGCATATAAAGGGCGTTTTACGACTTGTGTAATTCATGCCGATGCCATTTTGTGTCGGCGACCACTTTTCATTCATCAGTACCTGGCATTCAAAACATCGCGTCCTGGACCCACGAGAAGTTGATCAAGTGAGACTGTTTGCAGAGAACGCTAATAATCGACTGCAACGCCTTCTAATAGAATAACTGTTAATGCGCCGAATATACAAGCACGCATGTATATAAAGAAGCCTGCACAGTACTGATTACGGTCACTGGACTGACGCTGCGTTGAAGAAAGCGTATAACAATAGGCCTATGCATAATAAGTCAACTTGACAGTGCAGCAACTTTCCCTAGATTCTGAGAAGTTTCCGTGAATAGTCAGATGCCAGTGAACGAGTCTGCATTCTAATTAAAACCTGTCGACCAACTCTTCCGAACTGAGAGCTTTTAGCTCAGGCTCGACAAAAGGATCACCATAAAGTACCGAAGAGAAGGAGGAAGGAGGAGGAGGAGGAGGAGGAGGAGGAGATGACGGGGAGGAAAGGAGAGGATGGGAGGGGAGGAGGAGAAGATGAGAGGTGAAGGAGGATGTCGACGAGGAGGAGGGGAGAAGGAGAAGGAGGATGTCGACGAGAAAGAAGTAGAGAGAGAAGAAGCGGGGAATGAGGACAATAATATATATGATGATAACGGGGAGAAGGATATTGATGAGGAAAATGACGATGATGATGATAATAATGATGTTTAAAGCCATTTTCATGATGATGATGATGATATTTATAGTCATTACTGGAACCCTCAATATCTGCTTATTGTTTCGAGAGAATTGAACGCAACCAGTCGATGATAATCCTTTGTAATAATTATGAGCATCTTGAATTCTTTGTCTTTTAATATTGCAGAAGAACAGATTCGTACATATTTATTCAATTACTTGCTTAATATTTATCCCGACGGTTTGCATACGGTGTCCGTCTTGCGATGCTGACTGATTAAATCAAACGAGAAACTAAACCAGTCAATATAATTGACGGACAGCTTGCTATCTTTCATCTTACACGGGAACAATACAGTGGCTGGAAAACACTCATGCTATGATTTCACGCAATATCAGTTGATCAGGAAACTCTCAAATCTGTATTCAAATCACCAATCTGGCGAGAATACTCTGGATGCATGGGAAACGTTTATCTCAAAGAATGATCCCCAATCTTGCAATTTCCGAAAATCTGCTTTGCCATAAAGGACAAACGAATTGAGATGCCTCTGTTTTTTTACTTGAGAAAGAGTAGACCGCTTGTGTTGCTACATTTACATAATACAGGATATCATTTATTAGAATAAAGTTTGCGTTGAATAGAGCTACTGAGCATTGTAACCACGCCTGCAGTGCCTCGTTGCGATAGTTTTTGCAAATATCACCATAACGCTCATTTTTATGAAGAGCGTCACTAATTTTATAAACATTTAACGCACTTACTTGCGACCCTTAGACGAGTTGATAGAATTCTGTGTTTTTTTGTCATGTGCTGTGCCAAAAACTACCCCAAATGTCATTATGCAACACTTTAACTATAACAAACTGCGCAATACAGCACCCTTTGGCTCAACATGACACCACAACTTACTGTACTGAAAAGCATTGCCAAATACTACACCATTCTACACTAACTACACTACTACACCACACAACACTACATTCCACTACAAAGATGGCTTCTAGGCAACACTGGATCGTAGATATCACTCCCACTCTACTACACTTCAAGTCATTATGTTATGCAATGCAGCATTAAAATACACTACAGACTACTCGCTATTGACTGACTTCTCTCCATCAGCTGTTCGCTCTTGAAAGGCGTTTCTTTTGGTCCCGTGCTGAGAGCGCCTCCGAATAGTTATCCTGATAGAGGCGCTGCATAAATCTAAATATGCGATATGATGCACTATGCTACAGCACAATACATTAAATAAACATCACACCATCGAACTATGCTACACTAGCATTCACTAAGTAACGCTATGCTGTGCCACACTACCTTGTATATCAAGACATTACACTACAACACGTCACGGCATGCCATACCATCACATACTATTCCGTACTACCGCGAGCAACGTGGATTATTACGGTAATCTACTTCGTTAATTTGTTTCCATGTCTGTTTATTGCTTGGCTAGTGTACTAGTATTGTAAAGGTCAATGTAGCCTAATATAGTGCGTGTTTACTTGTCACATGCAACACAAAAACTAACACTTACTTACGCATACACACACTTTCTTTCCTTCTTACACGCTTAATTACTTGTTTAATTATTCTGCGACTGAGAGGGCGACACGTGTTCACTGGAGTGTTCGAACAGCACCCCTCGGAGGATTTCAAAGCAGCAAAGACTTTACATAATACATGTACATAAGCCTCCAGAATGTCATTGGTGACAGAACGAAGTCATTACTGCCACGTGACTTCCGCTATCAGCCGGTGGAAAAGACGGTTGCAATCTGAAGCTTATGGCATGGCTGCTGGCTGCTGAAGCAAGCCATGTAGCCAGCGCAAAAAGACACGGCGGCAATCGCGAAGAGTTGAGTGGATTTCAGGCTACTGGTCGATTGCCATTGCTTGACTATTGCTTAGTCCTTAGACAGTCCTTGGCCAGTACTTTGCAAGCCCTTGACCAGTACTTTGCAAGTCATTGGCCAGTAGACCTACTTTGCAAGTCCTTGGCCAGTATTAGGCCAATCAGAACCATAATCAATCGTTTTTATTGGTTAACTGGCGATCGTCAAAGAGTATAATAGCAAAACAGTTTAATGAGGACTGACAGCAAAACAATAGGGAAGTATATACCCTAAAGGGACCGAACTCCCACTAACAGGGGTACCCTTACACTGAATTAACTAAAAATAGGTGGCGTTAGAAAGTATGATACTAGATTTAATAACTTAACCAGTTAACTAACGAATAGTAAGCTATGTAATATACAGATAATTTACGCAGAATGCAGCAAATGTTCACGTAGTTTATTTTTAAACAGGGGTAATGCGTGTCAAGACACGTATTTAGCTCGGGACATTGTTCCAGGCTACAGAACGACTACATCTAACCGAGGATTTGCGGGTATTCGTGCGCGCATAGATAGGTCTATGGCCTCAAGAATTGCGGAGCCCATACGAGTTAATTTGGTGGACCGGAGTAAAATAATTTTCAAAAGCCGGTGGTAATTGGTTGCTTAGAAATGTCTACATAAATTTATTCAGTTGCATTAAGGTTAATTGGTTGATGCTCAATATACGTAGTTAAGGAGAGGAAATATTACATGCAGCTGATAATATTAATCACGATTAGCCGGCTAATCGTGATTAATATTATCAGCTGAAATATAACGAAAATGGGTTTTTGAAACTGAATTAAATTTCTGCCGGTAGCCCTCTTTTATTGACTGTTGATAATCTGGTAGTCGGGGCAATCGTTCCAATTCCTTAAGAGATCTTTGATCACATGTAAACAGTATATTGATAATGTACAGTTTCCAGAGTGGAGCCCGTCAGGGAGGACTCGTTCGAGTGGTTAAACGATATTTAATTTTTTGCAATTTTTTCATTCTTTCTCAATGCTTCAGTTAGGTCCGCAAAAATTTGATAAATTGCATTGTCATGCAAGCCTGAAATGTGTGCAAAATTTCAGCTCTGTAGTTCGACGGGAATATACCTGAAAAGAGTTGAATGATATCTACCGGACCGGTAGACATCATTCAACTCTTTTCAGGTATATTCCCGTCGAACTACAGAGCTGACCGTGACAAACTTTACGCAAGCCAAGTTAAATAAAGGAGGGTAATAAAAGAGAGGAGTCAAATAAAGGAGAGTAAAAATCAGTATTAATATATGATTATCTCGCCATCAAGCTTGAATAAATCCCAAGCAGAGGAGGGTTCAGTCAGCATTAACACTTGACTGATAGTCCGATCTATATATAATATACATGTATGTATATTGTGTATAATATCTATATATATATATATCTAGATCTATATATATATATATAATATACATGCATGTCCATTGATTAAGACTCAGAAGCCATTCTTAGAGCGGGTGACCTTGAGTCTAATCTGGAACCATGAATCACAACCTAGCAGTTAGTTCCCGTATGCATCTAATCTGAGTCAGGACTGGACGGAAGGCCATCCTAAGACTGGCTGATCAACGCCAACCTATAATGAGGCTAGAGACGGACAGATACGAGGTCTGGGAAGAGAAACGACAGAACAGCGCATGATTACTTCCTGCCCGTCTGCTTCTGCGAGCCATACTCGCTCCACCGCCCAGCTCCTTCTCCTTCCGTCTTTCAAACTTTATGTAGCGCTACGTTAAATTGGCCTCTCTGTTATCCATGACTAGCCAACCGATCGCGATAACTAATTACGTGTTGGGTGGTGGTGGTGGTGTGCACTGTGCAGTCACGGATTGAGGCCGTGCTATGTCCAGGGGTCGATCGACAACACGGACTGCCTCGAGGAAAGCTCTCTGAAGCGCACTACAGGCGCAACATAAAAACAGACGTGAAAGTCGCTAATTTATCTAGCGCAAGAACTTACTCTTGTCATGCGTTGAATTCGACAGAGATCGTTTCAAACGGCCGTCCCTATCTTCTCGATAGTGAAGCGTCTTATCTGAATGCCTGCCTTATTAAGCCTCATGGAGAAGTTCAAATCAATATGCATTCTCATTGATGAATTTTACATCGCTGTTTCCATCAATGCACCCTTCCTTTCTGTGATCTTTGCCGGTTTGTAACTGTTTCTACTGATTTTCTTCTGTGAGAAAGCATGCTCTACATACATATCAAAACTGGTCCTATTTTTAGCAACATCTAAGTCATAAAAATCAACAGGACATTATTCCGCCTCAGATTATTTGCGATTATTTTGATACACAGCTGATAATTATATTAACAGACTGCGGGCTACATTGTTTTTTGCCAATCAAGATCCTTCCTTCAATTTTCCTTACCTTTAATTGCTGTTTATTAATTTAAATGCGCTGGTGTTTGATGCACAAGCGGTAGTCAGGTTAATACTGATAAGATTATGACCGGATTTTAGACTTTTAGTCATGATTAATTTATTCAATCAGAAATTTATATAGCACCCTTTCAAGGTAACTACTCAATAGTGCTCCAAATGTTGGTCTGTTTTATCAGTTTGCTAACGCAAATGTTGTCGACTGCAGTGTTACACTTCTCCTTGATCTCTGATTCTTGGTCCTGCCATTGTCTGGCTTCCAGTTTTTACCTTCGTTTTTTTGTTTCAGTTATCCTTTTTCTTCATCTATTCATGTGTATGACTTATTGTCTTCGCCCATGAGTTGTGTATTATATATGAAATAATAAAAACTCACTATGCATACACGTAGTTACAATAACTACAATTTACATTCTTTATCATCTGCTTCTTATCAGCCTCAGCCTTCGTCGCTCTTTCTCTTTCTCTTTCTTTCTTGACCTTTTCAACACTTTTCTACCTGTTTGTTTTGATGACGAATTATTACAGGAGTTGAATTTAACCGTCGGCAATTACGCAGGGCGCCCATTCCGCTAAACATCTCATTTTTAACAAACGCCCTGCCTAACGAAAGAAGGAAAGAAGCCAACCTTAGGGTCTCGATCTCGGTTCCTCATGTGCTGCGTCCCAGTGTATTCACCACTACTCTACAGCCCCCCGTCCTCCCCTGTCTTTCATTCATGTCCGCAATATCTCTCACTTTACCTGTTTGTCCTTTATGCGTCAACTCATATGTCTGGTTTACCTATATTTCTCACCTGTAAGGTCTATTAATAGAAACATCGTCCTTCTTCTTTTCTGCTGATGTGTAATTCTCTTCTCCTTACTATCTGTGTGTGTTGTGTAAACGTCTATAATGTGTCTTTGTCTGCGTGTGTTGTCTTTGATATAGCAGAGGACACAAAGCCTGGACTAGGAGGATGTGGCTGGGTGCTTACGTTCATCTCCTGGGCTCTCATTGGTCTCACGTTTCCCATCTCACTCTGCGTCTGTCTCAAGGTAAGTAATCATCTATCTCAAGGTCAGTAATCACTAATCACCTGTCTTAAGGTAAGTAGTCATCTGCCTCAGCAGCAACAACAATGACTGTGATGACCATGTTGTGCTTTTAGTGATTGACCTAATAATTATTGTAAAAGTAACAGTTATAAGGAACTTTACAGCAGTGGTTATGGTAACGAAAATAGTAGTGGTAAGAATAATAGTGATCTCAAAAGATAAAAAAATAATAACAATAAAATTAATTATTATAGCAATAAATGAGTCACAGGTAGTACTTATACTAATGGTTACACTAACATTGATAGCAGGATTGGTTATAGCAAAATAAATTGTAATAGTTGTTCTTCTCACAATTGTCGGAGTATTGGAAAAGCTAAATAATAGGTGCTAATAAGCAGTGACTGTAAAAGCAACCATTAAAATAGTCAGATAAAAGTTAATGGTTATAGTATATGGTAAAGAAGCTCCAACACTAGTAGTGATATAGCCGACTGTAATAATAGACTTGATAGTAACTGTATTAGTAACTGTATTAGTAACTATATTAGTAACTGTATTAGTAACTGTATTAGTAACTGTATTAGCATCTGTATTAGTAATGATAATATCATCAGCATAATGTCACGTCTCCGTGCGTCCAATTGAGGAGCTGTGAATTAAAATTCAGATTGACCATCGACCTAGACAACTTCCCTTGGTTAACTCCGCTATACCGCAACTACAGTGGGATCTACTCTGCAGCGTACTTGGTCTGTTACCCAAAGTTTGATCGTTAGAACCCATTGAGCATACACCCTGCAAATAACCTGGATGAGTTCTGTGTATCCGCCGTCTGCTGGTTTAATCATAATAGAATGTGTACCAATCACACGTGTTTCTGTGGACTCTGCACGTGCTCTACATTTAAATGTTTCTAGGTAGTGCAGGAATACGAAAGAGCAGTGATCTTCAGACTTGGTCGGCTTCTTCACGGTGGGACCAAAGGACCAGGTAGGCAATTATAAGACATTTCCGTGCACTCATTAGAACTAACATCTGTTGTCATTTGGCACAAAAAAATGTAGCGAGTCTCGTGTAGAATTTATTGTCTATTTTATTTTGAAGTACCTTTTGACGCGTGGTCCATAATCAATCATACTGAACAGCAGTTGCAGTTGGCGATCTATAACGCAGGAGCAGTCTCGTAAATTAGATGAGAAGAAAATGGCTCTAATTAATGCAGTAGTTCGTAAAATAAGAGAAATTTTCCAGAACTATCACACTACTGAAATTTGTGACTAGATATGAGACGGACACAAGTCACTAAGTGCATTCATTCATTCATTACAGAGATTTATATAGCGCCCCTTCAATGCTACTGCTCAGGAGCGCTCCCAACTCCAGCACGTTTAAAAAGAACAGTTTTAAGGTGAGTATAAAATGAGTCTGAGTTGAAGTGTTGATTAAAAAAATATGTCTGGTTGAAGACCACCAATGGACCACGTTGGAGCAGTTGCAACAGACAATAGGATTATATTACGATGTTATTTGTGACTGTTGGCAAATTTTATCAATGCATCGGTGACAGTGACTGAACTATTTGATTGACAGAGTTGGTCGTAACTTAATTATGCACGAACATAATGCACTCTAAAAGCAGGTGCGTCGTGCGATGTTTTAGTTGATTGAATAATTTATTTGGTATCATATGTCATGGTCACACGTTCTAATTCACCTGGAGATGATGTAAAATCAACTGAGGGCATCACCGACAGGGAGTAGCACCTACCAGTGGCGGCTCTATAGGGGTGTGGGAATGTGGGGGGCATGGAGGGACCAGTGCTTCCAACTGAGCTGGTGGACCCCGGTGGCTCCTTCAGGTTTTAGTCCACTTTTAGTTTTGAAGAAACCAGACATCCAACTGGCCCCAGTACGTCCTCTGGCACATCCATTTTCCACTGGTGGAAATGTCTAGAGCCGCCACTGACACACGCCCTGTGCAGATGTGTCTCTGGAGAAATTATGTCAGGATGTCAATTGCAATTGGACCACGCTAAGAGACTCGTTTCGTCTTGGAGGTTGGTTTTCCAAGGTACATTTAAATCGTGGCTTACCTTCGTAAGCCACGATTTAAGTCAAGTAGGCTATGGCATGAATGAAACCATAAGAGCAGATGCATCATGTTGTAAATTTCAGTCTCAAAGTCATGAATGTCAGGCTGTGAAGCCCCAATGTCAAAGAGTGGAAGGATATGCCAGGATGGAACCAAATGTCAAAGTGTGAGATGCCAGAATAGAACCAAATTTTCAAAGCGTTCGATGTCAAGATGGAGCCCAATTGTCAGAGGCTGGAATGCCAGAATTGAACCCAAGACTTAGTAAATAAGGAAGTAAATTCTTTATTACTCGGCTTGCAAGGGTACGCATAATGGGAAAGTCATGAATGCCCGAATGGAATACGCGTGTCACAGTCTTCAATACCAGAAATCAACTCAAAATTTGGAATTTCGAGATGTTGACCCCGGCGCAAAGTCTCACGCAAGAAATTTGCGAGTCACCAGTGATGATACTGTGAATGCAACCGTGTTAAATCCAGGCTTAAAGTGCAAGATTTCGCACCATAAAAGCAGCCATAAACTGAATATATAATGTATTGGGTCCGCTTCGTAATCTCTCCAGACGATCCAATGCAGGTACTGAGCAATCAATTTCATCAAGGTTTAGCATGCAGCGGCTTGTGAAAAGGTTCGGTTTTTATTAGCTACTTTCAGCTGCGTGTCTCGCTATTTCTAAAGATTTCAATCATGTCACAAATAAACAGAGTCTGTAGACGATATAAAATGTATATCTATGACATTATGATATCGTGTAAAACAAGCTTATTTAAGGTTTAATGCATCGTGTATAAATGCAGTCAACCACTATTATGTGCACCGAGTTGAAAAATGTGGGGTCGGAGTTGGTACGATTTACTGCCCCCATAAAGTCAGATCCTGTTTGTGAAACTGGACTTTAACTGATACACACAGGCGTCATTACTCAGTTCAAGAAGTCTTGTTCAAACTCAGTGAATAGACTGGTACAAAACTTCGTTGAAATCGAGCATATCTTTTATGTCACTAAGAGTGCTATATAATTGACCTTGCTTGGGTTTCGAAATAATGTACATTGCATTAATTGTTATTATTACTCGATGGAAGGTAGTTCCCATTTCTCCCTCCACTTTCACTTCCCCATTATTATTATTATTATTATTATTATTATTATTATTATTATTATTATTATTATTACACATTATTATTATTATTATTATTACATATTTTTATTATCATCTTTTATTATTAGTACAACTACTACTAAGATTAAAATTATTGGTATCATTGTTATCATCGGCTATCACTCTTCAAACTCAGTCGATCAATAAAGGCACTGGCAAAAGCGAAGAAAATCGTTTCGTTTCCTTCGTTTTTTCTGTCGCCTTAATCACTAAGTGAGATGTCGGTCTAAGTCCATTATGAGCGAGAGACCTCTTGAGTTGGTAGGGCCTAAACCGCCAGTGGCACGAAGTTATCAGGGCCTGATATTTTTGGGCCTTTCTGGTCTTTCTCTATTATTATTATTATTATTATATTATTATTACTATTATTATTATTATTATTATTATTGTTATTATTATTATTATTATTATTATTATTATTATTATTATTATTATTATTATTATTATTATTATTATTATTCTAAATGGAATCTAACGGTACTCTCTCCAGTGAAGTCCCCAAAAGTGCCTCTGAAGGCATAGACCTATAATTTTATTATGTTAGCTGTCACTGTTGTTCTTATTGTTTTATTGCTATTTTTATCAGTGTCGCTGTTGTTGCCTCTGTTGCTGTCATTTTGTCATAAAGGAATTTCGAGAAGGCATATATCTCATTGTCTGCATATTTAAATCACATCGTCTATACATAAAAGGACATCTCTCATGCATAGGCGATGTAAGTTGAATACGCAGAAAATGAGACTTCTCGACAATCCATTGTAACAGCAATGGCAGCAATGACAATGACAACAATCAACAGGTCAGCAGAGTGTCATATAATCCTTACTCAGCACATTCTCTATCTGTGCGTGCGTACAGCTGAGGCAATTGCGTGTTCAGATAATCCATGTCATGTCTAGTTGTTTCCTTCTTTCTTCTTCTTGCCCTCAGGTATCTTCTTTGTTCTTCCGTGCATCGAAAGTTACACAAAGGTCGACCTACGAACCGTCTCCTTTGATGTCCCGCCGCAAGAGGTAATCAACGCTGACACAAATTCACGAGTTGCGGACATAATCTTTGTAACTTTTCTTTTTAGAAAAAGCATTTGCACATGTCAGTCTGACAGGTGCAAAGTCTGAGACCGTATATCAGAATGTCGGACGAGTTGCTGTTTGACACTCTGTATAACCGTCTGTCTGATGTCTGTCTGACCGTCTGTCTGACCGTCTGTCTGACCGTCTGTCTGACCGTCTGTCTGACTGTCTGTCTGACCGTCTATCGGACTGTCTGTCTGACTATCTGTCTGATATATTATGTATATATATTATATATTATATATATATATACATCTACTAGATTACGTAGTACATCCATAGGCCTACTTTTACACGACATGCCATGAAACGCAGAGGTAGTGTATAAAATGACATAACACGGTTACGATGGCGTACACTTGATGTCTGTTGTATTTTAGGTACTGACCAAAGACAGTGTGACTGTCTCAGTCGATGCCGTCGTATACTATCGGGTCAGCAACGCCACTGTGTCTGTGGCCAACGTAGAGAACGCACACCACTCCACTCGCCTCCTCGCTCAGACGACCCTTCGGAATGTCCTTGGCACGAAAAACCTCTCAGAGATCCTGGCCGAACGAGAACAGATATCCAATTCTATGCAGGTCAGACGAGATTCAGTCATCCACCTGTCCTTCCGTTTTTCAGTCTATCCGTCCATCCATACATCAATGTATCCATGCATTCATGCATCCACGCCCCCAAGCATCAATCCATCCATCCATCCATCCACTCACCCATCCGTCCATCCTTCCATCCGTTCGTCCGTCCGTCCGTCCGTCCGTCCGTCCGTCCGTCCGTCCGTCCGTCCGTCCATCCATCCATCCATCCATCTATCCATCCATCCACGAGGGCGCTCATTCGTCCATTCATTCATCTGTCCATACTTCCGTCCATTCATTAATGCGTTTATCCATTCATCTCTCCATCCTTCCATCCATTCGTTCATCCAATTAATCATCTCGCCAGCGGGAACAATCGCGATCGGGGCGAATTTCATGTGCAAAGCCGCGCATCCGAAGAGTTCAAAATTCAATTGCATGCGATGCTGGGCTGTAATGCTAGTCTTACTACCCAGCATATCATATGGACGGCTGTTAAATGTCTACACTGCATTAACAAGGGCTCAGACGCACAAAAAGACGATATGAAACGATTATTGGTAGCTATATTTATGGACCCTAGTTGTTATTACTCCTGACAGCGTTGTCGATCGCGCAGGATAAGGAATAGACGGTTGCTTCTTTCTGTATTGATCCGATCATTTTTCATTCTGCCTTTACGAAAATCCGAGTTTGAACACCAGAAGTCGCAACAACGTTGTGTTAGAGAAGCACAAAAGGAGCTATAAAAAGAACTGCATCATAACGAGAACACGTCGTTATAATTTATTTACAATGGATGAGCTGATTTTAGGATTCACGCCGTCGTTCGTGCTGAATTATTGTTAACGTTTGAAATGTGCTTCAACGAGTCTCTGGAGTCTCATGCCATGATAAACTCCTCCACTGTTTGCTCACTGAGAGTGCCAGTCCAAAGCCTAGATGAAGGAGGGGGCGACGCTAATGACCTCTGTTATCACAAAGTGTCGTTAAACTGCAGCTACAACAACTATGCCATGATGATCAGTACTATAATGAACATGATATCTTAGTGATACAAAGGCTTTGTTTAGTGAACTGAAACGAATGACGTCATCGGAGGACATAATGGAAGAATGATTGAAGGATGAGGAGGAGGAGAATAAGATGGTACATGGGGAGGAATCGGGATGAAGAAGATTGGGTGAAGAGATGGAAACATGGAGAGAAGTCGGGGAATAACACCAGCAGAAAAGGAATCAGAGCAGCATGACGATTGGAAGAAGATCATACAGATAGGCAGGGTAAGGCAGCCAGATAGACAGGGAGGGAGGGAGAAACAAAGAAAGGGAGATATACATATATAATATATATATATATAATTATATATATGGGTAGATAATAAGGCAGATCTGCGGACAGTAAGGATAAGACTGCAATATGATTCAATTATATAATGTGCATTGAACCGGAAGAAATATATATGATGCTTAATGCATGGATGATTGTTGTACATATCATATTTTTCTATGTTACAGTTCGTTGCGTATGGCCTGATAGATTTATACCAGTATATGGCTATATGCATATACATACATACTTGCATATAATATACCAAACCATGAAATAGACTAAATAGTTTGTCTATAACCAACTCTTAAAAAGTTACTGCAAGCCCAAGGATGCGTGTATAGACTATTTTACAATCTGTAGATAAATAAAAAAATAAAAAAATCTAAGTCTGGACTGCGGATGGCTTGTGCATGATAATAGTCTTGTGGCTAACGTTGCTGCTGCTGTCAAGTATGAGGCCAAGTCAGGCAGAGAATGGTGAGCATCTTCAAGGTATGTCATTCGTTTCTCTATTGTTGCTGGTTGTAACGTTGTCGTTGTCTGCGTTGTAGGAGGCGTTGGACGATGCAACGGAACATTGGGGAATCATGGTCGAACGGGTGGAAATGTAAGACAGCAGGCAGAACAGTGCTATAGATTAGGCCAGGAAATGACTTCCTGATGTATATTGCGTGGTACGGTGGTTGATTGGTTAGAGCGACCCGTAATGCTCAGTCTGCGATGAGTGAGCGGGTTTGACCCTCGTCTGAGGCGCTACTGTATAAGGATCTTTAGCAAGTCCCTCTCGCGCAATTGCTCTGCATTACAACAGCAGTTGCGCCGTCGAGGCCTGCGTGCACTTCTGAGCAAAAGAAATTTGGAAAAATTTCGGTTCTAGGACAATAATTCCCCGGACAATAACCCCCCGGACAATTACCTCCGGACAATAACCATTGACACAAATAACCATCCGGACAAAACCCCCATTCTAAAAACCTAGACATTAACCCCCGAAATAGTATAATGGTGAGAATTAAGTAGAAAATATTACATGAATACCGTAAAATTAAAATTATTAGACAGGCTGCAGATAATTTTCAAACATCAAACGGCAATTATGGTAAGACTCGAGTAGGCCTATATCGTATAAAGACACTTTCATATATTATATCGATTCTGACCGTCGCCAGAAACTGCAAGGAGCGCAATCTTATTGACTGTACCTCTGAGTGCGCTGATCTATTTGACAATACGCAGCAGTTTCAGTTTTCGAGAAATTTAATTTAGTACTCAACTAATACAACACATATATCTAATAAAATCATTATAACCTTCCATTTTCCCCCACATTATTTGTAAAATAATTTAACTATTTGCACAAGTTGTGTATTGAAATTTTCATGTCTTACCATTTTCGGATTTTTTCTCACGGGGTTATTGTCCGGGTGGTTATTGTCCGGGGGTTATATGTCCGGGGGTGTTTGTCTGGGGGTTATTGTAAGGGTGGTTATTGTCCGGGAGTTATTTGTACGGGGATGATTGTCTGGGGGTTATTGTACGGGTGGTTATTGTCCGGGAGTTATTTGTACGGGGGTGATTGTCTGGGGGTTATTGTACGGGTGGTTATTGTCCGGGAGTTATTTGTCCGGGTGGTTATTGTCCGGGAGTTATTTGTCCGGGTGGTTATTGTCCGGGAGTAATGGTCTGGGGATTATTGAACTGTCACCCAAATTTCAATTGTATTGTTTTATATAGACTTCGGGCAATTCTTGGCCTCTGAACACCGTGATATCTTAGGGTGGGTGTGTTACATGATTCATGGATGACTGATCGATGGATGAATGGATGATAGATGGGTGGATGCACAATGCATGAACAGGTGACAGATGGATGGGAGGATAACCGACGGATGGTGTATAGATGAGTGGATGACTGTTGATCGGATGAACTGAGGAAATTGATCGATCGATGAATCGATAGACGGATGATTGTTGAACATATGGAAGATTGCTGGATGATATATGGATAAATGGGAATGGATGATTGGATGACGGATGGGTGAATAGATGGAAGATGGCTAGATGATAGTTGCATAGATAAATCGGGGAATGGATGATTGGATGATGGATGAGTGATTGTTGGATGATAGGTGAATGACTGACTGAATGAATGGGCAATGGAGGATGGATGGGTGAATAGATGGAAGATGACTGGATGATAGATGAATGATAAAGTAGAGGAATGAGGAATGAGTAATGGATGACTGGATGATAAATGGATTAATAAATGAATAAGTAAATGACTGAATTAGTAGATGGTTGTACGGATGTGTGGTGGATGAATGATAGGTTAACAAATTAATGGACTGATCACTAGATAATGAGTCTGGTGATTGATGGATATGTGCTTCTACGCGTTTGAACGAAGCCCATTAAAGCCTCTTGCTTTTAGGTCTAATGATTCGACACCTTTCAACAGTTTTGTACAATATTATCTTCCTATTATTTTCCTTTTTATCTAGAAAGGATGTGAGACTTCCGATTCAGTTGCAGCGAGCAATGGCGGCAGAAGCAGAAGCGACGCGGGAAGCCAAAGCTAAGGTCTCTCTTCGGATTCTTCTCACTTGTAGCCTTTTCTCTGTCTGTCTGTCTGTCCCTGTCTCTTGCTCTCTCTCTCCTCTCTCTCTCTCTCTCTCTCTCTCTCTCTCTCTCTCTCTCTCTCTCTCTCTCTGTGTCGCTGTGTTCCTATATCTATCTCATGCTAATGCTTTCCATTGTTCTCTCGTTCTGTTTTACTCTGATGTGGATTCGTTCTCTCTTTCGTTAGCGTTTATTGTCTTTAATATTCTCCGTAATAATACTCTGTACAGTTTTTCTCTTTCGTATTTTTCTCTCGAATTATTCTCGAAATAATAATAATGATAATAATAATTATCATCATTATTATTATTATTTATTTATTTTAAATTAATTGTCTGGAAGGTCAGGCCTCGTCATCTGGAATCAAAGGAAAGGTGCTATATTGAAAGCCACAGGATTATATAGCCCTGGATGCACATCAATTAGCGTTGATAAAAGACATCGGCTCGCGCTTATCACCAGTGATGGGGGAAATATTATTGTTATTATTATTGATATTATTATTGTCGCGGGTTTCTCTCTCGCCAACTCCTTCTTCTAGATACCGCCGGTTCTTTCCTCTATCACGAAGCTCAGCAACACGACACACTTGATGGTTTTAATATGTATATTTTAATGATATATATACACACCACTCATTATATCTACACTTACTGGAGTTATTAGTGTCCTTTTAGAATGTTTCCCTCGTTTACGTTGGAGACGGGATTCCCAACTACATTGATTACCCTTGTCGTCAAACGACCTAGCGTCTCCCCCAGTTCCGAAACAAGTCCCTGTTCCATCCCTTGCTACACTATCTAGAACCCTTCGCCCTCCCAAACGCAAAACTCGTATCTCTATTGGACGACAAATCACCTGCTGAAACTATTCCTAAACCGAGTTGGTCGGATCTTGATGTCCCTAGCATGCCGTCAATCACTAGGAGCGTACAGTTAATGTTTGACGAGCGGCTGTCATGGCTGGGCCTTGTTAGGTGTCATATACAGGCAATGGGTCCTAGAGATTGCGTTACATCATTTTAGTTATATTGTCTAATAGTTTTGCACCGTTCAGACCAGATCTTTTAGCTGGTTCATGAATTTCTGGTCCGTGGGTCGCAGAGATGTTAGGGGTATGCGGCTCTGACATCTGCCTCACGGCGTCAGGTTTCGTTGCCTGACACTTCGTTGATTTTTGCCTACTCCTCGCCGTCTGTATTGAGGCCGTCTGCCTCCGGCGAATCCCATTGATGTCTCCCATCTCAGGTTTCAAGTAGAAAACTTCGCCCGTAGTCTTCATACGCCTCTGCTGTCCGTCGATGACTTTTATATAGCGCCAACGTCCAGAGTGTCGCGCGCGACAATTATTGTTACTACTATTACTATTATTATTATTATGCCTTATTATCGTAATTTTTAATATTGTTATAATAAATAATAATAATAATAATAATAATAATAGTACTGCTAATATACTACATTGCGGCATGTATGTTTGTAAGTACCGTTGGACTGAAAGATGAATGGGTGGATGGAAGTACATGTAGGCCCTATTTCAAGCTATTTGTCAGGCTATTCAACCAGCGCCTTTATAGAACCTTGCTTGAACGCTAACATATGTATATACACGTGAACTATAACTGTCTAAAATAATTTTGTGAATACTCAAAGTTAGGACCTGCGGAAAATGAGCCATAGGAATCGCTAATAATAAGTTCATCAAAACGAGCGTGTATTTAAGCTTATCGGGAATGCAATGTTACCCGTCGTTGAAGTGCTAAGCGTGTTTTTATTTTAGGTGATTGCAGCCGAGGGTGAGAACAAGGCAGCGCATGCGCTGAAGGAGGCATCGGAGGTCATAAGCCAATCGTCGTCTGCACTCCAGCTGCGTTATCTTCAGACCCTCAGCACGATCTCAGCGGAAAAGAACTCAACGATCATCTTCCCTTTGCCAATCGAGTTCTTCACGCATCTCCTGCGACCCAACTCAGTCGTTCCGCGTTGATGTGGTGTCGACACAATACGTCTATATGGCATATACGCCTCTAAGATAACCATCCTTCGTCAAAGCAAACTCGATCATCGATCGGTGTTGCCTCCTGCTAGACACTTCCATACATACGTCGGCCTTTCGCTGTTCAGCCCCGGACTCAAATCTCAGAGCGTCGGATTGTCGGACAATTCATCGTGGTGACGTGTCACCCGCAATGAATTGTCGTAGGCCTACCTATCGCTACTGCTGCGGTTTTCAGCTGTGGATGTCAGTCGTCTGTGCATTTCTGACGTGGTTTGGGTCCGATTTGTACAATTCAGACGGTCGTGTTTAGGATTTGAAATTGTTTTTTATGGATGCAATTTGAATTAAAGGCACGTTAGTTGCCATCCTGGCCTGCAGACATAGTAATGCTACGCCAGGTCAAGTGAAAACACTGACGGGATTGTGTCCTTCCGTGATCGATTTGTTTTTATCTGTTTCTCAAACGTGTGTCTGTAAAACCTTATGCCTCTCAAAATAGAAGGACGTTTAAACTTAACTCATTGAAACCATGTGGCCAACGCTGAAGTTACTTTCTGTGACCCGTCAAAAGAGCGCCTGACAAAAGAGCACCCACAACATAGTGCACAGGCAATTTGAAATAGAATCTGCATGGACTTGTCTTGTCTTGCTTTAACCATCCTCGATCCGAGGGTTGGTCGCTTCATGGACAAGTATACTCCATCTCTTCCTGTCTCTCGTCGTCTTCAGTAAGTTGTCAAGTGGTCTACCGGTCCATTTTTCCACATTGTCTATCCATCATGTTTTGGTCTTCCTCGTTTTCTTGCTCCCGGTGTAGTGCCTTGCATGATTTCTTTTGCTAGACAATTTCCCTCTTTTCTCATCACATGTCCAAAGTATCTTAATTTCCTCCTTTTTATCAGATTAAGTAGCTCTCGTTCCATGTCTGCTTTCTCCAATACCCATTCGTTTGTTTTTTTGAGTCCATGATACCCTTAGAATCTGTCTTATGCATTTCATCTCAAAAGCTTCAATTCTTTCTTCCTCTCTTTTCTTGAAGGCCCAACTTTCGCAGCCTTATGTAACCACCGTCCATACCAATGCTCTCATTTGTCTCACTTTGGTGGTTAGCTTTATGCTGCGACTCCTCCATATTTTCTTCATCCCCATCTGAACACTTTGTCCTTTTGCCATCCTTCCTCTTATCTCTCTGCTACACTCTGCATCTTCTGTAATCAATGATCCCAGGTATTGAAACTTATCCACCTGCTTCAGTCTGCTTTCTTTCAAAACGATGTTGCATGTTTTACCATTTAATGCCATGGTCTTGGTTTTATCCATGTTAATCATTAAACCTTTCTCACTTCCGATCTTATCCAGACGATTGATTATTTCTTGTAGTTCTTTTTCAGGTTCTGCTAACAGGACAATATCATCCGCATATCTCAAGTTCGTTAATTTTCTTCCTCCTATTTGTACCCCTCCTTCCCAGCCATCCAGTACCTCTCTCATCACCATTTCTGCCATGATGTTAAATAAATACGGTGACATTACACACCCCTGTCTAACTCCTTTTCTTACTCTGAATTCATTTGACAACCCTCCCGCTACTCTCACTTTTGCTTTTTGTTTGCCAAATAACTTTGTCAACGAGTTGATGATGTGTATAAGATATCCCATTTCAATAATTGAGACCCATAATTGCTCGTGTGATATGTTGTCAAAAGTCTTTGTGAAGTCGACAAAGCACATGTATAATGGTTGTTGATGTTCATTCATTTTCTGCATTAATATTCTTAGGTTCGTGATCTGATCGCGTGTTCCTCTTCCTCGCCTGAATCCTGCTTGTTCGTCTGTTATTTCGGACTCAGTTTTTGTTCTTATCCTTTCTAGTATGATTTTGAGCATAATTTTGCTAGCATGCGCGACCAATGTAATGGTCCTGTAGTTTTTACATCGTATTAGATCCCCTTTCTTTGGTATCGGGATGAAGATTGAGTTCATTCAATCCTCTGACCACTATCTTGTTTCCCATATCTCAGTGCATATTCGATGTATTTTATCTAATGTCGTTTCCCCTGCATGTTTGAACAATTCTGCCGGGACTTCATCTGGTCCTGTGCTTTTTCCATTCGCCGCCTCCTTAATTGCCTTATATACCTCTGATCTTAGTGGCGCCGGTTCCCTGATATATGTCCATGGACTGATGACAAGAATTATGGCTAAAATGGAGCTGGATTAATTAAATACATCTTATTTAATTAGATGCTGGATCGATGAAAGAAATGCTGTTAAATTAAAGATGAATCGATGAAAAGATGAAAAGAAATCCGATAGAAGGGAACTGGATTGATATGAAAATAATCACGCTTAAATGGAAGCTGGATAGATGAAAGAAATTGTGCAATCCAGTTTCTAGTTAAACAGGTTTCCTTTAGTCAATCCCGCTTTCATTTGAACAGCATTCGCTTCATCAATTAGGCATCTAGTTAGACAGAATTATTCTCATCAGACCAGCTTCTGGTTAAAGCATTTTTCTAATTATGCTCAAATATTATGCTCAGGAGTTTGCCAATAGGGATGCGCCTTTTGTCGGGGATCTTTTGTCGGGGTGCATATTTTTTCTTCTCAATACCCTCTTAAAAACCCTGTCTGTTTCAAAATGGCTCTTTCTCCATCTCGATTTTGCTTTCAAATGTGTTAAATGTTTTTCATCTCTTGTGAATATTTCGCATCAGACCCCCGGCCATTCCAATGTCTCCCTGCGCATCTTGTCAAACGCCAAGGTGTGCAAATATAAAATTCCTCTCCAATGACTTCATGGCAAAACAGAATATTTTGCTCACAAACACACCTCATACTTAGATCCGCATTTATCCATATTTTCACGATGCAAACCTTCACTTCATCGTCATTAAATTCGTCATGCAGTTGGTGGAAAACCCTGTTAAAATCTTTTGGGGCTTGAAACTTTGTAATAAAAAGGAAAAGCTGCTGGTTAGTATAGGCCTACATATGCAATATACATTATATATCCATATATATTATAATGAATGCGTGTATATGGATATATATATATGTAAATATATATGTATACATATATGACGCTTATAACAACCTCATTAAGCACTTTATCGCGGAGTCTTGGATTGCAGTCACCAAATCCCTTCTTAACCTATCGAAGACTGAATCTCTGCTACTGAGATTCATTCCACAGCATCTTCCAGAATGCTAGTTGATGAAAGGAATTGCTGAAATTAAATGATTCATTTCTTCACTTGGTCGATGCTGTTCCTAGTCTGGATGTTGTGTTCATTCTACCATATCTTTCACTGCCTATTCGAATGGCATTTGGAAGTAAGGATATTACGATATAACGTAGGCTTACATCCGAGACATACGCAGAAATAGAACCTGTCAACTGCTAAGGGGTTCATATTGCAAGGGTATCTGGCAAAGATATTACTACACTGGTCTTCTATAGTTACTGCCTCTTGTTGGTATCAATAAGTGAAACATGATGTAATTATTGTAATAAGAACTCTTTACCTATTTATTGTCGTAACTAACGAGTCTAAATTAAACGTAATTAGACCTATAACCTCTAAGCTATTGATTGGATCCCTGTTTGATACTGAATTCTCAGTCAAATCATCTGGTTTGACTTGATAGATTTGTGAGCTCTCTCTTTCTCTGCCTCTCTTGTTCTATCTCTATTTATTTCTTTAGCTGTCTCTATCTGAGTGTTGTTTATATCTATAACCGCTCTGTCCAGTCGTATGTGTAATTTCGTTCTCAATTTCATACCTACCTTTTCATTATAACACGCACTTGAAACTACAGCCTGCATTCATAAGACGCCTTCGTGAAACAAAGTCATACTCAACGCACGCGTTGCAACGTATTAAGTTGAGATTTAGAAATATTAATGGAGGATTATTATCTTCGGATTGTTTCTGGTAGAGAGTTCCATTCAGCTGGATCAACTGCTTCAAACATTCTGCTTCCGAATTGTCGATCTGCACCTTTTCATCACAAATAGCTATTCCATCAATGACTTCCACTTCGTACTGGCGGAATATTGAATATTGACATGATCACGGCTTGGTTTTAGCGCCATCGGTTGATGCCACGTGGATCACATACCGGCGCTAAAAAATTGCCAGTTACAATTGCGAATGATTATGTCATACGTTTGAATAGTGACGTCATTCTGTGAAACTTTACACATTATGCATAGCGATAATATTTATTCGGTGACGTAGGACGCCATTGTCTTATTATGCCAGCGCATATTTTAATGAATCAAAACGCATCGATGATTTTTGCGTAACATTCCGTTTCAAAGTGGAGTTAAACTAATCGATATCTGATTAGTTTCTATAGTTAGACAAATCAGAAGCAATGCCGTTGTGGGCCAATGAGCTACCGTGGAAATGGAAGCTTTGCGGATCGATCCTAGGGTGCATTGCGGCGTCAGGTACATGTATGCAGTCTGTAAACCCCGACAACTTAGGTTTAGCCACGTATGTAGCTACGTATTTAGCCACGTAGCCATGCATGTGATGTATATACATGTAATGGTGTATACATTATAATAATAATTATTATTATTATTATTATTGTTATTGTTATTATTATTATTATTATTATTATTATTATTATTATCATCATCATCATCATCATCATCATCATCATCATCATCATCATCATCATCATCGTCATCGTCATCGTCATCGTCATCGTCATCGTCATCGTCATCGTCATCGTCATCGTCATCGTCGTCGTCGTCGTCGTCGTCGTCGTCGTCATAATCATTATCATTATCATCTTATTATTATCGTTAGCATTATTATTATAATTATACAAAATCTGTAAAGCGCCTCTTGCGGCATACTATTCTTATTTTAGCTTGGCTGCAACATTTAGAGCCGATTGCACAGAGGACAGCAGCCGAACCTTAGGGAACCCCGTGGGTTTATCTATATACGGATTATTCATGCTTATGTATGTGCTTGGATATACAATAATATATAATATTATATATTATAATATAATATACATGTATGTATAATATACATGTATGTATACCCAAACACATACGCTTGCATTATATCAATGCCCTTGTACACATAATTCACATGATTTCCAGTAGTATCTCTGACTCTTCTTTCTTTCTTTTGAAGGTGACTGGAGACTTGTAAAGCGCCACTCGAAGCCAAGGCACCAGCTTAGTTGATATTATTACTATTAACCAACCGCCGTCCGAGACACGAACACGTGATCATCGTATTGCATATGCTAGCAATTTAATTTAGCTTCTTTGCTGGCGTCAAATAAGTTGTAGATCAATTCGAGTTTAGCTTGAACTAGTTGCTTACTCATCGTGCGGGATATCTTTGCTTTCGTCTATAGCGTACTCAATAATAAGCCTATGTTTAGCTGTGAAATAGTTAATTTTGGAGTTAAAAATGCGTACTGCAGGAGTACTTAAAAGTTGGTGTGACTTAATGGCTTTTAATCTTTACAGAAATCACTTGTCAGCTGAATTAACTACTTTGACCGCTTCTTTATTATAGTGGCCATTTCGATGGGAATATTGACCTGCTTTACGGGTCAGGCGATTTGCATTATCGCTGGGATCTGGTTGGTGTAAGTTGTGAAGAAAATTATCATCTTTCAGTACGAAGTCATAAGTACTAGCCTACATATTGCAGATGGTTTAGGATCTTTATCATGAAACCCCCAGAAGCGCTCTATGCCAAGAGTAACTCTAGCACCAAGACGACCAACTTAAACGTGTAATAAATAACTTGCTTAAAATATATAGCGGCATACGGACTGTGTAGCGTTTTTACGACATTCGAATTTGACGCAAAAATAGTGTTAGTAAAATTGGTAAATGGCGGGTCGGGTCGAATTAGATAGGGTCACTTGATGGGTCGGGTCATATATTTGACTCCATAAGTCGGGTCGGGTCCATTTTGGATGGGCCCAGTTGGGTCGTAAAAATTGGACCATTGGACAACTCAAAAATTATCTGAAAGCAGTTCTGAAGGTTTGGTAAAGAGTTTGGCGTCGAGTAGGAATATGGGAAAATTTCAAATCAAATCGTTTTCGTCGAATTATTTCGTACTGCGTTCATATTTTAGTGTGGTGGCGGTGCTAATTTTCATACTGGAAATTCCCTCTTGCTGTGGATTGTGTGGCGGAAGTAATGCCCTCGTCGGTAATCTCATCCTCAAGGTCGTCGCCTATGTTATGTGAGTCGAAGTATACGCACGTTACTTATACCCAGAACCACACTAACTTCTATAAGTCAAGCTTAACAATTAGTAGTATATTCACTCTTGTGGCAGATGTTCGAACTGCAGACAGAGGAAGGTTGTTGAACTAAACTCTAATATAGATCCAAATAATCCTCTGAGGAAATTGTTGAAAGAGGCGTGTAATAAATAAACGATTATTTGACCATGCCGTACATAAGATGCTACAGTACAAATCTTGAATGCAGGCACGATTAGATCGAAAGATCGCTTATGTGAAACATTTCATAACGCAAAAACTCAATCAGTGAAACACTGACGTATTATCCAGCGATATCATGATTATTCTGAAGATCGCGAGGCTTTCAGAGGTTTCAGAAGGCGCTATATGTTTGCACAAGCACACATTATTATGTGCCAGTTACACGAGGGACTAGAATGGCCGAAACCATAGATCATTTCCTGTTCTCTGGCGGTTTTATAGGTAGAATAAAAAGCGAATTTTGTTCTCTATGAGGACAATCTCTCACGATGATCACCGACATGCTAAGAAAAAAAGCAACTGTTTCTATACTGCCTGTCTGAATTGCATAGATTGCTTCGATTAGCTACAAAATCTTAGTCAGTCTCTGAGTATATTTCTTTAAAAAGCGCTATATCAAGTTTTATTTATTGATAGATTGACATTTTACTCGTATCCAACTATTTCTGAGACATGTGCATTGACAAAGACGACGCTTTAAGCTACATCTAAAGTCCAATTGCAGCCAAACGAGTCTGTATTGTGTAGCAACACGAATTTCTAAATATCTAATAACTAATACATGCAGTAGCGATGCGTTTCGAGACTTACTTACTTACTACGACTGACACCTGGGCCCTACATTGTAAGACCCGACTATACAAATAGCCTATTAGCATGATTAAGGGACTCAATATCTGTCTCTGACATTGGAAGACCACGTTTATTCCCATGCGAACATTCGCTCTTGAGATTCAGATGAAATGGCCCCGCAACTACAAGGTAGGCTAATAAATTCTTTAAATAAATTTTGCCTGCATAAGTAGGTATAGTATAGCAACTTTAGCATGTATAGCCGCCGGTTCAATGATTATTACATGTGTGGTACGAGAGCTTAACTTTCCACCGGCGTGTGTGTTGTTGCAGCCTAGCAATTGTGCCGATGGCTTTGTGTGGCTCGTTGGGGAATTGTGCCGCCTGTGTTCTGATCATAGTCACAGGCGTGTTCTATGGAGTCGCGATTTGCTTCGCAAAGTATGTTCTCATATATTCTTAAACTATACTTCTTGACTGCTTACTGCTAACCAAAAGTGAGACACGTTAGCCGATTGATTTGAACGCTGGCCTCGTAACGCGGTGATTACTTGACAGAATATTTACACTTAACCTTGAAGAAGTCCTTAAATCTCAATTGCTCAGCGTCATCGAGTGATGTCTGGTCATTAGATAGTGGCGCTAGATAAAAACAAAACAGGGACAAAAATAATAAGTTATCAACTCGCCCGAGTCTTATACAACAGTAATAATGATAATAATGATAATAATAATAATATTAATGAAAACAAAAATAATATTAATAGCTATAATAATAATATTATTATTAATAATAATGATGACAATAATAATATTAATAATAATAATAATGATGATGATGATAATAATAATAATTAATAATAATAATTATAAAAATAATAGGCCCATAATGTCTTTCTCCGAGATACCTGGTTGTATTTTCTTCGGCATTATTCAGCTTCCTCCCTCCGTTCACTTCGCTCATCCAATAGACTTGACCTTTTGATTCCTCGAACTAAAACAGCTGTCTCAGTCTTGATCTTTTGCTTCAATTGGTCCCTCTCTGCGGAATTCACTTTCGTCATTTGTTTGCCCTCAAAATTCTAACTGGTAGTCTCTCATCCTCTTTTGCTTTACTCAAAACCTACTTCTTCTCGCGGGGCCTTTCGCACTGGCAGCGCTTCTGAACGGTTCACCCTACTAGAGGTGCTTTATAACTGCTCAAATACAAGACAATAATAGCATTAATAATAATGATAATAATAATAATAGTAATAATGATATTATTAATAATAATAATAACAATGATAGCAACGGCAGCAGAAATAAATTTGCCCTTTGTCTTTTTAGTAGATATAATTTCATACTGGACTATGTGTAGCTGCTGCTTTCAGACGCGGATCCGATATCATGAGATTACGAAAGCAAAACTCCACGAAACCATTTCAAGAGTTCTATATTATGTCGGTCATCCCATCCTCTGATTTATTTTTTTTGAGTGGCACTAATATAAACTTGTGATCACATTTACCATTACTCTGCGCCATAACAATAAAAGCATCTCGGCTCTTAATCTGTTTGTGTAACCTAGTTTTGAAACCCGGTCCATCATGTGAGCTCAGAAGACACTGAGTCAAAAGCCAACATACTAAGCTGACTGACTGACTTATTAACTTACCTGCTGATTTACATTGGAGTCCAGGCTTGAGAGCATAGCCTTGTGCCTGATAAAACCAGACAATAGTATACGCTGCAGCTTACAAATGAGCGCTAATCGATCGTATTATATCTTCAGATTTCGACGAACGACTAATCAGAGGGTTCAACGATGTAAATAAATAATGTAATTCAACTCAGTGTCACACTAAGAAAGGATTCCACAGCTTATTTCCCAGAAAATGACGTTCATCTGGTACATACATGCACTAATTGACCCCCAGAATAGGCCCTACCCCTGGCGGCAACAATTAAACGATCAAGAAGCTTCGCACCAAATGTTGTCGGTCGCAATTAGCGCATTTGTGAAAGTCATATACCTATCACTAATGGAAATAATTGTGGCATACTAAATACTTATGGAACATTAGCAGTTATGGCTATTTCTGCTTTTATAGTTTGAGAGAGACAGTTCTAGCTTTAATCGTTATTATTTTGTTTTGTCTGAAACAGGACGCCAAGCGGGTCGGATGACCAAGGAGGTAAATCTCCGCCTGGGAAACAGCGCGATACTGCTGTTCCCAGACAAAATAAATGAAACATCACTATGAGGACAAATGGATTGATCGCAGATCAGACTCGACTTTTTGTAAATAAACAATATGTTTTACGATTCAACCTACTTAGCTTTTGTCATGTGTGACTTAAGTTGGTTAGGAGAAGCAACACAAGCTGTGAGATTGAAAAGGAAATTAATATCTTGTTGGAATGCTGTCGACGCGCTTTGTCCGCCATCGTTTTCACGTCTGAAGATATCATTGATGCATTCGCAAATTAACCGTGTCATCGTTACCTTTCTAGAGGCGGGTTTATTCGTAGTATATGCAACACGGTGGCATAAAGATAACACGATTATAAGTTTAATATTAGGTCGCAGGTTCGACTACGAGCAATAGGCCTAATTCCGTAGGCAAAATATTTTCGATACGTACTCTGTCACCAAGAAGTATAGCTTGGTAGTTCAATGGATAGTTCGGCGATGTGCTAGAAATGTGTCTAAAGGACTCTGGGAGGCATCTATTGCCGGCTTAAGTGGTGAAGAGAATAATCTGAGAGCTTCACCCATAGGTCAATTATGGTTGAGGGATTCGTCGTACACCCACTCCTCCACGGTGACTGCTGTGGTGTATGGGATCAAGAGAATGAGAACTTAAGAAATTAAGTAGTGCCTCTCCCGGATACATTTTAATTTTTAATTGGAATTGTAGAATTATACTTAGATCAAGGAACGTCAATCTGTCTAGCAAATGACAGACAAAACAGTCTAACATAAAGGACTTCCATAGCGTAACTACTGCAGCGTAATATGCTTCATTTGATGTCGCCTCAAAAGCAGTAGCAGTAATAAACGCATCTCGCTAACGCGCAGTCGAAAACCTGCAAACCTTATTGCCAGTCTTGTCATTAAAAAACAAGAAATGAAAAGCGAACAAATGTGGTTTGACTGAATTGCTAAGAATAATGCGGAGAACAATTTGAATTCGATACAAGTAAACGGAACTACAACTATTGTAATGCAGAGAATCGCGTTATTTTACCGTTATTACTGTGCGCAAACGACACAGGTAATTTCACGACTCGGAGTGTAAGGAGGGCATGGAAGCGATCCACAGACACCCTCCACCTGGTAAAATAAAACTCCAATCTCGTCTCGAAATCCAGCTGGATCGGATTCCGGACTTAAGTCCATGCAGACGAATTCCGTGCGTCCCAAGTGGATACTATGTCCGGACATAAGGTATCCGATATATTCAGCGTTCCATCCTTTGTAACATTTGTTTCTGGCTGGAATCATGATAACAGATGTCTTTGTCAGACTGCGACAGACAACGCATGGAACGTTGTTGTCTTGCAATGGTCGTTGTTCATTGTTGTCCAGGGTGAGTGTGGTTGGGGCTTCGTATTCGGCTCCGTAGAGTTTCGATCCTTTTTCGACGGCTTCGTTGTATATTCCCCAGAGTGGCTCCATTGGAAGGCACAGGTAGTTGCTGCCTCCTCCGTTGACGCTGTATAACGAGCCTCCAGCGACTCCACTGTAGACGAGTTCTGTTTCTGGGGGACATGTTGTGCGACCCCATCGCACATATGTTGCTCCACCTATTCAAACAGAGCACATTTTCAAGTTTATTTAACTAGGTACCGCCAATGGGGTGTAGAAGAAGTTAATTATACTACAATTGTTTCTGTGTAATTGATTATTTGCATTTGACTGATTGCTATGTATGCCCTAAATAAAAAATATTCAGACTCATTATGCCATTATTTTCCTCCGACAAGAACTTCCAAATAACCCTTTGCATGCGATAATTGTTATCAAGTATTCCTTTTTAACTTAAGAACATTCACAGCTCAGCCTGTCCGGCATTTCTCTGCAAATATGTGCATGTCAATCTTTAGATCAAACCTACAATTCTCTTACAATTCTCTACAATAAACATTATTCGATCTCAGAACCACGATATTTTAGAAGTCAGTGATCGCGGAGGATGTTAATAATGTTTGTCTTATGATTGCATTAGATTATCTGATTTACGCAGCGTCTTAACCAAGAAGAGTGATACGGGTCCTTGCAATAGTGATTGGGTATCCCAAGAGTCAATTCAATGTTGTGGTAACACTGCTGCAATTTTCTGGTTCATTAATGATGCTTCATCCGGGAGACAGTCGCTTAGTTCTGGATGCTGCCTATCTGTTTCGAATCTGGTATATCGTTGATGTAAGTCTATTAAAAGGCTGAGTTTGATGTTACAGGCGGACTGTAGTCCAGGGTCGAATTGTGTTTGTCATGTTTGAGAGTATGTATATTTGTTACTCCGTGTAGGCTGTGGAATTCTGCCTAGAGTGGTTTATCTGACCTGTTCTGTAAGTCGTTCGAGGGAAGTTGTGTATGCACATATAGATGTAAAATCGTTGTCAGCTAATGCAAATTTATCCCACCAAGGCAAAGGCTCTCATAGAAAAGAGTGTGGACCTCCCGAAACCGCGTTTTTCCCTTTCAGTCTGTCTCAACTGCTCAAATACTTCATCTAAACTCACAGCCCAACTCCCTGGCTTTGTGCATATCTCTTCAAAATGCTCGAAGCCTTACACTGGCTTACTGTCATTGCACGTACATGCATCCACTGCAAGATCCTTTATCTAGTTTCTAAAGCCCAGCAACGCAGTGCCCCGAGATATATCTGTATGTGCGAATGCTGCTACCTGCTTATGCTTGAATTGGTGTTTACTCAAATAATCATGCGAGTTGAATTTCGATTAAATTGTCGATTCATTATTTTTTTTAAATGGAATACGCTCAAGACAAGATTAATTTTACGCGCTTGGTCATTGATACCTGGCCATGCTTCTTTGCCAGCAAATGGTTGATTCGTAGGGTCTGGTACTGCACGGCGATCTCTCTCCAGGAGCGTTTCAGCATTCTGCACAAAAACATTTAATCATTATGTAGAATAACGAAGAATCACAAGTCCTAGAAATAGGTATGATTGATTTGGCTGGTTGCGTGCGAGCCTGAAGAATTAAAGCCATCCTATGCGTTTGTAATATTTGGAACTAAAGTCAACTTAAGGTAGCGCTTGTGATATTTGGAATTTAAACAACGATAATCTGTGAGAGTAGTCGCTTTTGACAATGCGTCAACAAAGAATATATATATATGTTTATATATATATATATATGGTGAACTTAAGTCATAGTTCATGGATGACGCCATGTATAGCCTATACAAGTCTATCAACAACCACATGTGAATGGGGTGAATAAAGACCAACCTAGTGAAGACATGATTTACATGTATTTTTGCCATGTACAAGCCGATTTACGCGAACAGTTGGATCTGGATATGCATCGTGGCACATCCGCACAGTCGGTTAATGCAAGTTTTTATTATCACCATTGAGTTTGTTTGGAAGTTGCGCAATGTTCCACTCATTGGTGCGTTGCGAGGTCAATGCAAAGGTCAGGTCTTCAATTCTCTGCGGGAACAGAACAATAATTCAAGTGTTCTGTTCAGCTAGAAATCATTAACAAACTCAGCTATAAAATGTGCTGCCGATAGAAAGGCCATCAGCGAGAAAGCTGATCAATTCTATGCATTGAAGGTGAGTAATGTGGTCGAGACATTGCACACATGTACATATTGGCATTCCATGGACTGGCACTTAGTATTGGCAAAGTGATCTGCCATTCCTTCTTCTTTCTTTCTATACAAAGTAGACACTAAATCAGTCTAATTCTCGTTCAAGCTAAAATATAAGACTTATAACATAAACGAATGAGACAGAATTAGGAATAAGTGAATACAGTTTAGTAGGATGACAGCATTACTACCTACCGTTTCAACTGATCTCATCTGTTTTCCGTATCTATAGGAACTATATCCAACCGCAATCAATATTGGAACCACAAGAAGATACTTAAAGTGACGAAGCCAGCCATGCCGTTTGACAATTCTCGTCCCTGGCAAAATCATTTTCCTTTTGTATTTATTCGATTATATCACTTGCAAGTATTGCACAATTACAGTCGAATGGCAATGTTTATTCCTTATGCACAATTATGCTATGTAGACGAAGGTTCAAACTTCAGCTTTATAATTAGCGGCAGAAAGTGATCTCACGACGGCCATTGGAAAATCGAAGACCATAATTGAAACTTGTTAATCATGTGCCATCTGGCTTTGAAGTGAACCAAATCGTTTCATTCGTCTGTAAACACTGAAATAGTAATTATATTTCACCTGGTAATCGATTATTTGAGACTTGTAGGCCTAACATTCGGCGAAGCATCGATTCTTTTGCCACCACCTGGAAAATATACGGTGTAGATTTTAATAGGACTGTAAGAACGCTGAGGGTTCTACTAAAATTAGCTCTACTATTATGTTAGATGCTTAATGAATTAGATTATGTTAGGGGAAACTAGCTACACATGAAGAGACAGTTAGAATACAACTTATCTTTATTAAACAAGGAACAGAATAATGTATAACATAAATATGGTTGCTTAAATACAGAATGATATAAATACTCGCGAGGTGATTATGATGCGAGATGCTAAAGGTTGAACGTGAAGTTAAGTTATTAATAAATTATATATACTATAATAGACAGACCTGACGTACTAAGTTACCTGATAATTTCGGAAGTCAGACTGCAAAGTTCCTAACAGTGTTGTAGCTTATAAGAGACTTTCCTCAGCCAAAGAGGAAACTGGCCTATCCTAGATCAGACTACTTTGATTGGCTAGTTACTGACCACTCAAGGATCAACTACTGACCACTCTAGCAACGAGGGCTGACTGCAACTGCTAGAGCCTAGACGAGTGACTGACAGAACCTATACTGTCAGAATTAGTGAATGTTCAGCTAAACCTAATGTATAATAATGATCTCTTATATATATTGTCCAAGGCTATCTATTGTATTGTAAAGTTCATAATAATCACGGTTACAGTCGGTCGGCCTTTGAAAACCGAACCTCCTGGTTCGACACAAGGCACAGTAACAAAACTAAGACTAAAGAACTACAGTCGTCTTGAATTCGTCTTTCTCTCATTGTTCCACGTATCTTGTACAGAGTTAAACAGAAGATCGTGTGAGAGTGACAGCGATGAGTTGGCTGTATATAATCGTCACAGCCGTCACGTGGAAGATGTGAATACGTTTCCCGTGACTCATCCGTAGGCGAATTCAAGTCGAAGGATACATGACACGAGTATAACATGAAATAAAACACAATCAGAAATGTTAAAAACACGCAATGTAAATAAGAACGTGGAAAATAGTAATATGTAATGCAGTGTAGAAACAAGACGATACAGAAGTTAAGCCATGAGGTAAACCTAAATGCTTATGATGGATGACTAGTAATGCGATACAAAAGTTAAGCATCGAATTCTCGAACTAAAACATGTGAGGCGTGGCACATTAACTTTTGTCACGATCTGCAAGCTGAAAGTATTCTCGCATGTTCGACGAAGTTGATAGAAATAGATCTTCTAATAATTATTATTGTGCATAGTTTTGCTATATATCGATAATATTAGGTAATGTATGATTAAATGATTAAATAATGCAAACGCTAAAAGTAAATATGCGTATCAATAAGGCACACGAAAAACTAAGTCTATTCAGACAACTCTGAAGTTATATAAATAAATAAGTACACACTTATCGGGGGTCGGCCGCTGAAAACCGGGCCGCCTGGTCCGTAAAAAGAACAAATAGAAGAACAAAAGCAAAAACATGATATAAGAAGAAATGGCCATAAAAGAGCGCGCAGAAATATGTAAGCGTAAACCAAACAAACACGAAGACTAAGGTATCATAAGACGGTGGCCCTGAAAACGCGTCGCTACAGAAAACGACTTCAGACAAATGGAAGTCATTGCGTCGTACAAACGTACCACGAAGCGACGATGTATGAGCTTAGCGGTATGTGAAATGCACAGCCAACACGGTTGATTGAAAGGTGACAGTGCTCATCCATAAAGCGTGTTCAAAGAGTCACGTAGAAAGAGTGTAACCCATGTCGTAAAAATAAAACACAAACACGATCATGAGCTATCATTGCAGCAATTTTAAAACGCTGAAACACCGTAATGCTAATGCGTTCCGAAGTTGCGAAACTATGCCTAACGAAGATGAGGAAGTAACAGAAATATGATGCAACTCAGGGAGAGTTGAAGAAAACGAAAATAAAATCTGAAGGATTGACAATAAGGTCAATAAGCGAAATGCTCTATAGAAGTTACGACCTGTCTGAAAGGACGATCCATGGCAATGAAACTAAAAAGAAATCTAATATCAGTGAAAGACTGAAAAATGGTGTTATATGAACACAAAATGACACGAAACACGATGGCTAGGACCCGCTGTTCGACGTTATAATGACAATTAGTAATAATGGTGAGAAGAGAGGACGGAAATGGTGAAAAGAATAATAATCGGGTGTGTGGTGTGACAGGAAAATTTGAGGTGGATGAATCTCGTTTACAAAGATCAAACAATTGTGAATATTCAGCATGAGAGGAGAGTGATCAAGTCCGCCAAACAATACCGATCCGACAATTGTGTGACCCAATGTGAACAAAGATTGAATTTAGAAGTGCGCTGCAGCGACGAGATAATAATAAGAAATAATGGGAAGAATGTAATATCGTGATAATAAACGAACTAGTTCATGGAAATAATAAATGAAAATAACGTCTACAGAGTAAGGGCCCTTTTGCGTCTGCGACCTTGTAAGGTGTGTGTCAGATGGTAATGGTGCTTAAGGGCATCGGAAACATTCTGTTCTGACTGCCACGAAGGTGGGTAAGTCGTGTCTTGCCACTCTACGCGATAATGCCGGGTGCCATTTATAATTTTGCAGCCCAAGAGTCTGTTTGCTTGATACCACTGAGAAGCAGTGGGGGTCGGGATCATGGCAGGAGGTGGTGGGCGGGAAGAGGGTGGCGACGAGGATGGGAGAACGACGTCATCAAGAAGAATGTCCTGCATCGGAATCTGGTCGGTGACGGCTGTCGATGCGAGGTCGTCCGATGGAGTGTCGATCGGGTGCGGATCCAATACCGATGCTTGGTCATCCGGCGTAGGGAGAACGGAGACTGGATCCGAAACTGGAGTAGGAGTATCCAGTCGAGTAATGACTGTGTCGGATAGTGATGTGCCTTGTGAGTCAGTGACCGGCGGCGTAGGCGCCGCTATGAGGTCCTGGAACCGTGCAAACAATATATCTTGGTTGTCGACAAAGGCTTTCAGGCGATTAGTGTGTACTGGTGCCTGCAGACTCTTGTTCGTGTGGGCGTTACACAAAAAATACGTGTCACGCGCGCCACACTGCACGATGTAGTAAGGTCCAATGAATTTTCTCCGGAGCTTGTTTGATGAGCCCTTCGGATTGTATTCGTCTCTTAGCCATACATAATCACCAGGTGTATAGGATGCCGGGTGCTGCTTGGCGTCGTAATGTTTCTTGTACTCGTGTTGAGCAGCGAGAATGTTGTCATGTGCGATTTGGCGGGCTACGTGAAGTCTTGGTAATAATTCAGCTATGTGATTGTCGGCTGTGATTCTGCCAGTTGATGGTGGAACCAAGGCTGTTTGTAGCGGTAGGTTCATCTCGCGTCCATATGCGAGGAAGGTGGGGGAGTATTTGGTGGATAAGGACGGAGTTGCACGCAATGCGTGAAGAACGGCGGGTATGTACAGATCCCATTCTTTCTGGGTTAAGCAGTAAGAGCGTAGGGCTGCCCAGATAACTCTCCAGTAGCGCTCAACCTGCCCATTAGTCTCAGGGTGATAAGAAGCAGTGAGAAGGCGCTGGATGTGGAACCGAGAACATAAGTCTTTGACCACAGTCGCCATGAAGGACTTCCCACGGTCGGAGACCAAAAATTTTGGTGCTCCATACCGAGTGATGATGTGGTTATACAACGCTGTGGCCACGGTGGTGGCTTTCTGGTCAGCTGTTGGGATCATTTCCGTGTATTTGGTCAAGGAATCCACAAAAAGTAAGATGTATTTGTGACCTTGGGCTGTGGTTGGCAAGGGTCCAGCAAAATCATAATGCCAGCGCTCGAATGGGCCTGCTGCGGGTATGGGGTGAAGTGGAGCGCGAGTTGAAACTGGCCCCTGTTTGGATCGTTGGCAAATGTCGCAACTCGTAATGAACTGAAGTAGATCTTGGTACATTCCTTTCCAGTAGAAACGAGCGCGTAAGACTAGGTAACACCTGTCTATTGCCGAATGCCCAAGATGTGAATGGCACTGCTCCAACACTAGTCGACGCAACGACGCAGGGATCACTAACTGTTTGAGAATCGTGACTGACTGATCGTTGAGTTTTGCACGTGGTTTGAAGAACCTCATTAGAATACTGTCACTTAAGACGAAGTGTTCAGCATGTAAAATGATTTCTCGTGCAGACTTATTGTCGCTAGGTAAAAGATTAAACGCTAGGTACTCGAGTAACGGTCTAAGTTCAGCGCACTCAGACTGTGCCTTACGAATGTCTAGTTGTGCATCGAATAACACATAGTCACTAACTCCGTGAACCTTAGTGTGAATTTCGACAGCAGACTGATCGAGCATCGTATTGGAATCAGCGTCCATGGCGTCATTAGATTCGTCCGGGGGAACCAGAGGTCTGAGGTATAAATCGTCATTAGCGAAAACATCGTCTGCTGCAGGAGGAGGAGGAGTGTCCTCGTAAGTGCGGCGAGAGAGACAATCTGCCGCTGCGTTCTGTGTTCCGGGCTTGTGTAACACGTTGAAATTATAATTTTGTAGTAACAACGCCCAACGAGTAGTTCGGCCGGAAGTTGCCTTCATGAGATTCAGCCACTTGAGGCTAATATGATCAGTGTATACGGTAAAGGTGTTGTTAATGAGGTACTGGTGGAAACGTTTCACTCCAGTGACAAGAGCGAGTCCTTCTAAATCAGTGATCATGTAGTTTCTCTCGGACCCGCGAAGATTTCTTCCACCGTACTCGATGGGGTGTGAAATGCCGGCGGCGTCCTTCTGACTAAGGATAAAACCGACCGCTTGTGCTGATGCATCGATCGTGAGATCAAAAGGCCGATTCATGTCCGGAAAAGCAAGTACCGGTGCAGTGGTTAGGGCAGTCTTTAAGGTGTCGAAGGCGTGTTGACAAGCGTCCGTCCAAAGGAAGTTAAAGTCCTTCCTGAGTAACTCGTTGAGTGGTGCGGAAATCTTGGCGTATCCTTGGATAAACCGACGATGATAGGAGCTCAACCCAAGAAACTGTTTGACTTGTGTGGCATTCTGTGGTGTTGGAAAGCCGGTAACAGTATCAATCTTTGCGGGGTCAACTGCGATACCTTCCGCAGACAATATGTGACCCAGGAATTTGACCTTGGTCTGGGCCCACTGGCACTTTTTGGGGTGGAGTCTTAGTCGAGCTTCTCTGAAACGAGTGAAAACTTGTTGCAGATGTTGCAGGTGTTGTGGAAAACTTTTGGAGTACACTAAACAATCATCCAAATAACAAAGGACGAATTGATTTAATTCGGCTCGGAATACCGTGTGCATTAGTCTCTGAAACGTTTGAGACGCTCCGGACAAGCCGAAAGGCATGCGGTTAAAGTGGTAGGCTCCAGATGCCGTGACAAAACCGGTTTTCCGTCGTGATTCTTCGTCAAGGAAGATTTGATGGTAACCACTTTTCAAGTCGATGGCACTATAATATTCTGGATGGCTGTCTGCCATTTGATCCAGGATAGTGTCTAAGGTCGGTAGGGGATACGTAGTGGAGGTCGTTTGAGCATTAAGCCGCCGATAGTCAATGACGAAACGAGGGCAAAGGTCATTTTTCTTGGCCACGAGTATCACTGGAGCGTTCCATGGGGTGTCACTAGGACTGACGATTCCACACCTAACCATTTCTTCTGTTTGCCTTTCGATTTCAACTCTAGCTGCTGGAGAATGGCGATAAGGACGCTGCATGGCTGGTTTGCCGGTGGTCTCTATGTGATGACAAATAATGTCTGTTCCAGGTAATTTGGAAACGTCAGTGGTGAAAAGGTCTCTGTGTTCGAAGAGCGTGTCGGAAAGCTGGTGGAATTGATCGGAGGTGAGCTTATCTGCATCGATCTGGAGTCCGATATCTTGTAGAATTTTGTCGCGAGCTGACTGGTCAATTGTAGCAGCCAGTGGCGTAAGAGGAGAAGATTTCGTGGTTGGTGTAGTAATCGGAGACTGTAGTGAGCTGGCGTCTGCGAGTTGTATGAAAGCGATGGGGAATCTCTTGGGCAAGGTCACGGTGGTGTTCGTGGGGTTAAGTATGTTAATGATGGAGACACAGTTACTAGGTTGTACTAATATGTTAGCCACTAGAAAGGTCTGGTCAGGCGCTATCTGTAACGGTTGAATTATCGCGGCTTGACCTTGAAAATGTGGGGGGATGTGGACCGGCGCTAGAAGTACGCTGCGCGGTGCTACAGAAATTGAAGATCGCAAATGCAAAATGGCTCCTATGTGTTTCTCGTGCTTGAGACACAAACCAACCGTCAAAAGGTCATTGAAAAACGTGACAGTACGATTACGATAATTGATCACAGCTTGCGTGTGATGCAGAAAATCGGCTCCAAGGAGGACGGGGTTGACAAGTTGGGGAATCACCAAGAAATCAAAATGTATGGTTAAACCTTGAATTTGTATGGGCAGAGAAAGTCTGCCGAGCAATTTGATCGGTATGCGATCAGCTGCACATAACCTAATATCTTCAACGGGAAGAAGTTTTTGATGGTGTTTGGGCAGCTGATTGTACACTCTTTCACTGATGGCAGAATAAAAAGCACCAGTGTCCACAAGTGTTGACCTGTGTTGATTGAAAATGAAAACTGAAATTTCGCCGGTAGTGCTGAATTTCTGGCACACGGCTGGTTGTTGGGTATGTGAAGCTGCCAAGTTGTGCTGTCTGTCCTCGAGTAAACGTACTCGAGTCGACGACGATGTTGTGGATGAAAGTGGAGGTGTGTGCGAGACAAAACGATGGTTTTGTCCGCGAGTGTTCAAGTGTGTTTGTCGTGAGTGGTTATGTGTGGCTTGCGATGTTGGGCGTGTAACTCTGATGACTTCCGCTTTTGGTGGTAATGATGACGGAGTTGATTGAACAGTTGGTATCGCTGTTGTAGTTGTGGTTGTCGACGTGGTTAACATTGTTGATGGTGCGGCTGGAATCACCGTTGTGTTCGTGTTTGATCGTGGCGATGATGTGTTGTGTTGGTTACGGAGGTCGGAGTGATGATTAGAGTCGTGTGTGGTTACGGTTGATGATGATGATGGTTCGGCTTCGTTCGTTGATGATGAAGGGCAACGATGTTGTCGCTGGTCGCGTACGAATACCCGTTCGAGTTGTTGCGTTCGTACTCGTTTTCGACGTTGTGGTTGTAGTGGCTGTGGGTGCTGTGGGTGGAGCTGTTGTTGTTGACGTTGTTGTTGTTGTCGTTGTTGTTGTTGTCGTTGTTGTTGTTGTTGTAGTGGTTGTTGTTGTTGTAGTCGTTGTTGTTGTGGTTGTTGTTGTTGTAGTTGCTGTTGTTGTTGTGGTGGTAGTTGTAGCCGTTGTTGTGGTGGTAGTTGTGCTGATGATACTGGTGATGATGAATATGAGATTGATGGTGTTGTCGTCATTGGTACGCGACTATGACGTTGTTGTTTGATGGCCTGGTGTGGTTTACTATGTAAGTCCGTCGAAGAGGGTGACGGGTGTTGCGGTAATTGCTATATGGAAGGTCGTCTCCCGGAACGACACATTTTAGCGATGTGGTTTAATCTGTTGCATGAAGTGCACTGTATCCCGAAGGCGGGACAGTCGCCTCTCCTATGTGCGGCTCCACAGTTGGAACAAGTGTCGTGGAATCGTTGTCTGGGGGTATTGTCTGTGAATTCAGGTTGTTGTGCTGTATGAGTATTATAACGTTGCTGTGGCGGTGGTCTATCGAATGGTTGGTAAGTTGACTGTGGGTAGCGTTGTTGCTGAGTTGTTTGCCTACTGTATTGTTGTATTGGGGGTTGTTGGTGTTCTTGTGGGTGGTCAGGTGTGTAGGTCGAATGTACGGGTGATGGTGACACTTCCCTAGAATGACGACCAAATGAGCGGTACGCTTGCTCAGTTGGTTGTATGTCAAAGGAGACGTGTTTGTCTCGTTGGGGTGGTCTGACTGCTGCCACCTGAGGCGTAGTGATTGCTTCAAATTTGTCCTGTATATGTTTTAAGGTGTGTGCAATCTGGGAAGAGTTTTGAGGGTCTGGCCCGAGGGCAATCTCACAAATCGAAGCCGCTTCGAGAATGTCCTCAACTGATTTCGATCCGCGTTGTAAAATCGCATGTCGGACGGTCGGGGATAGCCCGTTAAGAAGGATCATGTACGTATGATCTTTATCTAGGTGCAGCGTTTCTGCCTTCGCTAGTAAACGTGTAATAAAATCTGCTGCGGTCTCGTCCTCGCGCTGACGGGAGTTCCACAAATCAGCTGTCACTTTCCACTGTTTTTGGTAAAGAGTGAAACGTTTAATGAACAACTCTGCCAGTTGTTCGAAAGTAGTGAAACGATTGCGATCTAACGTGGCAAACCACGATGCCGCATTGCCCCGGAGGGAAAGCGCAAAAGCGTCAACGCAATTTTGAGTATCTAAGTCTTGGAAACGACTCCATAAATTGAACGACCTTAGGAACGAACGCGGGCATTCATCCTTAAGTCCCTCGAAGGGGGAAGGGAGGAAAAGGCCAGACTTGACAACATGGCGTCTAGCGATGTGCGGTGTTGGAAGGGTGGGAGAGTCCCCACTTGCGGTGAGTGTGGGAGTATCCGTCACCTGTGACGTGTGAGGTGGCGGAGGGGCGTCCCTGTTCGCATCAATTGTGTGTGCAATGGGGCAAGTGGTAGCTACTTGCGTAGGATTTGGTGGATGAAGGATGTTCTTGTCCCCCTTTATCGCGTAGTAACTTGCGCCTACGACTTGCTGTGCCAACGGAGGCACTGTAAACTGTTCTTCTGAATGGTGCAGATCGTGTGGCAGTGGTGTGCGGAAGTTGCCCCCCATGACTGAACCACCCTGTTCGTACACTATTTGGGGATTCAACGATGGCGTTGGATAATAGTCCCCTACACGCTGTATGTCGTGTTGAAACGACTGTGTATGTCGTAAGGGCGCGATATAATCAGGTAGTGGTTGACTGTACTGGGGACTCCTTGACTGTACTACTGATGAATGATCACCGACGGCTGGTAGTTGTGATGACGATATGACGTAGGGATCCAATGTATGTGGCTGAGGGACTGTAGTGGGGTATGAGGGTTGATGGTATATCCGCATGGGACCCTGTTCCTTCTCTATTGATGGACAAGTTCTGTTGCTAGACGGTTGCCATAGCGACTCGCTTAAAGAAGGGTGTGGAGGGTGATGCTCGTATGTTTGTGTGTAGTTGCTATGTTCCAACTGCATCGTCCCAGGATTAGTGGAGTCCACATGTGTGGGTGCCTGTTGGGGGACGGGACAGGATGGTGCTGATGGTCGCTGATGAGTTTCGCGGAATGTGACGGTATTTGAAGATGGTGATGGGTGAAAGTGATTAAATGATGGACCGACATCTGTGGTCCGCATTAGATGAGATCGGTTATCTGAGTGTGAGTCGGTAACGCCGGTTGCGATGGGTGGAGGGGAAGGGCTGCGTTGGAGTTCCTTGCGGTTCTGCAAATTAATATGTTGGCCACAATCTGAAATTGGTGCCAGCGGTCGGGAGAATCGGGATTCCGCTGGAAGGACGATCGGTGGATTGTGGTCCACGATAGAATTAGGCCTGTGCGACTGAACGTTGGTCGGTAAAGAGAGATAATGAATAGGGGATGGCGATGCATCAATGCGGCATTCCACTGCTGTTATAATTGATGGTTCACCCGGTGTTGGGGATGTCGGCGGTTCGTGAACAGCTGTGGGTACATTCCAGGCAGATATGTCGGGCTCTGATAGTTTCTGCTGTGAAGGTCGAGGGGGTACGTAGTGGTCGGGAATGTGGTCAGTTGTGTGTTGTGGGGAGGTAACGAAGGGAATCTGTTGCAGGTCATAATGAACAGACGGGGGTGTGGGCGAAAATAGCTCATAATGGATGGTCGTAGGGTGTGAGGCTAACCGACCTCCTGTGGTGTGTAAATCATGATCAGGCCTTCCCTCTCTGGGCGAAATGTGCGGAGGGGTCCTAGACATGAATTCTTCAAGAGGTGAATCTAAACGAGATGGATGATCAAGGCGGCGTGGTGGGCGGGGTGCAGATGATTGTAGGTTAACTTCGACAGATGATGGACCAACTATTGACTGAAGCTTGCTTCTTGTGTTATAACTAGGTCCACCATAGGAACGTACAAGTCTACTGGGATCGAAAAGAATCTTTGGTGGGGATTGGTTGGCCATTATGCGTTATAGAAGTTGGTAGTCTAATGGATTGCCAACCGTAAAACTAGTGTGGAACTCGTTAAATGTGTAACAACAATGAGAGTCCCTTGTACACGAAAATGTTCCTGTTGACTGGCACTGGTTGGAAACTCTACTGGATGTAATACCCGGAAGGGTGGCGCTATATATATGTGTGTGTGGAAGTGTGAATGGATTTATGTAATTGATGAGCGATGAAGGAATCTGTGATGTTAGCGAGAATCTATCGTGGCTGGTGCTGTCTGGCGCTAAATAAGTTGTCTCATCGAGCGATGGTTATCGCCGGCGGAGAGTAAAACGACCAGAGTGATCAGCCACGAGTGAAAATCAAAATAACTTATGCCAGAGGAAATGAGTGAATGTAGGTGACGTGTTGAGACGACATAGTTATGCAATATAGGAGTAATATAGTCAATGAAACTGGTAAGCAAGTAGTGTTTGGATGTGAGGCTGTGCACAAGAATTTGTGTTTGTATGCGTGTAGGGATGAATAATAAATTTGGACTTACCGGACGTTGTGAGTGATGAGCTGAACGCCCAGGTATCGGAAATGGCGATGAGACGTCCGTCCGTGAGGTCCGGCTGTCCGTGGTGTGCGGCAGGAACTCGAGAGGGTGATTGGAAGTAGCGTAACTAGCTGTAGATTGATGGATGAGACCGTTCGTCTGGTGGTGAGAAATTGTGAAACTTCTGATGAACGTTGAACGAACTTTGCGAGGCGGTGAAATCACGCGACGGATTAATAATACGAAACGCCTGATGTGGGGTGATGACTGATAAGAGAAAAACTGATAAAGACTATTCAATTAGCGGTGAAACGATAAACGGTGCTATATGAGTGCGAAATTTAAAAAAATGGTGATCGCGAAGGCGATGGGGAAGTGATTACGATGACCACATAGAACTGTACTTGTACAATTAAGCTAAGATGAGATAGGTGGCGTGTTTACACAGATGGCCTTAAAGATGATACTATGTGAAGTAGAAGAAGACAGCTGTAGAACTAAAGATAAAGGATCATTGCCATAAGGGTTCGTCGGGAGGTAAGGGAATTGAAACGTTGGTTACGTCCGGAAGGGGTAGGTAGTCGGTGGGATGTAGTCTAACAGCGATATTAAGCACCCGCAATACCCGCCGTTTGGATGGGCTATGGGATAATGAGTTTGCCACCACTGCTGGAGATACAGCTCGTCATCGAGCGATAAAAAGACTGCAGGGTCTGAACCTGTTGTGGTGCCTAGTACAAGGTCCGGTAGACCGGGATCCGACGATGACATGAGGAAATTAAAAGAAAAGGAATTGTGAGGTTAAATAAGTAAAACCGTGAAAAAGGTACGGTTCGTTGTGGTTCTCCACCATGTAAGAACGCTGAGGGTTCTACTAAAATTAGCTCTACTATTATGTTAGATGCTTAATGAATTAGATTATGTTAGGGGAAACTAGCTACACATGAAGAGACAGTTAGAATACAACTTATCTTTATTAAACAAGGAACAGAATAATGTATAACATAAATATGGTTGCTTAAATACAGAATGATATAAATACTCGCGAGGTGATTATGATGCGAGATGCTAAAGGTTGAACGTGAAGTTAAGTTATTAATAAATTATATATACTATAATAGACAGACCTGACGTACTAAGTTACCTGATAATTTCGGAAGTCAGACTGCAAAGTTCCTAACAGTGTTGTAGCTTATAAGAGACTTTCCTCAGCCAAAGAGGAAACTGGCCTATCCTAGATCAGACTACTTTGATTGGCTAGTTACTGACCACTCAAGGATCAACTACTGACCACTCTAGCAACGAGGGCTGACTGCAACTGCTAGAGCCTAGACGAGTGACTGACAGAACCTATACTGTCAGAATTAGTGAATGTTCAGCTAAACCTAATGTATAATAATGATCTCTTATATATATTGTCCAAGGCTATCTATTGTATTGTAAAGTTCATAATAATCACGGTTACAGGACTTCGTGTATACTACGCAGCATTGCAACAAAATGGATTCTTTTGTCGAGAGACCTGATTATCATATACCAAGACTATAATAACGCATATTTCTAACCATGAACAATAATCGATTATAAAGCGGTAACAGTTGTTCAGGCTGCGGTTGCCTTTTAACGCTTTACTTTATAAACAAAACTTCAGTTTTCAATTTTGATTAGTATTTTGTTGCCGTTCTTTCATCATTGTCTACTTTGGAGCAAGTCGATGAATATATAACATCCTTCTGATTTTTTCAGGAGAGCTAAAGCTGATTAGTTTTCGGGAAATGCTAACAGAAGATTGAATGTGCCGTTCTAGATTTAAATGAAATGTCTCAGGCTACAGAAATCTTGATTGGAAATGGACCACTAAGATTCTTTGAATCTGGAGGATTTAAGCTGAGACGAAAAATGACTGTCATTGATCGTAACCTGCCAATTGGGTCAAACATTGATCATGAGTACATGTGACGTGTTAATACATACAGAATCATTGTAAGATATGAAAGACAGTCATTGAAAACAATATAATTGTAACTGGAATGTTAACAGCAAAGTGGTTATAACTTACGACAAAAACATTGATTGTGACATGAACTGGCAATACAATTTAAATACGTTGCTTAATTTGTGTGATTTATAGAGCTCTGTGTTAGGCCTACTGGTCATGTGCCAATCGGGCTACTTTTACAGAGGCAGTAATGAGATTCTTATACTAAACCAGGACAGGTCTGTGGATGCTGAAATTAGAGCAGGTTATTCGAGGTGAGTATGTAGACCAGCGTTGTTCCGCTGTGTTCCGCGGAACCCTAGGGTTCCGTCAGGTGATGCCAAGGGTTCTCGTCATGAGAGTTTAAAGAATCTTTTTAAGAGGAGGTAAAAAGTGTTTTATTTTGTTTCCTAGCTTGATTGGCTTCTTCTCGAAGCGTCTGAAGCATGCCTCATCTTGCATCGAGATGAGAATCTAAAGAATAATAACCCTCTGACTACTCCACTCTTTTTTAAGTCGTCGCTCCCAATTCACCTTTGCGACTCAGAAGTGTCACTCACCCTAAACTTCCTTCCTATCGAGCATTGCGAGCTTGATTCTATTCCACCTCTCTCCTGAAAGACTGTGTGTCTCGGTCCTTGTTCTTGTAATCGCCAGAATCATCAATCATCTCTCGGAATCTCTCAGAATCATCTCTCGCTCTCTACAGTAACTGGCAACTTCCCTATGGTCTTTAATACAAGATCTCGTGTCTTTCAATCAGAAGGATGGAACTGTTGATAAGAAAAATCCAATCTATCTGATGCTCCACCTCAAATCCTTTCTTTCTATCTAAGCTCACTGAAAGAATTTCCCTTACCCGGCTCGACGCCTACCTTCCAGCTAATTAGTCAAACCCCAGCAATCTGGCTTCACTAAACACCACATCACAAAAAACCTACTTGTTGCACTTTACGACAAACGCTTCTCTGCCGTCGGCAGCAAGTCTCCTGTCTGTGCCTCCTTGACATCTCCACCGAATTCGACACCTTATTGTAAATATAGACTACGTTCTTGACATCTCTGGAACATCTCTATTCTAGTTCGAAGCGTTCTTATCTTCCATATCCTTCTCTGCTAAAGTCTGAAACCCCTCCCAGTCACATACATTGTAACTCAAGGCTTTACGAAATGTTCATTTGCTTCATCCTGCATACCACTAGGCCATCAAATATAATCTTCCTCTGTTGACCGCCACCTGTACGAAGATGAAATATCGCCGTGAACTGCTCACCAGTCAGCCAAACTGTTCTACCCGATCCCCATTCTTCACCGCCTTCAAAGGATTGGGGAGGATTGGGAAGTGAATGCAGAAAATCTAGTAGGATAACAGGGATATGAAGGGTATGTGACGAGACAAAATGGAGAGGTAGGGATGTAGAAACGTAGACCACGGTGATGTATGGTAGATGATTTGCCTCGTGTTGATTTTGCCTCTTTGCTACAGACGTGATCTGATTTTGCTCTTTCAATTGATGCGGCGTGAAGAAGCAGCAAAGTGATTACTCACTGGGTATGACAGTAAAGCCATCATTTGTTTCGAAAACACATAAACAATTGAGAGCAAGCCCTACGGCATCCCGGTTCGACCATGTGTCCCACTATTAACGGGACGTCCTTCATTTGCTCTCTTTCCATCAGCAGATCTCATGCAGGATTTCTGCACTGGTATGTCGTTGCATCGAGGGATCAGCTCCCATGCACCTACGAGAACCATGCCGGTGGACATACTTAGATCTATTTCTAGATGAATTCTACGTCTAACTTAATGAATTCTGTATGTGGGATGAGCCTCACGATTATTCAGTGTATTCGCTGAAAACTGTGCATTGTCAAGGCCAAACAGTCTTGGTCATTTACACCAAAAGCTGTGATGTTCAACTTTGTTTATTAACCAAGTACAAAATATTCAATGTTTTGTGCTGCAATCATTGCAAGATGCTTTTAATGAATTATGCGTAACATGTCATATTAATGGTTCTCTCAAAAATTAATTATCTGCATGTTCCTTACGTGCTAATTGATTAACAACAGTTGCCATTAATAAATTGCATCAAGCCTTTAATCTGACACATTCTGTTTTTAGCATTAATTAATCTCACACGCATGACAGAACATCTATAATAATAATAATAATAATAACAATAATAATAATAATAATAATAATAATTATTATTATTATTATTATTAATATATTATTAATCCGGGCAAGGCTGGGCGCGATGTCATCACCCCACTCTGGAGATTGGCTCTCGACTGTTCCCGTCATCTTTTGCGGGTTAGGTCTGAGCAATGAGGCCGTGAGGGTGGCGGTGGGCTTTCGCCTGGGACTCAACATCTGTGCGCCGCATCAATGCCAGTGTGGAGAAACCGCTGACCCGGGAGGACATCACGGTCTTGTTTGCAGACATTCGACAGGAAGAGCGGCCCGACACTTCGCCTTGAATGATATTGTCTGGAGAGCCCTTTTAAAGGCAGACGTTCCATCCTCGAAGGAGCCACAAGGTTTGATCCGGAGCGACGGAAAGAGACCGGATGGAGCGACACTCATCCCGTGGACGAGAGGCAAATACATCGCTTGGGATGCAACAACTATCCATACGTGCGCCGCCTCATACATCTACCTGTCTTCGGCAGTGCCTGGCGGTGCGTCTGAACATGCCGAGGACCGAAAGTGTTTCAAGTATTCTACTCTTCCCACCACACATGACTTCGTTCCCTTGGAATTCGAATCACTGGGACCCATAAATCGCGCTGGACGCGAGTTCTTGACGGAGTTGGGTAGCTGCATGACAGCGTATCAGGAGATCCTATGGAGACCGCACACTTGTTTCAACGTCTCTCCATTTGCACTCAAAGATTCCACGCCGTAGCGTTCAGAGGCACATTCAAACAGCCCACCGGGATCGTCAATTATTATTATTATTATTCAATTATCATTTACTAATCATCAAATAAGCTGTAAACAGCTTAATGCAAATTAAATGCGTTTTTCATTAAAGGCATTGCTTTTGATCAGAATTCGTGTGTCCACATTCCGGTCACTTTGAGCAGACGGCACATGTTATTTCACGACGTGGAACATAAGGAGGACATGGAAGAGATCCACAGACGCCTTCCACGTTGTAGAACTGAGTTCCGTCATCGTTTCGATAACCAGCAGGATCCGATTCTGGTTCCCCATCGATGCATACAAACTCTGTGCGTCCTTTATTTGCGTAATGTTCTGCCATGAGATATCCGGTGTATTCAGTGGTGTAATCCGCTGTAACACTGATTTCTGGCTGGAATCATGATGACCGAAGTCTTTGCCTGGCTGCGACAGGCGACGCATGGCACGTTGTTGTCCTGTAAAGGGCGATTATGGTTGTTACTTAACCCAAACCCTTTTGGTATCTCATATTCCGATCCGTAGAGCTTAGAGAATTTCTCTAAAGCTTCGTTGTAAGCACCCCAGTTAGGATCCAGAGGAAGACATAGGATGCTGCTTCCTCCACCCGTATGACTAGAATGTGATCCACCAGCCACTCCTCTGTAAATAGGGTCGGATCCAGGACCACATTCGTTGCGACCCCATCTGATGTAAACAGCGCCGCCTATAAATGTAAAATGTTAAACAGTCAGACTGAAATGACATCTTAATCAGCAATAGTTGATAAAGCCAGTCTTACGATGATTGCCTAGACTGAAATTGTGTATTATTATTCAGCAGTGCCATCACCAAAAATGAGAGATCATTGTTTCTATAATGGGTTCCGTTGATATTACAGAATATGTCGTGTCCAGGCTATTGGATTGAACACGTGACACTGCGAAGGGCCAAGATGGCATCGCCTTGGTTTATATCCATATCCACCACATAGGATATACTCTCTGGTCGATATACAATCCTGTTTAAACACACCCAGCTGCCTCCTTCACCTCGCCTCAATGGCGAGTCAGCTGTATTACTTCTATGTCCAAAATGTTCGTCCTTCCATTGAGTTTTATTTTCACTCTAACTCCATCACCTCTAAATCCTGTCTCATCATTGAAGAACAGGTGGCGAGGAGATACTTCTAGACCATCTGCTCTAGGGTCGACTTTGGCAACAATGCCTTTATTGGACTCTCCTCTAACAACATCTCTAAGCTTCAGTTCATCTTCAATGCGACTTCCCGACTAATTGGTGGAATTCAAAAATTTGGTCACATCTCTAATTCATTCATGAATTCCTTCACTGGGTCCCTGCACCTCACCGCATTCGTTTCAAGACACTTGCGTTGATGCGTAACTGTCTCCTTGGGTGTGCCCTCGCCTATCTTCAGGCTCTCTGCACTAGGGTCTCCTCTATCCCGCATCGAGTTTCCCTTTGTTCCTCTGCCCGCGGACTTCTGGTGGTTCCCCGCACGCTCTGTGCCAAGCCCAATCCAGAAGCCTTGCCTACGTGGCTTTAACCAGCTGGAACAGCCTTCCCATTCCTCTTCGGAAGGAGCTGATCTCTCTCTCCTCTGCTGTCTTCCGGAAGCGCTTGAAGACTTTCCTTTTTTCTCTTTAGCTTTGTGTTGAGTCGTAAGCGCCTCTGATTCGAGTGGCGCTATATAAGTGCTCCATTGCATTACATTGCTTTAACATCTTTACCGATGCATTGGCCAACTCGGATTTCCATGACCAATGCGCATTTAACCTTCAACCCCTTCGTTGGTTGAAGGTTGTCACAGTACAGAGTTAATTGATGCAGTACCATTTTTACGCGCAATTAATTCAGGATCTGGTCTGGGCAATCGAATGACGTGGTCGCTTTTTTCTGTTTAAAACTTCTCCATGACGCTTATAGACTGCACAACTATACTGATGATTGCAATACCCTGATTCCAGCCTCAGCTGTTGCCACCACTGACTCTGAGCTTGCCCATCTGCAGTCATGACTTCAAAGTGCAACCTTCAACCAAATGTCTCAAAATCTAAAGAAACTATTAGTCAGCTCTTCCCAGGTGTTTAACTATAATAGTTGATTATACAGTTGATTAAAAGGTGAATCCAGCTGGCAGGAGATGCTTGCAATCGGATGTGGAAGCAGCTTCCAACGTAATATGCAGCATATACTTTGACCATTTCATCAACAAAGTGCAGTCGACTATTGCCATCAACATAAAATACCAGCCGATACAATAACATGTGGAGCGAACATGTATAGCGAACTTCTCGCGTTCAGCGATAGATCGATCAGGTTCGAAATCTGATTTCTTGCCACAGGACCAAACACGGTCGTTTTGGTTGATGAATGGAGGAATGAGGTAGAAGTTCTTCTCATCCCTGAAGAACACACGCTTCGTGTCGCGAATCTTCAGCCGACAAAGCAGTGCTAAGGAACTTTAACGTCTCTTCTGACGCACTGCATCGGAGGCCCAATCTGCTCAGCGACGCGACGGAAGGCAATGTTTATTTACCAAATTGATCGACTGCTCGCTAAATGACGTCAAAGTGATGTCCATATACGCTGGTTCCCCATTTCTCTTCTCAATAATAATGATAATTCTGAAGTATACTTTACAACAATAATGTGAGAAAGGACTTCATAAAAATCGTTTTTGTCACCTTTTCCTGCGGTGAATGTTTTTGACCATCAAAAACTGCGGTTGGACTCATTAAAAGTGTTTTAACTTTTGTTCTGCCTAACATATTTAATTAAAATTTGGTCATTACATGCAGGTATAAATTATTTTTGCGCCTGTAAAAGTTCATTTTCCAATCTCTACTTTTGGCCGAATTATTAGCATAAAACCTGAGGGGGTTTCTTTTTAATGGCCCACCCTGTAGTTGATTGTATGGGGTCGTCCTATCCTGTCGATTACCACTAGACAGTAGACAAACATAAAGACCGAGACTTGAACAGGGTCCACCAGTTCTTTTATGCTCTAAGAGTTATAAATCTACTATCTAGGCCCATGGCCTCTGTGGGGCGGGCTTCTATGACGTTATCTAGGATTCAAGGTCACTACCTTATCCCGACTATTAGCCTACACGCATCCGCTGCATCGCACAATTTTATCAATGCCGCCCGTCGCACTCTAACTGCCGATTTACATACGCTGGTGCATAATAAGACGAATCACCATTTGATGCCTTATGCGACCGTGCTGATATATCTCTCACAAGAAATCGATCTTCCATATTGTACAGTGCACTATATTCATTCAAGCGGTTCCAGACTAGCCACGACTAATGAAAAAAGACTTAAGACTTATATGGTCAAGCCATAATATTTAATCGTCTAACCAATTTAGATGTTATTATTAAACCTTTGACGAATCCTGGAAGAGTATACCTGTAAATGTGATTAAAGAACTGGACTGGATTTCAATTTGCACTCCTTTGTTTAATCTGGGCTTTTCTATGTTTGCAGATGTCTGTACACGGTACGTTTGTACTTAATGGAAAACCGTGAATAAACACTACAATTAATAAGGCATACTATTATTTTCTCCAGCGATAGACATAGCCCGGTGAAATGAAGGAAATTTACTACATTCTATTTCTAATCTAGAATGGGAATTATGGTGCAAAAGTGCAATTGCAGAATTGCTGGGCAAGACCTTCAAACTGATTATGAGAGACGCAATTGATTGCAGCAGCAATCCAAACAAATTTGAGATAGAATTGGCTAATTTTTTCAAGTTTCCAGTGGGTTTGAGCATAGGCATATTCTCATGTGTTCGCGTGTCCGATTCAACTCATGTATAACAATGATGATGATGATGATGATGATGATGATGATGATGATGATGATGACGATGATAATAATAATAATAATAATAATGATATTTAGTAGGCCTAAATTAGACAAGTCTCGTTTTGAACTCAGTATGGTCCTTCAGGATTCTATACTGCTGGGCTATAATTCTGTCATGAAATATGTAGGCGTGAAATTCATGAGCATCTTCAAACTAACTTTATTGAAAACCAATCAATCATACCCACAGCTGGAAGCTTCACCTTAAATCTGGACTTTAACCCATCTGTCAACCTAGGAATTTACCTGGAAACCTGCATTTTATGCTTTAATGACCTTTCGTCGACTTCTAATTGTTTGATCATTTGTTGTTATATAAATGGTGGTTCCGGATCGGCTTCCAAATTAGGTCATATGATATAGGCCTGAGTTAAATTGCAATAAGTTTATTGAATTACAATTTTTAAAATGCAATTCGTAATATATTGGCCTACCATCGGGCAATGCAGAGTAGGAACGTTGCACAACAGCATAGTCTATGATATCAAACATTTTATAGGAACCCTATAGTTCTGGAATTCTGAATATATCAATTTTCTAACCATTATTTTCCTCGACTTTCCTTTCAGTCTCCCGAGCATCGAAAACCTCCCTCTTCTGTCTGGTCAAATCCGCATCTCTGATGTTCTGCTAACATATTTCAGTGAGTGATAGACAAATAGGCCTAGGCTACTTCTCACATAAAAAGAAAAATTCACAAAATATAATGCTTGTCAAGTGTACTTTGAAAATGCATTTCCGAAATATTGAAAAAATTGGTTTTGAAGACACCAACTAAAATACTTTCAAAGGTATTTTGAATCTGCAAATTAAAAAAGCATATTTAAAACATTTTTGAAAACTGTCTAAAACCACTTTGGACAAATCATCATTTTTCTGTATAATGGCTACTAGCCATAATTGGAAAAAATTTTGTGGACCAGATTGATGTCCTTACACAATATCCATACACTATAGTGTCATACTTGTATGACTTGAAACACAACACGTACGTGAGAAAAGTTATTTGTTGAATTGAAATATTTCGGTAAAGTATATCTGACATATATTTTGAATTCTCCAAAATAGTCTGAAAGATTATTTGAAGATGCTTTAAAGAATTATAAATTGCAATTTGAAAATACATAATGAGAGGAGACAGAGCGCTTAACGGTCATGGAAGGAACAACACAGGGAATGGCGAGCAAGAGGAAGACCAAAACAGATGATGATGGTGGATTGGATGATGACAGGCGGATATGGAAAGCTTAAAGAAGAGGCCTAACAATGAGGGGAGTGGCGACGTCAGTGTTTTGAACCTCTCTAAAAGGCAAAAAACTAGAAGAAGACAATGCGTTACTAATGCCATGTTTTCTTAACAATTTTGTCTTGCTGTTCTTACCGTTCCTGATGAATGTCCGACCTTATAGGAACCGAATGAAATGGCCACAAGGAAAGGAACAACAAGAAGATACTTGAGTTGCGGGTTAGAAAGTAGTTTCTCTGAGATCTTCGAAGAGGCTGTGGTGATCGAGGAACTGTAAAAGACCTTCATCGCGACTGGATGTATCAGTTTCACAATGGAAAGTATACAATGATGACATGAAAAGAAATTTCAGCTACACATAACATCCAGTGAAAAGTACGATCAGCTGCATTCAAAACATCTTTTAAAAGAATCGCGCGCGGGGTGGGCGCGTTCTAATTTATGGAATCGCAATTTTATAACCTCATAAACAGCATCTCAAATAGCAAACAAATTAAGAAGTATTCAAGAATCACTTACGTCGAAAGAAATTTGTGATACGTGAACTTAATATTGCAATACGACGACAAGCTTTTTTATGTAAGATGAGTCATTCAAATTTCTTCGTCTGCGTAGTTTTCTCCTTCTTCTTTTCCCTCTTTTTCTTTTTAGTTCTATTTTTTCTTCTTCTTCTTCTTCTTCCACGTGTTTTTGTTCTTGTTCTCCTTCTTTTTCGTCGTTTACCATCGTTATTGTTATTATTATTATTATTAAATTATTGTTATCACAAGATGTTACAGTCGTGGTTTTTTAGAAGAAGTGGGAGGAGAAGTATCAGCTGCAATAAAGTTGTGGTAGTAGGAACAACTTTAGCCTAACATACATCGAGTCACATGGAAATGCGATACTGAAGCGCTGTCATGCTATCACATGAAGTATTCTGCTTTATAGTTACGACATAACATTTTGTCGAACAGCAATTAAAACCTACATAGGTCTATGGTAACGGGATACTTCTGTTACATTCTCAGAGATGCGTGGGCAATTTGAACCACTTCGCTTAAAGCGACTCTCTGTAGATATAATTAAGTAATTAACGTTGTAAATTTTCTCATCGAAGAAAGACAATATAATAACAAATAGCCCATCTTAGTTGGCTTGTTGCATATATATCTGTCGAATGCAACTTGATTAACATCGCGTTGGAGTAGTCGATATACGTGTAATTATAGCTCAATTCAAGAGTACAAGGAGATTGACATCACGTAGGAGTATTCGATGTTAATTATGGCTCAATTCAGTGTATGCCTACGGTGCCGTAATTCATAAAGCACACTCCAGATGACTGACAATAACAAGACATTGGAAGAACTACTCCGACAGAGAGCTGCATCATATTGTCGTTATACTCAATTAGTGAAGAAAGACAAACGGAAAACGTGTCATGCTCAAACTTATTTGAATTGTCTTCGACATGACTGTTAAACACAGTTAAACACTTTCTTTGCTGACCTTGTCTCAATCTAGAACGCCTATGAGTTGATAAAATTATAATTATATGGAAAGGGCGCTATAAAAATGTTCAATTACCTTACATTCTGGAGCGTAGGTTTCTTTATCGTCGTCCAGCTCATTTTTTATATACTTGCTTATTTAGTTGTCGCCTAGACCACGCTAACTCAACGGGCAGTCGGGAGGAGACATAGCAATATTACATCAGCGAATAACAATTTGAATGTAAACATGAACTAGATAATATTAACTTGAATTTTATTGAAAATAACTGTAATGCCAAAAACTTATCATTCGTAATTGATTCAGAATCCAATGAAGCTCACATTATAATTTGTTTAGCATAACAACCTTCAAAGCACAGGCAATGAATTACGACACATCTTTGTTTGTCAGCTTTTCTCAATAGGTCTATCACTTTCCGAAACTGGTGCTGGCTCATTACCATGAGTTAAGAAAGAACAGTCGCCGAATTGAGGACCATGCATTGCTTGGAGGAACTAAACGAGCAAGTTAATAAGGGTACAAATTGCAAGTTCGTTAGCTATCAGATCGAATGAGTTTCAAGCCACGCTAAAAATAACCTTCAACGTAATACGGCTCTATTATTTACCGAAGTCGCCATTTATTTGAGAAGATTTTCACATTGTTGGATCGCCATAGATGTTTCTCCTGAAAATACTCTACAATATTACGAATCCAGTCATAATTGCTGAACTAAACAAGCAAGGAAGTATATTGTTTATTTAACCAACTGCATGTCCACACTTCCGTGTCCAATCGATTTAAAAGTAGGCGACGTCATTCTAATTTTAAATGATTTCGGCGTTATAATTGTCAGTCTGCGGAACAAAACGATCACGCAGGTATTGCTGACGAATCAATCGATTTTGTTTTGGCTCAGCGCCTGTGAATACGCTGGTTCCCGTGACTTCACTTTCGTGGGACGTTGAAGACGTTTCGCGTGCGTCTGCTGCCTACATGCCTCCACCAGGCTGGAGCCACATAGAGCACTGTTGCACCCCGCGCCACATCACATAATGGTCCTGAAACCATGTGCCACCATTATGCGTATGGCGTACAGCATTTTTAGGCGTTCAGTGTCTGTCTATTTATTCTACTTATATATTCTGCATATCTAGGGCTCTAAACTAACTAACTCAAAGCGCCTCACTAACAACTAATTAACCTTCAATTGCATGCGCTCTTCTGCGTCGAGAGTCGTACAAGTCCGTTTACCCTAAATTTATAGTGCACATGTTCACCGCGGGATAAGTACCAATAATAGTAAATCATTGTAATAAATTGCACTCATATAAAGTCCTGATTGTATTTTCTTTTCACTGAAGTCACTAACGTCAATGCATAAAATAATAATACTTATTAGAACAGATCGCTGTGTTTATTCGCTTATTAAGGGCTTTGCTTGATCAAAATTTCTTTTATTCATAAGTAGCACTATAAAAACGCCTACGTACATGCATATAAAATATAGCAATAATGCAAAATATATTAACAACATAAAACAAGCCTCAACGCATTAAATTCATGGAATCCTGAATGCGTAGAGGCTTTCTTAAGTAGGTCTCAGGGATACACTTTGAAACAAAATCGATATACGACAAAGGTCATTTTTTTAACCTCGGTTGGACTGTAATGACGGATGCAATACATGTCATCAAAATTTCCATATCACCGCGTCGGGATCCTATGCATGCATGTATGTACAAGAGTAGGCGTCTTAAATGTATATATGTGGATATGCATGTTTGAATGCCGTGCTTGTTCATATTTATTTATTTATTTGTATATACGTAAGTTATGAATTTAGGTATAAATGTGCATGTTGCATTTTTTATATGTATACCAGTGTGCATCTTTCTGTGTAGATCGCTACATAACTGTGACATGACAACGCCGATTATAACGTGAAATCGTGTTACGTAGAATGGGACGCTGCTGTAGCAATATTAACATGAATTATATTAAACGCGAGTAGTAGACGCGTTATAATAGCCCAAACTGGAACGCTCAATGCTAACAAGAGTAATAATTATGATTCTGTTACTAGCCTTGGCCGCACCTCCTCCGAAACCCCCATCTATTTATATTATATTATGGCGTTTTAGATAGAGCACAGTATAAATTTGTTACCTGTTACCTGGTTTCACCTATTTATAAATTTCAACGTCATCTGTCTTACTCTCTCTCTTTCTTCCTATCTCTTTCTTTCTCTCTGTCTCTGTCAGAGTCTGTCTCTGTCTCTTTCTATATATATTGCTTTGATTTATTTGCGCTCTCTCTGTCTCTCTGTCTGCTTGTCTCTCTCTGTCTCTGTCTCTCTTTCTGGCTCTCTGTCTCTTTTTGTCTCTCTCTGTCTCTCGTTCTCTCGCTATCTGTCTTATTCTGTTTCTCTCTCTGTCTCTCTCTGTCTCTCTGCCTGCCTCTGTCTGCCTCTGTATTCAGGTCAACTTCTGTCCAATCACGCGCCTTTGCGCTTCAAATATTTAGGTCAACTTCTAATATTTATGTCAATTTCTGTCTAATCACGCGTCTTAGATTCAACTTATGTCCAATCACGCGCCGTAGATATCACGGACAAAACACTTGACTTACGTAGTTATATAGATAGATTATTAAATGGACAGACAATTTAACGCCTCAACAAGGGCGCTTTCTATCTACCATTTGGAAAATAAGTGCATTGGAAACTGGGGAGATACTCTAGGAGGTTGTTTTAAATTAGATGCCCATTTCGATCAGATTATAGATTTATACCATCGCTTCTGAAAAATAGCCAATACGCATTTGCAAATGGTAGACTGTTGATTAGCTTCACTCGAACTTAGTTGTTATTGACGAAATTTAGAAATGATGGTAAAGTATGCTGTCGATCGAAGACATTATTTTGAAGTAGTTGGTCCAATTTAAAAAAATCTATAACTGAAGTTTCTGAACCGTCATTTCCGGGATTCAGATCTGACTGCCAGCGTTGTTTTCATAGATATTGTGTTGTAAGTTAACTCAGTTTCTGAATGTAAGGTGGGATTTTCTTCGGGTTGTGTACTTATTGAAGGTGTTTCTTTATAAAAATGTAAAAATGGTGTCTTCGGTTCGAATTGGAGTAGCTTAAATAAATCGACTAGATTTTGGCATTTAGCCATTTACTTCCATCTTCAACTAGAGTTTTTAGTTTCTTATCTTTTACTTTCTCCGCACCACCTCTACACTTAAGTTTCAAATTTATGCCACTCACAGCCATAAATTATTTTATTAATTTAATATTAATTATTACTAACCACAAGAAATAAAGAATCTTTATCAAAGCAGACGCAGCGGAAGTAGAGAGCCTAAGAGACTAGAGGCAGATGTCAATTCTAGCATGGCAGTCGTTGAATTCGCGACTGCCAAGTTACTGCCTAGTCTAATAGACTAAAAAAAATAGTCTTCGACATTTATCTGATAGCCAGCCGATGCCGGTAAGGCTGCTGTTAGTATGAACAATATTGTCCGCCGTATTGGTTTTTTCTCAAATATGACAGCACTGATCCTGGCGGCTCACCGGGATTTTTCCCGGTGTCTCGGCGGCCCAGTCCACATCTAACTCTGGCATTAAGTTAAAATTGCGCTATATCAATTCAATCAACTACATAATCCATTCTGCTCATGGCATCGGTCATGATGGTCGATTGATCGACTGCGACGTCATTTTTGACAATTATTTCCATCTTAATGCATAATTTACTGATAATATCATAACAATCTCACAACATTAGAATCATGTGCAATATGTTTGTAGGCCTATATGTAGCCTACATCAAGAATTTAGTTCTCGTAAAATACCTGCATGTTACCTCCGACATGTTGAGTTGCCTTAATATAGGCCAAATCAAACTATAATCTTGAAAATACTGAATTTATTCACTAGGTTGTCACAAACCAAATTGAACATTATTATTATTATTATTATTATTATTATTATTATTATTATTATTATCATTGTCATTATCATTATCGTTTTCATTATCATCATCATCATTATTATTATTATTATTATTATTATTATTATTATTATTATTATTATTATTATTATTATTATTATTATTATTATTATTGGCATCCACGTGGAGAGCGTCTCAATCGTAAGGACCATGCACTTACGTGAGATGGAAACCGGTAACCAATGACTGGCGGATAAGCATCATACTGCGGAACATTGTCTGAGTAGCAATAAACTTTAACATACCATACTTAATAAAATATCTAAATGGTAACAGTGAACACTAAAGTTTATTGGTCTCATGTTATTATTATTTATAAATATAATATGCAACAAAGGTCACAGAATTGCAAAGCGGTTAGAATGTCGCCAGAGGAAGAGTTTTTAGTAATCAAGATACTTGGAGGCCAATGATGAACATCAATATAAATCAATATCTAATTCGAGCAAAGACTGAATGGTTTTTGTATAAGCCTAGATAAAGATTATTCATTGCTTGATGCAGTGCACTTGCTTCTTATAAAATCGTATCTAAATTTTCCAAAATTTAACTTGAATATTTCAAATATGCTGCCAATTAGTTTATTTGCAAAATGAACTATGGAAATCAACGAAATCGTATAAAGTTGAAACGAGTCAACATTTATGAAATCTGATATAAGCCTAGGGCCTTTTCATTATTCAATATACTGCAGTCTAGAAATGCCTTCCTTCGCCTTGTTTCATTCTATAGATTCAAATTTTGCAATCGCTCTGTTTTGTTTAAGCTGAAACTGATTGTGGTTTACAGGAAAGTCCATAAATTTGCAAATGAATTTAATTCGATGAAAGAAACATAAATAATAATGTTTCCTAAGGCATTTTATAGATATAAAATAACGGAATACATTTGAATCCGACGCAACTGAACAGATATTAACCCTGCTTCGGAACAATGATTGTGATGTTGCACAATGTCTCACTATAATTATAAGTATATCATGGCCTAATTACTTTCCGCAAACGACGCAGGTAATTTCACGACTAGGAACGTATGGAGGGCATGGAAGCGATCCACAGACGCCTTCCACCTGGTAAAACAATGCTCCATTCTCGTCTCGAAATCCAGCTGGATCGGATTCCGGACTTAAGTCCATGCAGACGAATTCCGTGCGTCCCAACTGGACATTATGTCCGGACATAAGGTATCCGATATATTCAGCGTTCCATCCTTTGTAACATTTGTTTCTGGCTGGAATCATGATAACAGATGTCTTTGTCAGACTGCGACAGACAACGCATGGAACGTTGTTGTCTTGCAATGGTCGTTGTTCATTGTTGTCCAGGGTGAGTGTGGTTGGGACTTCGTATTCGGCTCCGTAGAGTTTCGATCCTTTTTCGACGGCTTCGTTGTATATTCCCCAGAGTGGCTCCATTGGAAGACACAGGTAGTTGCTGCCTCCTCCGTTGACGCTGTATAACGAGCCTCCAGCGACTCCACTGTAGACGAGTTCTGTTTCTGGGGGACATGTTGTGCGACCCCATCGCACATATGTTGCTCCACCTATTCAAACAGAGCACATTTTCAAGTTTATTTAACTAGGTACTACCAAAAGTGTGACGAAGAAGATTAATTATACTACAATTGTGTCTGTATAATTGATTATTCCTCCATCACCAAGGGATAAACCAATGACCAGTTTCTCTCCACCGGCTTCTCACTCTTTGAAGGCACCTCTGAAAAGTTATTCTGTTAGAGGCGCGATAGAGGCGCGACATAAATCTAAAGATGCACACGATGCTACTCGACAACAACAAGTTAGAGCGAGCAGTGAAAAAGCTGCAGGTTTCTGTTCAATAGTCGTAAGTTTGACAATTTCAGACAAATGATTGTGAATAGGGTTAATCATATTTGCACGTGTTTTTTACGATACACGTTACCAATAACGATTGCAAATAAATACGAATTATTTGACTGAAACTCATTCCGATCACAATGCCTTGCTTAATCAAGTAGTGCATCTTATTTAATTTATACACATTGTTTTTATAATTCTTAAATGACGAATATGCTTACGGTAATATCATTCATTTGAGATAACTGTGATGATAATGATGATGATGATGATGATGATGATGATGATGATGGTGATAATGACGATGATGACGACGATGATAAAACTGAATGTGATGGCGCAAGAGAATAAGGACATTTTTGCTCATGAATTATAGTACATATTGAATTATGCTCGAATTGGCACTTACTTAAATAATCATACGAGTTGAAATCCGATTAAATTGTCTATTCACTATTTTGCCAAAAGGGATGAGGCCTACGCACAAGACAATATTTATGCGCTCGGTCATTGATACCTGACCATGCTTGGTTGCCAGAAAATGGTTGATTCGTAGGGTCTGGTACTGCACGGCGGTCTCTCTCCAGGAGCGTTTCAGCGTTCTGCACAAAATTATGCAATCATTATTTAGAATAATTGGAAAAAATGCAAGCAGCAGAAATAGGATGGGATTGATTTGATTGGTTGCATACCAATCCTGAAAAATGAAAGTCTTATCATGCGCTTGTACTGTTTGGTGTTAAAATAACGAGTTGCTTTTGACAATGCGTCAACTTGCAAGCTTCAGTTATAGAAGTTCATATATGACACCATACAAGTCCATCAACAATTATTATGAAGGGTGTGAATAAAGACCATCCTAGTGGAAACATGATATATTTGTCATGTTTAATGCCGATCCACGGAAAACATTTGGATCTGGATTTGCATCCCGAAACGCGTTTCTCATGAGTCTGTTAATGTAAACCTCTTATCACCATTGAGTTTGTTTGGGAGTTGCGCAATGTTCCACTCATTGGTGCATTGCACGGTCAATCCAGAGGTCAGAGTTCAAATTCTCCGACGGAACTGAACAATAATTTAGGAGTACTGTTCATCTCGCAGTCATCAAAAAACTCGGATTAAAACGTGTTGCTTGAGTGTCGAAGATGTAATCAATGCATTGTATGTGATGTAATGTGATTAAGCATTTATATAGCGCGGTCAAAAGCGATTAAGGTGCTAAATTCTGTCCACTGAGGGTGAGCAATGTGGTAGAGACATTGCATACATACTGACCTTCCATCGACTGGCGCTTAGTATTGACAAAATGAACTGCCATTCCTTCTTCTTTCTTTCTATACAAAGTAGACACTAAATCAGTCTAATTCTCGTTCATGCTAAAATATAAATTATAGAACTTATAACATAAATAAAAGAGCCCGAATTAGGAATAAGTGAATACAGTTTAGTAGGATGACAGCATTACTACCTACCGTTTCAATTGATCTCATCTGTTTTCCGTATCTATAGGAACTATATCCAACCGCAATCAATATTGGAACCACAAGAAGATACTTGAAGTGACGAAACCAGCCATGCCGTTTGACAATTCTCGTCCCTGGCAAATTCATTTTTCTTTTGTATTTATTCGATTATATCACTTGCAAGTATTGCACAATTACAGTCGAATGGAGATGTTTATTCCTTATGCACAATTATGCTATGTAGATGAAGGTTCAAACTTCAGCTTTATAATTAGCGGCAGAAAGTGATCTCACGCCGGCCATTGGAAAATCGAAGACCATAATTGAAACTTATTAGTCATGTGCCATCTCGCTTTGAAGTGAACCAAATCGTTTCATTCGTCTGTAAACATTGAAATAGTAATTATATTTCACCTGGTAATCGATTATTTGAAACTTGTAGGTCTAGCATTCGGCGAAGCATCGATTCTTTTGCCACCACCTGGAAAATATACGGTGTAGATTTTAATAGGACTTCGTGTATACTACGCAGCATTGCAACAAAATGGATTCTTGTGTCGAGAGAGAGAGAGCTGCTTATTATACTAAAAGTCAATCAACCAATCAATCAATCAAAAATACTTGATATAGCACCTCTTCAAGGCATCTACTCAGTGGCGCTTCAACTGCGATGAAGCACAGATTTCTAACCATGGACAATAATCGATACGACAGTAAAAGTTGTTCAGGTGGTTGTTGCTTTTGACGCTGTAATTTATCTGTGAATACCTTACTTTTGAATTGATTGGTAATTTTCCGCCGTTCTGTCACCATTGTTTAATTTAGTGCAAAATGTTGAATATTTATCACCTTGCTGTTTTCAGGAGCGCTAGAGCTGATTACCTTTTGAGAAATGCTAAAAGAAAATCGAATGTGGCGTTCTAGACATTAGGCTAATTGAAAATGTCTCAGGCTACAGAAATCTTGATTGGAAATGGACCACTAAGATTCTTTGAATCTGGTGGATTAAAACTGAGACCAAAATGAATGTCAGTGATAGTAATTAATTAGGTCAGACTTTTGAGCAGGTATTATTACCTACAGAATCACTGTAAGATGTAGAAGTTAGTGAAAACAAATATCACTGTAGATGTCTTCACACACGCCGGGGATACATGGTATGATTGTGAGATCTTAAGTTTGCTATTTCAAGGCTTCAATTATTGTTGTTACTGAGAAATTAGAATTACACGATAAGCTATGTAAACCGGTGAACCCAGCTTCAAGTTTGATATCTATCTACGGAATCTTTTGATATCAATCTAGGGAATAGCGCTTGATAACATTGCACAACAAATCAATTGAAAGTTAATGTGTGATGTTCATCTGACTTTCCTCTTTAAGCGATGAGCCGTCGAGAAGCGGCTGCGTGTCCAGCGCCGGGGATCCCTTCGTTCATATTTACTTGGATGAGGAAGAGCCGAGGCTCTCATTCGCTGGCCCTGCAACCTGCAATGGATTTCCGGTCGTTCCTCGCTTAGTGCCCAGTGGTGACTCCACGGTATTCTTTATCAATCTGAACATTGTCCTATATAAATGAAGTTGGGTTAGGAGTGCAACTGAGTAGATTGTGTTATAGCGGTGCTATATAAAATCTTCAAAATGCACAGATAAAAAAGCAATTTGTTACACGTCTGGTCAACGTATTGGCTTTAAAGCGAACTTTATGATGTATGCATGGACGTGGATTTTGGTGGACATCTTGAGAGTTTTTTAAAGATATATTGTCCGTCTAACATTAAGAACACCACAAGTATACTCTATGAAAAAAATGCATGGTCGAGGCCAAACATTCATGTGCATTTATTTATTCTTAAATTTGATATCGCCCTTTTTCCAACATTTTTTGTTCAAAAGTGCATACGCCACGACAGTGCAAATGCAGTTGTAATGCAGAGTAATTATTGTGTGCGAAGGACTTGCTCAAGATCTCTACACAGTGACTGCTCGGAAGAGGGTCGAACCCGCACACTGAGCGTTGCGGGCCGACCAATCTAACCGATCGGCCACCGTACCACATCAATGTATTTGAAGTACAATCTGCTAATTATGCATGTTCTGTGTTGCTATTATTTCATGAAGCATTTAAGGAAGTATGGCATAAAATTGTCCTCTTAAGTCGCTTGCATATTCCTTCATTGCCTTTAATGGCATCATAAGAGCTTTTAATCCTCGAAATCTTGAATTAGGACAAATATTCTCACGCACCTAATTATACGTCCGTTATGTTAATGATCAAATTAGCAGTAAATCGCCCAATGCAACATTGAGTTTTTCATTAATGGTACTGCCTTTTGATCAGAATTCTTGTATCCACATTCGAATCACTTGGTGCAGACGGCACATGTTATTTCACGACGTGGAGCATAAGGAGGACATGGAAGAGATCCACAGACGCCTTCCACGCTGTAGAACAGAGCTCCGTTTTCATCCCGATAGCCTGAAGGATCTGATTCGGGTTCTCCATCCATACATAAGAACTCGGTACGTCCTAGGTGCGAGGGATGTCCTGACATGAGATATCCGGTGTATTCGGTGTGCAATCCGCTGTCGCACTGATTTCGGGCTGGTATCATGACAACCGAAGTCTTCGTCTGACTGCGACAGACGACGCATGGAACGTTGTTGTCATGTAAAGGGCGATTATGATTATTTTTTAACCCAAACCCTGATGGTACCTCATATTCCGATCCGTGTAGCTTAGAACCTTTTTCCACGCCTTCGTTGTAGGCTCCCCAAATGGGATCCAGGGGAAGACAGACGTAGTTGATTCCTCCGCCATTACTGTTAAACCACGATCCACCAGCCACTCCTTTGTAAATTGCGTCGGATCCAGGACCGCACACGTTACGACCCCATCTGATGAACAGCGCCACCTAAAAAGTATTAGTCTTTTAGTATTATTTGACTATTTATTTATTTATCTTAAGGAGAGTGCACGGTGCCATTGAACAGCAAAGTCACAGCAACATGCAATGCGAGCTGGGGTCAGGAAAACGAGTTATTATGCAGTTATTTACAATATGTGACATTGTTTGTAGTTCACCGCAAGAGCATGATGCAGGCCCTATCAGAGGGGGACAGGCGGGTCACTTTACCCGCGCCTCTGCTTCAAGAGGGACCTCAAAATAATGTGGGCACATAAAATGTGGGCACATAAAATTAAAGTCAATTAAGTTTTGTAATAGGCCTACTATTGCTTAACACTCAATTTTTAATTTTACTTCTAATTAGCTTGAGTAACGATTTTAACGAACAATAATAAATTTTAAAAAAGCTGCAAGGTCAGACTCATTACATCAAGTTTCGAGTCAAGAGTATTACTATAATATTAACAAACAACAAGTCACTCTGGCGTTTTCGATAGTGACAGATAATTAAATAAATATCAACAAGCGGGGTCTCAACATTATCCAAAATAAATGCAGCGCAATGAAGCTTAATGATATCATGCGGCTCAATGGAGCTTTATTGTGCAATCTTTGAATAATGTTAAAATAATATTAGAAAATATGTTAATGGTTTTTTTGCTTTCAAATAGGCCTCGCCATGTTGATAATTTTCAAAAATTCTTGGATTGTTTTATAGGAAAACCAGTAAACTCGCTGATTACTTAGTTTTCAAATAATATAGACGCAATGTTGAACACAGCCGCAGTCTTCATACATGATTACATGTTGCTTTAAAGCCTGTGCCAGCCATGCAGTAATTGATATTGAGACAGTAATTTTAAGCCAGCATTTAATATAATCTCAGAAAGTATACCACCCTTGCTATAGATTTAAAATTATAATTTAAAGTAATAACTTAGGTTACTACAGTTTCAATAAAAATAAGATATAAGAGTTAGGCCATTAATAATGTGATCAATCATCTGTATTGCCTTACTTTCACTCATTATATGGCGTATGTAATTTGTGTGCATATCTTTCGGAGTTAAAAAATTTGACTGACGAAGATCTATTGTCGGCTGCTAAGAAATATCAACAAATAAACTCTCACAAGATCTTGGGAATGAGATGTTAGAAGTGGTCATGGCACTAATTTCAAAAAAGAATGCGTACCGACATTATATTTTTCCTACTGAAAGATATATAAGCCTACTTGGACTTTTTCTATCTGCAGTGTTCCCCAATAATCACTGTTGCCCTACATATTTTCACTGATCAGTTTTCCAGCATCAGTGGATTCTGGTCTGGTGAAATTAATGTATTGCAACAAATAAAAAATCACCATCGTTCAACAATTGAGCACGGTTGAATGGACTGAACAATGTTTACTTAATATGAACTGTAATAATTATTGAAAATCCCGAAAACTGCGGTTCTTCGGGCACATCGTGAGACAGCACTGAGAACAGTGTGATGTTGGGTATAGTGGAAGGAACCGAAGTCGTGGAAGACACAGATACAGCTAGTTCGACAATGTCATGGCGTGGACTGGTTTAAAAGGCACAAGCTATCGTACGAGACAGAAGGCATTGGACATCACATTGCCATTAATGTAAGGGGGACCTAGTCAACCGTCACGAAGAGACGATGACGATGTGACATGACATTGCAAAAAAAGTAGATTTCTCTAAAATTAAATTAATCAATTGTAAAACAAAGAGAACGAAATGCATTGTTAAATAAGAATGATTAAACGAAATGGTATCATAGATTTATACCGTTTTGATCTATAGATAGATAGAAGATAATAGGCCTTACCATTTGTAATTTTAAAATGACAAAGAGTTAGGGGTCTGAAGAACCTAAATTTTTTTAAATATGGTCCGGGCCTCCTCGAACCTTTGAACGGGCCTGGACATAGTGGCTAGACTACAAACTCCCGTCGCGCATACAGCAACAGGATTAGCCACCAAAGCTCTTTGGATATATCTTCTATTGAGAACTTGCAGATTATTTTGTCTCTCAGAGTTTATAAAGATCCTGAATCATTAAATGTTGACCAACTGAAACGCTGCCTTCAACGAGATCGATAGAAGTTGGGACAGTTCAGTCGCTTACCCAATCTATGCCATATAGAGTCTGTGCTTGTAGCGTTGCTCCTCTTACACAAACGAACTGATAATTATTTAATATAGGTAAGCTTAGAATAAGCAAGTTTAATTTAGTGACGGCACAAGTTTACTTAGTTAATTCTGAACGTCATTTTAATTTAATATAATTAATCATTTGACAATGTCTACCAAGTGATAGCGCTATATGAAGGATTAACGTCTGAGCGATCAAATCAATCAATATAAGCGCACCATAATGAACTGAACAATATATTCAACCTGATGATGATAATGAGAAGATAATAGGCCGAATTCATACATCGAATTATTTGAAGCTTTGATTAGTTGAGCTGGATATTGTAAATCGGGTAGCTGCGGTTTCCGCATTAGGGGTCTGCGGGTATACCCGTACCTGCGGGTAACCCGTACCCGACGCGTACCCGCTGGTACTGGTAGAGTAAGGGTACGTATTTTACGTACCGTACCCGCGGGTAACCCGTACCTTACCTGTACCCGCGGGTACGGGTATACCCGCAGATCCCTAGCTATACACTGACAAAATATCAGAAAAAAATATTAAGCCCTTCCTGAGAAAACGCATTCTGAAAACGGTGGTCGAACTTTTGTGTCACTTTATATGTTCCAGTAATTGGATAGATCTGCTCTTACAGCTTTCAAATCACTGTCACTGTCAAAATTTAATTGATGTTCTATCAATTCTATGCATAATTAATGCAGGGATCATCCAAGAATCTGATCTGGGACAACCGAATTTTGTGGTTGCTATTTCCGTTTTAAAACTTCTCCATAGCTTATTGACTTCTCAAGTACGCTGATGATTGCAATGTGCTGATCCCAGATTCAACTATTGCCACCACAGACTCTGATATTGAATATACAATCTTAAGCTAAATGCCTCAAAATCTAAAGAAATTAGTAATCAGCTTTCCACGGTGAGGGTTGTGTCGACTACGACAAGACAAACATTATATTTACCGAGTCTGCAACAGAGCCAATCATTCCTGTTATGTTCTAAGACTTACCTTGGCCCATAGCCTTTGCAGGGCACGCGCAGGCCTATATCATATTTTCTGAGTCACCACATTAGTCACCGACCATTATTTATCTTCTGCATGGTTAGGCTTTATTGCAAGGCCGCCTATCGCATTCGACTAACTGCCGATTTGAGTAAGCTGGTTCGCAATCAGATGAACCATCATTCTATATGCCATATGCGCCCGTGCTGATGTACCTCTCTTTACATCTATTCTAACAAACCCCGATAACATCATCGGAAGTTACTTCCGCCGAATGCCTCCTGCTCGCTAGCTGTGCCAACGTGCTAAGGTTATTTGGGGGCGCATGGCTCAACTCGACGTGGATTTATTATTAGGATTTTATGTAAGAGCCCGACTGCCCGAGTCGCCTAAGAGATCCCTAACCCAGCTTAAAATGTGTCTGTAAATGTTGAGCGCGGGCCTCCATGCCGTGTGTTGCAGGCATTTCTGTTAAAGAAATACTGACTACGTCTTTAAATTACAATTATTTTCTCCACCAATAACTCAGTGAAATGAATGAACTGCTACAATTTGGAAATATGGTGCAAAAGAGATGTAACAGAACTGACAGACAACCTACAAAATGACTTTGAAAGACGAAATTGGGTGCAGCAGAGTTGGAAGCAGATTTGAGATTAAATTGGCGTATTAGCAAGTTTGCAGTGGGACTTCGCATATGCGTAGGACTACTCGCTTGTGCTCGCGTGTCCGGTTCAACTGGGGATATGATCATTATAATATTATCACTATATAATTAATAATTTTATGTATAACAGTGAAGTCAGTATGGTTTTGTAGAATTTGGTACCTTCGGGAGTTAATTCTTTAATGAAATATGTACGCTAATTCTTGAAAATTCTTTACCCACAGCAGGGACTTCGCCCTAAATCTGAAGAATAACCAATTCGTCAACCTCGAAATTTATCAGTGAGTCAGCTTTTTATGTTCAATATTGCCGGTACCTACGCTCTTATGGCAATTTGGCAAGTTCTAATTGTTTGAACATTTCTTGCTGCTTATATATAGACGGTGGCTTAGTTTTGGCTTCCAGATACGTCATTATATAGGTCTACATTCAATTACATTAGGTCGATGAAAACCGTAATATATAGCAATATTTATCAACAAACAGTGGTCTACACGTAGGTGCACAGTGATATGGGTGCAAAATTGCATATTATGCTAAAAGATTTTCAAATAAGTTCCATTGTTTTGGGATTCTTGATATATTTGATTGCTAACCATAACTTTCCTCGACTTTCCTTTGAGTCTCTCGGGCATCGACAACTTCTCTCTTCTGTCTGGTCAAATCCACATCTCTGATGTTCTGTCAACATGATTATTTCAATTGGTATTCAGTATGGATTGTGGGTAGACTATGCAGTGATGGGAAAATACTTTTCAAAACACAAAATAATATACTCTTCAGAGTGGTTTGAAAATACATTTCCAAAATATTTTTAAAAATTATTTTGAAAACTCCTAAAAAATACTTTTACAAAATTCATCGGCCTTATATGAAATTAATTATTGACGATAGATGCGTTGTGCTTTAAAAACTGGCGCGATAGAACTTCTAAAATTAAATTACAAATAAATAGGATCTAATAGAAAAAGTAGGCTATGTTGAGTGGAATTGTAACGAGAAAAAAGATTGCAGACGAAAGAGTCCTGTTGCACGCAGTAAGATAGGAGAAACGGGAAACGGACTGGGCACACGTTGAGAGGAGACACTCTGCTTGGAAGTTGGAACGGTCATCGAAGGCAAAATGAAAGGGAAGGCGGACAAGAGGCTAACCAAAGTAGATGATGCTAGATTGGATATCGAAAGCTTCAAGAAATGAAGGAGAGACAACGTCGGAGATTTGAGCATCTATATAAGGCAGAGAACAAGAAAAAGACAATGCGTTGCAGTTATCATGTTTACCTTTCAATTACTTTTGAATTTCTGTTCTTACCGTTCCTGATGAATGCACGACCTTATAGGAACCGAATGCAATAGCCACAAGGAAAGGAACGACAAGAATATACTTGAGTTTCTCTGAAATCTTCGAAGAGACTCTCTTGATCGACGCCAAATTCACCGAACTAAAAACGACCTTCATCGCGACTGGATGTATCAGTTTCACAAGGGAAGGTTTGCAATGATGATCTGAAAAGGATTTTCAGTCACAAGCAACATCCAACAAAAGTACGGTAAGCTGCATTCAGAATATGTTTATATAGCACATCGCTTAATGCAGGCGCCTACTAATTTATGGAACCGTAATTTTATGCCTCGTAAACTATAGCTCGAAGAGCGAACAAATTAAGAAGTCATCGAGAATCACTTACGTCGAAACGAAATTTGCGGCAGGTGAATTTTTAAATTGATATACCACAAGCCATTATTAAAATTATATGCAGCGCACAAAATTCACCGTCACCATCATTTTTCCCATTGGATTGTAGACCACTCTGGCATACAGTGATTGTCTTCCCTGACTACATATCCTAGTTATGTGGGGTTAATAACAAACCAACGTAATGAGACTAACAACGAACCAATTTTCAAATTGTTCTATGCTCTCTTCAGCCTCACGAGTCTGTTGAAGTCTGTAAATTAAATTTACGATGCACTTATTTGCCGTGAGACAGGTTTATGGACCAATCTGAAAAACAATGATGTACTGTAGTAGGTCTATATTGCACTGATATAAACAATAATGACTTCATGTACTAGTCACTGATTGCTTCTCAGTGAAGTCAATGCATATAAATTATTACATACTAGAACCAAGAGTCCGAGTCCTGTGTATATTAGCTGATTAAGAGCTTTGCTGCATGCTATTATTTTAGAGTGATTCAGAAGTGGTACTACTCAAAAGCCCATGCCATGCAAATGTTATCAATCTATATAAATAAAGAGAGAATTCTGTCTCTCTGTCCTCCTGTCTGTCTGTCTGTGTGTCTCTATCCGGCGATGCCTTTGCACAGTTTTAGGGCTATTTACTTGAAACCTTCACCGTTGGCTTGCGGAACACCTGGGACACACAGTCGAGGGGTTCCTGAACCCCGCGACCGCCCTCTTTCTGGTCTCCAGGGCCAAAAACCTGTCTCAGGACCCCCAAAGAAAGTTTCCTTCTCAGTCGCCAGGAGAGTCTCGCCGAAACAAATGCGTGTGATATCTGTCTGCCACACCCTCTGTTCGGGAGATGTACGTTTGCACAGTCGGTCAGGTGGTTTTCTACTTTTTACGCATTTGCAAACTTTTACAGCTATTGACTCGAAACCTTCACCGTTCGCTCGGGGAACACCTCGGACACCCAGTAGAGGGGTTTTTGAACACCGCGGCCGCCGTCTACCTCCTCTCCAGGGCCAAAAACCTGTCTCAACCCGGGCGAACGCCGGGTGCCCCAGCTAGTATTATTTGTGTATATATATATATATTGATATATATACACATTAGGGTGCTTCCATCCATAATGTAAAAAATTAAAGTTATTTTTTCTTCTTTCTCCAACCTGCCATTCAGTGCCACTTAGCATGAAGACTGTATATCTGAAATATTTTTTAGTCTGAACAATTTTTAGGACTTGACCAAACGATTTTTATTTTTGCAAGGCTGCTTATGTATTTTCATCAATGGTTGCTGGTGGAAAATTCTCACAGAAAGTGAAGGAGCTTATTATTAGTCCCAGTGTGATCAGGAGTGCAAGAATCAAACATCGACACTAGTTTACTTTTGAAGTCAAGGCATCTTTTGACCCCACAGTTCCGTTAGTGCTACACTTGGATAGCAAGATCATGCATGACTTCACAGCACCTGGAAGAGAGAAAGTTGACATGCTTCCCATTCTTGTATCAGGTCAAAACGTCATAAAACTGTTATCTGTTCCAAAACTCCACGGCGGAACAACAGCTACTATGGCTCGTGAAATTATACAGACCATAGATGAATGGGGTTTACGGGAACGTATCAGAAGAGGTTTATGTTTTGACACTACCGCTTCAAATGCAGTAGTCAAAGGTGGAGTATATGTCAGACTCGTAAAGGAATTTGGACGACAAGTTTTAAATTTAGCGAGATGACCATCTTCAACTTTTGGAGCTCACTTTCATTGTCTTTGGAGCTGTTCTTTATCGAGGTATACATTTTGTATATCCTGGAGCTGTTCACCGCGCTCGTTGGATGGCAAGGGCCACTTATTTTGTAAAGATGTGATTGTTCCATAACCCGTTTCCATTTTACTCATAGACCAAAGATCATGGATCGTCGTGGATCATCATATGGTAAGCAAGTCTAGGATCACTTGAAAGGAGTGTCTATGTTTTAGCTTTAATATACGTGAGATACTGGTTCCAGAGTTCATCGGCAACTGGAGAGCCTAGAAACAACCTTGCTCTTCTTCGTGAGTTATCTCTGTATGTAGACAAAGACCACAGCATTCAGCCGCCATCTGTGGTATCTATCTTAGCAGCTGATACTTTCTTTCAATCAATCAATCGAAAATACTTGATATAGCGCCCCTTCAAGATATCTATCTACTAAGAGGCGCTCCCGGCCTAATCCTCGGCTGAAAAGGACAGTTTTAAGAGAGGCGCAAAATGAAGATGAGGAGTTCTTATGTAGGAGACATATAATATTCTAGGTATATGTAAGTATACATATGTATATCTATGTATATGTTTATGAATGTATATAAATATACGCATAACTATGTATACATGACATTGTTAATGCGCTGAGGCCTGCTTCAGTGAGTCTCAGTGCATGATACATTCTTGAAATTGAGCAGATCTACAACATATATCATTTTTAAAACTTCTGTTGGATGCAATACATCTCAGCAAATTGCCATAGGAAATGTCGGAGATTCTATGCATGTATGTTTGGACGCATGCATATATATGCACGTGTCTGTTATGAATACGTACATGTAATTGAGCATATACGCTTTCATACTTGTTAACATTTTGTATATTTTTATGTATATAAGTAATTAAGTGTATATCCGTGCTTATGTGTATGCGTCTGTACTGTACATTTTTTATATGTGTAGGCCCCTATCAATGTGCATATTTTACGTGTAAAAGGTTACAGAAGACATGACAAACGTGAAATCGCGTTATTCAGAATGAGACGTTGTTGTAGCTGCATGTTAATTGGCTTTCTCAGCATATTGTGCTAAACGCGAACATCATAATCGCCATGCATCCTTCAGATTGCAATACTCAATGCTAACAAGAGTCATCATGATGATTCTGTCAATACGACGACGACGGCTTTAAAAATGAACCTATTTGAAACCTATACTCAGTTATATATATCGTTCAAGATAGGGCAAAGTATTATAAATGTGTTACCTGTTACCTTAGACACGCATAGCACCAATCTTGTTTCTTGTATACCTCGTTATATGTTTCTACGTGCTAATTAGGGCTGTACCGAGCATTCGCTACTTATTCGCATCGGGGCCGAATAGTGAGCCAAATAGCTATTCGGTATTCGGCCGAATATTCGAGTTGACTGCCTGAACCGCGGTATCGCAGTGTCAGTCGTCTCCTTCTTTGTTTACTGTGACTGAACGTTAATGTTCAGCATTTTAGGTTTGAGCAGTCCAATTGTTAGCTAAATTATTGATTAGCTATTTTGACATAACATTCAAATTGCAGTTGGTTAGCACAGTGATGGATAAACGATTGTTGTCTGTAGACCTATCATGTACACTATTCGTATTTGTATTCGGAGTGGTTGGTCCTATTATTTGCATTCGGTCAAATAGTGAAAATCACCCATTCGGTATAGCCCTAGTGCTGACCTTACTTCCATGTCTGTCTCTGTCTCTATCTCTCTTTGTATAGTAAAGGACTAGAGACGATAGATAACCAGATAGACCTACTTTGAAGCTAATGAGATAAATCAACAGAAATCAACGTAGCATTTGAGCAAAGGCAAAGGCTGCCATTGTTCGTGTATAGATAAAGTAAATCGATCTACATTATTTCATGCAACCATGGCCACTCAACCTGTATGTTCATTTTTAATTTGCATGATAATATTTCTGCTTCTTTTGATAGAAATGAACATGAACTTGGTGTTTTTATCGACACCAATAAAGCTTCTAACACAGTGGAACATCTGTTGCTTTTAATGGAATTTGAGAACTTGGGCATACTTGGAGTGTCTCTTAAATGGTTAGGTAGTTATATGCATAACAGGTACAAGCAGGTAAATGTACAGTATAATGGCTTCGTGTTCACGATAAAACTTGCTAGGCACGGTGTTCCACAGAAGTCTATCTTAAGCTCCCTGTTGTTCCTGCTCTTAATAAATGATTTGCTCAATGCCTTCTTTTTACTAAATATCTTTCTCTTTGCAGATGACAATAGTTTTTGCCTCACATGAATCCTACGAAATATTATTCCAGCTTATGAATCAAGAACTCTGCCATGTGAACGGCTGGTTTATCTCTAATGGGTCATCATTGAACATAGATGTAGGTCAGGTATGTTGCTTCATTTGGATTAGATATTCGCGTTACTGCGTACGTGCTAATCGGGCTACTAACAGCGCCAGCCATGAGATTCTTACATGTATACTAAACCCGGATAGCAATGGGAACAGGTTATTCAATGCGAATATGTAGGCATACTATTGTATGCGACTATAGGTTTTACTCAGAACTTTTAAACACTCACCTTTACAGCCAATTAAAGGCAAGGCGTTGAACATTTCTTAGAGTCTAAAGCTTATCTTTATCTTTATATCTTTCTAAATACGTTTTATTGCATTGAATGTGGTCGAGATTACAAAGATACAGATTATCCAACAAAGAGTTGCTCTAGACATCGTTGACAATTTTGGATCCCGATATCATTTTCTCTTTGAAAGTTAGCTAGGACATTTCCGTTATTATGGAGTGTCTGCTCGCAGTTCTTTCACTTACATGTATGTGTTGAATAGATAGCATGTAATTATTAAAACGCACTACGCTCAGTTGTTAGCTTGGAGGTTAAAGCTCTGTCTGCCTGTCCTGTCCTTCCTCAAACTAATTCTCTGCTGGAATGTCGAGAGCAAAACATCCCACAAAATTGTACATTGTCGCTGATGAAAAGGCAGCTTATGGTGAAACTAGAAGTCTCTTGGATGAAAATAGAACTTTCATTTATTATAGGCACTAAACTTAAAACGCTATGTATAATTGTAGGCCTCTATAAAAACGATAGAACGATAATGTTAAATTGCAAGTCTTCAATGATTTATAATCGCTGTGTTGATGATCGCTATTTTTGAAACATTCGCGCTTTTGTGCATCGATATTTTGTGATCGCGGATTTGTTGATCGCTATTTTGTGATCGCGGTTTTTAGCGTATAACATCTGGTATAGCCTAATTCCTGAACCTCTAAAAACAGGAAAAAGTTATCCCAAAATATAAACTGGAACCATGAGATTACGTTAAAGACTAAAGACTTATTTCTGTCGTGCTTTTTCTTGCAAAACTACTTGAAGAAACAGGTAATAAGGCTTTATGACTTCATTAAGAATCAGAATATCCTAAGCCCAACCGAGCATGGCTTCCAACCCGGTCAATCTACTGCTAAGTTTTTAATCAACCTTCAAGATAATATCATAAAAGATACCGACAATAATGAATACTCCATAGGCATTTTCATTGATATCGCTAAAGCCTATGATATGTTCGACCATAATATTTACTCTTACTGAAATTGGAAAATTTCGGAATACGAAGTCTGGCTTTGAATTGGTTTCGTAGCTATCTTCATAATAGATACCAACAAGTATTCTGTAATGGCCGATTATCATCCTTAAAACTTGTACGATGGAGTTCTCAAGGATCAATAATCCTTGGCACTCATCTCTTCTTAATTTTTATTAATGATTTGCCTCTCCCTCGCTCCACTACCTCCTTTTTGCAGATGATACTAATATTTTCGCCTCACACAAATCTTATGATGCCTTATTTGAACCTTTGAACAATAAACTGTCCCATATTACTAATTGGTTTCTCGCTAATAAGCCATCATTTAATGTTTCTAAAACTAATTTTATTTTATTTATATTGCATCGCAAATACCGTACGCCTACTGAAGATCAGCTCTTTATTAACGGCATCTCGATTTCTAAAGTTACCACTACTAAATTTCTTAGCATTTTAATCGACGATTTCCTATCATGGAAGAAGCACATTGCTAATATTGCGTAAAAAATTGCTGAAATATTAAAAATACAGGTGTTATATCTAGAATCGCACATCGTCTTCCAATCTACATTTTAATTAACTTGTACTGTGCCATGATTCATTCATAACTCTCCATAATTTAATATGGGCTTCTAATCATCATCCATGTAGGCTAATTCCGTCCGCTATGCACCTAAAAGAGCCATCCGTGTAGTCCTTGATTGTTATGCTGTTCGTCACTGGTCCTCCAACGACTTGTTTAATTATTCTCGTATTTTAGGTCTTCGTCTAAGTCTTTGCTACAATCCAACGAATTTATATATATATATACTAATGATCCATCACCATCAATTTTCTCAAATCAGTGTAGTATGCAAGACTTGAAACTTTGAGATCAAGACCTTGACCGAGACAGTGAGGTACCGAGACCGAGACACTAGGCTCAAAACAGTACGAGACAGTAAAAGACAAGTGATCTTATGTAAAAGGCTGTAAAATACTAACGTATCAGTTTTCGAGAATAATTAATGTTCATTTTTAATTTCAATTTGAAACTTATAACGTATATAGTACCAATTCCCGAGAACCGTTTTTATAATTGCCGCGTTTTATCTTTTTCGATATCTATTCTTCGGTCTATCTTTTGAATAGTATAAAGAAACTCTTTTTAGACACCTCTGAAATATTCTAGACGATTTTAAACAAGCAAATTTGATACCAAATAGGCAAATACCAAGCGAAATTATAAAGTTGCGCATATCCTTACTCACTCTGAGAAACACGAAGTTGTTCCGATCGTTTCAGTTATGGTGGTTTTATATCAATGACAAACGGAATGCTATTGTTTTGCCAATAACTTAAAATTGTGTAAACGCAAACTTCACAATTTCAGGTTCTCTCTCAGACATTTTGCCACTTTAAGATAATTGAATTGATTTCAGTATCATGTGACTATCACGCGTTAAACAGAATTAGCGTTTGAGACAGATTCCGGTTTCAGTTTCTAGCGCAAGATTTTAAGACAGTAAAACGCGAAACTTATCGAGACCGCTTGTTCAAAACAGAACAAGACTTTCACTTCAAGATAGTTTCTAAAAATTCACGACATGCTACCGCGAGACCGAGACCGAGACGACATGCTTCCGAGTCCGAGACCCAGACACTAAATAACAGTCTCGAGGCCATACAACTCTGTCTCAAATCAATTTTTCAAAATATCGTCAGCTAACTGTTCGTTCTTCATTTAATTATAGGTCCATACTTCGTAGAACGAACACTCCGTCAAATATGTGGGTCATATTGATTGAAATTAGACGCCCCTTGAAATTAGACAATCTCTTAATTTAAGTATTTTTAAGAAAAAATTCAAGAAATCTATTTGCTACTAGAACTGGGCTTACTTAATCTGTTCAAGAAATTGCCTTTTCCAGTTACTAATGCTAGATAAACTTGTGTACTTGTAACAGCTTAGTTAACCAATTATGACAATAAAATTTCTATAATTTGCTTGACGTGATTGACCTGCTCCTATTTGACAAGTTGTGTAGGCCGAAAGGTAGAGCCGACTAGCGGGATCTTTTGGGTCCCTTAGGGGTCTTCTTGACCCGTCGCGTATAACCTCTGTTAGGTAATTATGTCTTTTGATATTGCATTTCGTCATCTGTAATACAGTCATTTTATTTTGTTCATCAGTTCTTTACGGATCAATAAAAATATCTGAATTGAAATTAATTGTATTGAATAAATGAATAAATAAATTTAATAAAAGGTCACTTGTCTGATTGGCGCATAGGTTTTGAGGCGAACGCCTTGATGTCTGCATGCGTTTGAAAGTTATTTTCAAGATGTGTTCTCCTTGTAGCCTAATGAATTCCGTCAATGGCATGAATCTCACGCTCAGTCATGATATTCAATGATAACTGTGCAATGTCGAGGTAACACAATCTTGTGCATTTATATCAACATCTTCGAAGTCTAATTATGTTTATTAAACAGAGTACAACAATTAATCAATGTCCTGAGTTGCAATCATAGCATGAAACATTTAAAGAATAAAGAATTGCGCCATAATTTTAATGGCTCTCTTGAGTCACCTGCATGTTCCTCCCGCGTACTAATTGATTAACAGTTGTATTCAATTCGAGAGGCTTTTAAGGGGCCGTTCACACATTATAACGCTCAAGGGGTAGGTGGATGGGTTCCTGTTTTGTTAGCGTTATATTGTGTATGGTAGGGGGTAGGTTAAAGGTTTTTTGGGTAAAAAATATTTTTTTAAAAGATTTTTTCAGCTTATGCTATTTTGCCTGTTTGCCTACCAATTGAAAATTTCATGTACCACGGACCTTCATTGTTTAATCGAAGTTCACAATACGTTATGAACCAAAACTAGCACCATCGGCTGCCAATTGACGAATTGATTTGACGTTCTTACTTATTATTTATAAATCAACTTTTAACAATATCCTGTTTACAATTTTCTGTGCATAGCTTATAATGCTCTTAAATTCAATTCTGTGTTAATTGTTTCGATACTGGTTTAGATATAAATTAATTTACTTGAAATAATTATTTTGGTTCGTAGCCTATTATCAAGATGTTTGATTTAATTTTCTATAGTATGCGTAAATAGTTTATGTTTGCTTAAATACCCAATTGTAGTTGCAGCATACACTCTGTATCACACGCTATTAAATAGGTAGAATTGTACCGCGAGTCTTTCGATAAATACCTGATAGTGCAATATTAAACCAATCGATTCTGTGTGACACTGTAATCCTCATTTCTAGTACACAGCAGAATGGAAGCAAAAATGGTGTTTTTAAATAATATTTGCGTCACTACCATGTATTATCATGCTGTATTAGTAGGCCTACATGTATATACATGGTGACTATCGTCGACTACCCAATTAGTTACCAATTGTCCGGGGACGATGAACTACAGCTGCCATGGGACTGACTGGACAGCTAAATACATTCTACAAATTTGAAATAGATTTAATATGGTTTCAATTCTTTTAAAGGTCTGCTGTCTTCATGGTGTATTAGTTAGCTATATTAATGCATCTTGCATTTCTAGTATTAAACGATCACTGTACTAATTTGTATAGTCTAGTAACTGAATTACAGAACTAACTAGCATAATCAAGTCACTATTGAAGTGCTAACTAACATTGTATTGTTATAAAGTTTCAAATTGTGCAATAAAATTATGTCAATTGTAAGCCCCTATGTCTTTTAGTGTGCTTATAGACTGGGTGGGGTAGGGGTAGGGGTAGGTGCATGTTTCTTATAATTATAATATAGAGGTTTGGGTCATAGCTGCTGTTATAGATCTAGTGGTAGGTTATTAGGTAGTGATTATTAGGGGTAGGGGCGGGCCAAAAATGAGATTTCATACGTTATAGCCTATAATATGGGAACGGCCCCTAATCCTAGAAGTTGTGAATTTAATAAAAGAAATAATCAAACATTTAATTATAGGCCTATAGATGATCAGATTTGGTGTAAATTGCCTTATTATAATGTTACTAAATTACAGTACTAATTAATATAATCAAGTTACTAAAATTGCAGTACTAGCTAACATAATCAAGTCACTATTGAAGTGCTAACTAAGATTGTATTGTTGTAAAAGTTAATGGCATTGTTGTCATTGCTGTCAATCAGAATTCGTGTGTCCATATCCGGTTCATTTTGAGCAGACGGCACATGTTATTTCTCGACTTGGAACATAAGGAGGACATGGAAGAGATCCACAGGCGCCTTCCACATTGTAGAAGAGAGCTCCGTTTTCGTTTCGAAATCCTGAAGGATCTGATTCCGGTTGTCCATCCATACACACAAACTCTGTGCGTCCTTTATGTGCGGAATTTTCTGACATAAGATATCCGGTGTATTCAGTATGCCATCCGCTGTAGCACTGATTTCTGGCTGGAATCATAATGACTGAAGTCTTTGTTTGGCTGCGACAGGCAACGCATGGAACATTGTTGTCATGTAATGGGCGATCATGGTTATTATTTAACCCAAACCCGGTTGGAAACTGATATTCTGATCCATGGAGCTTAGAGTGTTTTTCCACGCTTTCGCTGTAAGCTCCCCATATGGGATCCAAAGGAAGACACAGGTAGTTGCTTCCACCGCCAGAACTGTCCCACCATGATCCACCACCTACCCCTCTGTAAATAACGTCGGATCCAGGACTACACACGTTACGACCCCATCTGATGTAAACAGCGCCACCTATAGAACATATATTGCAGTGTGCTCGCCTTATCGGACTGAGATAACTTACTAATAGGCCTATGCAATAGTTAAACAACACGCCAGCCTTTGCGATGTCTGTCTAGAGACAAATTGAGTAGGCATATTATACTCAGCACCAAAATTTAAGTTCACTGTTTCTATAATAGATCCCGCAGAAATTGCAGAATATGACGTGTTCTGGCTATTGATGTAGCCCGTGGTTCTACGAAGGGCAAAGATGATATCCCCTGGTGTCTATGGGCATAGACATGGCCCTGGTTTCTATCCATCATGTCGCACCTACTTTCTGGTTGGGTTACAAACATTATAAACCGCTCCCCATAGCTGCTCCTTCATGCACCTCGCCTCAATGATAAGCCATTCGTACTATTCCAGTGCCCAAAATTCCCGTGCTGCTACTGAGTAGGCCTATTATAATTTTCGCTCCAATTCCATCCATCACCTTTAAACTCTGTCTCGTCATTGAAAAACTGGCGGTGAGGTGACACTTTTACTTCATCTTCGCTGACGCATTAGTATGCTCGGAGCACTCCGATGAAGACGCAATTCGCCCTTATGGGTCTAACAACACTAGAAACCTGAGAGTAGGCTACCAATAGATCGATGACCTGATTATCACTGAACCATATATTATGTCCGCCTCACTATGTTTGACGTTTCACGTGCGTTTTGATTAAGTAAGTCATTTCTACTTGTTGGAACATACCATATTCCTGATTACTATTAATATGTAATTGGATACTTTAGCTATCTTCAAATCGCTGTCGCCGTACAGAGCTAATTGATACTGTATGTAATCTATGCATAATAATTGTACAACGTCATACTAAGGGCTTCAATATCTAAAAAACTGTGATTGTCGCTCTGCTCTCTCTTCCCTTGTGGATGGCATAGACAATGAGATGAATGTCCTGATTAGAGGTCTGCGGGTAGAGCGTTTTTGCTACCCGTATCTGTAACCCATGACCGTTACCCGTACCCGGATCCGACCCGTACTCAAAATTGCTACCGTACCCGACCCGTACCCGACCCGTACCCGACCCGTACCCGACCCGTACCCGACCCGTACCCGACCCGTACCCGACCCGTACCCGTGAATGAAATAGAAGAGGAACAAGAGACAAAGTATTGGAAGCAAAAGAGTAAGAGGGCGAGGGAGAGAAAAAGAAGGAGCTGCATGATTAGCAGCAGCAGACGTTAGGAGCAGGAGAAGGAAGAAGTGAAAGAGTAGAAAAGAGGTGTATCATCAGGAGGATTAGCAGGTAAAGGAGGAGGAAGAGGAATTAGAGAAACAGCGATTAACATGAATACAAAGAGGAAGGAAGCATTACATGAAGGTATCTAGTACTTGGATTTCGAATGTGCCAGTTTGTCTATAATAGTAATTAAGTCTTTGATGATGCAGGATTCACCTATATATTTAATGGTGACATTGCAACCCTAAAACCTGACGTAAACACGGGTTAAATTGGGTATGCCCGTACCCGTGATTAATCTACCGGGTCTACCAGTACCCAATCAGACCCACAAAATACGTACCTATACTCGTGTCGGGTACGGGTATACCCGCAGACTCCTAGCACTCCTGATGTCGTCCTATTTTGTCGAATACGGCTGTGCAACACAGACCCAGTCTGCAACAGGGCCCATTAGTACTTTTTCTTCTTAGCTTATGTATTGCATAAAATGTGTTTGTAAATGTTGAATGCGCATGTCATGTAAACTTGTACGTTCAATTACAATAAGTACATTGCATAACCATTTTTAAATTGCCAACCGTAATATATACCAAAATTTGTCAAGCAATAACGCACAATCATAGTCCGAACCTAGCTGTTCTACGTCTTAACTTATAATGTGTAAGATGTGTTTGTAAATGTTAAGTGTAAAATTACAATAAGTTAATTACAATAAGTGCATTGCATTACCAATCTTACACGAAAACGTGAAATTTTGAAGTTGCAAAAACTGCATATAGGCCTGTAGGTAAATACTTTCAGAGCAATTCTATAGTTTTAGAATTCCTAATATATTGGTTTCCTAACCATAACTTTCCACGATTTTTCTTTCGGTCTCTCGGCCATTGACAACATCTCTCTTCTGTCTGGTTAAATCTACATCTCTAATGTTCTGAAAACACGGTATAAAATGCTTTAAAAAGTATTTTGAAAATACATTTCCAAACTATTTTGCACAATTACTTAGAAAAAATAGAATAAAGTAGTTTTCAAAAGTAGCCTACTTTGAAAATTCTTCAACAAATACCTTTCAAAAATATTTTGAAAATGCGAAGTAAAATGGTAATTTTAAAATATTTTTAATGATACTCTCTCAAAATACTTCTGATTAAATATAAGTTTTTTTCTAGAATCGTTCTTACCATAATGTGTACATTCAAACACTGATAGATTACCTTATTGTGACTACAGCAACTCAATGGCATCCCTGAATGCACATTATTTCTCTGATCAGAAACCTGCATCAGAGGTTGCAACCCTTTCCCCTAGACTCTCCTATCGAGACCATATCACGCCTGCTCTTCACTTGTATATACTGGCTTCCTGTCTGTTTGAGTATTTGCTTCTAGCTGGCACCCTTCATATGCCGATCATCTGCCCCTTACTTATCCTCCATGGCCATACTTTGCAGCTCTGTTAACACGCTGACCGCTAGAGACGCGTAGGCCTATACATGTCCAAAATTTTGTTTGCTAGGATGCTAGGGTCGTGTAAACACGTCCTATAAGTAACTTCCGCTCAGAGGTCATTCAGCGTGGCAGTAATATTTCCTATTGCGTACAAATAATAGTGGACATGTGCTGCTACCTACTGAATGCTTGTAAGATTATTTTTAAACTATTGTGGGCACTGTCATAGTGACTACAAACAGAATGAATGATGTGTCTTTGTTGACGTCGGCGTTCTTTGTTTTTCGCCTTGCGGCATAATGTAAGAATTATTTCTTACATCGTGTCTTGCGGTAAATAAAATAAATAAAACATAATGGTATGTGAAAAAGAATGGGTATTTGACAGGATATTAGGATATTGTCATGGTAGTTGGAAGGATCTGTGGATTTTATTGTACACAGCGCCTGTAGAAATGGTGGTTGCTAGATTGTGCTGCGTGCAAACAAGAGTTTGCTAAGGCTTTGGCCTAGTCTTTCTTGAACTATTTACTGCTCATGACGAGATTGTTTGTGCTCTTCTCACGAATCGGATGTTATCCTATCAACTGCAAACAAAGAGGGACCTTGCAAGAAGCGTGTGGTTTATACCAACCCTAGAAGACGCAACGAAACGTGTATTTTCTGCAACACTTGCCCCTAACAGCCTATACTGTCTGTCCATAACAATGCTTCAAACAGTTTCAAACACAGCATCTATTATTATTCTAGGCCCTACAGTGTGGCATTTACGCAAACGCACAAAAGGAAGTTATTTTTTTATTCTGCAAGCAATAGAATGCAGAAAAACATTAAATGCAAAATTTCTAAATTTTAGGACAAGGCCTATATTTGCTGCGTCTGGCTAATAAGTGTTTCAACGGTCAAAGTGACTCTCCTGTCAAGACCATATCACGCCTGCTCTTCACTTTGTATATACTGGCTTCCTGTATGTTTGAGTATTTGCTTCAAGTTGGCACCCTTCATATGCCGATCATGATCTGCCACTTATCCTAAATGGCCATACTTTGCATCTCTGTTAAAGGCCGCTCCTCTCTTTTATTATCCTTTGGTAGAAATATATTGCGCCCTGTAAGCCTACACGTCTCGTCTTCGCTCACTGCTGTCTGTCCATCCATCTGGAACTCTCCACCTTCCTCATGTTCGCAACCCTATTTAGAAAATACTAATCAATGATCATGTTAAAATAAAATTGGTTAATATGTGAATCTGTCTTGTGTTCGACTAATCGAGGAAATTGCATGCCTATTTGTAAACTGGAAACAGGATTTAAGGATATCTTTCAAGAACAGATGAAGCTAATAAATTAGGAACATGCGATTAGATTACCAATTCCGCTCGACGTTCAACCTTGTTTTGTTGGTACTACTCGGATTAATTCTTTATGTTCCGACGTTTTATGATATTTCAATCGCAACTAAATATTCTGTTCCTATTCCTCTGTGGGTTGCCACTGTCTCAGAGTAATGAGTTCCAGATATACGTATGCGACTGTTTCTCGATTTTGGTGTTCCACTGATTGATCTCTGCCTCTTAGGTACATTCAACTGGTCTACAATAACTACCCCAATTAAGATGGGCGATAATCAAAAAAGAACAAAACGATTTGTAGCTGGTATCCACTAAAATACTCATACCAGTGAAGTATTTGTATCTAGGGGTCAGTAAAAATGAGCAGAAAAATAAGCTTCAAATAAGCTTCTTTGTGTGGTAACACTTCCATGACACCCTACCCAGTATCTTTCATGATTACTTTACGCATAATGCAGGATCATTGTATCACTTTAGTAGAGACAATAATATCTTATTATTATATTCCTTATGCCAGAACAAACACTTGGCTATGGCCATCAAGTGCAAAGGTCCTAGAATTTGGAATTCCATCTCTGCCGATTTGAGTCTCCTTCCCTGCTTTCATCCATTCACAAACAAGATTAAATCTGTTATTATGTCTGGTGAATTGTAATAAGTTTTAGTCCTTACTGCGAGCTGAAACCCACTTCTGACAACCGTTAGCATTGAGAAACCTATCTAGCGGCCCTCCTCTGTCAATCTGGGTCGGGGGTTCATAAATTATGGTAGTCGCCCCCTCCGTCCCGGTGGAGAATGCCTTTGGTTCCGTTTTCCAATGCCTCTGCCATAAATATGACACTTTCGCCTCCCTCTTGTGTAGCCGTACCTGCGTCGTAGAAAGCTCTCTGACATATTCGATAGTCTTTTAAACCGCCCGCCGTAGGCCTACTCAGCCTGGAACACCTTTGATTTGACCTCTGAAGAGGCGCCGTATAAATATCTGAACGACTGAATGAACTGCGTTAAAAATGAGATCACTTAGAACGTGCATCTCTTCACCTTTGCACTCTTCGGCTAATTTATTCTGAAATTTGATATCGCCCTTCTTCCAACATCTGTTTCGCTTAGAAGTGCATACGCCTCGACGGCGCAACTACAGTTGTGCTGCAGAGCAATTATGCGCGAAGGACTTCCTAAGGTCCCTACGCAGTGACTCCTCGGACGAAGGTCGAACCCGCTCACTCACCGCATACAGAGAGTTACGAGCTGACCGCTCTAACCAATCGGCCTCCGTGTCACACAAATACAATTATTGAATACTTGAAAATCACATAAAACTATATAAATATTTGTTGGGGCGTGCGCATTTCTTAGTACAGAAATGTACATTTAAAGTATCACTTATTGCGCTAATTCAATACTACAAGCCATCATTATCCATCCCTCTAAAATTTTTGTTTCGATACGTCTCTTTGCTATTCAAAATTGTCTTACCATGTCTGCAGTTCCAGGTGACTGACCAAGCTTATAGGAACTGAATGCAACAACCACAAGGAAAGGAACAGCAAGAAGAAGATATTTGATTTGCGGGTAAGACTGAAGTTTCTCCGACATCTTCAAAAAGCCTCGCCTCATGGACACCAAATTCACGGAACTGTGCACCCCCTTCATGGCGATTGAATCTGTCAGCTTCACAGTCTATTGCGGCTTGGATAAACTGAAAGACCAGATTCAATCGGATCTAAAATAAAACTGCAAAGTCTGGCCAGCTGCTTTCAAGACATCGCTTATGTAGACTAGACCTTTGTTTGATTTATGATTAGTCCGTGTACAAATTTATAGTGCCGTAAATTATTGATCTCATAAACAACATAAGAAATAAATAGGTTTTCAAGAATCACTTAATTAAGGAGAGAAGTAATTTACAATAGTAATACGAGAAGCATAAATTGCGGGTAAATAATTTGTTAGCTAAACGTTGAATTATTGTAACCATCGCTATTACTGTTACTAAAATTATTACCGCCGTCATTATTAACGAGAGCAAATTTATGCAGAAAGGCATATCAAAAGAAACGCTATTCAGTCGAAATATAAAAAGCACTTAGACACCCTAATCCGAAAAATGTCATCAATGGTTTGTATTCGAATCAATCTTGATCTCACCTCTGTTTAGCAGCGCAGAGTAGGGATTCTTAAACACTTTTGGACATCGGCACGCAACGTAATGCAAAGTTCAGTACTGTTGGGGGGACAACAGTTTCGTTCTTAATAAAGGACCCTCGTGTAATAAGCTGGTATTTTAAAGTTGACAATACGCTGGCCTAATCCAGATTATATTACAATATAAATAGATTTTTAATAAAAACATTTACAGAAAGATGAGCAAGTGATACATAACTATTTGGCTGATACATGTAGGCCTCTGTTGACACGAATAATATTACTATGATTGTTTGACTCGACAAAAACAAGCTGTAAATTAGTAATTTATGCGATAGAAATTTTATTTCGTTTTTCGGTATTGTAACTTTATTTCTTGAGTCATGAGAAAATAGGCCGCTTTTTCAAGCGAAACTATTATATTGAACTTCTTTATTCATGTAGGCCTAAGCGAGCAATTTGGTTAAGTTCACGTCCACTACATAGCAATGTAATGTAAGATGGCATGGTAATGTTCTTGAAGCAATATACAGTGCTTTAAGAACATGGGAGGTCTTGAAGCAATGTACTACAGTGACTAACTTGCATTGCAGTACTATGTAATGGATGCTCCTGTTTATTGACAGGCTGTTCCAATTTGGTCAATAGCATAAGCAAATAAATAGCAAGGATGCTTTAATGCTATAATGCTTTATTGAACCGCAAACGCACTGCCGGGGAACATAATTTATCAGCAACGAAAGAATTTAGATCACTCACCAATGTCAGATTATAATCTGGTTTTTCATGACCTTCTCTTGACCTTTTAACTAAATATTATTTTTATGCACATTTGATTACTACCTAAATTTGGATACTTGCCTACTAGAGGTCTGTGGGTAGAGAGTTTTTGCTACCCGACCCGTACTGGTAGGGCAGGACCGTTACCTGTACCCGTACCCGACCCGTACTCAAAATTCCTACCAGACCCGACCCGTATACGCGGGTATTCCCGTACCCGTGACGTCATTAGCACACCTTCTCATAGTCTTCATGCATGCCATACTAATAGGATCATAACTTACTAACCATTATGCTGCTGTTGTTGTTGTTGTAGTAGCAGCAGCAACAACATCAGCATCACTGACAATAGCCGTGGAGTAGCAATGGCGGCGGAAGCACAGGAAGAATAAGGAAGTGGAGGAAGAGGAAGAAGAGGAGGAAGAGGAAGCGGAGGAGGAGGACGGAAGTTGCAGGAAGGGAAGTGGAGGAGAGGAAGGAAAAACAGTCAGAAGAAGAAGTGGGACCAGAAAAAGAAGCCGAAGGAAGAAGTGGAGACCGGAGGCAGGAGGATGGAATGAGGAGTAGAAATAGGAGGAAGATTAGGAGGAAGAAGAAATGAAGAAGTGGTAGAAGAGGAGTGCCGAACTTGAATAGAAGAGGAAGAAGAGAAGGATGAGGAGAAGCAAATGAAGGAGAAGGATGAAAGTGGAGAGGTAGCAGACGTGCAGAGGCAGAAACAAAATCGGAAGGATGAAGATATAGAACAGGGCGTAGATGAAGATGAAATGGAGGAGGAAGAGCAAGAGGGAGAGAAAGAGCTGTAGGTGAGCTGGTGGAGGAGTAGGAGCTGAAATTATGAGCAGGAGGAGCAAGAGGCGAAATAAAGGAAAAGGTACAAGAGAGAATCAGCAGAAGGAGTAACAGGAAAATGAGGAGGAAGAGAAATTATAAAAAACAGCGATTAACATACATACATATAGGAGGGGAAGCATTACATGCAGGTATATAGTACTTGGATTTCGAATGTGCCCGTTTGTCTATGATAGTAATTTAGTCTCTGATGACGCAAGATTCACCTATACAATGTATATTCAACGGGGACATTGTAACCCTAAAACTTGACGTTTACTCTGGTAAAATCGGGTGTACTCGTACCAGTGACGGGCCTACCCATACCCGACCCGTAAAATAAGTTCCCTACCCGTACCCGAAGGTACGGATGGGGTACGGGTTACCCGCGGGGCGGGTATACTCGCAGGCCAATATTGCCTACTATTGGTCGACTATGTGACACGTATTTTGAATATTTCTTATGAAGTAGTCAGAAGTACGTTCATTCAATCAATGAATTTCAATCAATCAATTTGTTTATTTGTATCCACAATAAACAGCAAAAAATAAAGATCATCAATTATAAAACTAACGGCTACAAAGGGAGCCACGAAAGGAATTGAAATCCCGCTAGAAGTAACAACCGAGTAGCAGAATAACCAACGGAAGATAAAATCTCGTATTAACATTGTTTAAAAAATCAGTTCACAGAAACTAAGAGAATTCTTAACTATCTAACTCACATATAGCGGAGGTGGTGCAATAGAAATGGATTTATGAGCCTGTGGAGAAGTAGTTTGTGATCACTGATGGGAGGAGACCGTGCTCAAGCGACCTCTTGCGAATAAGAATGACTTGCCACTGTCAATTTTTTAGTCGAAAAAATATGATTATATAATCGACATCTCATCATTTATATTCGTTAATTAGGATTTATGATGATAATGTCATCGTGCATCAGCCGTTGATGTAATTACGGTTCAATTGAATACGCTGCACCGAAATGCATATGCGCACACTCCAGATGAATGACGATGACAAGACTTTTAAGATAACTTCACTGTTGATGTTCACAGGTATTTTATTCTCGTTATCTTAACAAGAGGACGCACCGTTACGGTAGACTAGCCATGCTTAGACTTCTCGTTTAAGATGATCCAGTGATAATATAACATGTCATGTTTATTTTATCTCTATAGTTTATGAGCATGATTTTGATAAATGTAGAATATTGTAATCTCATTATTGGATCTCTTTTAAGTGACGTCCTCAAAAATACTTGGGACTCTGTGGACTGCACCATCCCCTGTTAATATTACTTATCACGTCGCCGTTTACTCTTTGCCAGACGTATGCACGCCAGGGCAATATGTACTAAGAGGCGGAATACTTTGACAATAATTATAGCACCAAGAAGGTTTTACTATAATTATATTATGGTATATGTAGCGATGTTCCTATTAAAACCCACATTTCTTATGTATTATTAACATTATAATATGCAGTCAATGTTAATTAGTTAAATTAATTCAGAGTTAATTAATGCCAGCCTATAAATATAATGTAAAGGCGCTATAAGATTAAATTAGAGCCCTTAGTAACAGTGTTGTTGGGGAGAACTGGTCGCTTGCAATTTGACATGCAGGAGGCAATGTTAAAAGGTCTGATTTTGGCCATCGGTCGTCTGCTGGAGATTGTACGGCGGAAATGCGTTATCCGGGCTGCGAGAGTTTGCAATAAGATGTTCAGTATTGCTGGTGTTGAGAAAAAAAGTCAACACGTAATTCTCAAGTTGCGAACTCTCAAGGAAGTTTTAGGAGTTCGGACAGTTATTTGACCCAGGTTCGTCTAGAACTGCTGAGGGGTGCGAATGGTGTAGTGGCGAACAGTACTGTGATCGTCGAGTAATGATGGATGTATTCTCCGTGTGTAATCAGGAGTTATTTTCGTTCTCGAACTATCGGTCATGAGCGGTGGAATGCAGAAACTCTTTTCACGTTAATATAGATGGACTGAGAAATTAATATCAGCATCTATAGTGTGTCTCTTCTGACATACTAGTCAACGGAATCGAGGCTACGCAAGTATCATATTAAGTCCGATTCATCATTCGGACGTGACGAGTGCGAGTGGAGGACGGCACAGAAGCATTTGAGGTGAAGAGGCTAGAGACAACAATCATCCGAGAAGAAGCAATCGACAGAATTTATACAAAGAAAGAATCCAAATGAACACTACAGAAATACACTGCAGACCTGCTCCATTCCCGTGGGAGGTAGATATCTAACCTAAGAAGCGCTATTAGCTAATCTAGGCTGGCTAGGTAGTCATAAGTTAGATTAGTTCATAATCAATCTATATCTTAGAATTCTATTTAAATATTTTGCTGATTTTGACTGTTTTTGCAATATAATTGACGATGAAAGTTTGCAGTAGTTATTGATTAATTAATATTCAATTGAACTCATGAATATGTATATGAAGAGGCGTGATGGCCAAACCAAGGCAGAATAAGTTGAACTGTGTATATGTATCGTTACAGTATATTATATATTATATCAGTTAAGCTGATATTCTTCACTGGTAGCCAGCCTCACAACTATAACAGCATACGATTGCGATCCACTTTTTCTCCAGCTAATTTAATTTATTTTTCTTCAGTGACAATTTATTTTTTATTATTTAACTATTTCATTAGTTTCATCACCAAGGTTATCAGTTCAGTTGCAATATTTTTATGTTGTCATTGATAATGGCAATGATTAAACGATCAATGTTGTTACTATAACCATACACATACATATAAGTGAGCCCCATAAGTGACTAAGAATCAATCTCTGATTCTATTTAAGAAAAAGACCTTTGGCTCATAACTAACCGTGTGCTGTCTCAATGACTAAAGTTGATTAAGTGGCAGACGGGAGTGTAGCTACGCCCTGATTTCTAACTATATCTATTATCGTTAGATATCAGCTCATTATCTGACTAGTTGGAGTACCTGTGGAGAGTTTTTCATGAAAAGGGTCCTCCACGTAGTGGAGGTTGCGATTGCAATTAATTTATGTTTATGATTCTATCAACCAATTAACAAGCCAGTCTTGATAGACAGGCTTTTGTCAGCGACATGAGTCCGATTAAGTCCATGATCTTAATTTATGGTGAACGGCATTTACCGTGTGATTGGCAGTATCAACATGGAAGTGATGAAAAGTGATATATTAATTTAAATTGATCTATATTAATTATTATGTTTTTAAATCGACTATTTGCCACAAATTGGATGTCGTTGACGTCAAGACAAATTGCTTTGCTGAGATTGATTCATAATGTTTCGTCATGTTCATACAAAGCTTTGAAGTTCACAGTTGGCACTACAGAACACCCACACGCATGCACTTGCACGTATACATGAATCTTATGGATTTATATAATATGTAACCATATTGCCAACATGAGGTGGATAATGGAGAGACAAAGGGAATATAGAAAAAAAAGTACCTATATGTTTCATTGAATACAGCAAGGCATTCGACTGCATCAACCACGAACGGATGTGAAAACTTCAATAGAGATGGGAATACCGAAACACTTCATACAGCTACTTAAATAATTGTACGAAGATCAAGTTGCGGCGATAAGAACAGAATTTGGAGACACAGACAAATTTAAAATTAAGAAAGAGGTGAGGCAGGGATGCATTCCGTTCCAATTTCTGTATGACCTGTATGCCCGAAGATAACGAAGAGGGCGGAAATGGAAGAGGCAACTGAGGGAGTAAAGATAGCAGGAAGAACGCTGCACAATCTAAGATACGCGGACGACACAACACTACTGGCAAGGAAGAAAGCAGATCTGTTAAACTTGATAAGAAGGTTGAAGAGAGAAAGTGAGAAGGTAGATTTATATTTCAACATAAAGAAGACAGAGATCATGACAACAGCCGATAGGGACAGTTTTGATATAGACAGAGAGGAAATAGAGGTGGTTACAAGCTTCACGTTCCTGAGAGCGTTAATCGAAAAAGAGGGAACGTGTGATATGGAAATTTAAAAAATGGTGGCGATAGGAAAAGCTGCAATGAATGGACTGAAAAAGATATTGAAGAAACGTGAGCACAGCCACAAAAAAGACTAGTGATGGCAGTGATCTTCCCCACTTTACTATATGGCTGCGAGACGTGGACAATGACAAAGAACATGGAGAAAGAGATTAACGCATGCGAAATATGGATATGGAGGAAGACCCAGAGAATATCGTGGACGGAGAAAAAATCAAATGAAAGGGTGCGTATGGAGATTGGAGTTGAGAATCATGAGTCGTTACAACAAACAACGATGAGAAGGAAGGTGGAGTTCTTCGGACATGTTATGCGATCAGATGGATTAGAAAAGGAGATGATGTTGGCATGCGGAGATGGAAGGAGAAAACGTGAGCGACCAAGAAACAAATGGATGGATGATATACACGAAAGAACCGGAATGAACCTGGAGGAATTAAGAGATGCGACTTCAAGAAAGCAATGTAGAAGTTTTGTTGCTAGATTTCCAAGAATTGACAGCACAAGGTGACAAGGTGAATGCATCTCAATGTGCGAAGAAATTTGAATTCATTATAAACGAGGAGGATAAATTTCAGTCGTTAGAGGAACACTACATTCGGAATCGCAGCATTGAAAATTGAAATATCCTTCTAGGCTTCTACAGCGAGCCATAGACAGATCTCGAAAAGCGAGAACAAATGAAGTTTTAAGAGAAAATTATAGAGCGAAATTCTGTGCTGACTTACCAAACATACATGTATGAAAGTAAAAGAATTTGTGCTAAACTGAGATAATTATACTGTCAGGAAATTATTCGTGTTGTTGTATTTCATTAGAGTTTTTTAGTAAGTTTGTTGGATGCACGTAAAGTGAAGTTATTTAACATATCATAAGTACATATTTCAATTGACAGTTGAAGTGCTGAATGGGAACGCATAGCGAATGCGTAAGCAAGCAAAATAATTCTACGAAGGACATCGCGACACAGCTGCTCATGAAATTTGAATCCTCACGATTTAGAAGGAGGTCAGTTTCCACAGAGGTTGAAGCATTGAAGCTTCCAGACGATACTGGCCAATTTCTGTATACGAAATAGGTGACGTAGAATATATGATGGAGGAGCAGCTGTTGATCATACAGCTTGGCGACTGGCTTGATTAGGCAACCCCCATGCCCATCATAGGGAATAGGAGATACATAAATCAGCGTAATACTTCGTTGTGTTCTTTCAGTAAACTTCGTGTGAAGCACAATCCGTCATCAGAATATTAGTGTCTTTAGTGTCAAATGTCTTTGAAAATTGAGGTAGAAAAGTTGAAATCGAGCTTTGGATGATGAGAAGATGACCTTTACTGTAATCTGTTAAACCTAAAAAAATAACCAGGATCCCGCAACCCGCCTTAATCAAGGATGGGGCGCCCTTCTTAACCTCTGGCGACGCTAATTAGGAGAACATCAATGCAAAATATAAGAGAAATCATGCCGACAGTGTCAGTGACCACTCCGTGTATGTTGTGATATCTCAATGCAAACTGTACAAATAAGGCTATTAAGAGAAGTAAGCGCAAATCGCGGATCACACATTTATTCGATTCAATAATGCAGTGACGATCATGGACGTTCATGATATCATGCAAAACAGAGGAAATGTATGTGGTTGATTCAAAAAGCATACTAGAAGAAAACCGATATGCAGGGTTAAGGTTAAATCTAAAAAATACGGATTTTGGTGACCTACTTTAGTCGCGACCGTACAACGTATGTACCAATCATAACTGAAATGAACAGATATACATCTCTGATTAGCACTGTCCGTAGACAAAGCCTTAGTCAATGGCACATTCTCAATGACATAGCAACTATGAAGCATGTCATTCGATAAATTTTTTGAAATAAAGCTTGAGAAAAGACCATTCATGTACATATGCTTACAAGTACATGTGTATCTACGACAATTGTTTTACTTTATTTAGCAAACAATAACACAAAAATTCAAGCCTATACGTGTAACCTTCCTGAAATTACGTTAACGTCACGCAATATATATTAATACATGTAGGTTGTTTTAAGTAGGATATGAACTAGAGTTAATGTATGAAATAAATCAGTTAAGTATACACGCACTGCATAATAATGCAAAATAATTAATTGCGCATCTCATACGGCATATGATTGTTCATGTGTAGTTGGATTCCTCTTTAATCGAGTTTCTAAATTTTGTAATCCTACATTTGCCAACAATATCCAGTGGCCAATACATGCGTGTACCTGAGGCTAATATGAACGCTTCTACCATCTAGACCTTCTGATTTACGAGTGCCCATATTTCGATCATTTTGAACAGACGCACACGTAATTTCACGACGTGGAGCATGTGGAGGACACGGGAGAGAACCACAGACGCCCTCAACGTTGTAGAAAAGAACTCCGTCTTCATTACGAAAGCCTGCTGGATCTGATTCCGGTTCCGCATCCATGCACACAAACTCTGTGCGTCCTTTGTGTTCTGATTCTTCCGCCATTAGATATCCGGTGTACTCAGTGTGCCATCCGTTTTAACACTGATTTCTACCTGGCACCATGATGACTGAAGCTTTTATCTGGCTGCGACAGACAACGCAAGGAACGTTGTTGTCATGCAAAGGGCGATGATGGTTATTAATTAACGAAAACCCCTTTGGTCCTTGATATTCCGACCCGTAGATGTTATTAATTAACGAAAACCCCTTTGGTCCTTGATATTCCGACCCGTAGAGTTTAGAGTATTTTTCCGCGCCTTCGTTGTAAGCTCCCCAGATGGGATCCAGTGGAAGGCAGAGGTAGTTGCTTCCTCCACCAGTTTGCTGATAATCTGATCCACTAGCTACCCGACTGTAAACTGCGTCAGATCCAGGACCATATACGTTACGACCCCATCTGATATAAACAGCGCCACCTTTAAAATACAATTGCATTGTTTTCGCCTAACCGGGCTGAAACAATTTTTAATCATCAATTATTTAAAACACTCGTGCCTTACACTGTACGTAGGTCTATATCTAGACAGTAACAATTGAGGTTAGTCAATATATAAGCTAAATAATGAAATAGAACTATACCCTTTACTGTGGAATAAATATTTTTATTCTTTCCACACCTGTATTTAAATTTAGGTAGGCCTATTCTTCAAAAATTGTAGCCACCAAAGGATATTTTTAATTGTTGAAATGCAGCAGACAAGCATTGTTCCCAAAAATATAAGTCAACCTAGTCAGTTAAGAATACGCCGTGCTGATGAACTTTATTATGATAATTATGATATTATGAATCAAACCATAAATAATGTTACATAGGCCAAATTGCGAGCCATCTCTTGACCACACAAACTTGTGTGGTCAAGAGATGGCTCGCAATTTGGCGAGAGGTTTTCGGCAATTATTGGTGCAATCATTGTTTTCTGAAACAGTAAAATGACTAGAACAACAATTTAATTTTCTATCGTCATCACTTTCTAAACCGGACAAATTATTATCACGTTCAACCAAAAACTATGCATTTCGTCGCAGCATAAACCACGTTTCGCAACCCATAGACCACGCAACAATCGCACAACAATCAGGTGTGTCTGCTATGATAATATATGTTTCTAATGTATTATTTTAAGTCGACCCACTCAGCAGATGACATAAATTGTGATAATTGCGATTAGGACGAGTTCATACTATACGGGCCTACGCGGGGAGCGCATGGATGCATATATCGTAACAACGAGTTAACTCGGGAATCACGCTGCTCGAAGATTTACATAGGACAAGGTTAGTTTTCCGATTATCTGCATATATATATGCATCTATTACCTTTCCCCAGATACAACACATAAAGCGATACATTTTATTCTTCCTAGTATGTATCCACTCAATTCATTACTCTATCAATTGGGCCTTTAATGGCAATATAAAACTATCATTTTATCATAATGATTGAATTTGCCAACTTTTGATACCGATGATGTTTGTCCGATCTTGAGGCGATACATTTATTCTTCACAGAAAAGGATAATGCCGTCGTTAAAACTTTTACAGTTGCACATTGATGTGATGCCAGACAACCGTTGTATTTGAGACCCACAGGAAGCTAGTGTAGAGAACGAAGAGCACGCCTATTGGAACACTTTGTATTAGGGGAAAATGTGTAAAGGTTTAACTTATGATCTACAATTTGCTCATTGTTTACAATAATACATGTCTAACCAGAGCATTGCGCGCTTTGATTGTTGGTCCATCCTGAATCGCCAACTTCTCTTCTATTTCTTATCATGACAGCATCATCCTCACCTTTCTAAATAAAGAGCAAGAGAGATGTTAAGTCGAGTGCGTAATATAATAATTGAATAGTCTCATTTTGTCAATTCCAAAAACATAATTAATTCTTCATTTCACAGAGTAGGCCTAAATGTGTTGCCTCATTGTCCAGATGAAAGTTTTCGAGTTTCTTTTTTTATTCATCTATTACCTCTCTCTCCTTTAGATGATACACTTGACGCGATTTTATTCCTCCTAGTGTGCATCCATTCAATTCATTACTCTATCTATTGGACCTTTAATGGCAATTTAAAATATATCATTTTATCACATAGATTGAATTTGCCAAGTTGTGTTACCAATGAAGTTTGTCCGATCTTGTAGGACGCGAGAGCAACTGCCAACAGCAGAGGTACAAATATCAGGTACTTCAGATGATGACGATTTGATTGCAGAAATTCACGAAGATTTGAAAGACCACGCCACGAGAATAACATCTTGGAAAATGCAACTTTCATTTAATTCTTTATACATAGAATCTGCATATCGATAAGATTTTAACGAAGGGACTATGTTGCACATGACCTGTTGAAGGTTTTTATAGCTAGAGTTGTGAGGCATCAACCGATGAAGAAGTTGGCCTGTACCTAATTCATGTTGTGTCAAGCTTCGCAAGATTCGAGCAAACATGTAGTTCTTTGGCTTTCTTAGAAACTATTAAAACAGGTCGACCCATGGAGACCTAATCCAAGAGTTATTTGTTATGGTATAAAATTTCAGGCCGATCATTAGCAGAGTTTTATCCATAAGCCGCTTGGTGCTGCATCCTGACCTTTGCTATTGGTAGTTCTAATTATCACCAGCAATAGAACCCACTAACCGACGTCTGGTGCCCTGCATGTTAAAACGAATTCTGCGTCTATACATTCCCACGCTTTAGACTTTGGAATCAAGTGAATGTATTAAAAATTGTTTATCATTTTACTTTCAAGCTTAGAATTTTTTCTTTACGAACTTTATCCGGTTACAGAAATTCATTTAAGAAAATCCCTCAAGTTAATTTGACATTTTTGGCTATAAAATTAGCTCAGTAATCGACTATAGGGTCTGGTAGGATTCAGCTAAACTTGCTCATGTCTGCAAAATAATTCACATATAAAGAAAGTCATAAAATTAAAGAAAATTACTTCAACATGAAATATCATACGTTCACTTTCACCACTGTATAGACCTATATACCTTCACGTACAATGGTAAAAGAACCTCGAAACTGAAACGTTTTCAATAGTTTCTGTCACAATAAATCGACTATGGATGTTTATACAACGACAACATGTTGAATTCGTCTGGTGCTTTAGCAACACCGAGTAATTCTGTCACTGCTGAATCCCAGGAGATGTAGCTATTGAAATGTTCATAGGCTGCAATCGGTTTATATACGTTGGCCATCTATTTTTTTAAATCTGTTCATTCAGCTTAAGATGACACAAATATCTAGCGCTCAAAAGTATATTAATTACACAATCAATGGTATGACGTCATTATTAGTAAAACTCGACAAACTCATATATATTCATTCAAATTAAAAGTTAAATTTTTATCGTATATGAGATAGTAGGGCTCACATACAGAACTCAACGATCAGCGAACAGCTGAGCTCCAAATATAACCACATCTGTATACAGAAAGACAATTGTACTAATTAAAATAAAAATGTAATTTCTTTTGCCAATATCGTTGGAAATACATCTGCAAGTGACGTACTGCGAGGAATTGATTTCTATCTACCGCCGTGTTAAAAAAATACAACTTTCACCAGGCACATGGGGGATTTCCCGTGCATAGGAATGAGGCCATCGTGCTCCAATCTATAACTCCTGTTTAGACAATCTACAGCACATCTTATCCAGAACTTAGAGATTGATAAAAAGCAAGGAGGTAGCTGCGTTCATCTGCCCGTGTACACTGTAGATGCTTTATTCTCGTGATTCGGCACAAAAACAGTGAAACAGTGAGTCTTAAATTCTTAAATAGGCCATGTGTGTGTATGTATGTGTGTGTGTGCGTGCGTGCGTGTGCGTATGTGTGGATGGCACAGTGGCCGATCGGTAGCGTTCAGTGTCCACTGAGGGGGCGGGTTCGACCCTCGTTCGGGAATCACTGTGTAGGGACCTTGAGCAAGTGCTTCGCATACAATTGTTCTGCAGTAAAACTGAAATTGCGATGTCGAGGCGAATGTGTGCACTTCTGAACAAAAGATGTTGGAAGAAGGGCGGTATCAAATTTCGGTAATAAAAAAATTAATAAATATATACAAAAACACCAATAGTGTACTATGAATAGGTAAACTAGTCAAGTATGACTAGTTGCAACAGAGTGTCTTTCAATTTCGACCAATCACCTGCAATATCAGGCGAGAATAATTGGTGACAATAAACGATGCAGGTTTAATTTCTTATATTATATTGCTAGCCTGATTAGCTACTCTATTAATGCACTCGTCAATGATACCGATTAACTGAAAATAATATTATTTCACGCATTGTGGTATGTTGTTAAAACCTATCAGCGTTTTTTGTCAGTGTCGCATCTCAGGAAACATGGCTAATAATGACTGCCATGCTATATTTTTTTATTTAGGGTTGGCTTTCTTCGCACTATCGAAGAACTGTCATTTCGAACATGTTCAGATGACATAGGTCTATATTACCGAATTTTTGTTGTTGCCCGTTTAATGGATGATGTGCCAAAACTACAGCTCTACAGGCGAGTCGAATAGCGTTTGCGTGTATGTGTGAGATCTGGATGTCGAGTTACAAATATTATTGCCTTAATTATCAGAAATTAGAAATTAACAATCAGTTCTCGTATCGGTGAAAGAACATGAAACCGTCATTCAAAGATATAGCGACGATGACATAGCAAATCAGAAAAAAATCATGGAAAAAGGATGAGGAAAACCTAGAGTGTAGATTTGTATAAAAGTATATATTCATGTCATTTCATTTATTTTTTTTACCAGCAATAACACAACCTATCAAAGAATATTCGTTATTGATCACCATATCAATCAACTCACGTGCATTGTTATGACAGAACGTAATTAATAATAGGCTATATGTTAGCATCAAACGGAAAACTCAATGGAACGAAAGGTTCCGCAACCAGGGTCGCCCTTGCTTCGTCAATCCTTAATAAATCCTCAAAGCTTTTAGTTAGTGCATGCTGCCAATTGGTTAAAATCAGTCTATCGCTTTGATGCCCAGGGGATTAACTTTCCTGAAATTATGTTAATATCAGACACTATGTACGTTGTTTTTAGAAGGATATGACAAAAATAAATGAAATCAGCTAAGTAACCAACTACACATCCATAATGAGGCGAAAGTTAAACCTATTTGGACAAATTTGTAGAATGAAGGACAATCGGCAAGTGAAGACCGGTGTAGGGAGATTGTCAGCGTATGTTTGCTTTTATGTTTATTTAAGCATTTAAGGCGCGAACAAGCTTAATGAGACTACTTGTGAAAGTCTGTCAGAGTGCGAAAGACGATTGTTGACATAATGTATTGGAGAGTTTGGGTTTGCTTGTGATAAGTTTATAATTGCTGCTCTAACTGTCGAAGAACACAGACGTGCCGTTTCATTTTGAGGACTAGACATATAAGGTGGATGTATATAATTATGTTGTAAATTTAAGAAAAGTTAAAAGAAGGAAAAGTTTTGTATTTTGAGTTTTTGGTAAACATAACCAAGAGGAAAGGAAAGGTTGAGATTACAGATATATGGATGGAAAAACAACAAAAGAACGGCCTTGAAGGAAATGGATTGACGATATCAATGAGTGGTGTGAGGAGGAAATCAGCATGTTGAGACGCAAGACCGGAAGAAGATGAATCGAAGTTGCATTGGACACCCATGGGCAGTGAGCCCAAAGAATGATGATGATGACACATGCATTGCGTACACGTAGGCCTAGTAATACGAACAATTGCCTAATTGCACATTAGGCTACATGCGGCATATTATTGTTCACCAGTAGTTGGTTTCGCCGTAGATAGAGTTTTTCTAAATCTGGTAATACTTAAATTGTACCAATGATAGGCTTATCCAGAAGCTAACACATATCGAAGATTAATATTTGCATGTTTATACCATCTACACCGTCTGATTTGTTGTGCCCAAATTTCGATCACATCGTGCAGACGGCACATGTTATTTCACGACGTGGAGCATAAGGAGGACATGGAAGAGATCCACAGACGCCTTCCACGTTGAAGAACAGAGCGCCGTCCTCGTTTCTAAATCCTGAAGGATCTGATTCCGGTTGTCCATCCATACACACAAACTCTGTACGACCCTTGTGCCCGGAATTTTCTGCCATGAGATATCCGGTGTACTCAGTATGCCATCCGCTGTAACATTGATTTCTGGCTGGAATCATGACGACCGAAGTCCTTGTCTGACTGCGACATACAACGCATGGAACGTTGTTGTCATGTAATGGGCGATTGTGGTTATTATTTAACCCAAGTCCAGTTGGCCACTGATATTCCGAACCGTAGAGTTTAGAATGTTTTTCCACACCTTCATTATAAGCTCCCCAGATGGGTTGGAGTGGAAGACAGAGGTAGTTGCTACCGCCGCCATGAGTGTCCCAAAATGATCCACCAGCCACCCCTCTGTATACAGCATTGGATTCAGTGTTACATTGGGTACGACCCCATCTGGTGTAAACAGCGCCACCTGCAAAAACATTCTGTGATGCAAATACTTTATTTCACTAACTCTAGCCCATTACGACATTCACAGAAATTGTATTATTATAATCTAGCGTCAAAATAGTAAATATGTCTTAAAGCGTTTGATAGCACAGCTACTAGAATGTCCATTAGATGTTCAAAAGAGATATAGTGTCCTTGAATTGCGTTTGCATTATAGATAGATTTTAAATTAAAACGATCAGCGCATTATCGAATCTGTGGTTAATTGCATAGGTTTAATCACCAGTTTTCGCGTGCCCAATCCAACTTTCCATGTGCTACAATCCCGCTATAGGCTATGCCGTGTGTGTGCTCCACTAACTCCTCCTCTAGCAGCGAATATCGCACCATAGATCGACAGTATGGAGTTTAAATAATAAATATCGACAGCTAAATAATAGAAGTCTAGCGGGGATGCTGCTTTGGGCAAACCTTTACATTTGCCAGTAAGCCGTCATATATTAATTTGATTGGAGTAGTGAAGTCGAAACTTTGATTAGTAACATACTTATAGACAGTCAATGATTTATGTGATTCTCGATAATGTTCGACTAACCATAATTTCCCACGTTTCTTTTTGCATTCTGTAGGGCGGCGACATCCCTCTTCTGCCTGATCGATTCCTCATCTCCAGCGCTCTGTATATATATTTCAAATTGCATTCAATAATATGGCATATGGGTAATGCATGTAGCCTAATACACGTGTCTCAACAATAAAATAGCCTGCAACTGCATTCGGTTTTTGCATGTAGTACATTAACCAGTGACCGCAGAAACGTTCCTGATCCAACAGGTCATCTGATATCCCGTTAAGACGGGCGTTCGAACTTCCCCCGATATGGTTCCACCCCATCTGTGTGAAATCCGGGCGTGCATGTTATCAAATCGTTTTCGTTTGAAAGCGGCTATGACCAATTTCAGTTGGCTGGGCGTCTGACAGCAACATGCCAGGCTCGATTGACCTGACTCTGCAACAGAATTTCCACACGTTGCAACATCTTTCTCTATATATACACGATCCACGAGCTCGATATCCTGTTTGATCAGGAGTTAACCTTCGCACATAATACCGCACCCTATCTCTTAACCGCGACTGCCACCTTCTTTAATGATGTCTTCATTACCAGAAGTTGACAAGGAAACACATAATTTGATTATGCGCTATATAAGTACCCGAACGATTGAATGAACTGCATTTATAATTAAATCGCTGAGAACGTGAGCTTCGACTTGGTTCTTTTGGTCGCATGCGTACTGAATACTTGCAAAATCACATAAACTTGTATAAATATTTGTATATAGGCCTAGGGTCAGTTTTTGAACAGAAATGCAGGGGCCTACATGTGTATGTAAACTGTCAATTAATGCGATAATTCATTGCAACCGGCCCATATTTGATCTTTCAAATACGTCTGTTTCGATACGTCGCTTTTTTTACTTTTGTTATTTTTTATCAATCATTGTTGTTTCAATCTTTATTGTTCACCAAAAATACATGATACATGGTTTACTACCAAAAGGGCGAAAATTAAATGGGCGCAATCAAAAGGGTGAAAATTATAAGGGTGAACGTTCAAAGAGCGTCTCACCAAAAGGGCGAAACTCAAAAGGCCGCACGTTTAAAACTCGAAGAAATTTATACTCTGCGCTGATAGGTCGAAAAAATCCGTAGCAGAATTTTATGTTTCTCGTTCTGATAATGAACTTTTTACGGGGTATTGCTCATAGTCTAGAGTTGCAATCTTAATGAGGAATCTGTCACACGCCAGTATTCAGCCATAGCTAAACTGACATGGTCACTCTTTACAAGATGACAATTAATTATAATTTTTGATAATATTATGTCATAGGCCGATTTTCTGTATAGCCTAATTTGACACTGATCGTACTTAATAATCCTTGTTTTCAATGGATTACTAGATGTTCACAGCTTCGATGGCTGACTCGTTCTGTTCATTTATTTGCTTTCGTCCTTATAAACGTGCGCCCTTTTAATTGTCACCATTTTGATCGTGTATTCTCTTGAACGTTCGCACTCATGATTTTCGAAAGTTTGATTGCGCTCTTTTCATTGCGCCCTTTTAATTTTCGCCCATCTGATTCCATGACACAACATATAATCGCAGTAATCACAGTTGCAGTGAAGTGCCTAATGCAGTGAACATTTGGAAACCCCAAAGGAACGGACCGTTCCGCTAACAGAAGTCGCCCAATTAAATTCAATATTGTCTTACCATGTCTGCGGTTCCTGATGAATGTCCGAGCTTATAGGAACTGAATGCAACAACCACAAAGAAAGGAACAAGAAGAAGAAGATATTTGAGTTGCGGGTAAGACTGAAGTTTCTCCCACATCTTCCAAAACCATCGCCTCATGGACACCAAATTCACGGAACTGTACACGACCTTCATGGCAATTGAATGTATCAATTGTATAAACGGTATGCCCTAACTATTTGGATGACCTGAAAGAACAAATCCTTAATCGGATTCAAAAGTAACCGCAAAGTTAGACCAGCTACTTTCAGGACATCATTTATATAGACCACCACACTGCTGATTTATGATTGATCTGCGTTCAAATTGATGGTGTCGTAAATTAGAAATCTAATAAATAATAACTCATGCAGGTCGTAAAAATATGATAAAGTTCAATAATCACTCAAGGAGAGAATAAATTCAAAGAAGCTGTTTTTCAAGATAGCAATGCGAGAAGCGTCATGCGTAGGATAAATCGTGGTTTATTCCTTGAAATTTGCCGACTACAAATTTTAATATGCGATATGATTCTAAAGCGAAATGAATGGGATCACTTCATGTATATTAAAACGTAATGCCCTTCAAACACAGAATACCAGCCCTGCATCATGATCTCATCATCATGCAACGCTTGATAATTCCATCATATATTTATTCTTACATCTCTGAGTTTTTCTGTGAAGGGTTTGTTGATGCCTTAGCCTACAGAGACAATCGTTGTGTAACGATGTGCCTTAAGTTCTTATGTCCCGCATAATTATATGAAAGTGTCCACAACATGCGGAGGATCACTTAACTCACGATCGCCATTTAGATCACTTCTCGATGAAAGATTTTTTATTCTAGTCTTTGCATGACTTTCTCGTAATCTTCATCATCAAGGATTCTCCTACAGTAACTGACTATTTAAATCTGGCTGCATCAATACCCCACTTTAGACCGACTATGCTAATGCCATTATTTCTTGTCCATTTTCTAATAATCAATGTAGCATTTGACATCTATAGGTCAACAGTAACATGATCACCACATTTCTAAAGCGTCACTCGAAAGCTTAACGCAGGGCAAAGGTCTATTCACGATACTCTTGAGACATCCCCAGAAATGTGGGGAGTTGAAGTACGTTCGTTTGAGTTGAAGTAGACTGCCTACATTCATTAATTTTGAGCCATCTCTTGAAGAAGCGGATTGCTGCTGTAAATTTCCTCATAGAGTAAAGACGACTAATAACTGACAATTCATAGTTATATATTCGTCAATAATGATGACAATGATATCATACATCAGCAATTGATATAATTATGGCTCAATTGAGTACGCTGCGCCGAGATGCACTCCAGATGATTGAGAATGATAAGACTTTTGAAATAACTTCACTGTGTATGTCCACAGATATTTTATTCTCGTTATCTTAAACTAGTAAAAGAAGAAAACGCACCATAGACAAGCCGTGCTTAAACTTCTCGTTTAAGATAATCCCTCGATTAAATGACATGTCACGTATGTTTAATCTCCATCCATTATGAGCTGTTTGTATGCATTATATTGGTAAACGTAGAATATTGACGTGCCTGGTTAAAATTAGCCTATATGCTAAGGCGTGGAATACCTAGGCAATTCATTCAGTCAGTCACTCATTATAAAGATTTATACAGCGCCCCTTCAAAGCTACTATTCAGGTGTGCTCCTGACCCCGGCACGGCTAAAAAGAACAGTTTTAAGGCGAGTATAACAGGAGTCTGAGTGGACCCGAGGCGACAACCTAAACGCCAACTGGAGCGTGTTCCAGAGCGACGGGCCAACCACTGAGAAAGCACGATTCTGTTTAGTAGTTGTACGGGCAAATGGAACAATGAGCCGTTACACTCAAAGTAGAGTAACAGAGATCTCGAAGATATGCAGGGGCGAGACCTAGCAACGACCGCCATACCAAAGAGATGATACGGTACGCGATTTGCTGCTGGAAGAGGAGTCAGTGGAGCGCATCCAGCATATAGCCGAAGACGTCGCCACGTTTCGGAATGCGTCCGACAAGGCGTGCAGCAGATCGCAGGACCCGCTCCAGGCACCGCAAAACGCCCAGCTGGAAGGCAATACTTTAGTTTTTTTCTAAAAATCATTCTTGTTCCAAACTCATGTAAATCGTCTAGTACAATGTTTCTGTGATTAACTGTTATACTGTTGAGTTCAATAAAACACACGGTTACGGTTATGGTCATAGATATATTTATATAATACGTAATTGCGAAAGTACTCTAGTTTGCTCCAAATGAACTGTACAGCTAATGCTACGATGCGATTTGCACAGTTTTATAGACACTGTGGCGTAATAGGGAGCAGAGACATGGAAGATGGGAAAATAGAACATAGACGACTGGAAACCTATGTAATATGGACAGGGAGAAGATCGGTTTACATTAGCTGGACTCAACATAAAAAAGGCTAAGGGGCAGAACGAGAGACTCAATCAATTGAAGGAGTATTGAGGTGCGGCGGCGCGGTGCAGTGCTAGCGTGGATGAGGGTTGAGCACAGTGTTAGGACCATGAACAGCTGACAGAAATGCGTTGACGGAGGGCAAGTACAATTGAACCGTGTTGTACGATTCTAAGAATAACGTGCAGTAATTTATGTTGTCACGGTAACAACCATAGTTCTCTTAAAATGACCGCAAATAAATTCCGATATTTTAATTGAGAAATCGCTGCCTTTAATATAATCAAGGTTTAAAAATTAAAAATCCTGATTTCAGTTCATAAATTTCCACTGACCTTATTATTTTACACTATTTTGACAAACATTAATTAGACGCATTAGCCTCGCGCAATAATTAAAAATTGTGCATACATCTCGTTCATTTTGTGCAGACTGCACATGTTATTTCACGTCGCCCTACATAAGGAGGACACGGAAGAGATCCACAGACGCCTTCTACATTGTAAAAGAGAGCGCCGTTTTCATCTCTAAAGCCTGCGGAATCTGATTCCGGTTGTCCATCCATGCATACACACTCTGTACGACCCTTATGCGTGGAATGTTCGGCCATAAGAAATCCTGTGTATTCAGTGTGCCATCCGTTGTAAGATATCGGTCGTCTAACCAGAATGTCGCGCGCTTTCATTGTTGCTCTATCCTGAATCGCCAACTTCTCTTCTCTGTCTAATAAGCACATCCTCAGCTTCACCTTTCTAAATAAAGAACAAGATAGATGTTAAGTCAAGTGCATAGCATAATCATTAATTATGCAATATCTTTAAGTAAACTCCAGAAACATCCTTAAGTAAGTATGCCTAAACGTGATGCCTCATTGTCAATAGAACCTGATGATAATATCATTTAGATAAATTTAATAGGAAATATAATTTTATTATAATTCCTATTAAATGCATCTGACTATGCATCTATTTTCTGTCAACTAGATGATACATTTGAAGCGATACATCTTATTCTTCAAGATGTTCCTACATTCCTCATTACACTTTGTTCCTGTTCCTGTTCCTCATTACACTTTGAATTCTGCTTTTAATAGCAAATGAAATATATAATTTTGTTATATAGAATGAATTTGGCACATTTTATTACCAATGAAGTTTGTCCGATCTTGTAGGACGCAAGAGTCACTGCAACCAACAGAGGAACCAATATAAGGTACTTCAGATGATGACGGTTTGACTGCAGATATTCACGAAGGTTTGAAAGAGCACGCCACGAGAATAACGTCTTGGAAAATGCAACTTTTATATCACCCTTATTACATAGAATCTGCATAACCGAAAGCCCTAAACGAAGAGACTATGTTACACATGACCTGTTGAAGTCTTTTATAGCTGGAGGTTTGAGGCATCAACCGAAGAAGGAAGGAAGGGAGGATGTTGTTTGTATTAATGCCTTATCATGTTTCGCATGATTCGTGCAAATGCCTTGGGCTTTCTCAGAAATCTTCATTGCAGGGTCGATCTATGGAAACCGAATCCTGGTGTTATTTGTTTTGTTATAAGAATTAAGGTCGAATATGCACAAAGTCTTATCTGTAAACAGGCTTGTGCTGCATGCTGACATTTGCTACTGGTTGCTCTAATTATAAAAGCATTAGAACCCACTAACCGACGTCTGGTGTCTTGTGTGTTAAAAGGAATTCTACATAGGCTTACAGATGTCTGTGCCTTAGACTTTGGAATCACGTGAATGTGCTAACAAATTGCTTATCTTTAAGCGTTCAAGCTAAGAGATTTTGCTTGCCGAGCCTTATCCGGTTACGGAAATTCCTTTCGGTAAATCCCTCAAGTCATTTTGTCATTTAGGCTATAAAATGAACTCATTATGCGACTATAGGATCTGGAATTTCTAAGATTGCTCACGTCTGCAAAATAAGTAATACATAAAGGAAGTCAGAAAATTCATAAAAAAATATTTCAACGTGAAATATCATGCCCTAACTTCCAACACTCAAGGCCTATGTACTTTCACGTGCAATTGTAGAAGAGCCTCGAAACTGAATCGGTTTACTTCAGTAATTTCTGTCACAAAAAATTGATTCTGGATGTTTAGAATGCGACCGAATGTTGATTTATTCCGGTGCTTTAACAACAGCGAATAATTCTGTCATTACTGTATCCCAGGAGTTGTAGCTATTGAAATTTTGATAGGCTACATTATATTCGTTGGCCATCTATCATTTAAAATCTGTTCATTCAACTGAAGGTGATTCGAATATTCAAATACACAACGTGTTTCGTTTACTCAGTCATGTGTGTGACAACACAGTTGGCGTAATTATTCTAATTCAGATATTGTAGCATTTATTTTGTTACTAGCTGGGGTATCCGGCGTTCGCTCAGGTGAAGAAGATTATGGGGGCATCTTGGTTGAGGACGAAGCTGTGGGGAGGCATTCCTGTTCTTGCATCATCTGCAGCCTGTCGTTCCTGAAGGGAATCTGCAGTCCGTCAGGAGGCTGCCTGTCTGGCAAAATTCACCTTTCCTCAATCTAATCCCTCATACTCATCTCTAATTCCTCTTCTCTTTCTCCGTCTTCTCTAATTTCTATTCACTCTTTGTTCTCACTCACCTTTTCCCAACTTTCTCCCCTTCCTCAACTTCTCACCCTATCCTAACCGCTTCCTAATCCCACCCCATCCTCCTTTTCACTCTCCCCACCCTCTTCTCATCGTCACCCTTGTCCTTTCCCCTACTCCATAATCTTTCTCTACGACTTCCTCCGCCTCCTTCTCCTTCTCCTCCTGCTCTTCCTCCTCAACAATACACCAACCCCTCTACATGGTGTCCGAGGTGTTCCCCGAGCGATCGGGTGGAATAGCTGTAAAAGTCTAAACGGAGAGACAGACAAACAAACACAGAATCTAGATATACATGTAAATAAATAGTATTTATAGTACAGACCGATTGTGCAAACTTAACTTAACTTTTTGTTAGTAGCCTACATGCTGAAAATTGGTTGAAATCAGTCAATCGCTATGATGTGCATGCGATTAGCTTTCTTGAAATTATGTTAATATCAGACACTAACACGATGTGTATTGTGTAACTAACTCAGAAACACTGTCAGTCGAATGCAGTGACTTTTGCGCTACATGGGTATTTTTCAAAACAGCGGTCAAATTTGACAAAAATCGTCTTTTGCCTTGACCTACACAAAAAATTAAATTCTATTTCTATGTGCTATCGAGCTGTTCCAATTTTGTCAATAGCATAAAATATAAACTAGGTAATAATTGGAATGTTATAAATAATTTATGTAAATGACAAAATAAGTATAAAATTATGCGATTTGATTTTAAATCTAAAAAGTGAAATGAATGCAATCACCACATGGGTATTAAATCGTAATAACTTTCAGAGCACATGATCTCCATGATCATAATATCATCAGCATACAACGTTTTTTAATTCAATTATTATTTTATTCCTATATCGTTGAGTTTTTATGCGAAAGGCTCGTGTGATGCTCTGCTTTAAGTTCCTAAAGTCCCGCAAAGTTATATGAAAGTGCCCACAACATACGGAGAGTCACTTAATTGGCGATCATCATTTAGATTACTTCTCCATGTCAGGTTTTTAACTCTGGCCTCTGCATGGCTTGCTCTTAATCTTTATCATCAAAGATTATTCTACTGATTATGTAAATCTGACTACATCAACAGCTGTCTAAAGACTCATTATGCCAATGTCGTTAATTTGTTGTGCAACTTCTTCTAGTCAACATAGCAATCGATATCTAGGCCCCTGTTGATCAACAGTGACATGATTCTCTTGTGACATCTTCAGAAGTGCGGGGAGTTGAAGCACGTTTGTTTGAGCAACCTATTGCGAACAAGAAGCAAATTGTCACTGTAAATTGCGTCATCGAAAACAGACGATTTATAACTAACAGCCCATAGTTATATATTCAATTATGATTACAATTGTGTCATGTATCAGTAGTTGATGTAGGAGTGTCTGCACAAACAAAATTAAATATGCAAATGTGAATAATGAGGCTGATATTCCCTCATTATTGTCAGCTTTTCGGTGACATTTTCAGTCATAACCATCACTACGGTAGGATTTATAATGCACCTCTTCAAGCTTACAACTCAGTAGCGCTTAACTATCGTCTTTCGCCGTATATTTAAACTAAGTGTTAAAAAGGACAATTTTAATATTGTGATTCGTGATAGATTGTTTACCCTATTTGCGCACGACTCTGATGTCTTTGATGCAGAAATCACAAAAGTAGATCTATTTTCAAGAGCAGTCATTAACCGACGCTAGGAGCAAACTTGTTTATCCGGGCTTGGAACTGACACTGCCTGAGCACTAGCAACGGACTTGACTCTTAAAGATGAGATCATGAGACCAGAGAGGCGTAGGCTCTATATCCCGCAGGCCAGTGATGTAGGATACATATATTTTTCACATTAAGCGGAGATATTCAGTTGATACGCGGTCGATGAAGTGGCATATGGTGAGGGTAACCGTGACCAGATAGCTAACTATAACTAACTATCGTTAGCTATCAGCTCCTTTTCTGATGAGTTAGAGAACCTCTGGAGAGTTTTTCATGAAAGGGCCTCGACGACGTGACGGTTAAATATACAATCACTCAGTGTTGTATGCAAGACTTGAAACTTCAAGACCAAGAGGAGACCGAGACAATGAGGTGCTGAGACCGAGACAGTGAGGTACCAGAACCGAGACCGAGACACTAGGTTCAAGACAGCACGAGACTGTAAAAGACAAGTGATCCTATATAAAATGCTGTAAAATACTAATGTATCAGTTTTGGGGAATAAGGTTCATTTGTAATTTCGATTTGAAACTTATAATTCATATAGTACCAATTCCTAAGAATAGTTTTTATATTGCCACGTTTTATCTTTATCGATATCTCTTCGTTGGCCTATCTTCTGAATAGTATAAATAAAGCCTTAAGACAGTTGACGTAAAACTTATCGAGACCACTTGTTCGAGACAGAACAAGACTTCTACTTCAAGACAGTTTCTAAATATTCGAGACACTACCTCGAGACCGAGACCGAGACGCTAAAAAACTGTCTCGAGACCGAGACACTGACTCGAGACAATACAACTCTCCAATCACTTAACTGACTTACGTTTAAGATGCCATCAATCAATTAAGAAACAAACCTTAATAAACATGCATTTATAGCGACAAGAGTCCCTAAAAGTCCATATAGTGTCAAACAACTATGGAAACTCTCATTATTGAAACAGAAACGAAACCACCTTTATTCGACCGCCATTACTCACTACTCCTCCTCACCCACACCCTACCACCTATCTTCCTAGAGTTCCCACTCCATGACGTCACACGCACGCAAACACTACATTCCTCTTTTCCCATAATGCTTACTCCACAAGCGTCATAGTAATAAATCAACTTAAATATGCTAACATCAACATTATTGACACTCAGGGCAGCGATCCGCCTACACCCATTGTGTTCCAACACTATTGTAATTTTGATTTTATTCCTTAACACTAACATAAATTCTACAACACTAGGGCAGCGATCCGCCTACACCCTTAGTGTACTCTATGATAAATGAAAGTCTTCAAACTCCCCAGGCAACCGCCTGGCTCGCAAAGGTCATCGACATGGCTCTGGAAAGTTCTCGACTCCTGCTTCATCCAGTTCACTGTTTATATTTGGTTCGACACTGTTGTTCGGCTCATCAAGTTCACGGGTCTTGTTTGGTTCATCTGGGTCATCATCCTCTTCATCAATTTTGTTCCATCCAGCAACTACCATCCTGTGCGAGAGACTCTCTTATGTTGCTGGAAATTCTTATTAATAAGAGACGTTTCTAACTCTGACGTCGTGACAATGTAAATAACTTAGTTTGTCTCAACAACTGGTTAAAACTAGACTTTTTGAGAAAACTTTGTAGTTCCTACTACATGTACTTTTATGCTAATAAGAAATTTTACAATGTGACATCAGAGTCAATTTATTGTTTAAACGAACTTCTTAAGTTCTGATATTTTACTAATATTAAGTAAACACCCCTGTATGGATAAAAAATCACATTGGCTACTTATTTGTTACTATCTAGCTACAATGGCAAAACTGCATTGCTATTTTCTCATGATGCGATTAATCGCGTTAATAATCGCGAATATTTTTATTAATCGCAACATTAATCGCGATTAAAAATGTTAATCGCTGAAAAGCCCTACTTTTTACCTTTTCACCAGGGGCGGCGATCTCGGACAGGTCCCCACCTTTTACAGTGCGGGAACACTTTATACGTTCCCCTCACATTTCTTACCCCTCTCATTGGGCGTTCCCACCTCTCAAACGGGATCGCCGCCTCTGCTTTTCATCAACATAATTGTTATTTCTTCTTAATTAAACTCATAGTAGGCTTCTCTGAACGCATTAATGGTCAGAGTTTCGGGAGTTGTTGTTCGATCGAGGCGGTTGAGAAGAAACTAGCTATTTTTCAGATTTCATTTATCTGTTTTAATAGGTTTAAATCGATCGACTGGAATCTGAAATCGGGTGGAAAGTTGAACTGCCATTGTTTGGGGGGCTCTCAACAAACCTATACGTTTTGTTTGTCTCTTGATATCCAGTTTGGTTCTTGTATTGCTCTTTTCCGGTAGTGAATTGCGCCAGCACCCTGGGTTCGAACCCCAGAAAGGTGACGGGCGAACTTGGGTTGCGCAGATGGTCGATCCCTCCCAACAGCTCGCCCGTCGCCAGATGGCGTTTGCAACAAAAGTAAGTGCCAATGAATGTGCACGGGCTGGGTACGGGTGAACCCGCGGGTTGGTGTACTCGCATACCTCTGCTCCATATCTCAGTCAGGCATGACGTAAATCTAATTGACGACACCTTATTGCTCTTCTGGATAACTGTCTTTTCTACTATAATAGTCGTTCTTTGCTTGTCGTCCAAAATGTGTAGTTACGAGTGAATGATTCTTAGTTTAATTGACTTGATGTGTATGTTAGCATATTTTTTCCTTTTGGTGGTAAAGGGTCACAAGGCAGACTATTATTCTACAGTAACCGTAATTAACGAATTGCATGGCGTGGGCTATGTCTGGCTGATACATTAGACATCGGCAACGCTTTCTTTGTTTGCGCCGCTTCCAGCTTCTGAAAACGAATCACCAATTATGATGAAATATGCGTTTCTGCACTGATTAGAATTACTGGTTAAGGCATGCACCAAGTATGCCACGAGTAGCGTATTCTAAGGATGCAAATCCGGGCTGTAACGACGGCTTCAAATTGACATACAGACTTACCAACGGACAGTGTTGTTGAAGGATCACAATCGATATATTCAATGAATAGGCTACTCAGCAAGGTTGAGGTCAGATTGTTGAGCACATCAATATCTATAATTTTTACGTATAGTTTGGTTTAATTTATTAGCAAATAAAGTGCCATTCGCCATTACATTGATTTCTGGCTTTATATTATAAAGATCAATGTTCGGCTTTGGAATTTGGTTTCATTTATTAGCAGTGTTGTATGCAAGATTTGAAAATTCAAGACCAAGACGAGCCCGAGACAGTGAGGTGCCGAGACCGAGACAGTGAGGTACCAAGACCGAGACACTAGGTTCAAGACAGTACGAGACAGTACGAGACAGTAAAAGACAAGTGATCCTATATAAAATGCTGTGAAATGCTAATGTATCAGTTTTCGGGAATAATGTTTATTTGTAATATCAATTTGAAACTTATAATGTATATAGTACAAATTCCTGAGAACAGTTTTTATATTGCCGCGCAAGATTTTAGGACAGTTCACGCGAAACTTATCGAGACCGCTTGTTCGAGACAGAACAAGACATTCACTTCAAGTCAGTTTCTAAAAATTCGAGACCGAGACCGAGACAGCAGGTTTCCGAGACCGAGACCAAGACACTAAAAAACTGTTTCGAGACGTCTCGAGATCGAGACACTGTCTCGAGAATATACAACTCTGTTTATTAGCAAATATAAGAATCAATGTTCTGAGTTCCAATCAATCCATATAGTGTAGCATTTTATTTCGCATATGGGTAGTATATGTAAAATTTACAATTTAAAGAATAAAAATAGAACTTTCATAGATTAATTATATTTTCATATAATTCTCAGAGTCCTCATTTACTAGTAACGAAATTAGTACAAGCATAACTTATGCTCAACGCTTCAGAATTTGTGTGTCCATATTCGGAAAACTTAGTTATATCACCACCGGTGATACAGGAAATTCATGGACGAGATCCGCAGACGCCCTCCTCGTTGTAGAATTGGGTTCCGTTCTCATCGTTGATCTGTGTCTCAAACATTCAATGTTGGCATTTTATGCGCAGCATGTCATGAAGCAATTCTGTGTAAGGACTGAACTATTCGGAATAAATGCATTAACGACTATTAGAATAGTGCTTAATCGCCGAAATTCTGAATTTAATCAAGAAATTCCCACACGTTTAGCTTTTTCGTATGCCAACATATGCATATTTAAAACAATCAAAGGCTATGCCATTAGTTATGATATTTGTGTTCACATTCTGATCACTTTTTGCAGACGGCACATGTTATTTCACGACGCGCGACGTAAGGAGGACACGGAAGAGATCCACAGACGGCTTCCACGTTGTAGAACAGAGCTCCGTTTTCATCCCGATAACCATACGGTTGTGATTCTGGTTCTCCATCCATGCACACAAACTCTGTGCGTTTATGCCATTTAGACTCTGACATGAGAAATCCAGTGTATTCAGTGTGCCATCCGCTGTAACATTGATTTCTGGCTGGAATCATGACGACCGAAGACTTTGTTTGACTACGACAGACAGTGCATGGAACATTTTGGTTATGTAGAGGTTGATAATGATTATTATTTAACCTAAACCCCGCTTATCTTAATCACCACGCACTTTAAACCTCTCAACCCCTTACACTAGCAAATCTCTCGAGTGTAGGACAAAAGCCCCCGGACAAACCGCCCTCCCCGGCATGAACCCCCGGACATTAACTCCCAGACAAAATCCCCCCGTTTGAGGCCAGACATTATCTCCCGGACAAGCCTCCATTGGAGGCTTTGGTACGTCCAGTAAAATACCGGACATTGTGTACGAATAAACCCAAACGGCAGCTTTGAGGTGAATCTGCCGAACAAACAGATACCACCTTGCCGTACATGCAAACGAATAATAATATTCTTGTCAACTAAATGTTTTGATCTAAATCTGCAAAACCAATGTCATACCTGCAGATCAAATAATTCCAAAGAGAAAGGCATAAAGCTTTAGACCAATTGACTAAGTGCATAGGGTAGTCTTTCAAGTATCCCTTAAGAACATGGATTATTGAGCAGGACGTTTAATTGGATTCCTACATTGCTTATTATGTTTAAATGTGTTTATTATGTTTGCTTCTGTTTAACTCTGTCATTATAGTTAAATTTCATTGTCAATCCTTAGTCATCTAGATATTTTTCCTTGTGTACATATGGGTGACCCTACTTAGCGGGACCACGGTCCCTTTTGGGTCTCCTCTTGTCTCCACCGAAATGTTAGACATGCATATTGTCAATTGATGTATCTTGTATCTTGGAGCAATAAAACTGATGGTTATGGTTATGGTTAATTACGCACAACGATGCCTTCATCGTACCGTATTGTATATCCGTTTATTGAGAAACTATAGCTGACAGAACGCAGTCATTTACATATACAATATAGCAGCCTAAAAGTAATTACACTGAAAATAGTTCACCTAATGAGTGAGATATTAGGTCTAAATATTATGAATTATTAATTGAACCAATTGGGCCAACGGACTAGTACATGTTCTTACGCATTATCCTTGATAAAACATTGTTGCTGTCCTTATTCGGGAGGGCAAATGGATGGGCCCGCGATCGAAGGTGGTACTGTGTATATGTTGGTATATGTTGGAGACCTTATCATGCACATCGGACGCAGAACATCCCTCGGATTACAAATGATGGCCTGGAACAGTACCATGTCCGCTCTGGTGGCCAGATCTCCAACCATCAGTGCTGCATCAGGTAGGTAACCACCTCGCATGGACTGTTACTTGTTACTTATGCGGTACTTGTCGGCAGCAGACAAGTACCCCCACCAGGCGGGAGACCCATAGATGAATTTCGCGACCATCGTAGCTACGTCGTGCAGCGAGTCAGGAGCCATCCCACGAGATCGTAGAGTCTTCAGTGCAAACAACGACGAGGAGCAGGATGCGAGGGTGATCGGAAAAGGTTAATCTTTCTCCGATTAATATGCCCAAGACGTTCATTGACGTTCTCTCCGTCAGAGTAGGAGGCCTCTTTGGCTCTTGAGGGCATACCATGCCGAACCTCAATCATCTCACGGGTCTTTTCGACACTAATTTTGAGATTTTCTGGTAGCCCATGCCTTAATGCTGTCAGGTTCAGGGTGGACCGACCCTATTATTGTTTGAACCGATCACTAAGTATGAATCACCTGCATATTTCTTGAGACTGTTCAACGTCAAAAGAGGCTGCAGATCAGACGTTCCTATAACGAACTCGAGTGGACCCAGGACGATCCTTGGAAAACGCTGGCATTTATCTTCGCAATTGATGAAATTTTTCCCTTGTAGGAGATAATGTGTCCTCTGTCTGTCATCTAGTTGACCAGCCTATTGTACACACTATCGGGCATCTCCAGACTCGTCAAAGCGACCGTTACAGTTTCATGCCGGATTGAATCAAATTATTCGTGTAATCCATCGATATTACTAAAACGTATTCATTGTCGGCGAGCAGTTCTGTTATGTCGCTCAAGACAGCGATAACCGCAGTTGTTGTAGAACCAGCAGGGCGGAATCCGTATTGATCCTGAATAGAGCGATGGATCGGCAACGTGTCCAGACCCCGGTACAGAACATCCCTTACCAGCATCCTCTCCACCAGTCGCGAGAGGACTGGCAGCACAGATATAGACCTAAAATCTGCTGGCAAGCTAGGGGTTGCGACTTTTTTGCAGTGGCCGAATGATGGCGGTTCTCCACTGGCTCGGTACCACCGCTTCCTCAGAGGATCTGTCGATGAGATGCGAAAGGTAAGCCTGCATTTCATGGTGCTGCTAGCTGAGGAAGCCATGCCTGTAACCCGTCAGCACCCTCGGCCCGTGTATCGTAGGTGATCAAGAGCATAAAAGACCGACTGCTCCGTGGTCAGGTCTATAGCTTGTGATTCGCGGTGCGCTTCATGGCTGGACTTATGTAGTTCAAGCCCGTAGATGCAGCAGAAAAGAATTGATTTAAGTCCTCAGCCTCGATGTCCGCCGGGTCTTTTTGGTCAATGGGTGTTTTGTGTGTGCATTGTTTCATTTTATTCCACATTTCTTTTGTCCCATTCCTAGAGTCGGTTCTAGGGTCTGCGGGTCTACCCGTACCCGCGGGTAACCCGTACCCGACCCGTTCCCGTGGGTACGCGTACGTATTTTACGAGTCGGGTTGGGTACGGATAGACACATTCGAAACTCAAGTACCATATACCTGCATTTAATGCTATCTTCCTCTTTATACTTGTGCTAGTCTTTTTTTCTCTCATTCCTCTTCCTCCTCCTTTTCCTGGTAATCGTCCTGCTGATCTTCCTCTGACTTTTCTCCTACTTTACTTCTTCCTTCTCCTGCTCTCAAATTCTGCTCATGTTCCTGCTCTTCCGACAGCTCTTTATCTTCCTCTTACTCTTCCACCCAATCAATTTCGTCCTCATCTTCCTCCTCTTTTTCATCTTCATCTTCCAGCTTTTCATTCTGCTTTTGACCATCTGCTGCCTTTTCTCATCTCTCCTCCTCCTCCTTCCCTCTTCCTTCTTTTCCTACGTATTCTTCTTCTCTTCTTCCTCTCCTCCTCAAGTTCCGCATTCCTCTTCTACCTATGAGAGGGCATGCTGATGACGTCATGGGTACGGTTGTACTAGCGGGTACGGGTCGGGTCGGGTAGCAATTTTAAGTACTGGTCTGGTACGGGTAGTGGTCCTGGGTCACTAGTACGGGTCGGGTAGCAAAAACACTCTATCGCAGACCAATTATAGTCATTCCGTGAAAAGTGAGCGAGCCTCTCCGGCCCTAATAGCGATTGCCTCTGCTTTCTGAGTATGACCTTTCCGCATTAATCGATTTTTCAGGTAACATATTAGATAGGCCCTACTAACATAAAAAAGACCAAGGAACTAATAGAGACGTACACGTAGGCCTGTATGTTTCGCTTAAACCTCCATATTTGCTGTTTAACTATTGGACGACGATACCTGAATGACTGCATATAAATGGGAATTACTGTCCAGATGGTGTTACATAGATAGAACTATAAAAAGACCTCATAGCATCAGTCGCATTGAACCCATTCGCATTAGACGAAGGTTCTGTGGAAGTAACAAAACATTTTTATTTGGGTTTTTGTCCTACTTTGCGGAAATTTTGTCCAGGTTTTTATTGGCCGGGGAGTTTTTGTCCGGAAGACTTTTGTCCGTTCCACAATCTTTGACTCCCCAACCGCCAAAGTATACTCGCTAATTATTATATCTTTGTCTATTGTTGCCTCCAATCTCCTCTGCTTGATCAATGCTGCACCCGTTTTCTCGGAACGCAGGGTAGGAGACTCCGGTTGTCTTAAGACAATGTGCGCTGCCAACGTGCTGCCAAGGTCACGAGATGCTAGAACCAAACTGGCAATAATGACTGGCCCTCCGAGTTTATGGAGTATATGGATGCAGTGTTTGGGGAAATAGGGTGGGTGTTAACCTGTCTGTACCCACTGAACATTGGAGTGGACATGATCTGAAGGCGGTTCCATGATGTCTGCAATGCCACAGTAAATGATGATTTATAGTTGCATTATATAGCTCATGTCTGCTCAAAATTCAATTGGGTCAAAACTGAACTAGAAGCAAACCTGCTAAGCAGTCTGTTTCGATGCGTTGCAATTGTCAGGATTGCAAATTAATATAGTCTTACCCTTTCTACTGTGTTTGGCGTACGTCGAATCTCATCGGAACCGAATGCAAAGGTCACAAGAAAATGAAGAAGAAGAAGATACGTCAGTCGTCTGTAAGACGCCAGATGCAGCGAACTGTTTGCGACCTTCATCACGATTGGGTGCAGCAGCTTCACAACGAGGAGTTTGTTAGGAGAAACTGAAAAGATCAGATTCAATCGAATCCAAAATAACTACAAGGTTCGATCAGTTTCTGTTAGGACATCATTTATATAGACCGTAATTTGGCTTATGATTGGCATGTGTTCCAATTTATGGCGCCGAAAATTTGCAACATCCCAAGCAACAAATCATGCTGTTCTGACAATTTAGGAAGCTTTCAAGAATCACTTAAGCCGAAAATAAATTAACAATACATGTAGCTATGGACCGACCCACTTCAAAACAACAATACGGTAGGTATTATGCAGGTTTGATAGATCGTGAACACTTTCTATTTGAGTCATCTGGTCTAGAGAATCATGAATATCATTATCGTTATAACAATTTTCATTAATAATTAATATTATAATCCCGGACATTTTAAAGTGAGTTAAGTTACACAGAAATGCAAATCTGAGGAACAGTTGTTCGTTCAGTCGACAGATGAAACGCAGTTAGTTGTCTAAGTTGAATAAATGGTTTGTATTTGAGTCTATCCTTATTTGACCACTGATGATAAGCGTTGTTTAATTGCGTTGGACATTGGTTCACATTTCTCAAAGTTTTCAGGTAGTGGCACACATTTGGCAAATGCAAAGTTCTGTCTCGGTAAGACGCTGTTGCCAGTGCTAGACTCTCGTGTAACAAGTCGTAAATTTTACACAATACCACACCCATCTCTTTTATGAAATTTCGATTTTTGCCTAACCTCAACTAAAGACAGATTTCTTCTAGTTTGGACTGAACGTTATATATGAACTACTAAATATCACGGAGTTGATCATTGTTTCGTTAACTATTATTGTCTCTTTAGTTGGAAAGTCATGAGCAAATACACTTAGAAAGATTTTAAAGTGTTCTATTGCATAGAAGATAGAGGATGAATTTATTAATCTGAATTCATATAGACTAACAATTCAATATAGTTCAGGTTCATTATATAGCAATCGAAACTATAAAGCGATTTTTCTTTCTGTCTCAAGAAAGGTTCACAAACGGAGAGCTCAGGCGATTTGATGATTATTATAGATGGTTCTTTTGAGAATTTCTAGGTCAATGTGACTATTCTAAGGTATGGGGACGATTGATCACTGAACGATTGATAACCGGACGACTGATAACCGGACGATTGATAACCGATTTATTATACTTTGAGAGTGTGCGATGGGTCTTAATGCTTGGTGATGTTTACCTTTTATAGCGGTAATTACGACATTTCTCGTTCTACCTTATTAATTAAAATGATCAATGCGTACATATAAATCCTTGTAAGAATTGACAGCATCAGTGATCAATCGTCCGGTGATCAAACCTTCAAGAACCTTATTCTGAGCCCCCAATTTACTCTAACTTACGATATATGAGCATGTCTGTTATCTTATTTCACAATTCGCCGACATTTGACGTGATGACAGCCACCTTATGCATTCGCATCATCTGAAGGCAGAGCAAAATTATATGCAAATCAGGTACGTCGATTATATATCAACTGCGTCACTCAGAGTGCTCACTAAATTTAGCATATAATTAATAGCGCACACGCTGAGTTCAAAAATCAATTCCAGGTGAAGCTGGGCTGTGATGCTAGTCAGCTAGTGTAATGTCAAATAGTATTACATAGGTTCAAGAATTGTCATAAGCGCTCGCCTGTCGATAAAGAGTTTTAATTTTAATAATAGAATTTGTGCAATTGTATACTATTGATTGCAATTTTATGAAGAATTGCCGCAAATGGTAAGATGACTACATGCGAATCGATTCGCATTTGAAATCGAAATGGATGGAATCACTTAAAACTGAAATTAATTAATTTAATTCGCAATCATCATCAAAATCACTTTTCAATGCTAGATTTTACTCTTGCCATTGCATGACCTCCTCTTGATCTTTTATCAAAGATATTCAACAAACTACACAAGTAGTCGACTATTGACCGACTATGCGAGTATCTTGTAGGCCACCTATTGTGCATATTACTTATACACACGCGGCCCTTAATGTCTATGGGTTACATAGTGTTACATAGGCCTACAAGGAAGTGTAGGGAGATGATGCACTGTCGTTTGAGCGACCTCTTGCGAGTAATAATCGGCCTTGTTTTTCTAAAATATGAAATATGACTAATTACTGACTGCTCAGAGTTATATATTCGTCAATTATGACGATGACGGTATTACTTATCGGCAGTTGATATAATTATGGTTCAATTCGATTCAATGCGGCGAAATATCTACAATATCTGTATAAGCAGTCTCAAGATGACTGACGACAAGACTTGGATGTCTCGATGTATCCTATTCTCGTTATAATTATTGCACTACTAAAGGATGATGACGCACAATACTGATGCTACTGCTTGGAGTTGTCGTCTAAATTGACCCCGTTATAATTTAATACGTCATGTAGACTATAAATTAAGTCTTCAACATTATTGAGCTACTGGCAAGCCCAATTTTAGTGTAAGTAGAGTATCGCAATCTCATTAATTATTAGGTCATTTGTATATGACGATCTCAAAAATACGTACCTTGGAATACATCTTTCCCTTGTCGCAATCGCGCTTTCCTGTCTTTCAGATGTCGGTACAGTAGTGCATGCCTGGGCTATATGTACTACGAGGTGGGGTACTTTTGCAATTATACATCATCAAAGTAAGGTATCCCATAATCACATTTTTGAGCTTGTCCGTTACTACCCTGTCTCGCTTCTTTGACAGCAGATGACAGGAACCAAGCTTTTCTTCGATGCGTAGGCCTATCTGACATTTTAATTTCGTTGTCAATCACATATATAGTCCTTTATAGTAATAATAATTATTTTTATAATCACTATTTTTTATTACTCTCACTATTTTAGCAGTATTACTATTTATATTATTGTTATTGAAGATCCTGATAATGTTATTACCATATTAGGCCTAATATTTTTACGATACACAAATGTTTGACTAGACCTGTAATAATGACCAACCATTGGTTGATTGAACTGCTAAAAGACCAGCCATTTGGCTGTCCCAAGACTATATTACACCGTTCTTTCTACCGAGTGCATCACTATACTTGGCATCATTTAAGCCCACGCTGTGCGGCTATAGGAATATCAACATTAAGATGCGGATGTCAACTAAGAGTTTAATCTTCTCTCCTCAATGTCAGCTATTGATAGTGACACTCTGATTATTTCATTTATTCGTTAGTTATGTCCAACTTCTGCCATAAGAGGCTAGTGTTTAAAAATTGCGATAGAACGTATTCCTTCTTTTCCTGTTTTTGCTCATGCCTTTGCTAAAGTCAACCGTCTCACTATAACCTGATCTGTCTGCGCTTTGAACGAAAGACCTAGGTTCAAGAATGATGTCGAATGTGGTGAGATCGTGGTCGTTTACTGCTAAATTTCATGTTAAAACCGTAAAAGCCCCGTCATATCAGGCCCCGATCTCACTACGCTCCAATCACGCTCGTAGAGAGTGGAGGAAACGTGTAGAAGCTTGTAAAACTCGGTAGAACCGCAGTTCGACCTTCTATGATCGTATTGCAATCGCGATCAAGCGTGGCACCGTCACCATGAACGTGGACACCGCGTCCAAATTTTGAACATGTTCAACAAAAGCATTGTGCAAGCGTGGCGGAAAGAAGCGCAGTGCGATCGCATTTCAGCGTGTTGGAGGGCAATAACACAACAATACTGTAAAAAGTTATGACGTCACCCATATTGCGTAATTTGTTGATGTCATAAGTTGTGATGATGACATTAAGTAAGTAAGTAAGTATACACTTTATTGAAACGCCTGCAAACAAACTGAGAGGACATCATGAACTGTCAAAGAATGTGCGATCACAAAATAATCATAAATACACAAAAGATATAAAAGAAATAGAAAGCAAATAGAAAGCAAGCAATTCAAATTACGATCACTGTAGGAGTGGATTCATCGTTATAGCACACAGATGATGTAGCCACACCGGGTTAGACGGGCAATGGCAGCAAACAGCGCTATTTCCAGTTAGAATATGGATTTGGCTCTCACTGTCAGTGTATTAAGATTGAGATTGAAATGTTTTCTGCAAGTTAAGTATTGGTTTATTAGGGCACGATTCTCAAACACTGTAAACATTCTATGGTCGAGTTTTTTTTCAGTTGACTGACTGGGAATTTGAAATCTAATGGCTGGATATGCAACACCAGAATGTGATATGATCCACTTTAAGTGTCGAAGATGCAGCCGCACAAAATAAACTTTACTCATTCAGATATGAAACAAATTTGACTAGATTTGCTGTACTAGGCTTTTATTATAATAAGGTAGATACCTAATTAATTTGGAAACAGGAAAGCACATCCCTGCACAGCATGCACACAGGCAATGCCAAAAAGTCAGTTTACTAGAAAGATGTCGATTTAGGCATGACCTATCTCCAAGATTATACCACCTATGAGAACTGAAGATTATTGTCATCCAAAAGAAAGTGGAAAAATTAGACATGCATGAAGATTACAAAGCGCTTACAAGTTAATGAACGCTCACGGGTAAAAAATCGAATTATTGGACTATATGTGCAAAAACTTGCCTGCATACATCTACAATTTCAAATGACTTTCTGGCCCTTGTGTTTCAGGGTCCCTCAAAATTGATGTGGAAAAGGAGAGTGGAAGCGGTGGGTATGGAGAAGATACACGACCCAGGTGACTGGCATTTGTCTTGTGATTTACTGTATACATAATAACGAAGGGGCTTGATCCAAATGGGCAAAACGGCAATTACTATGAAGCGATTTATGAAATTTTAATGAAATTATAGGGAGGATATCAATTGGAGAAGAGGCGCTCTAAAAAGAAAGAATTCTTCATTAGAAAAATAAAAAATAAAAAGGAATCCGAAGGAAAGAATGATAGAGACACCGAATGCGTTTGTGGTAATACACGGAACATAGAAATTATTTTCTTCTATTACCGAAATTTGATACCGCCCTTTTTCCAACATTTTTGCTCAGAAGTGCACACACACGCCTCGACGGCGCAATTGCAGTTGTACTGCAGAGCAACAGTGCGCGAAGGACTTGCTTAAGGTCCCTATACCGTGACGCCCCGGACGAGGGTCAAACGCGTTCGCTCAGCGCACACTGAACGTTACGGGCTGACCGCTCTAACCGATCGACAACTGTGATATATATGGAGCAAGAGAAAATAGGATATACAATACTGGAGGCTATGCAATGTGGATATGGAGAAGAATGGAGAACAGCTGAATCGAACATAAAACAAATGAAGAGGCGATGGAAAGGATTGGAAAAGGAACCTGGTACACACAGTATGAAAGAGAGAAGGAAGATGGACCGGGCACATGCTGAGAGGAGACTCACTACTAAGAACGCTTGCCAAAGGGGGGGGGGCAGACAAGATGAAGATGAATTGGATGCTGACAGCTGAATATGCAAAACTTGAAGAAGAGCCCCAATGCCGATAGGAGTGGCGACGTCGGACATTTTTACCTGCCTGTTATGCAGAGGTTCAGAAGAAGGGGAAACAGAACAGTAGAGCGGCTAACTGTTAGCGTGGAAGATAAGCGGGTTGAACAAAGTGGTTTGAAAATGAATGGCGGAAATGCATTGTAGGATGGCTGGTGGGATTGAACTGTTGTGTAGGTGAGTGTTACCACTTGGTATTCTATTCGCTAAGGTATTTAGAGCCAGTGGGGTGACTATTGAAGGATACAGAGGTAACGGGAGTTTTGTTCATTTACTCACAGATCTCTATAAGCACGAATTCAGTTACAGAGAGTTTCAGCCACAGCAGGTTTGGTGTGATTTATACCGCGTTGGTATATAATTAAGTCATCTTGTGTATAAATCTGAGCTGCAAAATGAAATTATTGATGTCCGGTTTGATGACATTATTCTTGATGCAATTTGTCTTTCCCTCCATGCACTGTTGACTTGAATGGTTTTTTGGTAAGTTTAAACGTGAAGTACAGCTATTGAAAAACACTCTGAAATATATATTTTTGGTATCGCGTCAATTCATTCCCCTTCAGTTGATCCCCGGCACGACCAATTTACATAGGCCTAAGAACACGTAGGCTGATCGGATGTAGCACTACCAAGGTATAGTAATAGTGTTTGATAATATTACTTTACCCGTAAACTTTTGTAATCAACATAGGTGATCCCTACTGACTATACAAGCGATAGATGTCCTATCTTCAATGGCATGTCTAATTTGAAACCAACCAGATTAACTGCAATGACTGTGCACTACGTCAGATATACAGAACACAGCTTATTACAAAGATCTTAATCTTTGGGATAGCAAGGACTGTACATGGACCCCATAATGGTGTAGCGCCCATTCAAACGAATGGCGGTGGTGAACGATCTCTATAAACGAAATGTTTGCAGAAAAATTGGATGGAGACAAAATCAAACTGTCGTCTACGTTAAAATCTATATTATTATTGCTTTTTTCGTTTATTAGTCAAATTCAGAAAATAAATGATCTTATTTTCAAACAACCATGGTAAAATCATATTTAAAATGTAGTAAATAATTCACGAATTAGAACGGCATTCTCCTGAATTAACTGTTAATCACTTCTGCATATTCATTGATTATTCGTTGCTTATAATCGTTGGGATCAAGCATTTAATCTTCAAAATCCTGAATCTAATCAATAAATGTCCAGAAACTTAACTTTTTCCTTTCGCCAATACCTGTATGCATTTTTGTTATAACCAAATGCGTTGCCATTGATCAGAACTCTTGTGTTCACCTTCTGATCACTTCGAACAGACGGCACATGTTATTTCACGTTTCTTCACATAAGGAGGACATGGAAGAGATCCACAGACGCCCTCAACGTTGAAGAAAAGAGCTCCCTGTTCGTCCCGATAACCTGCAGGATCGGATTGCGGTTCACCATCCATACACACAAACTCTGTGCGTCCTTTGTGATCTAGTCTACCTGTCATGAGAAATCCAGTGTATTCAGTGCGCATTCCGCTATAACATTGATTTCTGGCTGGAATCATGATGACTGAAGTCATTGTTGGGCTGCGACAGACAACGCATGGAACGTTGTTGTCATGTAAAGGGCGACCGTCGTTATTAATTAACGAAAACCCCGTTGCATACTGATATTCCGCACCGTAGAGATTAGTGTATTTTGGCGCTTTTTCGTCGTAGACTCCCCAGATGGGATCTAGTGGAAGACAGAGGTAGTTGCTTCCTCCACCACTATGATCCATCCAAGACCCACCAGCCACACCGTTATAAAGGGCTTCGGATTCAGGACCACAAACGGTACGACCCCATCTGACGTAAACGGCGCCACCTAGAAAACAATGTTGTCTATTCGCGTCATTGAACTGAAAAGCAGCATAGCTTAACAACAATGCACAAAACTCGGCTAACCTGACATCGTGTGTCTAAGAGAAACGTCATCAGAATCCTATGGTGGATCTTTCGGACTAGTTAGGTTCCTCCAAATGCCATCATCTATCCCATTGCCCCCTAGAAACGCTTGCATGTCACTGTTTCCAAAGAATAGGTAACCTCACGGCGTACCTATTATGGAATTACGAACTATTGAAACGTGTGAACTCAGCCAATTACAGCAAAAATAGTCAAATCAATTGAAATGGCTATAAATACACGCTCTTCAACAGCTACTCTGCCTCCTCTGATTGATCCTCTGGAACCAGACTCTGTTCTTCCTCGGATTCCTCTGCTTTCCTACTTCCTTCTGAATGATAGACTGATTCTGGACTGAGACCACTTCCTTCAGTCCAAATTCCTCTGCTCATGCTCTCTCTCTCTCTTTCTCTTTGTATTTCTCTCTCCCCTCTCTCTCATTTTCTCTCTCTGTCTCTCTTTCTGTCTCTCTCTCTGTCTCTGTCTCTCTGTCTCTCTGTCTCTCTGTCTCTTTCTGTCTCTTTCTGTCTGTCTGTCTGCTGTCTCTCTCTCTCTCTTTCTCTCTCTCTGTATTTCTCTCTTCCCTCTCTTTCACTTTCTCTCTCTGTCTCTCTCTCCGTCACTATCTCTGTCTTTCTGTCTCTGTCTCTTTTCTTCTTTCTTTCTCTCTCTCGTTCTCGTTATATCTCATTATTTTCAATGTCGGCTTTGAGAAAAGGCGTGCACATCATGCATCGTACTGGTGTGTCCGATCAAAGAGACCGGTTTTTGAATGTCATTGTCTGAGTTGCTTTTGAAATTTTCGTAAGTAATCGAAAGCGTATTGCATCCATTTGTTTATTAGTGTGTTTAGTTGCCATTTGTTATCTCTTCGATTGTTTAAATTGTGCACAATTTACCATAAAAAACATTGACCTTATTCCACTCCGTTCAACTAGGCCAACTAGTTAAAAAGAGGGTGGCCCCGCCTACAGGACCTATAGGTCTTACTTGGGGATGTCCTCTCTATTGGTCTTGATTTTGACATCTAAATTTTTGATTATATTTGTCTTACAATGAGGTGAATAAAAATGAATTTGTCATTGTCAGAAAAGCTGTAGACCTAAGATCATATTTGGAGGAGTCTGAAGCAGATGATGACGAGCGATTTATATTGACGTAACAAAAAAGTGAAGTGCATTAGCTCTAGGATTTTCAGCAATTGAGGAGGGGAGTGACCTGGGAATGATTCAGCGTTCTGGTGACAACTCGGGCTAGTGAGTTTTGGAAATGTTGCACAACGCACACGTCTTAGGTGGGTGGAATCACTGGTGAGGATGAGAGAATTACATTAATCAGTGGACAATGAAGATCACAATGGCGTAGGCAGTAATGAAATCGAGTTTGGGCTGGATAGGAAAGTTAATCAAGTGATGAGCTGAATCCCAGGGAAAAATTGAAAACTGGAAGATTACGAAAGAACTGGCCTGAGGTGATCATTGACGACTTTAGGCACCTTTAGATGTCGTGGGACGAGAATGAGAGACTGGCAATGGGCTGAGCCAAATGGAGAAAATGTGTTGCCAGATTTGCAGACCAGATTGGAAAGGACGAAATGCAAAGTAGCCTAAATATTTTAGGTATGTGCTATGAACTACGTTTTACATTTTACGCCCTGTTATGTTGAACCTATTTCAATTTAATTTCATAGCAAACTTCTTGACAATTAAAAATGTAATGCCTTCCAAGCTTTTGGAGCGCTTGACCAAGATTCTCAATTTATCCCATTCGTAACTCGACGAGTTAATCACTGGGTCTAAGTTTTTGTCATGCATTATGATTCGTTATTGCCCCTCTACGCCTAGGCCTACAAGGTATTTCAGTGTATTCTGACCATGCTATGGTTAATTAAGAAAGAACTATCTGAATGTGATATAGAAGCGTTCATTTACATTACGTACATTACATTGCCATACTACTTTTATTGCAAACCAGTGCGCATTGTGGTTCATGAAAATTTTTAACAGTGCACTGATAAACAATGTGATAGTAAATACATCTAGGGCAAATCTTTAGATTGAAATACTTGATATATACTCTTGGTTGTCTAACCATAGCTTTCCTCGCCGGCTTTTTCTATCTTTAGGTCTTCGATGATTTCTCTCTTCAGCGTGTTGAAATCCGCAACTCCGATGTTCTGTATATATGTTTCAAGTTCTATTTTATTTGAAATGGATGTGGCCTATGTAAACTATTAGTTTCAAAATATCTGTAACACTGCAAAAGAGGCGTTAATTAGGATCTACAATCGCCTCCTCTTCGAGTTATCATTATCGAATACAAAAAATTATACAAATGGTATGGCTATAATGCATAAGGTAAATGATAATTTAATTTGATTTTTGCATAAATGTGACTGGAAATGATCAGACCAATTCCGTATAACACACCTGTGCACTTGTCTTTAGGGCATCGATAACTTCCTTCTTCAGTCTGAGAAAATCCGCCTCTCCGATGTTCTGTTAATATATTTCAATATGCATGTCATTTTAAATGGATGTCACCGACATGAACTTGCAATATGTGCTTCAGTTCTATAAATGATCTGTCACACAACATGATAATGTAATGATAATAGATTGAAAAGCGAGCGTTTGCCTTTAATTCTGATTTTATTGTTATCATGCAGCTTAAAGAAAAACGATATGGCTATTATAGGAAAGATAATATAAGTTCATATATCCAGAACTGCAAAGAAATGATTATATCAATTCCGTACAGCAAACCTAGGCTTGCGGCCTCACTTCAACGTTACCTAAAGACTCACCTATTACAATCTTCTTATCCACCTGCGATTTAGGTGTTGACCTAACTTCGGTTTGATTCTGGAGCTCCATCGGTTTATGCTTTGTGCACGAGACACCTACGCCATAGAGGTTACTAACTAAATTGCTGTTAAATTCAACATAGGAAATCTGTTCAATGCCTCGTCAACTTGTTCTTACTCTTTCTACTGTTTCTTGCGGGTGTTCGACATCAACAGAACCAAATGCAGTGGCCACAAGGAAATGAATAAGCAGAAGACATGTGAGTTTCTTTGAAATCCTCACGGACAACAAAATCATCGAACTGCTTACGACCTTCATGACGATTGAATGTACTAGCTAGACAATAGGCAGCTGCTAGGACAACATGAAAGACCAGAAGCAATCGCATCGATAATAAACAAATCAATAAGAACAACTTCTGTCAGAACGTCTTTTATAGATCATTCGGCGTATGATAGCTTGTATGAATTATATTTTAATCCTCATAAATTCTGCATCACAAGCGCAACGAATAGTATCTAAGTAGGTTCTTGAAGAAATATTTCAAACGAAATGGATGGTTTATATTAACCAATGAACTTCACATTTGAGATAAATCAGTCATAATGTAACGTGGGCGGACGTGGGAGGACATAATTGTCAAGTCTAAGCATGTGATGTTAATTACTCCAATTTGATCTGATCTGACCTCTGATCATATCTAATTCTAAGACGTAGGCTTCTAGGGCGTCTTCCAAATTCAGCAGGCATTTGCAATAGGCAGAACCTGCTTTACCTCACAAATGCAAGCATTTGGTTTCCATTTATTAAAACGGACATGCTAGCTTCTGTAAATGTAGAAAAATCAAGTGGATTTTTTTATAGTTATGGTTGTCATAATTCATTCACTCATTCATTACGAGAATTTATGCACTATGCCTCTTCGAGGTGACTACTTAGAGGCGTTCTCCACTTCAGCGCAACAAAATTATTAAGGTCGTCTTAAGATGAGAGAGGAAATGCTTATGAAGGGGATGTAGGAGGAAGGGAGCAGAAATTCACTATGTAATCGTTTCATTAAAATTTGCACATGCTATTGTGAGGAAGTGGGTTTCTCTCAGAACTATAGAGAAAGCCTAAGGCATTATGCCTGTTTAATGACATAGGCTTACCTGGAGATTGTTGCGCGATAAGAACTATAGTAAAGCGGTCTTAGAGGGGTTGGGGCTTATGATCCAGAGTTAAGGAGTGAGGAAAACAGCCAGTATGTGGCTGGATGACCACAAGTGGGTCTGAGAGAGGTACGTGATTGTCGAGTCAAGGATGATAGGGGTGAGATAAAGAGAGACAGATGGACAGACAGAGATACATACACTACCTTTTGATTCTGAACATTAACATTTTTTAAGAGTTTTACAGTTCTGGACTTTGTAGGCTAGACATTTCTGTAGTTGTAACAAGTTGGCTTAGGTTCCTGCTAAAACTGTGCTCTGATCAGGGTGCTTTGTTGCAAGTCCTAGCAGTTCTTGTCCTTGTTAGTTTACAATTAGATATGTCATTGTGTTTCTGATCATTTTTATTACTTACGTTGAATGGCAGTAACTATTACTGGCAATAAATTTGCATAGGCCTACTGCTTGGTGACTATCACATGACATAACATTAGCAAAGTAGTTTTAAAAGTAGCTAACTACCTATGTGGTAGTTACAAAAGTAGTTATAACTACTTGTCATCTAAAGTAGTTAAATAGTAGTTATAACTACATATTTTGAAAGTAGTTAGGAAGTAGTTTTAACTACAAGTCAAGTAGTTGGTGCCCACCACTGATGTTATTGACAATAAATACAACTGATTGACTTTAATTGTTCTGACTAACAAGTCACCCTTCAGAATAATAAAGACTTTAGTCCAGAAATGTCACAACTCAATCTCCCACATACATACAATACAATACAATACAGTATAGCTGGATTGTAACAACTGAAAATTTGATAAGGCGCTTGCTTCTTCCAATATTTTTGCTCAGAAGAGCACACACGCCTCGACGATGCAGCTGCAGAGCGATAATAATTATTGTGCGCGAAGGACTTGCTCAAGGTCCCTACAAAGTAACTCCTAGGACAAGGGTTGAACCTGCACACACAGCGCACACTGAGCATTGCCGGCCGACCACTCAAGCCAATCGACCACCGTGTAATACATATATGCGTAGTACACCAATTAATGTCAAGTTTAGAAACAATGCGTTTTGTCAGCTTCAAGAGTTCATAGAAGTCTTTAACTTAAATTTATAGCTAGACGAATATCGGTACGCCTATATTTCGGAAGAAGTGTCAACTGAAGATATTAAAAGTGGTTCAACCTAATATATTGCTTAGATAAAATCATCCTAATTCCTTCACCTACTCTTCAGTGTATCATTTACCTCAAGACATAGGCCTACATAATTATATTGTTATGTTCTTATTGTAAATGCACTTTCTGTGGTGCATAAACGGCTCCTCGAAACGCCCACATCCAATCTTATATATATTCTTAGATAGCTCATAAATCGTTTCGTTTGAGTGGTCTACCAAATATGACGCTATTGAAATGCCCGCCCAATTCATCTAGCCTATATAATGTAGACCTACAGTAGATGGGCCGACATACCATTTAAAATGTGTTGAAGCAAATTTTCACATGCACTCAGCTTAGAGGAGGGAGCATTAGTCTTAGGAACAAAATCGCGATAATGCAGAGACCTAGGCCACAGGGATCCGTTAAACTTCTACGAGTCAGGAATACACTGCGAACCATCTTTCACAATTTAATGACTTATATGAGCATATGTATTTGCTGATCCGGTAGCTGGTTCTTTTCCCCGAAAGTTCCCCGGATATTTCTTTGGCATTCCTCTGAACACTTCCAATGTTCCCTCTGATTTGTTGGAGAGAGTGTGCGCAAGAATTATGTGCAACATTTTATAAATGGTTCACACTTTTGTGCGCAGGTCTAAGCTGAATGCGATAATAGTTAAATTAAGACTAGATCTAAAAGTCTATAGTGATACGCTCTGATTACCTAAATGAAGTATCTTGTCTAAAGATAAAATAAAGGTACGCATCAGTCAAGGAACAAAAGTCTTTGGGGTAAGCAAGCAATCTGCTTGGAGACTCGATTCTAGCAGTTTCATAAAAAGAAATCGTGACTCGTCATTTTCGCCAAAAAAGTTTGTGCGCGCACACTCAATTCTTGTGTGCACTGTCTCCACGACCCGGTCATTGGACACTTCCCCTAGAGCATTTTCCATCAGACATTTTCCACACCCCGTTTACTCATTAAAACACAAAATATTGCTGAGAAGTGCATAAATATTCCCTGTAAATAATAATCTTTATTAGTTGTTAAGATGATGAACTATGTTTAATACATGTCGGCCTACATGTGTGTGTGCATAACAATCTTGCAGTGTAAAGCAGAAATACTGAGATTCAAGAGGTTCTCCAGAGCTAATAAGACGCAAGACCTATTATCTTCGAAGAATACCGCTTGAATGCTAATAGGAGAGCATCCGACACAGAGTCAACCAGCTTACTTCACAGAGAAAGACGTTCAACGACGTTCAACGCATTATTAAGCGTTGTCCGCTGTGTCAAACTCGACCGACAGGTCGAGGAGACCAAAATAATAATACGCGGTCGTGCTTATCGATAGCCTTTATCAGTTCAGAATTATCTAATATGCAGATTGACAGTTCAGTAGCAGGCCGGACTAGACTAATAATATATATATTCCATATGCTGGATGAAACAGAGTGATAGTTCAGTAGCAGGCTGGACAAGGTTAGGTATTCCATATGATGAGACAGTCGAGTGAGTGACGCAGGTTATTATTTAAAAACCATCTCATCTTTGTAATTGATCCTATTATTGTAGCCACCATGGAAACATAGGTGTCGCTAGCGGGGCAGGGATGACATGTTTCACTTTGAGAGGACGCCAAAAAGAGGATTAAAACTATTTCATTTTTTCGATGAATGCAAATTTGTCTAAACCAATTTAGTAAGGTTTCATTTTGGAGCCCGCAAATTATCCTCATTACAAGCAGGTTGTCAGACATAATTTTAGCGCCCCTATGCCCCACTGATCCGTGATGACTAAGGACCCATGACGGGCGACATAATACTCATGACAAAATGACATCTATAATGTTAGGCGCCAATTTAAGAGGCGCCAAAATTAGGATTAGAACTGTTAATATTTTTTTATTTTGATTCAAACTAATATATCCGAACTAAGTTAATATTTAATCATTTAATTTAATAAGTTAATAAGTTAATGACCATGATTTAATTTTGGCGTCCCCAAAATATCCTCATTATAAACATAGCATACTTTTGCCTCCCGACCTCCACTGGAAATGATTACTAAGTCACGTAAGGGACGACATAATATTCATGACAAAATGACATCTCTAATGTTAGGCTTAACCATACTTCGTTTTCTTATAAAATCATATCGATCGGTTCCAATATCATCCTTCATGTAGGCCTACTTAAAGTGGAGCATGGGCTCAGTATAATATACACAAATTTGGTATAGTAATTATTAATCTGAATTTGAAAAACTCAGTGATTTGGTCGCACTATTTATTAGGCCATCCAACATCATCTGTCCCAAGCTCCTCTAATCATCATCAACTCTGGCTTTCCATTCTAAACTTAATTCTCACCTTTTCAAGAACTCTTACGCAGACTCCTTACCTGATATTCCACCTGTCAATCCTAGACCAAGACGATACATTCCATAACAGCTACTCAGTGGCCCTTTATAAGTTTGAAGATCACGGTTAAGATTTAAATGCAAAAAAATTAAGTCAGTAGGTCAGCGTTATTTCACCTATAATGTAGTATAAACGATACAGTTTTGGTATTTTTGGTTGCTTTAACTTATGAAGGAATACGTACATGTATGCAGGCCTTCCTCTAGACGGAATTTCGCTTATTGTGGGCCATAGCTGCAATGCACTACCTTAATCCCGCAGGGCTGATTTGCTTTTAACCTACCACCTCCGCGAGGGCCTGAATACTTCCTTAATGTCAGTGAAGACACTGGCTCGTTTTGGAGCGCCTCTGATTTGAGTGGCGCTCTATAATTTCACTTCACACACTGATTAACTTCGCAAGACTGACCTACATACAGATACATTGAAAGTAAGATCCACTGAATGTGTCAGAGCTGATCAAGTGTAGCACTACCAAAAATGCAATACGAGTATTCGCTAACATTCTCTGCCAAAAAATATTGTTATAATCATGGGTATGCCGACTGAAAATGATAGAGGTTTTATCTTTGAACTTCTTATTGTAATTGTAATTGAAAACTTTTATAGCGCCACTCGTACTCTGAGGCGCTCACGACTCAACACAAAGTTAGGCGGAGAACAGGAAAATCTTAAGACGCTTGCGACAGACGGCAGAGGTAGAGAGACCAGCTCTTTCCGAAGAGAAAGGGGAGGCTGTTCCAGCTGATGCGACACACATAGGCCCGTTTCTAATATGACACTAATCGTATTGTCTATTTTGGTTAAACAAAAGGCAAAGGACGCTTGGGCTAGCAGGGATCGTAGGCGGACGTCAAATGACGCAACACCCACTTGAGATAAAAGCTGTGATGGGGAACTCAACTGACAAGGGCCAAGGTTGAAGAATTACTTTGGTTCACAAATACATTTATGCACCATACGTCTTATTTCGTTTATTAGTAGAATACAAAAGTCGATGTTTTTAGTTACAAGCATTCGAGTGATTCGACAAAGTCATCTTAGAATAATTTACGAAAACAAGAGCTGGAGTCTCTTTAAAGCTAAAATTATCTGTAACGTCGCCCTCGGCATAAATTAGTAGCAATAAAACCTAACTTTATCCGTACGCCAATGCATTCATTTTTATTACAATAAAACACATTTTCATTGATCAAAATTCTTGAGTCCACCATCTGATCACTTTGTGCAGACATAAATGTATATACCCAGGGATTCGAGTTTCGCAGATTCAGTAGTCTATTACATGTAAGTGTTTATCCGCATAAATCAACATTCAAAGTGGCCGGCAATGGCGCTATTGAAACACACACGGCATGCATAATACATGTAGGTCATAATTCTTTTAGGTACAAATGCACTGCCTGTGGCGCTCATACGGTGCCATGAATCGCGCACGCTTTAGACTGATTTACAATTGGTGACATTCAAAAGCCCACATACGTTCATTTATGTATAGATAGGCCTGCATAACACTTGACTGCGTTTAAATTAATTTTCAGCGAGTCTCAGCCCTCAGGGATGACATCTTGAAGCTGAAGAGGTCTGAGCTACAGACGGTTATACTGATTTATTTGTGGCAAGAATAACAGTTGCAATCCATCGTCTCACAATATTTATAATGTATAAATTATGTGCATGCTTGTGCATATGCAGAAAATTATAATTGTAGATATGTCTGCCTACGTATGTTGTTGCAAACACCAGCTGGCCTTCTGATTCTTGAAGTTCACGTCTATACCTGTACTAAGTGCACTTACTGGATTCCTCCTCTGCCTAAATGCCCGCTTCCTCTAGCTGTGCTGATAGCACTACTTGTCTTACTGAGTCTATAGCTGGTAACTGGTAGCTGCTAGTTGATTGCGACGGAGTGTCCGAAGGTGGCTTTTCTCTTGCCTATAAATACGAGTAACGAAAATAGGTCTGGGAGCACGCATATCATCCTTGTCATGGATGCTTCGTTAAATAAACTTATTACACACATAGGTGTGGGAGGTTTTGACAGACCTTCGAGTAAGGCAGACGACTGTCTAGCCGGTTGCGACTGGGTCACATTTAGTTATAAGTCTCTGTCAAAGTCTTCCTGATGTTTAATTAATCCGTAGTGTTTTACGCATAGCTTACATGTCAGCTATTCTGAAACTCTGGGTTTCTTGTCGTCTCAGGCCAAATCAGTTGCAAGTCGCTGTTCGTGTGTATAAGTTGGCCTATTCAACAATGGTATCTGTGTGAAGGCATTCCGACGTCTGACTGCAGTAATGTTACGTCTGACGCTTTGTTTCGTCGGTGTATTTTGTATATTATACTATTTTGTTGAAAATTATACTCTTACCACGATCGACAGCCTTTTCCTCAACGGTCATTCTATCTGACGACGAATAGGGCCTAAATAGCTGCATGTATTCACGCATGAAGGTAATGTGTGATGTTTAACCCATGCGAGGTATGTATGTATGTACACGAGGTATGTATCTATGCGTGTCTATGTATGTCTGTATAGTGGGAGACTGATAACGAGTTAAACAACAATGATAACGCAATTAAATCGTTTCATACAGACTCGAAGGTGCATTTCCATATCAGATTAATTTGTCGTCTCTGCAGAATTATTTCGTAAGACGCGATCGACAGAGCAATTGCTACACTCCATACTAACAAGCTACGTTAATTTATAGCTCTCTCGTGTGACGACGATGTCAACGACGATAAAGACGCACCTTCCAAACTGATAGGACTTATTATCTTTATTGCCTTTCTCAGTCAGGCAATTCTAATTGACTACAACTTTTAGCTATGAATGATTGTTTTCGTCTGCAATCGATGTTCTTAGTCAAAATGTGCAGTGATGTCACGCGCGAAACTCTGGACGATGGCGCTATATAAAAGTCATCGACCGACAGCAGAGGCGTGGTAGGACTACGAATGAAGGGGTTTACCTGATACCTGAGAGGGGAGACATCAATGGGTTTCGCCGGAGGCAGACGGCCTCAACACAGACGGCGAGAAGTATGCAAAGATCAACGGAGTGTCAAGCAACGAAACCCGACACCTCGAGGCAGACGTTAGAGCCGCCTACCCCTCCCATCTCTGGGACTCACAGACAAGAAATTCATGAACCAGCTGAAGATCTGGTCTGAACCGGCTTGTTGACACTAATCAAGAATCAGGGACAATTCCGACACGAACGGCGCAACCTATTAGGCGGCATAACGATAATAATGTAACCCAATCCCTGGAACCTATTGCCTGTCTATGACACTAACAAGGCCAAGCCATGACAGTCGCTAGTCAAACATTAACTGTACGCCTCTATGGATGTGACGTTACGCTAGGGACGCCAAGATCCGACCAACCAGATTTAGTAACAGTTTCAGCAGGTGATCTGTCGTCCAATAGGGATACGAGTTTTGCGTTTGGGATGGCGAAGGAAATCGGCTCTAGAAGGGTTCATATAGTGTAGCAAGCAAGGAAACAAGGACTTGTTTCGGAACTGGGGGAGACGTTAGATCGTTCTGACGATAAGGGTAATCAACGTAGTTGGGGAACCCCGTCTCCAACGTAAACCAGGGAAACATTTCTAAAGGACACTAATAGCCCTAGTAAGTGTAGATAGGATGAGTGGTGTGTATATCTACCATTAAATATACATATTAAAACCACCCAGTGTGTCGTTTACTGAGCTTGATGATTGAGGAAAGAACCGGCGGTAATCTCGTCAACTAGAAGAAGGAGTTGGCGAGAGAGGAACTCGCCAAAAGTGACGAGTGAATAATTCTTGCGTTAATTCAGTTGGTGCGTATGTTAGCATAATACATTCATTATTGGAGGGAAAGGGGTCACAAAGGTCACCGCCTACATACATACATCAGCAAGTGAGGGGAAGCAGGGAAAGAGGTTACAAAGGACGCTGTCCACACGCGTTCGCAGGCGAAGGGGAGGAGAGTATATAGTTGCAAAGAAAGCGCCACTGTTCGGACTTTGACAGTGCCAGTCCTAAGCCTGGAGAAAAGAGGAGGGCGACACCAAATCATCTTCGATAGGGAATGGTGTCGTTAAAAAATCAACACAACAAGCCACCTAAAAGCTGGCTGGAGCTCTCACCGTTTCAGCGTCTCAACATTGATGTTTGTGTTCAGGGTTCATAAACCGACACTGTTCCTGTAAACGCAAGCGTATTTAACGAACGGCATGACGCACCTTACCTAGGCTTCGTTTCACTGTAACATTAGATTGGCGACGTTTTCTTTGAACTCTTGAAGCCTTGATCCCCAGTCACCTCTCATCTCAAGTTCTCGAACCGAGCCATATCCAACGCCGCACCACGGGTCTCTGGAACGATCTGCCTCCTGAATTCCGTGCGTTTTCAGTACCCCACCATCACTGCCTGTCATCAAACATCATCTGTTCCAAGCTCCCATATCCATCACCTCGGGCTTTCCATTCTGAACTTGAGTCTTACCTTTTCAAGAACTCTTACCCAGACTCCTTACGTAATATTTCTCCTGTAAATCCTCTACCAACACGACGCCCTCGTTACTCTGCCTACGCTGACCTCCTGGAAACCGGACTATGTTCTATCACGGATTATCCTTTGGACAACCCCTCTGATTTGATGCAGCGCTCGTGAATAAGCTGGTGCCTTGCGCTTAGCTTTCAAGTGACGCTTTAGAAATTTGGAGATTACAATATCATTACGATTACTATTGCGCAGCTGCTGCTTCGAGCATCTTGAAGCAAATAACCAATCGCGACGCGATAAATGCGTTTCTGCTCTGATTCGATTGCCTGGTTAAAGCATACGTCAAGGATACCAACGGAAGCATATTCTAAGGATACGAATCCCGGGTTGTAACGGCGGCTTCAAAATTACATACAATGTACAGACGCCTCTGAGTAGATATCTTGAAGGGGCGCAATATCAAGTATTTTTGATTGATTTTTGATTGATTAAAGCGGACAGCGCTGGTGAAGGATTGCGATCGATATATTCCTTAGATATACACGTTATAACCATGGACAAAGCAAGCAGTCAAATTTCTTACACCAATCTTAGATGTTAGCCGGTGACGTAATGAGTCGCAGAAGGCAGCCATTTTACGGTGCAGTATATAGAACTTATCATAATAATATTTTAATTCAAAAGTTCTAAACTGCTACTTTAAAGTAGAGCGCATACAGCACTTCTTCTGTACCTCCCTAAACAATGTATTTCACCCTTCAATGCTTCAGTTTTGTTCTTAACCCGACTCCCTCGCTAAAGTCAGTCTTATAACGAGGCAGTGTTGGGCACGAGACCGAAACCTTGAGACCAAGACCGAGTGGTCCAAGACCAAGACCAAAACCAAGACCGGGTGGTCCGAGACCAAGACCAAGGCCGAGGGTCCGAGACCAAGACCAAGACCGATGGTCTTTTTTATAAACAATTCAAGCTATTAAGACGCTAAAACGGAATACCACGCTTAAAACATTCATATTTTTGCTGAAGAATACTAATCTTATTAATGGTTCAGAAACAGTTTTACCGGCCAGTCTGAACCTTTGCGGGTTCAGCCCTAGGCTCCGACCTGAGAATATCACACTATAAAATACTTACAGTATACGATAGGCTATAAATAAGACATCTGACAAGTAGATTAACGTTCCGTTTGAATGGTGTAGGCCTACTTGTACTCGGAAGTGTAGGTTAATAGTGAGTACACGTGGCCGACTACAAAATAATTAGATTGTTCGAAAACCTGAATTTGAACATTTTGAAATGGCTGGTTCCGTTGCATTTTTTCTCTTAGGAACTTGTAGATATAGATGGTCAGCACTGGGCACGTCGTAAATCAGTAACAAGCGCGTAGGGCCGAAGCATCCGGTGTCTCTAATGATCGAAAATAACCGACAAATATCAAATAAATTGCTCTGATGCGGCAAATGACCAAGAACGCTAACCTAAGACGGAGACCAATCCCATGACCGTTCCTTTAGGACCAAGATCGACGCAGTCGAGACCAAGACCAATACCGATGGTTCGAGACCAAGACCGATGCATTTGAGACCAAGACCAAGACCGGAGTTTTCCGGTCTCGAGACCCTCTCGAGACCAAGACCGCGGTCTCGAGACCACATCCCTGAAACGAGGGAGTCGTGCTGTGAGACAAGCTGAGTTGCAGTAGTCTAGTCATAAGCAGCACCCAACTAATTAAATCTTGATACATTTTTGTATTGATTAATTGTCTCGGCTTAGAAACACAGCACTAACAACATGCATGACACACGATCACCATGCCTAGCGAAGCTTTCTGCAACTTTTGACATTATTGAACACCGAGAGAGGTGCTGCCGTCAGCCAGAGCGAGCATTTGGCCTGTGTATGCACCCTACAAGGTTATTATATCTATGATATACATATATTCAATGAATATATAGCAGGGTCGAGGTAAGAATATCGGGCACATTGGTATCTATGATTTACATGTGTGTTTGGAATTTGGTTTCATTTGTTAGCATATATGAAGTCAATGTCTGAGTTCAATCTCAAAATACAATGCAGCATTTTAATTGGCTCACCTGTAGCATATATTAAATTTACAATTAAACGAATAAGAATAGAACTTTCTCAAATTGATTGTAATTCGCCACTCCTGTGTTCATTGATGAGCTGATGGTTTTAATCAGACCAAGCTTTTAATTCTTAAAATCCTAATTTTGAATGGGGAAATTCCTACAAGTCTGATTTATACTCAACGCATCGGAATTCGTGTACCTACAATCGTATCACTTATTTCATCACGAGTGACATAGGAAACTCATGAAAGAGATCACATTCTGATCACTTAGTGCAGACGGCACATGTTATTTCACGACGCGCGACGTAAGGAGGACACGGAAGAGATCCACAGACGCCCTCAACGTTGCAGAACATAGCTCCATTTTCATCCCCATAGCCATATGGGTCTGATTCTGGTTCTCCATCCATACACACAAACTCTGTGCGTCCTTTGTGATCAAGTCTACCTGCCATGAGAAATCCAGTGTAGTCAGTGTGCCATCCGCTGAAACACTGATTTCTGGCTGGAATCATGACGACCGAAGACTTTGTTTGACTACGACAGACAGTGCATGGAACGTTGTTGTTGTGTAGTGGGAGCTGATGGTTATTATTTAACCTAAACCCCGTTGGTGTCTCATATTCCGCTCCATAGAGTTTAGATGGTTTTATCACGGCTGTGTTGAAGGCTCCATAGATGGGCTGCTGAGGAAGACAGAGGTAGTTGCTTCCTCCGCCAGAATGGTCAAACCACGATCCACCAGCCAGTCCTCTGTAAACAACCTCGGATCCATATGGACACACGGTGCGACCCCATCTCACGTAGACAGCACCGCCTGTATAACAGTAGTTTTCATTATTCAATTGAACAACACTTCATTGCTCAACGAAATTTTCTTAACAATGAAAATCATGTATGATTTTAGTTGTGCATAATTAAGTCTTTATTTATTTTGAACCTGCGGTTTAGCAGTGGCAAAGACCTACTCTGATGCGTGCGTGTCCGGATATTCTAAGGACAGACATTTTGGCCTAAAACTATGAACGAAATAAAGGTCTATATTTTGTTTCTGCTGAAGTTGTATTTTCGACTTGTTCTTAGTGGCTTCCTGTCTAACAGTCCCTTAGCTGCTGTGTACAGAATCGATTATAACAGCGATTCCGTCTGACTTTTACGCGATCAGTCCAGGGCCGTATTATCCATCAGAGGCTGACTACGGTTGAAACGTAGTGGTCAACAAAAGCAGGGGCCCATACGACAGTACTGGTAAATTACGGCTGGGTTAACAATATATGCTAAGTAGCATAAATTGCTTGACTCTAATCAAATCAATTGATATCGTCAATTCTGTGGATATTCAAATTCAACCGCGTCTTGTTTTATACCCAATTCCATTTTTATCTTTGTGACATTCTATACACAATCTTCGTTGTCTGCAGCGATTGCCTTGTCGTTTTCGTATCGTCATTGTCCTTGGTGGCCTGCCTGCTGTCCGATAACACTAGGCCTAGATGGTCTGCCCACTCTGATGCTTCAAAGGCACTCAACTGTGGATATGAAAAAATAAGAATGTTTACAGCGATTTCCAGGAAACGAATAAGAGGCAAGGGTATTTTATCCAAATTGAATACCTTGGAAAATTCTGTCTTACTTGTGCTCTGGTCTGGGAAGCTCTTAAGCTCATTGAACAATTGCGTCTCTAGTTTAAGAGATTCTATACAGAGGAGTTTGAGGAGAAAGGAAAGATCAAAATTGGTCTTGAAAATTAGCTGGTTTACAAGTGAGATACCCATAGAAAGACACAAGGTAGTGTGAAGTTCAGGCGAAATGATGGCATTTCTGAAGATACAGCTTATTCTAGGATGGAGAATTTTAGGGTTACAGTGCTTCTTGATGGATCACTTATTAGCAGCACTTCAGAGGAGGTTGGAGGCATGTGACGTGGTTTCTGACAAATTCAGCTCCCTTTCAGCTTGTTGAGAGATTGACGAGAAAAGTATTTAAGTAGATAGATATATAGGTAGGCCTACATTGTTTTAAACTAATCGGTATTTTGCAATTGACTTGCTTCATGCATGCAAAGCATTGCCAAGTTAAAGGGTGGCGGACAAGATGATATTATTTTATTTGTTGCTCCACTTACTACTTCATTTGCAACATTATTTTAATAGTTTGTACGAAAGAAGAGAGATAAATTCGAGTGGGAACTGGAGTGGGCGTTAGGAATGTAAAGCCTCAAGTGCCCCAAAGAATCTTGAAGCCTAGGGCCAACAAATTGCATAATTTATTAGCAAAACATTGATCAAAATGGTTCCATTACTTAGGAATTATTTATAATAGTTGTCTAACCATTAGTTACCACATGTGATTTTGAAGCTCGCAGGCCAACGACTTCCCGTTGCAACCCATCGACACTTTGCTGCAGCCTGACGAAATCAGCGTAGCTTACTGTCTGTTAAAATATTTCAAGTTACATTACAAATTGTGTGCGGATAGCCTGTGTATTCTAAAACACATTTTCGATGTTAAAAATGAAGCAATACACGGCAAAATAAATAAAGCGCAAAGAATAAGCATCTGTCTTGTATTCGGTTAATAATCATTGAACAGGCCTTTAGGGAATAGAACAATGAAAAACCCAAACGGCTGCGTATATTCAACTACAATTGCGCCGTCGCGGCGTGTGTATGCAATTTTGAGCAAAAAATGTTGGAAGAAGGGCGGTATCAAACTTTGGTAATAAATAAATAAATAAATTCAAGGCTTCAGGCAGATACAACGATACTCGCCCGCACATATGCAGTTGCGACTCGAGTTGTGCCTCTGTAGGCCTATCGGGTGTCTGGCGGCTCTGGCCCAAAAGAAACAATGTCCATTTTCACAAGGGCAAGTTTAGTATAGCTGAGGTTTTAAGATCTATAACGGTCAAACCCAGCAGTCAAAGAACGACAATGTCTCCCACCATCTATTCCCAATCACATACATGTGACCTCTGTTCTCAAATCACTCTGTTGGCTAACTTTGAATTCGAATCGCTGCATTATGAAATCCTATCTCTTTACTACCATTCACTTTAAACCTCTCAACCACCTTTCATTATTAAATCCCTCACCACCCAACCGCCCGGTGTACTGCTTCATTGCTGTATATTTGTCTATTCGTATCGTATCGTATCTGGCTATTTATATAGCGCCTTGTACAGTAATAGCTATTCAGGAGCGTTCTCAGCGTGACAGCCCCAAGGAAATGAAAAGGTCTTCAGACAACGAAGTGATGAGAGCGAGAGCCCGATTAAAAGCTTGCCACGGATAATGAGTGGCAGGTCATTCCACATAAAAGAGCTCACGATGACAAAGGCACGGTGCTGAGTTATAGCAGTCCTTGCCCGTGGAACAAGAGGATCAAGTCGATCTGCAGACCGGAGAGGGCGAGTTGAGACAGCAGACAGAGGCTTTCGCATTAAGTCACAGAGATATTTAGGAGCTTTACCCTGTCAATTCTAAGGATAAAGAGGAGTTCTTTGTATTGGATGCGAGGGGAAATCGGAAGCCAGTTTATTGCTGCCACCAATCTCCTCTGCTTGGTCTATGCTTCAGCAGTGTTTTTGGAACACTGGGTAGGAGACTCAGGTTGTTTTAAGACAACGTGCGCTGCCAATGTCTCGGACGCCATGCCAGGGCCAAGCGTGCAATAATGACCGGCCATCAGAGTGGATGGAGTACATGGATGAAGTGTACGGAGAATCAGGGTGGGTGAGAACCTATACCCACTGAACATTTGACTGCACTCGATCTGGATACGGGCCCATGATGGCAACATTTCAGAGAAGGACATTCCACAGATTATACGATGAGTCAAATATGCAAACATTTAGGCTCATATTTGCTCAAAATTCATATTGATCATTACTGAACTAGAAGCTACTGATTACCACCTGATAAGGAGTTCATTTCGATGCGTTGCAATTGTCAGGCTTGCAAATTAATACACAGTCTTGAATTAGTAGATGGCTTGCTAATTAGTATAGTCTTGCATTAGTAGATGGCTCGCTAATTAATATAGTTTTGCATTAGTGGATGGCTTGCTAATTAGTATAGTCTTGCATTAGTAGATGGCTTGCTAATTAGTATAGTCTTGAATTAGTAGATGGCTTGCTAATAAATATAGTCTTGCATTAGTAGATGGCTTGCTAATTAGTATAGTCTTGCATTAGAAGATGGCTTGCTAATTAATATAGGCATAATTAATATAGGCATGCAAATTGTTATAGTCTTACCCTTTCTACTGCTTTCCGTGTACGTCGAACCTCATCGGAACCGAATGCAACGGTTACAAGGAAATGAAGAAGAAGAAGATACGTCAGTCGTCTGTATGACACTAAATGCAGCGAACTGTTTGCGACCTTCATCACGATTGGATGCAACAGCTTCACAACCGCGAGTTTGTTAGGAGAAACTGAAAAGATCAGATTCAATCGAATCCAAAATAACTACAAGGTTCGATCAGCTTATGTTAGGACATCATTTATATAGACCGTAATTTGGCTTATGATTGGCATGTGTTCTAATTCATGGTGCTGCAAATTTGCAACTTCCAAGACAACACATCATGAAGGTCGAAATAATTAATTATGACGTTTTCAGGAATCACTCAAGCCGAAGGGAAATTTACAATAGCTGTAGACCTGTACTTCAAAACAGCAATACGCTGTGCTGTATAGATGTATGGTTGATTCTGGATATTTTCTTTGTGAGTCAAACGGTCCATAGAGAAGAGAAAAGAGAAGCTATGAATGTCACCATCATTATTACAATTATTATTAGTAATGATTAATATTATAATTCCGAGCTTTATTAAAGCGAGCTGAGTTACAAAGAAATGTGAATCTGCAGTGGAACTGTTGTTCAGTCGACAAAATGAAAAGCAGTTGGTTACATAAATTGAGTAAATGTGTGGCACGGTGGGCGATTGGTCATAGCGGTCAGCCCTGCCCGTAACACTCAGAGTGCGCTGAGTGAGTGGGTTCGACCCTCGTCCGAGGTGTTACTCTCTCTGTAAGAACCTTGATCAAGTCCTTCGCGCACGATTGCTCTGCAGTACAACTGCAACTGCGCCGTCGAGGCGTGTGTATGCACTTCTGAGCAAAAAATGTTGGAGGAAGGGCGTTAACAAGTTTCAGATAAAAAGAAAATGAAAAGCATTGGTTTGTATTCTGGTCTAGCCTTATCACAGCTGAGAATTATTATTACTTCATTGCGTTTAACAGTGATTCTCAAAGTTTTCAGGCATGGCGTTAATGCAAGTTCTGTCTCTGTAAGCCTCTGTTTCTGATGTTCGCTCGTGTAGTAAGACGTAGGCCTAAATTACTAGGATTTTACAATTTACACTAAACCCGCCTATATCTTTTATGACATTTCAATTTTTTGCCAAACATCAAATTAAAGACTGGTTTCATTGATCGCATATTAGGTGAAACTCCGGTTTGGATTGAACTTTATATGTGAACTAAACAAGGTTACGAACTTCATCATTGCTCCGTCGATAATAAATATCGTCTCTTTAATTTGAATGTCATGAGAATATACACCGATAAAATTTTTCAAGTGTTTCATTGAAGCGAAACTAGAAGATGAATTTAGTGATCTGAATTTATGTAGGCCTACACTAGCAATTCAGCTACATATATTTTTCTTTAATGAGAACCAAACTGACACTCCGCAGCAAATTACAAAAGGTCAAAAGGTCAATGTTCGTAACTAGCATTCAGATCGGCGCCGAGGGTCTTACAGGTATTGTCAGGCCTACTTGTTATCGTTTGGTACATCCTTAAATTTATAAAGAATCCCGGAAATACAATATCTGTCATCTTTAACTGGGAGGATAAAAGGACTACATGCGAATAGATTCGCATTTAAAATCGAAATTGATGGAATCACTTAAAACTGAAATTAATTAATTTAATTCGAGATCATCATCCAAATCACTTTTCAACGCTTGATTTTACTCATGCCTTTCTATGACATCGCTCATTATACCCAATATGTGAGGAGATGATGCACGTTCGCTTCAGCGGCCTCTTGCAAATGATACGAGAATTGCCTCTGTAAATGAAAGACGATTAGGCTAATAACTGACAGCTTATAGTTATATATTTGTCAGTTTTGACGATAACTACATCATTCATCAGCGTTTGATATAATTATGGTTCAATTCAATATTCGGCGAAATATCCATGAGCAATCTCAAGATGACTGGCGACAACAAGACTTGGATGTCAAGAATTCTAGATGTATCCAATTCTCCGCATAATTATTACTGAACTAATAAATGCTTTGTCTTGTCGTCTGAATTGATCCCGTTATCATTTATATGTCACAAATAGGCATTTATCTCCAACGTTTACAAGTTGTTGGAACATGGTTATCTAAATTTTAGTGAACGTAGAGCATCACAATCTCATTATTGGGGCAATTGTAAATGACACCCAAGAAAACTTATCTTGGAATACATCCTCTCCTTTCTTGACTCTAAATCACGATGTCTTTTCCTCTTTTTCCAGATGTCTGCACTGCAGGGCTATGTGTACTAAAAGGTGGGATACTTTCGCAATATAACATCAAAATAAGGTATCTCATAATTATAGGTCTATTATTGAGTTTATCCGCTCCTATCCAGTCTCGCTATTTTGACACAGTTCTGATGATAAGAAACCAGCTTTACTTCGATACGTAGCCGACTTTGTTGATTTAGTTGTCAATCACATAATGTATAATCCTACTTAACAACAATAATAATGATAATTATTATTATAATCACTAATTTTATTGCTATCATAAATATTTTAGCAGTATTAATATTTCTATTATTGTTATTGAAGATCATAATAATGATAAATTATTACCACATTAGACCGACTATTTCACAATTCACAAATGTTTGACTAAATGTATAATAACGACCAAGTTTGGGTCGATTGAATTGTTAAACGACCAAATATTTTGCGGTTCCAAGACTATTAAATGAAGTTTTTGCTGCTGACTTCATCACTAAACTTGGAATTGGTAAAGCTCACGTTCTGGGAATATCAACATGAGCCAAGTTAAGAAGCGGATGTCTACTAAGAGTTTTATCTTCCCTCCTCAATGTCAGCTATTGAGTGACACTCGTTATTTCATTAATTCGTCGCATCGTCAATTGGTTAATAATTAATTATTCGTTCATTTATTCATTTATTTATTCAGCTATTCATTCATTACGTCCAACCTGTGACAAAGAGAATAGTGTTAACCTTGCGATACAATGCATTCCTTCTTTTCCCATCCTTGTCCATGCCTTTGATAAAGAAATCAAACCATAGATTTGACAATAGACAGTGCAGCGGTTCTGTTTCAAGAACAGATATTAAGCGCTACGAAGCGCTTACGGTATAATAATTGCTTAGCGGGCTTTGTTCACTAATGGAGACGTCGATACCAAGCGAGTTAACTCAAAAAGATGAGCCCAGAGGCGTATATCCCGCAGGCCAGTGATGTAGTCATCCCATTAACTCGAGATATTCAGCCAGGGCCGTACCTATAGGGGGAACGCAGCGGGGCCGTGGCCCAGAACGCAAATGTGGAAAGGACGCAAATTTCAGGATGGAAAAACTTATTATTCCATAAAATGCACTATTTTCAAAATGTGGGGCGCCAGATTGATGCTAGGCACAGGGCGCAATTATAGCTCTGTACGGCCCTGTATTCAGCAGATGCGATCTTAGCAAGCAGTCGATGAAGTGGCAGACGGTGACTATAGCCGTGGAGAGCTTGCTAACTATAACAAACTGTCGTTGATTATCAACTCTCCTTATAGGATGAGTTGGAATACTTCTGAAGGGCTTTGCATGGAGAGGGTCTCTTCATAGTGGATGCTACAATTGCAATTAATTAACTAACTGACAACTTAGATAAAAATAACTAATTAACAAATCAACTTTAAAAGACAAGCATTTATCAGCGCTAAGAGTCCGTTTAAGTTCATAATCCAAATTTGTTGTGACAGGCATTTGCCAAACTGTGGTTTTCATTGAAATCTAAACGTTTGAAGTTTTGTTTCGTATATTAGGCAAAACTAATAAAGTAAATGATCTGATTTCCAAACATCCCATGTAGCCATTTCACATTTTTAGTCTTGTTATTATTGATTTAAATATATTTAAATGATCCTAAATGGTAATAATTAAGTGCTGTGCCTATTCTTATTTTATTAATTTTTCGTAATTGAGTTGAGAAACTAAGCCAGTTAGGCCCATATATGTGGTTAAGTGGTGTAAAGGAATAACAGGTTCATTGTGAATTGCAGGAAAGTCTGCAACTTGTCAACTTAGCTATAGGGAGTACACTGATCGTACACCATGGGTGGTAGGATTAGACCGCAAGGAAAAGGTTGGCCACAGGGCCCTGATATGCCAAGGCTACCAAAATGAAGTTTCTAACACTTAATAGTTCATACTGATGGTTGGCCTAAGATCTAACCGAAGGGACTGCCTTGCACCTTCTACTGTAACTTGTGGCTTACTAAGCTAGAACAGTCATAAAGTATTGATGTAAACAAATACAAATTGTCCAGATCACACGTATATTGGCAAACATTTCAGTCAATGGATTGAAACTTCATGAACAATTATCGTCAGTTTCAGTCATTGCCTCACAGTCTCAATAATAAACACATATGTCTTGATGGTGGCAGAAGTTCAGCAACACTGAACATGGCTAGCACTTGGAAATTCGCCATTCACAGAATGCCGGATGGCCAATTCAGGTCTCCAGTTATCTATGTTAGTAAATTATCAACAGTGCAATTTGGGAAGGAAAAACTTTATTCCATGTTGTTCAAAAAGAGCAGTTTTAGGTTTCGTGAGGAAGGTTTAAAATATGCAATGCAATACAATAATACAGTATAGCTGTTATTTGATACGGCCCTTCTTACAGTTTAATTCAGAAGTACACACGCCTTGACGGCGCAATTGCAGTTGTAATGCAGAACAATTGTGTGCGAAGGGCTTGCACAAGATCCCTACACAGTGACTTCTCGGACGAGAGTCGAACTCGCACACTCAGCCCACACTGAGCGTATCAGGCCGACCACTCTAACCGATCGGCCACCATGCCACACATCGTCCAAGGGTGTCGAACTGTCGATTAAGCTCTACTCTGGCCACACACCTAGCTGAATAGCATGTTCTCAACTGTGGTTACATCTCCATATAGAGGTCCTTCACTGGCTCTTCACTGGGAGGACCATTCCAGATCACTGGACCTAAGAAAGACTAGATTCCTCATAGTTGCAGTACGAGCGAAAAGAACCAAGAAAACTCTATTTCCACGGGAACGTAGTTGGGGACACCATGGGTAACTGGGTTGCCTGAAGTCAAGCAGTAGATCTCACGGAGATAAATTGGAGCGAGGCTCTGGTGACAGCGCCGAACCAATGCAGCTACGCTGTACTCTATGCGCTGGCGGATAGGGAGCCCATAAAGGACCTCTAGTTCCGAATTGTAGCACAGTTTCTAACCAATAAGGCCCATTAGTAGGCCTACTGGTAAACAAAGTGAGGACACTTAAAACCTGAATTCTCTTCTCTCTCGGTCATGTCCAAAGATTTGCTGATAACATATACCGTGGCGTGGGTCCCCTGCGGCATAATCACCTCACTTCAATAACTCTTCAACATTTTCCTTAAGATGACATAAAATGTCAAATGAATGGCGATGGACATTAAAGCGCATATGAAATATGATGTTGTAGCCTACATATTCAATTGTTCATTACTAAACAATAATTATTCGTCGAGTTTATTCATATGAAACTCAATGCAATTGCTTTGTAAACATGACAGTCTATGCATTTGTCGCTAGAGGGCCTGTCGTAGAATTAGATTATTTCTTAGACCTGGCTGTTTGGCACGGTATGCTACATAGATCGATTGGAAGAAGCCTTTTTAGAATGATGACCCTGTACCGTGTAATAAACAATTATTTAGAATATTAGAACGAAGCGTTATGAGTGTCCTACAACGATCGACCAACTTAGATAATTGCGCATCACTTCCAACATGTTGCATATAAACAGCAAGTTAATTAAGGTGACTTTTTAATTCGTTTCATCTCTAATTTCATTAATAGTTTCTTCAAACTCAACCTGTCACTTTCGCCAATGTGTGAGTAAAAACAATTAATTAATGCATCGTCATTAGTCAGATTTCATTTGTCCAAATTTTTACACCAATTAACGCTGTGTCAATAGTCAGAGTCTCGTATCCACATTCTTATCATTTTGTGCAGACGGCACATGTTATTTCACGACGTGGAGAGCAAGGAGGACATGGTAGAGATCCACAGACGCCTTCCACGTTGTGGAACAGAGCTCCGTCCTCGTTTCTAAATCCTGAAGGATCGGATTCTGGTTGTCCATCCATACACGCAAACTCTGTGCGTTCTTTATGTTCGGCTTTTCCTGACATGATATATCCGGTGTATTCAGTGTGCCATCCGCTGTAACATTGATTTCTGACTGGAATCATGACGACCGAAGTCCTTGTCTGACTGCGACATACAACGCATGGAACGTTGTTGTCATGTAATGGGCGATTGTGGTTATTATTTAGCCCAAGTCCAGTTGGCCTCTGATATTCCGAGCCGTACAGTTTAGAAGCTTTTTCCACGCCTTCATTGTAATCTCCCCAGATGGGATCCAGCGGAAGACAGAGGTAGCTGCTACCTTCGCCATGAGTGTCCCACAGCGATCCGCCAGCCACCCCTCTGTACACAGTTTCGGACCCAGTTTTGAATTCGGTACGACCCCATCTGGTGTAAACAGCGCCACCTATGAAAACATTGCAATCTTATCAGTTGCTGCACTGAAAAGACTTTTCGATCGTGCATATTTTATATACAATACAGCGTAGCATATATTGGGTTTCAAAGAAAGGTCTCTGTTGATATCCTAATTACTCCATTGAGACCAGGCGCGTTATCATCCAGAAATCTGTGGTTACCACTATTACAAAAGGATCCTGTCAACGTGACCCGATAAATACTACGATAGGTCGCAAGGTCGTGGTCAACTGACATTCAGATAATAATTTGATGTTGATGGTAAAAGCATCCCTGCATCTAGTCACCGACCAAATCCTTTCTTCAACGATGGAATGGATGATGAGTCATTTGGCTTTGTGGTCCTACAGTGGAAGACATAGGCTGTTGTGGGATAGGTCCCACCAACTGCATCGTTGGCACCTTGTGGCCCCTCCAAATGTTAATCCACTTTCAGGTTTTTTTAAACCAGACATTAAACTGGTCACTCTGTCGGATCCTGCTCTGAGCTGGGCTTTGCTCATCTGACATCTTCCTTAATATCCTCTAGTTTTGTAGTTTATACATGCGCGGTGTGCTGTATTGACTACCTGTGCTCAACGGATATCTTAGCGCATATCGCTCCGGTCTCTCTAGCTGCACTCTTGACAGTGGTTCACCTAAAAGATGTGCTCTCTGTTACCAAATATCAGACGTTGCAGCTCGTCGGGTGCTTCACTCTATATATGACGAGATCCGAACGTTGACTACTAGACATTACTGCCAGAGATGTTGAAAGTACCTAGCTCTCAAGTATAAGTACGAGGAGGCAGGTATGAGAGACCTAGGCTAGTTGTAACAATTTGCACATTTTGATGTATTATGACCGAACTTTTTCTCTAATTACGTTTCTCAAAATATCATTGAAATCCTTCAAAAATGCATTATTGCTGTGCACTGTTTCATATGTGTAACTCTATTAATTCTGAAAAAGTGCAATTAAATTGTTTTATCACTTAACAATTTGCCCCGGCTTGGGCTTGTTTGTAGGTTGCAACAAGACATGGGGCAAATTGTAACACCACTTTCTACGTTGGAGTGGGTTGCAACACCGTATATGTCAGTCTATTATTATTTCGAGTCGTGGGAATCACAATTATGACAGATACACGTATGATTCATTCTGGTATAAATGCAATCCAAAAACAGCAATTAAATAACACTTTTGGACAGCAAGCAAGTCAAGCCAAAGTGTTTAACTCGGCTATGCACCTAAGATGATTCAATAAAATGTCAACACGCCATTTTAGCAAACGGGATTTTAGCGTTCGGTCATCTAATCTAAAATAAGCGAGCTTCGCAATGGCCTACTCTAAAAATATTTTGCGCCTTAAGTGCACAATGACAAAAATAACAGGTATGAAAAATGTACTTATAGTGTCGATAATTACAATTTATGAAAATAAATATCGAAAGTTGTAGTGTCAGCGATGACAAAAGCAATAATATTCCTTTTGCATTATAGACCGAGAACGATAGGACGCACGTTTTGATCTATATTATACGCTGGTTCTCTGGTTTACAGTTTCTGAGATTAATATGCTGTAGCACCCCGCCCCATTACAATCAGTTCCGGTCTCCCCTACTTAAATACGAGTACACCAAGAACTTTATCTCTGCGTTCCTGAGTCGGTCTCTCTACGGGGCGCAACATAAATTATCAGAATGAATAAATCACAGTGAAAATTTTGCCGAGTTTGGCCGCCTAAATTACAAACAGTTTGTCAATCCAAACGATTGGTCATGGTTATGTGCATGCATGTACACACGTTGCATACATATGGCATACACGTTCATGCATTGGCCTACGAATATACATATATACATGTAAAGGACTACATGATTATAATAATTTCGTAGCAGTTGTGAGGGTGTAACAAAATGTTACTCAAGTAATTATTTGTGTGTAGAGTGTAAACGCGCAATTGTGCATGTAGGTTCTGGTGTTGTGTTCATCGATGCGTGGCGTTGATCTACATGTATGGATGCTTTTATCTGGTTTCATGTCATTTAGTATTTGCGTAGAGACCGTGACATCTCACTTCTCCCTGTGCAGCAACGTATCCTCCAATTTATTCTCCTTACAAATAGACACAGTCGCATGTATCAGTTACATTTTTAACGTAATTACGCTGATCGTTTTAACACTCATAATTTTCCTGTAAATGATTAAACAGGTAGGCCTAGCAGAGTAGACCTAATTCTGCTATGTATAGTTTAGATATGTATGTCATGTGGTGCTGTGGTGGTCATGTCACACAATGTTGCGCTATATTGCACTGTGTGATGGCGTGTTATATTGTGTTATGTTGTGTCATGATTGCTGTGCAAGAGTTTGTGCATTGCACTTCAGATTACGACAATAATCTTTGCAGATTACGACAAAATGTTCGCTTGATTATTGATATGTTTAATTGAGATTTTACAATTCTATTATCATAAATTCAGAATCACCAAAAACTTTTGAGTCACATCCAGCACCTTTCTGCTCATGTTATTGACATCGTACAATTCGTTTGAATCATGGTACTTTACCCCAACATTAGACCCGATGAAAGTAGTATATTAAAGCTTAAATGTAATAATATTATTGAATGGTATCCCCAATCGATGCTAGAACGTACACAATGTAGTTCAAACAAAAGTAGCAACTCTAATCAACAGCAGATCAATTATCAACAAAAACAAGGCAGAGAACAAATTTGTCGAAGATTTCCCGTAGTCCACATTTTCATTAAATTTACATACTTTTGTCAGTGCATTCGAAAAATTTCCGATCTTGTAGGTAGCCAAAGCAAGAACCACAAGGGACGGAACCACGAGAAGGTACTTGAAGGGCTGACGGTTTGACTGAAGCATCTCGGAAACACTGGTGACACTGAGCCACATCTCACTGACCTTATACCTTACAGATTTTCGGAAATGCAACAACACCGACCTATTGTTCCAACCTGAGTTACTCGAAGCTTCTGTGTATGTTTTACGTACAGAATTGAAATCTGTCTTCCTTCTTCATAAACTTGCAAGTGAGTGGTCGCAACATGCGTTTTATGCATGGTCTACGCAGTTCAGCAGCAGCTTGTAGCAAATAAGAATTAATTGGTTGATTAACGACGTAGAGCCTACATGGAATTTGAGAACAGCAATTTTCTGAACGATTGACCAGCAAAACGGGATTTACGTCAAAATCTTGATGAAGATATCAACAAACTTCCCCGTCTGAGTCGGGTTAATTATCTGGATGCGTCTCCCATCACATTGTAGACAAATTTCCATGCAAACGTTGAAAAACTCGTTTTGGTCACACGAGTAAATGTATGTAGGCTACAAGTTGTCATTCGAATGCCTGGACAGATGCACGAGAACTGACTTCCTGGTCAGTTCCTCCGGCCTGCATGGATGCAATAGTCGTGTGGATATCACAGATAATTAGCATCTTGAATTTTCGTCTATGCGCGAGAATAGTGTGTTATCGTATTACACAAACCATTCAATAAATTCTCTACAAAGTTCTATTTTTCAGCGAATTGCCAAATATGGACTTGGGCGATTAGTACTTTTGCTAATCGCGATCGCAAATATCCGATTAGTTCGATTAATCGATTGTTCGATTTGCTCGATTAGGCCGATAGCTACGACTAACTCGATTGTACGATTAATACGATTAGTTCGATTGTTCGATCAGTACGATTAGCACTAAAGCGTAATGGGCGACATGCATGGTTGCCGAAGTTAGTGTTTCAGTCGCGTAATTACGGTACGCGTATGTTATTAAGCCGTACGTTGACCTAGATTGACAACTGTTCATGACAAAAGTAAAAAACTAACATGCGTCACTAAAATCAAATAACACTAGTCTATTTTTATATTGCTCAAGCTCCAGGCCCTGACGATGCCTATTATTGCTAGTTTGTCATTGTCTGTCAGTCACACAGTCACGCATTATTTTACCTCACACGTGCATATGCATAAAAATGCATTATATCCTGCATATTTTTTTGCGTTCATTCGACAGAACAGAACATTATCCTTAAAGTTGCTTAATTCAACTGACGAATTTGAAGGCATAAATTCAAAGACGAAAATTTTTAGGGTGTTATCGGCGTTGTTGTTGTTCTTGGGGTGCATACGGTACTGTAAGAAACTCTACCATTAGCAATATTGAACCTAAGTGACAGCCTGTAAATATTTAAATATTCCAAATTTCAAATGAATTTGTTGAAAAGCTTTGAACCAGCATCTATAGTAAGCTACTTCACTAACTTCTCCGCTACTTTAGTTGATGTTCAGGATGAAAATGTAGGTCAAAGTTAGAGCATAAATTAGACCCTAAACGGTCAGTCATTACATTAATCAGCAACAACTTCTTAGTTTCCAGCTAACTGGCTAAAAAATAAGAATTCATTCACATAAAAATTAGCCTAGTATGGAATTTCCGAAATGAATATCTGAAACCCGCTAAAAACATCTATCCATTCGCAAGCACTAGGATTTGCCGTTGATAATTGTCCCGTAATAATTACACATAGCCTATAACTACTGTAACATTAAAGATGGCGGTGAAGTTGACCCTAAAATAAAGTCACATGTCCTTATCAGTCCGAGCAAGACTATGCTAAATGGTCATAGATTATAGATGCGACATTTGACGATATCGATCAACATCCTTAAGGATTGGTCGACACTTTAGAGATCAGCTGTTCAAATATTCCATGTAGGTCTACACGGATGTGACGTGCATTAAGTTAAGTTCACAGATCATGTATAATCGTCAATATAATGATCCTTCAAATTGTGCGGAGAGAATATTAATGCCATCTTTGTGCAAGTAGTCTGGACATATATTTAAAGCTGGCGCTGTACAACTTAGTAGTGTCTCATTTTCTGAAAATCTTTAATCTATTAGGTCGCTGAGATGTGGCGCGTAGCCACCATTGTTTACGAAATGATTCGGTCAAACCGTCAGCACTTCAAGTACATTCTTGTGGTTCCGTTGCTAAATGGTTTCACCATCATCAGCTTACCAATTGCGCAGCAATTTCAATCCAGGGTCATAGATTATAGATGCGACATTTGACGATATCGATCAACATCCTTAAGGATTGGTCGACACTTTAGAGATCAGCTGTTCAAATATTCCATGTAGGTCTACACGGATGTGACGTGCATTAAGTTAAGTTCACAGATCATGTATAATCGTCAATATAATGATCCTTCAAATTGTGCGGAGAGAATATTAATGCCATCTTTGTGCAAGTAGTCTGGACATATATTTAAAGCTGGCGCTGTACAGCTTAGTAGTGTCTCATTTTCTGAAAATCTTTAATCTATTAGGTCGCTGAGATGTGGCGCGGAACCACCATTGTTTACGAAATGATTCGGTCAAACCGTCAGCACTTCAAGTACATTCTTGTGGTTCCGTTCCTTATGGCTCTTGCTGTGGCTTCCTACAAAATCGGACATTCGTCAAGTACACTGACAAAAGTAAGAAATTATGTGATAATTTTAGGCGCGTTTAATTTTGTGCGCACTAGGCGCACTTAGAACCCCCAAGCCTCAGAGGGCCTCACACGAATTAAAATATTTTGCTATGATCAAAATAACTTGTTTAACGTTTTAATCATCTTACATATACAATATTCTCTCTTTCTTACAACTAGGCATCTACATACAAATGTATCGTAATAATTTTCAATTGCTTTGTTCATTTCAATATCAATTGTCTCGGTTATACATGTAGGATCCTGTGGATTATTCGAATTTGCGATTATTTGCATAGATTTGCTGTTTTCACATAGGACGATTATCGCCAATCTCCCAAAATAAAGAACACGGCGATGCTGGTGATTGTTAAATTCAACACAGCCGGTGGCCTATTACATAATATTATAGGTAGTAGGCCCTAATATGCTACCTAGATAAGCCCAACGTATTGCATTGCAGTAATACTTACAGTAAAATTTAACTATTAATAATATTGCTGGACCATTTGAACTTCAGTAATATGTCACTATAAGTTAACTGCCAAGTTTTATTTGCGCGTGTTTTGAATTTATGCATTAATACACGTTTGTCTGAATGTTTTCAATATGCATTTTATTTGTAGACGAAATCGCCAAAAATCGCAGAATTTAAGATTCCGCGCCGTATAATCTAAAATTTGAGTTCGCATGATTTACGAAAACATATCGCATAAACCGCGGGTTTATGCCCAAGCTATGACCGTTTCAAGAAGTTGGTCATTGTCAATACAATCTTCTTAGGAATAATAGAGCCTCAGACGCGAATATCCTCCCAATTATGATCTAAATGATTCTATATTGCTGAACTCACGCACTGTTGCCATCTGTATTGATTTTGCAGCATGTTTTATTTTGTAAAAGTGCTGCAGCTTCTATAGAGCCTATGCTGTCACTGACAATAATTTGTTATCATTTCCATTTGAATATAGAATGCATTGGATTCTGTGGTGCAGCGTAGGGAAAGGCGTGATGTCACGAACGCTTCTGCACAAGACGTAAACAACTTGAAGCAAGGTATAAGAAGACCTTCGCAAGTTCACCTACAATAATTATTATTCGACATCAATGCGCCTTTGCAAACCTAACGTCAGCCCCCTGCATTGAATTAACTCACGCTCGGCAGATATTCTAGGCTTAGAAAAGTTGTGATGCAGGCTTAAATAATATGAGCTTAATCGTTATCCTAACTCTGATCTCCAAACTTTATAAAGCGCCACTCGAAAGCCAAGCGTAGTAGGACTACACCAGGTCATTCACGTCTAATCAGAGGGGTAGTTAAAAGGGTAGTCCATGGGAGGTACAGGCAGGGGCGTCTACACCATGTAAATGCTCCATCCAGAAAATAGGGAAAAGCAAATTTGAGGATTTAGGGGGAAGAAAATTTGTTATTATTATATCGGTACTTTTTTTATTACTTGCAGTTGAGCTATTATGTTCTATTCTACAGTGTCACTGTATTCGCCATTAACTTGATTCATTCTATGATTCACCATAGAATACTACTATTTATTCCGTCTGTTAATCAAAATTGCTTACAGCTTACTTACTTGAAGAGAAACAACACAACAGTAGGCCTGCTACCAAAATTATGATGTCACCCATATTACTTAATTTGTCGATGTATTAATTCGTGATGATGATATTCGATTATCTAGAAAGAAAAAAATCCATGCAAAAAACGCAGAAACGCTAACATGAGTGACAGTAAAGCAATAAAAGTACATGTAGCTAGAGTTATTTACAAGCATAGACATAACAACCCTATAAAAACAAGCTAGTAAATATTTTATATAATGATCTGGGGATAAATTGAGAGTGATCACTGGTGGAAGAACATGGTTGTGCTCTAGGTCTTATGTGGTCTTATGTGGTGAATGGAGGACGGAGTGGGGAAGGAGTTGGCGAAGATCATGTTTGCGAAACTTTGGGGTTGTGTAAAATGGAGAAAAGGAGTTGGGCATTTGTTATGTTGGCGAGTTTAGAGACTGTTGGAAAGGATTGTTCTGTGTAGCCTAGGTTGTTGGCTCTTTTATGAGTTCTTCCATACGGTCTTTATCGGAGGCTGGGGTTATACCCCACAAGGATGGGTGGCATATAACAGTTTGGCAATGGTTATGTTATGAACGGAAGAGTAAGATAAACCATGGGTTCTGAGTTCTCTGATAGCATAAAAGCGAAGGAGCACGTTGATGTGAGGTGATCAATGTGAGTTGTCAGTTTTTATACGATCTTAGATGTAAACCACGTAAAACCAGAGAGGTTTAAAATTATATTATATGGAGGACAACCGGTATCACCTGTGTTATGATTGGCAAGCACAAGTTATAAGCTTCAGCATGGATATATCGCTCATTGCGTGATCACGAAAAATAAACTCTCGAAACAGGTTGGGAAGTCAATATTGGAAGCTATCATACGCTGTCTCCAACAGGAGATGTTGGAAGATCCCGAAGGGTTGTGAAGTCAGCAGCAAAATGGACACTCATTAACCATCGTGAGTCTGTCTCTCAGCTTTGTCACCAAAAAATCCTGACTTTACAGTACTAATTCACAGATAGGCGGTTCACTTAGTGGTTCATCTTGAAAACAGCATAAAGTTCTGGGAAGCTGTTTACAAACAATTCTGCAGATTTTATCAATTTTAGATCGGTTTAGAGGCTAATAGCAAGGTCCTCGTTAACTTAAGTTGTTATTTCTGAACAGGAGGCATTGTTTACACACGTTGGGGTCGCACAGAATGTCCAGAAGGAGCTGACATAGTGTACAGCGGCGTAACTGGAGGCTCAATGTTTAACACTCACGGAGGAGGATCGAATCTTCTTTGCCTTCCAATGGATCCACTCTGGGGAACTTACAACGAAGCCGTAGAGAAAGCATCCAAACTCCATGGTGCTGAATATGAATCTCCATCTGGATTTGACTTCGAAAACGTTGGTGGCCGCACAGCTCACGATCATAATATTCCATGTGTCGTCTGCCACAGCACAACCAAGAGCTCCATTCACATGATTCCAGCCAGGAATCGTTGCTATGGCGATTGGAGTATGGAGTACAGCGGATACTTGATGTCAGGACATCCCGTGCACCCAGGGCGTACACAGTTTGTTTGCATGGATGGAAGTCCTGAAGCAGATCCTGCAGGTTTTCGCAACGAGGAAGGAGTCCTGTTCTACAACGTGGAAGGCGTCTGTGGATCTCTTCCATGTCCTCCTTATGTTCCGCGTCGTGAAATAACTTGCGTAGTATGCACAAAGTAAATGCCACTCGTCGCCTACTGTGCAACGCAGAATTACGTGGTTGGGCCTTCGTGATCGAGCAAAGAACTTACTAACTGCTTCAAACATTGTAAGCCTACTAATGATTAATGGTTCTCCGATACCCAAGGTTTTACGTATATCAACTACATGTAAGTTTTTAGGCATCTGCGTTGACCAGTCGCTCTTACCTGTAATCTTCATAATGAAAATATTTCCTCTAAAATAGCTAATACATTGGTATTATATTGTTAACGTTTAGGCTAATAGGCCTACGAATTGTGGTGGGTAACAGGTAGGCAATACGTGATATAAGTAATACCCGCATACGATTTGTTCAATCGTGCGGGCCTAAAATATTGGTTCCTATATTATGGAGAATAATTATAGGAAGTGAATGTATTTGAAACTTGCATGTGAACAATGAGTGGTTTTTTTTCGTATTCAGACAGACATCTAGAACAGCGGTTTCGAAACTTTGTTAATATTGTAACAGCAGTTAAATAAATAGTGCGAAAAATGATGTGTATCTTAGCGTGTTTTTTTGTTATTGACCGTTTCATTCACGTGTATTTTAGCGTTGATGATAACATCGTGTATTTTAGCGTACATACATTTCATATTGGTATGCACAAAGTAAAATAGATTTGACGTAGCTAAGTAGATGTCCAATTGTAGCTTAAATAGAGCTGGGATCGATGAAAATAAGACTAATAAATAATGGTGGGAGAACAAAACCTTGCGGAACACCACAGGTGAGAGGGCATGATTGGTAGGAGGTTTCCGATATTTAACGGAAAAAGCAAGGTAGAGAAATTGAATCCTAAAAAAAGCAGTGTCAGCAATACCGAACCAGATGAGACAGTTCTTGGAGCAGGATGCTCTGATCAAGGATGCAAAGGCTACAGACATTATCATGAAGTCAGAGATTTGTTAGTGAGAGATGGCAGTTACAAGTTTATTGTGGAGGGAGGAGAGTAGTGCTTCTGTTGATTGGCACTTAGTAGCCGGACTGAGATTATTTGTTGAGTGGTAATTCCTAGAGAAGTGGAATCGCTAGAGAGTGTTAAGACAGGAGGAGGGGAAATTGCGAGTAGTTAAAGAGAGATTGGTTTTTTTTTTGGTAATGTGAGCAATCACACACGTAGATGTGCAGTCTTTCAGTAAAGAGACAGGTATAAGAACGGGCTAGCGCCAATAATAGGGCAGTGGACAGTTGGGAATCACAGGCTCATTAGAAACATTTATGAACTACTGTTATAGTCTCTCAATTAGTCACAGCGATTTTGCTCTTCTTAGCATCGAACGAGAAATACTGGAGAATACAAACGTTGATAACGTTATTGACCACTCTGCGGCAATTAAATCAAGAAAATTTAATTTTAGACTGTCTGTGACAGTCATGTATTAGACTAATAGCCTTTAGATATGATATTATTTGAAAAATGTGAAATAAATTAGAAAATAGACGCCAACTCTGTTGTTTGAACTCTGGCGCAAAATACCCACTACCGTAATCCTCGACAGGCCTACATGTTGTGAATGTTATCGATTCGCGCGAAGTTTAAAATAATCAGCTCTGAATTATAACAATTTCACCACTAACAGAACTATGGTGACTTGGGACCAACTTCTCATATAGCTCAGTCTTGCCAAAAGCTTAGTCCAAAATAGTTTTTGTTTGGATGCAGGTTCGAATTCAGACCGAGGCTCCTTTTAAAATATGAATTTCGGGTCTAAAACGGTTCGTACATGCATACGGGCATCTCCATGGGTTGGCACTCAATCTTAATAATCATTCAAACATGAACTTGTTCCAGGTCGTGTCGTCGCAGTAGCAAAATGCATAAATCAACATCTGTATGTTTGAAGTTGGATTTCGTTAATTAAGTCAATAATAAAATAGATTTTCTGAACATCAGTCATTCAAATGCAACCTTCTTATAATGATTTGCACGATGTAATAAACAATTTAGAAAATTACAACGAAGCCCTTTAATATAGCTGCAGCATCTCTTCCAAAGCCTTGCATTCAAACATCAAATTAATTAGGGTGACTATTTAATTCTAAAACTCCATAACAGCTGAAATTTGATATTGCGTTCTTCCTATATTTTTTGCCCAGAAGTGCACACACGCCTCGGCGACGCAACTGCAGTTGTTGCGCAGAGCAATTGTAGGCGAAAGACTTGTTCGAAGTCCCTACAAAGTGAAGCCTCGGTCGAGAGTCGAACACTGCGCACGCTTGCTCATTGCGGGCCAACCGCTTTAACCAATCAGCCACATCGCTACAAAAATAGTGTCGTAAAACTGCAACTAATTAGCTCACAAAACATACAATAGTTATTTCAAGCACAACCTGTCACTTACGCTAACGTGTGAGTAATTACAGTTAACTAAGGCACCGCCAATGCGCCATTATTCAGATTTCATAATTATGTCCGTATTTTGTTCGCTAATTAATGCTTTGTCATTAATAAGAGTTCTTGAATCCACATTCGGATCACATCGTGCAGACGGCACATGTTATTTCACGCCGTGGAACATAAGGAGGACATGGAAGAGATCCACAGACGCCTTCCACGTTGTAGAACAGAGCTCCATCCTCGTTTCTAAATCCTGAGGGATCAGATTCTGGTTGTCCATCCATGCATACAAACTCTGTACGTCCTTTGTGATCGGATTTCTCAGACATGAGATATCCAGTGTATTCAGTGTGCCAACCGTTGTAGCACTGATTTCTGGCTGGAATCACGACGACCGAAGTCTTTGTCTGACTGAGACAGACGACACATGGAACATTGTTTTCATGTAAAGGGCGATTGTGGTTGTTATTTAACCCAAGCCCCGTTGGCCACTCATATTCCGAGCCGTAGAGTTTAGAAGATTTTTCCACACCTTCGTTGTAAGCTCCCCAGATGGGCTGCAGAGGAAGACAGAGGTAGTTACTTCCTCCGCCGGTAGAGTCATACCATGATCCACCAGCCACCCCTCTGTATACAGCGTCGGATCCAGTATTACATTCGGTACGACCCCATCTCGTGTACACAGCGCCACCTATGAAACATTACAATCGTACAATTAACTTATCTAATATGAAACGACAATTAAGAATTGCATAAGCCTTACATTGACCTCAATTAGACCAGACACGAAGCCTTCCAGAATTCTGTGGTGACCACTGTTAAAAAATGATCATGCCACTGTGGTTCGATAAATACTGCGGAAGGTCCTAAGGTCGTGGTGGACAAGTGATGAAACAAAATGGTATGCTGAAGGTATAGCCTCCCTGCATCTAATCACCGACCAAATTCTGGTGGAAAACTTCCTTGGCTTCGACGATGGAATGGTGGAGGAGTCATTTGGCTCTGTGGTCGTTCAGTGGAAGGCGTAAGTGATTGAGGGGCTAGGTCCCCACCAATTGAGTCGTTGGCCAACTCATGTGACCCCTAAAAATGTTAGTCCACTTTCAGATTAAAGAAAGCGGACATCCAACAGGTTCCTCTGTCTCTCTGACTGCCTATGGCAATGACTGCCTGTGGCAATGACTGCCTGTGGAAATGACTGCCTGTGGAAATGACTGTCTGTGGCCCAACAGCCTCTCAATAGTCTCAGTGCTTCATCTGCAAAATGTGTTCTCTGTCATCCAATATCAGACGTTGCTCCGCGTCGGGTGCTTCGCTCTACGACGAGATGCGAAGTTTTAGTTCCTCGTAATCGCTTGGGATGCTATAAAATATTCTGAATGAAAGAATCAAAATGAGAGAAAATTTTACCGTGTTTGGTTAGACATGTCTGGACACACAAAATATGAATCATACAAATGTTGCCACCTCAGTTAGTGCCGGCCTCGGAAACTTACAATGACGCTGACGATCAACTTGCTTGCACATGGATAGTTATACGGATGGATAAGCTAGATAAACGCATTCATAGGCCTACATCATTATGGGCATACATGCATGCTAGCATACATTGCAGACGCAGAGCATATGCACAGGACATAGGCTGGATGTAATTAGGGTCTACATTATTACATTACATGTTGTGAGGGACGTAGCAAAGTGATATTCAAGTAATTATTTGCGCGTAGTGTTTGCACGTACATGCACATAATTATAGGTTCCGGTGTTATGCTCATGAAGGCTCAGCGTTGATCTATGTGTGCTTTTACCTGGCGTCATGCCATTTAGGTTTTGTGTAGGAACCGTGACATCTCGCCTCTCCCTTTGTAGCATCGTATCCTCTAATTCATTCTCCTCGCAAACAGACAGAGCAGCAAATATCAGTAACATGATGACATAGTTAATGCGATTTCTTTGACGCATGCAATTCTTCTGTAAATGTTTGAAAATGTAAAACAACTTATGCTGCGGCGTGTTGTTCAGCTGATAATAGCAATAATAATAAATAGGCCCCCGTGGATTATGCGAAAATGTTTTCGTAAATTATGCGAAAATATGCGAAATCGAATAATCGCATAAACCACGGCTCCTAGTCATCAAAAATTACCTCGTCTGGTGGCTAAACTATAGGCCTAGCACCTATAGGCTAATAATAGCCTGGACAAGCCAATTATAGTTGACACTGACCAACATTTTCTAACTTAATGCAATGATCTACGAAAACTTTCCATTAAAAAATTATGCGAAAACTGCCAATATATGCGAAAATATGCGAAATCGCATCATCGCATAAACCACGGGGCCCTCATAATAAATATTCGTTTACCCGCTTATATTCGTTCAGTCATTCATGTATACAGGACGATTGTCACCTAATGCTCTGATTCACTGTAATAACATGTATGTCACACTATGTTGCGTTATATTTTCTTGTTGCACTGTGTGATGTTGTGATATATTAAGTTATTATTATGTGCAAGAATTTGTGTTGAGTATTTCAAGCCGTCCACGGGTAAGCTACATTTATGAAAATAACCGTAATCATGATCGCAATCTCCAAACTTCAAAAGCGCAACTTGAAAGCCAAGCGCATAGCACCAGCTTCTTCATGAGGCTAAACATGTCTTAAATACCGAACACTAGAATTGCTACGAAATCAACACAGAAAAGTTCTGAGTTGCGAATGGATTGTAAGAACAGTATTGTTAATCTTTACCTATGCAGTATACGATATGCCTGTAGACTGTTCAATTATACAGATTTTCAAAGATACTTATTTATAGTTTCATGTCACTGCAGATTTAAACGTTAGAATTCAAGACAAAACAATTGTGGTAAGAAATTATAGAATTTTCAGCCTATAGTATTAATTACGCCTACCTTGAATTTAGTGCAAACCTTATTAACGCCAAATGATATTTACACACGTATAACGTTAATCTTATTGCCCTTGTGTTTGGTGTCTAAGGCTGAACCTACAGAACCGACGTTTTTTGGTGCTATGCTCTCTGTTTCCGCAACAGTTTTACATACGATAACAGCAAGTGCGTTTGATTATTGATGTGTTTAATTGAGATTTTTCAATCTTATTCGCATAAATTCAGATTCAACAAAGACATTGGGGTCACAATTAACATCTTTTTGTTCATTTTACTGAACTCGGTTTAATCGTGGTACGCTACCCAAACATTCGACCCGATGAAAGTAGTGCATCAACAATACGTTGATTATAATTCATAATCGATATTCAAATCGGAGTTAATATAGTTCAAACAAAAGTAGCAACTCTAATCGAGTGTAGATCTGTTATTAATAGAGGCAAAGCAATGAAAATTATCTTTGTCGAAGATTTCCCGCATTTTTATTAAGACTACATACTTTTCTCATTGCATTCGAGGAATTTCCGATCTTGTAGGAAGCCACAGCAAGAGCCACAAGGAATGGAACCACGAGAAGGTACTTGAAGTGCTGACGGTTTGACCGAAGCATCTCGGAAACACTGGTAACACCGCGCCACATCTCAGCGACAAAATACTTGAAAGATTTTCAGAAATGCAACACCACCGACCTACGAATGGAACAGCCTGAATAACCTGAGTTTGGCGCACTGGAAAAACTCTTCCTCTTTCACAGACTTGCAAGCTAATGGTCGAAACATGCGTTTTTATATATGATCTACGCAGTTCAGCACCACCTTGTGACAAAAAAGAATTTGATTGATTGATGACGTAGGGGCCTAGATGGAATTTGTCATCTAATCGCTGAATGATTAGCCACCAAATCCGGGTTTACGCCTAAATCTTGATGAAGTCATCAGAACATTTCCCCGTCTGAGTAAGACAATTATCTGCATTGCGTACCATCACAGTGTAGACAAATTGATAAGTAAATATTAAAATACTTAGTTTGGTCACATGAGTACACTTAAGAGTACAAGTTGTTCATCAAATGCCTGGACAGAGACATGTGAACTGACTTCTTGGTCAATTGGTGACTTTTACTAATCACGATTAGTTAGTGCCAAATAATCGATTAGTTCGATTAATTCGATTAGTTCGAGTAATCCATTAATTGATTGTTCGATTATCTTGATTTTTAGATTAGTACGATTAGCTCGATTGTTATATCAGTTCGAGAACTTGCAAGTTAGTTTCAGCTTACTTTCTTTATTAAAAAGGTTATTGTATTGCATTGACAGTTTTTTAAATCGACTTAAATTTATTATCCTTTGCAGCTAAGCCTCTTAGCGTTGTGCTGGGAGTAACCCATTCCTATGTGATAAACAATAAAAGAAATAGCTTTGTGATGAGCACAGAATAAGTCATTTTATTTTATTTCATGCAAAATGGCAATTACCAAAATTGTCTTATTATGCCAGCGGCAAACACATATAATATAATTATATGGTTTACATTCTTGGGTCAAATTCAATGTCGCACCTCTTCTAGCCATCTCAGATATGTGGGCCCTATGAATTTTCGTTTTATGAGAAAATATAGCTGTCAGTTCATGACGATAATAAAGAACAAACATTATGTAACTAACATCAAACAAGGCTAGTCTATTGATAGCCTACATTACTCTAGCTCTAGGCCATAACTACAGTTGCTAGCTTGTCATTGTCTGCCAGTCACAGTCAGTCAGTAATTTTTTTCGTCACACATGCATATAGGCTACATAGATATGCATTAAAATTATATCATACATGTATATGCTTTTATTCGACAGAATAGGGCATCATCCCTAAAGTTCCTTAATTCAATCAACGAATTTGATAACATAAATTCAAAGATGCAAAAATTAAATTTTACGGTGACATCGGCGTTGTTATGCTTCGGGCACCTACTGTAAATAACTCTACTATTACAAATATTCAACCTAATTGACAGCCTGTAAACATTTCAATAATCCAAATTTAAAATGATCTTGTGAAAAAATTTCGAACCTGCATAGTATGATACTAGCATCACCGCTACTTTAGTTTATATTCAGGATGTACATGTAGGTCAAAGTTGACGCATACATTAGACACTAAACCGTCAGTAATTTTGTCAACAGCAACGTGTTAGTTACACCCAAGTTTCCAACTAAATGGTTGCAAAATAAGAAATCATTTGCAGGAAAATTAGCCTGTAAAAGAATTTCCAAAATGGATATCTGAAACCCGAGAAAAATCTATCCATTCGCAAGCACTAAGAATTTCAGTTACGAATTGACCATAATTATTATTCATATGACTACAGTACCGAGGTCGATAAAGTTGATCCTCAAGTAAGGTCACATGATCTAATTAGTACGAGCAAGACTAAGCTCAATGGTCTTTACAATCAGTTTACCAATTGCGCAGCAATTATACTCCAGGGTTGTTGATAATGCATTCTCATATATACGTGGCATTTTAAAATATCGGCTAACCTTCTTAATTTGTGGTCGACACATCCTGGATCAGCTGTTCAAAAATTCCATGTACAAGCATGTCACGTGCAGTAACAGGGGTCATAATCGACATTACGATGTTAATTCTAAGTGTGCGGAGAAAATGTTAATACTCTCTTTATGTGAATCTGGACAGATTATTCAAGTTGCCCTTATACAGTTTAGTAGTGTCTCATTTTCTGAAAATCTTTAAAGTATTAGGCCGTTGAGATGTACCAGTGTTTCCGAGATGATTCGGTCAAACCGTCATCACTTCAAGTACCTTCTTGTGGTTCCGTTCCTTATCGTTCTTGCTGTGGCTTCCTACAAGATAGGAAATTCGTCAAGTGCCCGGACAAAAGAATGAAATTTATGTGATAATCAGACTGGCACAAAACCATAAGACAATATTCACATCGTCTCTGTTGGTTATAAATTAGTATATTATATAACCTGGTTCTCTGAGTTGTCTGTGTTTTGATTATCAATGCCCGCTCACTTTGCAGGATAGCAAGCAGGCTTACTGCACTTTCGATTAGCAGGTTTGGCTACCACATGTATGGTAGAATTTAAACAAGCTCAACGCTATCGGCCGACAGAATAGAAAGACACTTGGCATGTTTGGTGTGTTTTAATTCACTTTGAATGTAATTCAAGCAGCGCTGCACAAAATCCCGTTTGAGTAAGTCTGTCAATTATAAAGCGAGTTTTATTATTTCTTATATTAGTGTTGGAAACTTAAATCCTAAGTTAAAGCAACAATTATTGGTTCGTTGTGTCCACCTTCTAAAATCAATATCACACAGTTATTAATTTTTGTAATGTAATTTAAAGTGGGTTATACATGTGCCGACCGCGTCCGCCGCGGGCGTGCCGCTCGCGTCGTGCCTAGTCTCCGCCTTGGCGCCAAACTTCATTAGCCGCGATACGCATTGCGCGCCTATCATCCAGGATTTCTACATCTACCAGGCCGTGACATATGTCCGCGACTTCCGTTTGGATCGCAGTGGCGCCAATTCTGGCACCTGGGTCGGTTCCCGCCATTTCTTTCCCCGCCTTAGTTCGTCCTTCTAGCGCTTGATTACCGCTCTCTGCAAAACTCCAATTACCGCGAAGTCGTTGTCATCGACTTCTTCAGTAGAAGATTCAAACCCGCTACCGCCTATCGTAGCTCGTAATCTATAAGTAGGTTCCTTTAACGAAAGCTCAACATTTGACTGGCGCGCTATATCAGTGTCAGTGTCTCCTAACTGCTGCTACTATCCTTTCCCGCCAATTCTTAGCTAGTAAAGACAACGACAATCGATCACGGAAATTATCTTGTCTTATTGTAGTTTAACTATTATCTTCAAACAAAACACATACAATAACAAATGAAACCTAATTAGCAGTTCTAACTTATGATTGTCATCAATTACGAATTATCTGGGCATCTCACCTCAATTCGGCGTTACATTAACATCAATAGAAGTAAACAGAGTTAATCCACATTAAACATCGAAAATACATGAATAAGAAATAGATCCCTGTAATCCTCGTACGACACCCTTTCATGTACGACCTATCGACACTTAAACTTGAGCGCAACGACTGCCGACGCACGCTCACCTCGACGGCTTGCTTACGAGCCCTCGCTTCGTACCTCTCTCGGCGGCTACTTCGTCGCAACTGTCGATCGACCGCAAACGTCGAATTTATCTCCTTCGCCTGTTTCCCGCGAGTCTATCTTACTGCACGCGGCTTTCTCCTACCTCGGCCACAGTCTCCTGCGTATCTTCCCAAGATTCGAACCAAGGCTATCCTTTTATCGACGTTTTAGGCGCCAACCTTTCGCGGGTCTTGCCGCCAATATACTGCCCTATCGCTGCGTCGCGCCAATAGCCGCTGCATACCAAATAGCTGTATAATGTACGAAAGCGCCCTCTATTAAGATACATGGCAGTAGTGCCGTGGTTCGGCACATACAAATTAATTTAACAACCAGTAGAATATATGTAAAACGACTTGGCGGCAAGTGGGCCGCTCTCCGATTAAGAGAAATCGTCTGTAACCTAGAGGCTAAAAGCTAAACTATTACAGAAGTGTCGATGGCATCGAATTTTTTATTCCTTTGTTTGTCTATAGATCATAATTTGTAAACACAAAATTTTGACTTGAGTTCGCGCACTTTGGCAGTCGGTAAGATATTCTATGCCTCATCTCTTTATGAAAATGCGCTATAATTATTAAGTTTTCTCACACAGGCTTATGTACACTGCATGCTCTGACCGTTTCCGGAAGTCGGTCATTATCAACACGATATTCTTAGGAATAATAGAGCATCATATGCAAATAACCTTCCAATTATAATATAAATAACACTAATTAAAAAATTTATTCCTGGCTATTAAGTGTTATTTCTTTATTGCTTCGGCCTCAAAAACATAATTAAATGGCAATTATTCCATAATCAAAGCAAGTTATATTTTGCAAAAGCCGTGCTGCTTGGATGATGTCACTGACAACTGTGAATATTTCCATTTGCAAACGGACTGAACTGGAAGATGCGGTGCTACGCAGGGAAAGACGTGATGTCTAGGTGGGTCTTGCAAAAAACGTTAACATCGTGAATCAAGGCATAAGAAGGCCTTCGCAAGATCACCTACAATTTCACATCAAAGCCATACCTTTGCGAACACAACTTCAACACTCTACATTAGACTAACGCTCAGCAGCTCAGTAGTTATTTAAGTCTAGAAAAGTTGTGGAGTAAGCTCGTGTAATGTGATCGAGTCGTGATCCCCAAACTCATAAAGCGCCACTCGAAAGCCAAGCGCAGGGTATCATATAATTCACGTGCACTGCGTTGAATCAGAGGGTTAGTCTAAAGGTTAGTCCATTGGAGGTTCAGGTATGGTCCTTGATATGAGTCGGAAAGTTGACGTGTTGGACGTGGTTAACCGAGCACACAAGGTTCAGTAAGTCGATATGAATATTTGAATCGGCGATGAGTAAGAAATCGTTTGGAGTAGTAGCAACGAGCGACAGTAGGGAGAAAAATTTCACACCAATATATTTTTTCGACTTTAAACAGAAGTTTATGAGAGGAAAACTATGCAAGGTGCTTCCATGTGGTTTGTAACTAATGAACGGTATGGGTGTTTGAAAAGTGGAAAGCCTGATTTATTGAAGGGCAATTAATGCTTTCCGGTGGACGACGGAAGGAGTCAAGATAAGTTAAGGTTTGAACCGGGGTCTGATTTCAAATGCAATGGACAAGGTCCAGGCCAAACTGTGGCTCACATATACATCTATGCGTTATATGTTTGATTTCGTTTATTGCTAAAATACAAAAATCAATGTTCTGTGTTACAAGCATCCGGCAAAGCCATTTTAGAACAATTTACGAAAACAAGAGTTGGATTCTCTTTAAAGTCAAAATTATCTGTATGTGGAATCTCTTAAAAGTTAAACTTTTCTGTGTATATCGCTATAGCCATTAATGAGTAGATAATTATTGAGATCAAGTATTCAATCGCCAAAATTCCGATTAGCAATCAGTTCTAACTTTATCCATAAGCAAATGCATACGGTTTTAATTACAATCAAAAGCATTGCCAATTATGAAAATTCTTGGGTACACGTTCTGATCACTTTGTGCAGACAGCGCATGTCAGCTCACGTTTAGGAGCATAAGGAGGACATGGAAGAGATCCACAGACGCCTTCCACGTTGTAGAACAGAGCGCCGTTTTCATCCCGATAGCCTGAAGGATCTGATTCCGGTTGTCCATCCATGCATACAAACTCTGTACGTCCTTTGTGCAAGTGAGACATCGACACCAGATACCCGGTATATTCAGTGCGCCATCCGTTGTAGCACTTATTTCTGGCTGGAATCATGATGACCGAAGTCTTTGTCTGACTGCGACAGACAATGCATGGGACGTTGTTGTTATGTAATGGGCGATTTTGGTTATTATTTAGCCCAAAGACCGATACATGTTCATATTCCGCTCCGTAGAGTTGAGAATATTTGACCGCATCTTCGCTGTAAGCTCCCCAGATTGGATCCAGTGGAAGGCAGAGGTAGTTGCTTCCTCCACCGTACGCGTCCCACCATGATCCACCAGCCACTCCTTTGTAGATAACGTCTGATCCAGAAGGACACACGTTACGACCCCATCTGACGTAATGTGCACCACCTACATAAACATTGTAGTGTATTCGTAGAGTAGAACTGGAAAAGGCCTATTCAGCCTAGTTTTGTTTGTCGTGTTCCTGAGATGTGTTTTAGACGGCGAAGTGTTGAGAAAGAGCGCTCACAGGTACAGATGGAAGCAGGCAATGTAATGTTGCCAAGATTTGCAACAACTTTGTAATATTTGGATGAACTGTTGAATGACACAAATGCATTGCGTCCAAACATTTTTTGGCACACTACCCGTTTTTTGCGTGAAAGACGACGGCGCCACAGCCTTAGTTCTGCCACTAATGAATCCAGATACTTTGAGAGCCACGATTGCTTGCGGAATGATCGCTTAGCTTTGTTTAGTGCTATTCTTGTCCCCAACATCTCATAGCAAGAGATAACAATATTCAGTTCAACTTACCACAACACCATCCAGCGAGAGATAATCTGCTTACTGATTTTATCGATCCACTATACAATGCAGCAATCTATATAATTTATCATTTATATTCAATTATTTTAAACTTCTGAACACTCAAATAGATGTAATGCGTCAAATGATCATGCGTAAACTGACCTATATACATAAGTCTCTCTTTTCTATATCTTTATATCTATATATATACATTGGTTAAAACCATACACGCACACCCATTTATAAAGTTACATAATACGTATATGAAAGCTGTCCTATATCCGAAAATAATTGAATGACACATTGCGCTTGTCACATTATAGGCTAAGTTCTGCTTCATTTATACCACGGTATAGGCTATACGGTTTCAGGTATACTTCAGATCTATGCCACAGCTGTTTCCTCCGTGGATTAGGCGCGTATGCTGCACTCAGTGCACTGTGAGTGTCTGTTAGTCCTCTAGCGAGGACCTGGCCCCAAAATTATTCCAACTTGTTCTGTAAGTTGTTGCTAAAAAATATGTTCAATTATGGGGTGGGTTTTAACCCCCAAGCCCACTGATTTCTCTGCCCGATGGCTTGACCATTGGCTATTCTGCTCCTCAGAGGACGAAGCTAGTTTTTATCCCTTTGCCTTCCTAACTGACAATTGTGAGTCAGCAACTTGTCCAGGGTCACTTCGAAATTCCTTCAGATATAGATTGGAACCCGCAACCCTCCGATATGTACAAGACACTGTATATACCGCTACACTCCCATTATTGGGTGGACGGGACTGCAACGGCGCCACGGGAGAATAGGACATAAGAAACATTAGCTTTAGTGGATGAAGAAGTTGGCTGAGGCTCACATGTACAAGGATAGAAAGGTCAATTCACGTGAGCTGAATCCCGTTGGAGAACGCGGAAGAACTGGTCTGAAACATCACTGACGACTTCAGGCGCTTGGAGATGTCGTGGGACAAGAATGAACGGTATAGGAGGTTTTTGCGCAGATCTCTGATACAATAATATTGTATACCATACATTATATAAATATATTAAATGGCAATCTACACTTAGTGTCGTAAATTATTTCCATGGCAAAACATTTTAAGGAGCGTCGGTGGCAGTAGAACGATCGGTGAAAAGAATCATGTTTAACTAGTAGCTGGATCAATGAAAAGGATACTGTTAAACTGGGAGATATAGATTGGAACCCGCAACCCTCCGATATGTACAAGACACTGTACAATTAACGAAAAGAATCATGCTTAAATGGAAGCTAGATTGATGAAAATAATCATGCTGAAATGGGCAGCGTGATTGCTGAAAATAATTATGCTTAAATTGAAGCTGCGTTGATTAAATGAATTATATTTAAATGGGAACTGGATTGATGAAAACAATCATGCTTAAAAGGAAGCTGAATTGAAGAAAGTAATCATGCTTAAATGGGCGCTAGATTGATGAAAATAATTATGCCTAAATGGAAGCCCAATTGATGAAAAATAATGTCGCTTTATTGAAAGCGGGATGTATGCAGAATCATTGTAGATGATAGGATTGCGATTAAAATCGATCCACGACAAGCAGAATTCTCTTATCCGTCCAGTCTCTATTTGATTCTTTTCATAATTCCAGTTCCTAGTAACTGCTAAGTGTAATTATTTTCATCGATTATGCTCCATATTACATTATTAGCCCTATGCTGTGTCGGATATCTGCGCTAGAACCTCCAGCGTCAAGACGTCCTGCTCCAAAACGACGCTGCGCCAAAAGGTCCTGCGCCAAAACGGCTGCGTCAAAACGTCCTGCTCTGAGAATGAAAGACTGACCACAGACTGAGACAAATGAAAATATTTGAGTGGGAAGGACAAAGTACTAAGTAAGTGGGCCTATGTAGGCCAGTTCCAAAATTCGCACGCTGATAGGTAGGCCTACTTTTCGTTTATTTCTTAGCAAACCTTTGGACCATCACACATACTCATTCAATACATTGGGATGGGGTTTCACTCAAGATATTGAATTTTAGCGCATCAGCAAATTTTTTGATTAATCAGTGGATTTAATTTATTGCGTTACATTTCTACATTGCCTGTCTTAACGCCTACAGTTCTGGCATTTCCGTATATTCTGACTTTTCAATAGCGTCTTACGGTAAATAATCAACTGTCCGAAGGCGCCATGTATAGACGCTCAGTTACATTGCATATTGTTACATAACATTGTAAATGCTAGCCAAAGTCCACATCGATTTATGGACAGGACAATAGTCACAATGTGCGAGCTATGAAATACTTGATAAATTAGAGCTCCGTTTATTGTCTAACCATAATTATTTTCGCCCTTCTTTTCACTCTTAAGTTCATCGATCAGTTCTCTCGTCAGCTTGAAGAAAACCGCATTTGCTTCGCATTTTTTCTCGGCCTTTAGCGCATCGGTAATTTCTCTCATCAGCTTGAAGAACTGCGCATCTCTCGTGCTCTGTTAATATAATTATTTCTAATTATTTTCAACTTGGAATCGATGCAACCTACATGTATGTTAACCTACAACATGAGTTTTAGTTTATGAAATAATCTGTAGCAAATATACTGAATTAATAAAGCAAATAATACTGTAGAAAAGCGTTTAAGATGTGAATTTGTCATATTTTCAGATAATCATGTAATATGCAATGAAATCGCCGAAACATATACAATTATTATAATCATTCATTATCATAGTCCATTGGGCGAAGGCTCGTGGGTGTCCAATTGAATCTAAATCTCTGTTTCCAAAGACAAAGTCCGCTATATATTCACTGGGTCGAGAACCCGTAGGTGTCCAGGTGTCCTCTTCAACCCTGATCACCGTTTCCAGGGTTTTCTGTCTTGTGCTTTCTTTCATCTGTCTCCTGAGATCAAGGAGACCGGCATGCCGGGACCATGGGTCTTCGACCTCTGCAACCGCGACCTCCGTTCCAGAGATTTCGGTCTTTTGCTGGTTCGGTCATCGGTTTTCAATGATCGAAGCCGTTGATTGAACCCTGATTCCCGTTACCAAAGTTCCGTTGCTGCTGTCCTTGCATTGGATTTCTTTCGTCTATTTCTATTTAAACGGACAATTTTGCACCAATCGGTTCGACACTCGCACTTCTCGCATGTGGAGTTCAACGCCTGTGACTGGCTCTGATACTATCCAGTAGGCTATCATAGGTAGTGTCGCCTCCCTCGTTAGCCAGCTTTTTCATGGTTCCTGCTGAGGCTTTTCACTTCGCCTAGTGCCTCGGGTGGTACGTCGGATAAAGACTTCACCGCTGATGGCAAAGCCTCAGCAGGCACTCTCTTATTCCACTGTTACACACCTTCTCCACGTTGCGGTGTGAGTAAGAATTTGAGAGAGGAAAGGCAACCTAAGCTCAATGATGCAGAAATTGTGGTAGTAAATGAACTGGAGAAATATGATGATGATGTTATCAAATAATCACAACAGACCAGAAATTCAATGTTCTGTCATCTTTTATAGTAAACTTATCCACCTGCCTTTTAAGTATTTGCCTGACTGCGATTTAATTATCGGTTTGCGCAACAGACACCCACGCTAAAGAATTTGCTAATTTAATAGCTCTTGACCATCATAAACAGAGGTGTAACAAGCGGGGGGGAGGGAGGCACTTGCCCCTCCCCTAGTTTCAAAACTGGAGGGGCAAAACCACCCCCGTTTTAGTGCTCAGTGTCCCCCAAATCGGTTCTTTTTTATGTTTATCCAATGAATTTTTAAGATTACCTTTGTTAAAATAATTTATGCCCCCCTATTTTTCAAATTTATGGAGGGCAAAATTCAAAAAGTGGGGCAACAAACATTTTTGGCGCTTCGCGCAATATTTTTTAGATTATGCCCCCCACTTTTAAAAACCTTGTTACCCCTCTGATCAGAAATACTCAGCATTCAATATATTGGGATGGGATTTAACTCAAGATATTGAATCTAGCACATCAACAAATTTCCTGATTATCAGTGGATATAATTTATATTATTTGAGTTGTGCGTTACATTTCTATATTGCCTATTTTATCGCTTACAATTATGGCATTTCCGTATATTCTGACTTTTCAAGAGCGTCCTGCGGTAAATGATCAACTGTCCGAAGGCGCCATATATAGACATTCTGTTACATTACATAATGTTACACTTAATAGCACTTAAATTCAACCTAACAAGAAATATATTTTGATGCATTAGGTTTTATAATCAACATGCTCTTACTTCGAATTCTACTTGACGCGGATGCTGGACCTCATCGGAACGGAATGCAGTGGCTACAAGGAAATGAATAAATGGAAGATATGTGAGTTTCTTCGAAATCTTCGAGAAGCCTTTCCCCACGAACAACAAAATCATCGAACTGTATACGACCTTCATGACGATTGGGTGTAACAGCTTCGCAGTTGAGAGTCGTTAGAATGACCTGACTGACCAGAATCAATCGCAACGACAATTAACAACACAATAATACCAACTACTGCCAGACCGTCTTTTGTAGACCATTCGGCGTATGGTAGATTGTATAAATTATATTTGGGACCTCATAAATAATGCATCACAGACGCAACGGTTAAACATCGTAAATAGATTCTTGAAGAACCGTTTAAGACGAAATGAATGATTAAAAAAAATAGATTAGCCAATGAACTTCACATGTTAGATTTATCACTCAAGTTTTTACGATGGCGGACGTGGGGGAACATACTAGATAAGTGCAGGCATGGGATGTTGCTCCAATCTGGTCTGATCTGACCTATGATCCCACAAATAACAATTCAATGGCAGAGACTGATTAGTGATTTTATCAGCAAACGGATACGGGCCGTTCACATATTATATAACGCTCAAGGGGTAGGTGGGTGGGTTCCGGTTTTGTTAGCGTTATATTGTGTAGGGTGGGGGTAGGTTGAACGTTTTGTTATATAAAAAACTTTTTCAGCTTATGCTATTTTGCCTGTTTGCTTGCTAATTGGAAATTCCATGTACCACGGACCTTCATTGTTTAATCGAAGTTCACAATACGTTGTGAACCAAAACTAGCACCATTAGCTGCCACCTGGCGAATTGATTTGACGTTCTTAGTTATTATTTTATAAATCAACTTTTAACAATTTCCTGTTTACAATTTTAACAATTTCATGTGCATAGTTTTAAACGCTCTAAAATTCAATTATGTGTGCTTTGTTTAGATTCTGGCCTAAATTAAACTTAATTCACTTGAAATAATTATGTTGGTAGGTATTATCATGATGTTTGATTTCATTTTCTATAGTATGTGTAAATGGTTCATGTTTACTTAAATACTCAATTGCAGTTGTAGTACGCACTCTGTATACATCATACGCTATTAAATAGGTAGAGTTGTACTGCGAAGTTATCGATAAATACCTGATAGTGCAATATTAAACCAATCCATTCTGTGTGATACCGTAATGCTCAATTCTAGAGCAAAACAGGGGGGAAACTAAAATGGTGCTTTTAAATAGGATGTACGTCACTAACATGTATCATCATGCTGTATTAGTAGGCCTATATGTAGATACATGGTGACAATCGTCGACTACCCAATTAGTTACCGTAATTAATACAAGTGAATTTAGTGCCATTAGAAGTCCGATTATTAAGATGCAGAGGAGCTCGATCCATACATCCGGTCTTATCATCATTGGCACAAGAGAGTACACAATTTTAAGGTAGCTTTTGTTACATTGCTAATTCGGCATATGAGGATTTTTACTGCAGTTCTTGAATTGGATAAAGGCAATTATCAGTTGAATCGCTACTATTAAAGTGCAAACTAGCATCATATTGTTATAAAAGTGTCAAATTGTGCAATACAATTATGTCGATTGTATGTCTTTTAATGTGCTTATAGACTGGGGTAGGGTAGGGGGGTGGGTAGCATATCTGTTATATAATATAGGGGTGGGGGTCACAGCTGCTGTTATATAACGTTATCAGGGGTAGAGGGTGGGTCAAAAATTGGGATTTTATGCGTTATATAATATGTGAACGGCCCCATAGCGTTGGATGAGGTTCTATTCTTGTTCGACTATTTCACAATCGTATGGTTTAGAATGCGTTTAATTATGGGCAGATTTCTTATTTTCGTTAGGTATGAGTTGCCTATCAGACGGAGGTCTACTGGAGTTCTTGAAGTATGAAGTATAATATTGTAAGGCTGTGTAAGTTTATATAAGTTTATAATAATATTCGCAACTGATTAACTTTAATTATTCGTACTAATTAGTCACCCTTCAAAATAACAAAAGAATTTGGCCCAGAAGTGGCACAACTTAATCCCTCACGTACAAATACAATATATATTATATGAGGCATACCAACCAGAGGGGGCGATCTTGTTTGATAGTTGGGGGACACTCATGAGAGAGATGGGTCGAGGCTGGGAGGGACAAACGCATAGCGTGTCCCCTTATTGTGCAAGGTTGCAAGGTGAGGGGCCCCCTAATACCAATTAACTATTGAATGAGCTTTAGAAACCGTGCGTTTTGTCAGATTCAAGAGTCCACAGAAGTCTTTGGCTTATATTTATAGCTTGACGAATAAATATTACAGAGAAAAGTCAACTTGAGAAATAAGAAGTGACACAATTGCATTGATATAAAGTATCACAAATACCTTCAGCTCGGCGTTTCAGTTATCTAAATCATACACCCACACAGTGTTCTAATAGTAAATGCACTTTTGGTGGTGCATAAACAGTTCAATGAAACGTCCACACCCAATCTTATATAATGGTTAAATAATGGCTTGTGAAACGTTAGAGTGGTCTATTAGAAAAGACGCTAATGCCCATACACTTCATCTATATAACATAGATGGCCTCATATACTAATTCAATGTGTTGAAGCAAATCTTCAGTGATTCTTAAAAACAAATTCGTGAGACCATAGAAGCCTAGGTCACGGGAGGTCCATTAAAATTCTCTGAGACATAAATTCGTGGTATCGCGTCAGTTGATCCCCCATCCGTTGATACCTCATCAGTTAATCCCCGTCAGTTGATCCTCCGCCAATTGGTCCCCTAGTCAATTGAGCCCTTCAAATCTCTAGACTGCGCGTCACAGACTTGTAGCTGATACTGTTAATAAACAAAAGATTGATTTCACAGATTTGCAAAATAACATTACAAAACAACAAATTAACGCCCATACTTCGTGTCACTCCGCGCTGTAGCCGCTTGCGGCCGCTCGGACATTGTTTTATATCTCAGAGCAATGGCTCATTTATCCCATGCATAGACGCTTATGCTTAAGATTTTATGCTGACAAACTATGCATATCATGACTCTCAATTACGCTTTTGTATTATTTCATTCATTTCAACATTTCGTGCTCTTTTACGTCGTTCTTTTAATTATTGGAGAAGGTTGCAAGCGGAACATGAATGTTGTTTCAATTGGGCTGGATTCAATAGGCAGGGGATCAATTGATGAAGGGATCAATTGGCTAGGACGGGGGATCAACTGACGGGGATCAAATGACGGGGGATCAAAAGACGTAGAAATAATTTCGTAACGTATATATGTGTGTATGCTGATCCGGTGTCCGGACCCTTCTCCAGACAATCACCCGGACATTTCTCCTGACATTTCTTCAGAACACTTAATAGCATTTCGCTCACACATTTCCTCCCAGGGGCTTCTACACGCATGTCAGAGGAAGCAGACTGCTTCCAATTTACTCTTGAGGGATAATGTTCAATGACCATAGGGTGAATTAATATAATTTATTAATTAATTCGATTTATATTTTAATTAAAAAAATTAATGCAATTAATTGACGGTTTAATCTTAATGCTACAGAACTGCTACAAAAGCCTTCTTTAATGTCGATCATTAAGGTCTTGATAAGAAAGCAAATTTTCGGTCACATAAGGCAGCAGAATAAGTGTTCTATTAATTATGGCTGCTGCCGATATAACAGCAACAAGAAGGAAGCAATGGGTTGATAGGTGGCTACATGTATGTAGAAATGAACAACTAAGGGCACTATACTCTCTGTGATGAAGACCGGCGATTGTCAAACTGGTGGCAGGATTTTGTAAGGGAACAAGCGATGTTCTGTTCTCTAGACAGTTCATGGCTGTGACTTTTTGAAATGTTTCTTGATTCATTGAGAGCAGCAGTCATATACATTGACTTGGTTGTGGGAAAAGGTTATGATGGAGCTTGAAATGTTCGGGGAAACGTAAAAGATTTGAGACGAAGATCTAAACAGTGAATACAATGTGGCAATGTCATGGTCTTCCCTTCCCTTGTCATGTAAGCAACTGTATTATTTCAGCCGAAAAAGAATAACATCTAGGCCTATGTTTGCGAGATGAGTGACCAATATAAACGAAATATTATCACTGTCTAGGTTCCTGAAAGTTACTCAAAATGAGTGAATCTCCCCGCGTAGGTTAGTTATCATAACGAGAGGACTATACCAAGACATTTCAGTTATTTAAGTTCAACGTATTTGCGTTTTCGCTGAGCTAATCTAAGAATGATCACTCCATTCATCTATGAATCTTAGTTAAGTAACGTTGCTATTTCTGTGAAGCAACATTATTAGTGCAGCAATGTCACTTAGCATCTACAATAGCAATGTTACTTGCTATTGTAATTGGTTAAGTAACATGAGCGATATAAATTTTAGACAATGCATTGTCTGAAATTCTACATAGTAGCAAACTGTTACAACAGTTACTCATTATCTCTGAAACAATTTGCTTTTAATTAGTAGTCCGTCATCGACTAATAGACTTGGTGTGGGGATCGTGCTTCCATCACCCTGGGGGGATAGAAGCCCCTGATCCACAGTGAACCGAACCACGAGTAGGCCCTCTGTCTTCCTTCTTCACAAACTTTCAAGTGAGTGGTTGTATAGGCCTATATCATCTATGCAGTTCAGCACCAGCTTGTCAAAAAAGGAATAGGGCCTGCATGGAATATGAGAACGGCAGTTCTCTGAAACATTGACCAGCAAATACGGATTTACGTGGAACTCTTGATGAATATCCACTTCTGAGTTAGCACAATTGCCTGCATCTGGTTACCATCACAGTGTAGGGAAAGTGATATACAAACTTGCGATAGACTAATCTTGGTCGCATGAGCACAAACAGTACCTGCCATTGGAAGTTGTTCATCGATAGCCTGGACATAGACATGTGAACTGACTTCCTGGTCGATTTCTTCGACCTGGATGCATTAGTCGTGTGTATATTGTAACGGAAATTAAACGGGGGAGAACAACGAACATACAGACAAAACTCCTTTCACAGTTGCTGATGTTGTTGATTGAAACTGCAACGGGAGAAAACCCCTCGGTCGTTCCCTTTCCCAGGACGGCACAATGGATTCTCCCCTTCAGCTAATGCCAGCTAGATTTGGCCTCTTCTGTCTGGCACAGGATTTAATAACGACGAATTCAGTGACACAGCGTTTATTTAAGCGATCGCTGTAACATCGACCTGGCCCAAAGCCGTCCTGGAAACAATCGAGTAGTTTTCCGATCACCACTGCTGTGGGCCTACACTTCTTTACGCCACTTGCTCTTCTAAACTCGACCGTCTGCACCTGGTCTGCATTGGAGGACTCTGATTATTGTTCTATTCTAGCGACTAATGACCAATTCTGAACTGACTGCTGACCGACTCTCTCCAATTGACCGTTCTTGATGGTCTGCACTTGTAGATCGACTACACTTCTTCTTCTCAACGGTTCTGTATCGATAGTCCGAAGGTTCGATAGTCCGAAGGTTCGATAGTCCGACGATTGCATGGTGACCGGTCGATAGATGATAAGATTGTGGTTTTAATGGCAGCTGGACTGATGAGAAGAATTATGTTTGTTAGAAGCTGGATTGCATAATTCTTTTCATTCATCCAGCTTTCATTTAGGCATGATTCTTTTCATATCAATCCAGCTCCCAGTTTTACACATTCCTTTCATCAATTAATCCAGATTCTAGTTAAATTAATGTCAAAGTAGGCCTATATAATCTTCGGACTATCGAACCTTCGGACTATCGAACCATCGGACAATGGAGCGGACACCTTCTAAACTCCTATTATTTGTGTGTAATAAGTTTATTTAACGACGCATCCATGACAAGGATGATATGTAACAAACTTGGTACATAGGCTGGGCTATATACATGGTACATGATGGTCTATGTATGTGTTACACATTTTAAACGTATAATACACTATTAGAGTTCAGATCTAATCTGTATGATATAGTTCATGTATAGATACAGATATATTTCAGAGTATGTATGCTAACGTTATTCATACTTAAATATTCAATATTAATGTCTTGGTCTTCTTTTCTTTGTCTTCGTTTCTTCAATCAGATTATAAAGAGCTAGAATGGTATCGGGCTTCTGCATTACTTAAGCACATTCAAGTCTATGATGAATGTATACAAGTTTTTATGTAATAATGACTTAGTCTATATACAGTGCTTAATGTCGCATTGTTTTTATTTAAACTATAATGTTACTTCAATGTATATGCAATGCTCTTATTTATACCATATGTTTCCTTGGTCTATATGCAAATATGTCATGCATGTGTGCGTTTATTCTGCAGAATACAACATCATCTTTAAAGTTCCTTGAGTCAACTGACGAATTTGAAGTCATAAATTCAAAGAGGCAAAATTTCACCGTGTTATCGGCGTTGTTATTCTTGGGGTGTCTACTGTATATAATTCCACCATTGCCAATCTTGAACCTACTTGACAGCCTATAAACATTTCAGCACTCCAAATTTCAAATGAATTTGTGGAAAAGCTTCAAACCTGCGTAGTATGATACATCTCCGCTATTTTAGTTTATATTCAGGATGTACACTATAGGCCTACATGTAGCCTATATTTCAAAGTGAAGCCTAAATTAGACACTAAACCGTCAGTAGTTACATATTTCAACAGCAACTTGTTAGTCAAACGACTCAAATCCAAGTTTCCAGCTAACTGGCTGCAAATAAAAACTCGTTCGCAGAATAATTAGCCTAGTAGGGAATTTCCGAAATGGATATCTGAAACCCGATAAAAAAATCCATCCGTTCGCAAGCACTAAAATTTGCCGTTGCCAATTGTTATATAATTATTATTCATATGACTACAGTACCGAGGTCGCTAAAGTTGACCCTAAATTAAGGGCACGTGTTTTTATCAGTACGAACAAGACTATGCTAAATTGTTTTCACCATCATCAGTTTACCATTTGCACAGCGATTTCAATCAAGGGTTTTAGATTATGTTTCGTCATATAGACGAGACATTTGACGATATCGGCGAACATCCTTAATAACTGGTCGAACCTTCAGAGATCAGCAGTTCGAAATCATCATGTGGATGCATGTGACATGCAGTAACACAGATCCACGGATTCAGATCATGTGAAAGGCCTACGTGTATTCAGCATTCAGGCTTGCGCTATAAAATGTTATAAGGCTCTCTGTATATAAGCTGGAACAGATAGGCCTAATTCAAGTTGCCTCTGTACAATTTGATATTGTTGCATTTTTTTTAAATCTCTAAAGTATTTTGTCGCTGAGATGTGGCGCGGTGTCACCACTGTTTATGAAATGATTCGGTCAAATCGTCAACACTTCAAGTACCTTCTCGTGGTTCCGTTCCTAGTGGCTCTTGCTGTGGCTTCCTACAAGATTGGACATTCGTCAAGCGCATTGACAAAAGTTAGAATTTATATGATAATCAGATTAGTCCAAACCTATAAGACAACATTCTCAATCTAGTGTCTTTTTTGATTATAAATCCTCAATTCTCTGCGTTTGCTGTTTTTGGCTATCAATATCCACTAACTTACCGTGAGAGCACAGTAATTTTGTTAGGTTTACCGCACCTTTCGGTATGCATAATAGGATAGATTGAGTTACAGAATTTAAACAAGCTCAGCGCTGTCAGTAACCAGAATAGGAAGAAATTTGGCACACTTAGTGTGTTTTAATCGACTCTGGACGTAATTCAAGCAGCACTGAGCAAGCAATCCGTTGAAACATGTCAATTATCAAGCGAAAGATGTGCTATTATCTCTTAAATTGGTGTCGGGAACTTTAAACTTGAGTCTTATAATTGAAGCAATTTTTTCGGCTGCGTTCAACTTACATCACAAAATCAATAAGTTATCAATTTTTGAATGTAGTAAAAATGTTGGCTATGCAAATCAATTTGGTTACCAGTATTTTGCAGAATATATGTAAGAAGACAAGGGCAGGGGGGTATTCTTCTATTTAGAATTTCACGGTAGCAGACACTCTCCCGCTACTCTGCCTCCTCTAACTGTCTGGGAACTGGACTGTGGCCTCCCTCTCTCTCAAAGTGTTTTTTGAACAACAACCTCTGATTCGACGCGGCTCTAATGAATAGGCTGTTGCTTAAGCTGGGTTTTCGAGTGGTGCTTAATAGTTTGGCGATAAGGATTACGGGAAGCAGCTTTCCATTCATCTCGACACCAGCTTATTGCGCAGCATTAACAGCAGAAGATACAGCATACTTACTCAGTGCTACCACATTGTACAGTTCTCGTTGGAGACTCTCGACCCTATTATTAATAGTACCATACTTTCGATAACAGACTTGAGAAACTGTTTCTTTAGTATCACGGGTGAGGTTAGATAATTCAACATTATTTTCTCCACGCAATGCCATTTTGATCCAATGCTTTAACACCCTTCCCGTTCGCGAAACTTTTGATAAGCCAAATTCTAACGACTATAGGCCGTTCAATAATTTTTCTAATCTGCTGGTATTGCTTTCAATTTATGAGAAATTATATGTAACCTAAGATTTAAAAAACCAAAGCTATAATAAAAGTGTGAATGACATCGAATGTTTAACTTAGCTTACTTTGCTTTGGATCAATTTTTAGCTAAATGCGTTACATTTCTGCCATCGCAACCAGAGTTCATATACAACTTTTCAAGTTTCGTGTTCGTGATAGTTCTCCTTATCTCCTTTTTAATACATTAATCAGAAGCATATCCAACTCAGCCTCGAAGAAATTGCACAAGACAATGCACGACATTATAGGCCTATAGCACGGAAAGCACAGCATAACATGTCATAACGCATCAGTGCGGCATCACAAATAATAGGTCTAAAGTTTATAAGTAGAGATGAAAACCATGTTTCCATATATAAAAAACTTTGTGTATAAAATCTACACATATTATGTATAGACTTCATACACAAAGTTTTATATGTATAAACATGGTTTTCATTATAGAGCATCATCCCTAGAACGATCTGTCACTGCAATTACTACTGCCATTCTGCCAATGCCTTTGACTCTGCAGCATACATTAATTTTTCCAACTTAGTTAAAATGCACTGGTTGAGAGTAACACGTTTTCAGTGGCGGAGCGACGGGGGAAGACGGGGGCAAACCGCCCCAGGCGGCACTTGTCGGTAATAAAAAAAATTAAATTTTTTTTGTATAAGGGTTGCATTCTTCAAGATTATTGTTGCTCTTGTCTAATCCTGGTACAATGCTTTTTAGCTTTATCTCGACTTAAAAACTGACATACGATGTACCGAAGTACTATCAAAATGATCGAATGGCACTTAGTGCTTATAGACATCAGAGCAGTCCTCAGGTAATTTAATTTGGCGCCCTAAGCAGTCATCTATATAAGAGTGCCCTGGCCCCGTTGCATAAACAGTAAGATGTAAGAAAAAATATGGGGTCAATCACACTTCCTATGTCGCTTATGCCAGAAGTATCCAGGAAGCAAAATTACGCCGTGCCAAGTGCCTACAACCAAGATTCATGTTGTTTAATATCTAAGTTTAGTGGGAATGAAAGTATGAAACCATGCCGTATCCGTAATCTGTATGATAAGTTACTAGTCTATTTTAATTACTATGCTTACTATAGTCCCATCATGATTAAATGGTATTACTTTGGACTTAATTTCTTTTCGATATGTAGAGAGATAGAATAAAAACTGTTTAATTTTAATTTTATGCGAACTTTATAATTTCCGATCTAGCAAGCAAGACGTTTAGTAACATTATTGTGAGGCTCACCTTTTTGTTTGCTTCATAAATGGTTTAGGCCCTATTTCTTAATAAATACAATCTTATTCTATTTTCTTATTATTTTTATATCAGATGATAACGCATCTTAATTAATCAAACAGTTTTAATTTTGACTGTATGCTGATGCTGTTACTAACTGTATAATGAATTGAATACTGAATAGAATAGTCATAATGTATAATGAAAAATCTCAAAACCGGCGTCTCTCCATTGGGCATATTCCGGGCTATGCACAAGAATAAAGTGATGGAAATAAAAGACAGGGACGGCATTTTGTACCTTTGCTCCAGGCGGCACTTTGCCTCGCTACGCCAATTCACGTTTTAGGAAGTCATAGGCAGCCTACAGTATCTTTGTTACGTCATCAACAATGTGCTACATTTAGTTATCTCAATAATCCTCATTCACGCATGCCTACATACACTGCATGTCATGACCGCTCGTTTCAGAAGTTGATAATTAACACTAGGCCTAAACAATCTTCTCAGATGCGAATAACCTTTCAATTATAATTTGAACAATTAGTAGGCTACGTCAACTCGCGCACTGTTGCCATCTGTTTGGCCGTTACAGCAAGTTATATTTTGTACAATCTGCGGTGCTTGGATGCTGTTATAGGCAATAGTATTATTATATTTTTGATCATTTCCATTTCCAAATAGAATGAATTGGAAGATGTGGTCCAGCACAGGGAAAGGCGTGATGTCACGGAGGCTCCTGCGCGGAACATAAACAGCGTGAAGCAAGGTATAAGCAGGTTTTCGCAAGTTCATTTTAAATTAAGTTGCGTATTTCGATATTTGATGTGATGACGTGACGTCACATATCTAAGACTCCCCTGCCCTTCCCTTCGTAACGATTCGTCTCAGATGAATGACCCCTCCAATATGTGCGTGACGTCATTTATAGACGGCCACTCAGACTCAGTATACAAATTCAGAAGGGCCACAAAAATGTTTGCGCCTAGGGCCCCGTTTTCTGTAAACGCGCCACTGTGTTTATTTACGTGAGGACCTTGGTTGCTTGGATTGATTAGCCTGTTTTGTCTCCTCCTTCACCTCTATCTCCTCTGCTCCTAATTTCTGTTCTTGCTCATCCTATAGGTCTTTCTATTCCTCTTACTTTCCCTCTTCTTCCATCTTCATTTCGTCCTCATCTTCATCCTCCTCTTTATCTTCATCCTCCAGCTTTTCCTTCTGCTTCTGCCCTTCTACTGCCTCTCCTTTCCCTCCTCTCCTCTACTTACCTCACCTCCAGCTTCCACCTCCTGCTTTTACTTCTCCTCCTTCCTTATCTCCTCACTTCCTCCTTCTTCTTCTGCTTCCACCGCCATCGACACCACACGGCTGGTGTCACTTATGTTGTTGTTACTGTCGCTGCAACTACTACGACAACAGCATAATACTTAGTTAAGTTGTGATCCTAATAGTCTGGCAGGCAGCAAGACTGCGAGAGGGCATACTGATGACGTCACGGGTACAGGAATACCCGCGGGTACGGGTCGGGTTAGGTAGAAATTTTGAGTACAGGTCGGGTACGGGTACGGGTAACGGTCCTGTGTCACGGGTACGGGTCGGGTACCAAAAATGCTCCACCCGCAGACCTCTAAATTATATATCTATGCATGACATTGCATGTTTGTTGATGTGGAGGTAAGTATTTCAGTTGGTAAGTAGGAGCACTCCATTTAAGCTGATAGAATCGTGAAACAGTGTCATGTAATGTATGCGTATGCGTACAGCTATGCATGCAAGCATGTACACATACATGTGGCTAGGAGGTAATGGAGCAGGTTGGTATTTAAGAAGTTTGGTATACATTATGTTAGTATGTAGTTTGTTAGGAATTAAAGGTTTCCACTGACTGTCAGTCTTCGAGCGGCTACTCCTTAGGAACAATCTGCCAGCCTTCTACCGTATCATCCCCAAGTCTTTTTTGACTGGCTGAAGGGCAATGCTATATATGAAGGATCTTTAAGGCTATATAGCTTTTCGGTATGAATAAAAGAATTGTAAGAACGCTTAGGGTTCTACTTAGACTAGCTCTACTATTATATTAGATGTTGATGAGTAGATTATGCTAGGGGAAACTAGCTACACATGTAGAGACAGTTCAGATACAAACTATCTTTATTAAATACAGAGAAGAAGAGGTAATAATAGTAATATATATATAATGATAGTGACTAATACACAACAGTTACATGTACTTACTAATATGAGTATGGATAAGATGATAACGACCAAGTCCTAAGATGATATGAGTTGACGAGCCTGACAAGATATCTAGAGTTCTCCGGAAGTCAGACTGCCAAGTTCTTAACAGTGCTGTAGCTTATAAGAGACTTTCCTCAGCCAAAGAGGAAACTCGCCTATCCTAGATCAGACTACTTTGATTGGCTAGTTACTGACCACTCAAGGATCAACTATTGACCACTCTAGCAATGAGGGCTGACTGCAACTGCTAGAGCCTACACGAGTGACTGACAGACCCTATACTGTCTGAATTAGTGAATGTTCATCTAAAACTAATGTATAATAATGATCTATATATATAATCTGTTCGAGGCTATCTATTTTAATGTAATGTACAGAATAATCACGGTTACAGAATTAACAAGCGCGGATCTGTTTCTCATCTTTTCCTCCAAGAAATTTCGGCTTTACTAAATTTGTTCTGTTATTTGTTCACCGTGAGAAACAATTTGAAGCTGTGGGAAGCTATTTACCAACAGTTCTGCATGCATTGTTGCATCAATTTTAGATTGATCATATCAGAGAGGCCTTTTGGTATTTTCTTAACTTTAGCCGTCATTGCTTATCAGGTGGCATTGTCTACACACGCTGGGGTCGCACAGAGTGTCCTGAAGGAGTCGACGCAATATACAGCGGAGTAACTGGAGGATCCTGGTTTGGTAGTCACGGAGGAGGATCGAATCCTCTCTGCCTTCCAATGGATCCACTCTGGGGAACTAACAACGCAGCTACTGAGAAAGCATCCAAGCTCCATGGTGCTGAATATGAATCTCCATCTGGATTTGACTTCCAAAATGTTGGTGGTCGCACAGCTCAAGATCACAATATTCCATGTGTCGTCTGCCACAGCGGAACCAAGAGCTCCACTCACATGATTCCAGCCAGGAATCGTTGCTATGGCGCGTGGAGTGTGGAATACAGCGGATATCTGATGTCAGGCAATCCAGCCCATGCCGGACGTACACAGTTTATATGCATCGATGGAAGTCCTGAATCGGATCCTGCAGGATTTCGGGATGAAAACGGAATTCTCTTCTACAACGTGGAAGGCGTCTGTGGATCTCTTCCATGTCCTCCTTACGTCCCGCGTCGTGAAATAACTTGTGTCGTCTGCTCAAAATAAATGCCACTCATCGCCTACTGTGCAACGCAGAATTGCACAATGTGACCTCAATGCTTGAACACGATACTCATTAACGAGGTCTACGCTAACTAAGTTGAAAGAGATTAACAAAGCCTACATCAGCCTATTAATGATAATATATACCGATATTACTGGAATGCTTCAATAATTAGTCTCAATTGTGTAAGGTCTAGTGCATGCTTCAATTGCTTTGTCTATTTCGGGCGTTTATTTTGTTTTGATATAACCTTGAATATAAAAAAATAGCGTGCTCACTTGTAAGAAAACCTGGGACTAAAACTGAAATGTCGTTATTAACTTGGATAGAAAATGGACACTAAGCAATTTTCTAGTGAGAACTGTTTGTGGCAAATCTATAGATAGATTCTGTATACATGTACAATGGTACATAAATATACATGCTGGCTGCAATGTGATCTTGAGTGGGGCTTACCATATTTACAAGGCCAAATTGGCAGATTCCAGATAAGTATGTAGTAAATATATTTTACATCTGAAAGTTTACCAAGAGTTGATTTTTCACATGGATATAGATATTTAGAAAATCGATTATCAAGCATTATTTTTATTGTACCGCCAGGTAAAAAAATCGAACTCTTAAGTTCCACGAGCAAAGGTTAGATCACAGCAAAAGGCGTGCGAGACGTACCCGTCCAGTTAATTATCAGATGAACATCGTACATGTAAGTTAGCTTGTTGGGTCTTGTATGAATCAGACGTATCAATAATGTAACACAAAGGGCCAAAGATCGACCCCTTGGGGTATCTGTTGTTTATCTGCAAGCAAGAGGCACATTCGAATCGAATAGTTTGTGACCTCTGATGGAATATTTAGACAATAACGGTTAATAACTCCGTGCCAAATATTGCGCCTGTTTGTATAATGAGACTATGAGCCGTGTCTGGTCGGGAGATCACATTCAGCGCAAATAATTTTATTTGACTATGAGTCTAAGATGTCTAAGCTTGAATATTGAGTGTAGAATATAAGGTACAAGAGCCATAACGTGCGAACTAATTGGTGATAAATAGTCGACGAACACGTATGAAGCATCCCAACGATTTAACATACACCCAACGACGAAATGTATCGTCCGCCTAAACAAACCACTCGATATATCCTGTAGTTGGCCATTCATCTATTCATGAGGTTGTTCTGCTCATAACGATATCTCTTTTAAATTAATCGCCTGCATAGCCATCTTAATCTGATCACCAGAATTTCTGCAAATGAGCATCATGATCGTGACATGTGCTGTAATACAGTTTAAGTTGGGTAATAACGTTAATTTATATGATCGGAAATAGTGATCAACATGTGCTCTTAATGGCTATGGCTCTGTACAATGGCAGTTGCCAGTGCATGTGTTGCGAGTTGTTAATTAATCTGGCATAGTTGTAGAGTAGACTGTTACCAGTAACGTTACAATGTTGGCTAGAGGTCAGGCAAAGATGTTGGTCGGCCAGAAAGTTAAGTGACCTACTGACCTACATGCAGTAATACTGAAAACCAAAGTTTTCATAATTATGTCAAATGCTTTACAACGATCTATAGTTTTTTAAACTTAGAAAGCCAGTTAAACAATTCTAGTAAGCAGATTAGGATCACAATAGGCTTATCAGAACTCTTGGGCCCGTAGCCTGAAACATACTTTTCCATTTCGGAACTGAACACATGCTCATTGTCCAATTCAAAGGCAATCAAAAAATCAATGAAAGGCCTAAGCAAAGCACTGTCAGACGCATATTTCAATATATATGCCTGCTTAGAGGTTTTTTCTTATTGCTACCTCTTATAGCATCGCTAGCTTCAAAGCACAAACAATCTGATTATTTCGTGTATATTCAATTCAGTCAGAAAATTATGGTGGAGGTTGGGGAGGGTCATCATTTGGATGAGGATTGTATCTGTCTATGATGGTTTTAGAACGGAGTTATTCAAGACAGAAAGAGAGAGACATAGAAAGAGAAAGAGAAAGAGAGAGACGAATGGTTGTAATTAGCTCGAGCTGAAAGAACAACACGACTTTGCTATTGAATAAGAAGGAACAGAAGATGGAAATGGGTTGGAGGATTTCGATGGAGTAATTTGTCTATGGTTTTCCACAGGAGGCTAAAATTAGAAGATCGGAATGAACTAATTAGGAGCAAACCTATCAAAGCGTTACGACACACAGCAGTTGGCAAAAACGGAAAAACACAGAGCAATTTACTTTGATTTACACGCAGCCGGTTGGAAACGCCTGAGTAATTTCAATTGTAAAGGCTCGCTTATATAGCGTCCATGGATTGGCATCCAGTCTCGAAATTCATTCAAACATTAACCTATTCCAAGCCATTGCGTCTTGAAAAAGAACTGCGTACACAAATAGATCAACATCGATTTCGCTTATTAAACCAATAAAAAATCAGTTTATTACTGTAAGCCACTCAAATGCAGCCTTCTTAATATAATGTGCACCATGTTATCAATAACATAGAAAACCACTGTAGGCCCTACAAAGCTCTCTTCGATAACTGTGCATGACTCCCAACATGTTACATATAAACAGCAAGTTAATTAAACTAACTTTTTAATTCTTGAAAATCGAATTTAATTAGAAAGCACAACCTGCCATTTGCGCTAATTCGTAAGTATTTACAAGTAATTAAATCATCGTTATTAATCAGATTTCATTTGTCCTAATTTTTTCCACTTAATAATGCTTTGTCAGAGTTCGGATCACTTTGTGCAGACTGCACATGTTATTTCACGACGTGGAGCATAAGGAGGACACGGAAGAGATCCACAGACGCCTTCCACATTGAAGAACAAAGCTCCATCCTCGTTTCTAAAGCCTGCTGGATCAGATTCTGGTTCTCCATCCATGCATACAAACTCTGTACGTCCTTTATGTGCGGAATTTTCTGACTTGAGATATCCGGTGTATTCAGTGTGCCATCCGCTGTAACATTGATTTCTTGCTGGAATCATGACGACCGAAGTCTTCATCTGACTGCGACAGACGACGCAAGGAACGTTGTTGTCATGTAAAGGGCGATTGTGGTTATTATTTAACCCAAACCCCGTTGACGACTGATATTCCGATCCGTAGAGTTTAGAGTGTTTTTCCACGTTTTCGTTGTAAGTTCCCCAAATGGGATCCAGAGGAAGACAGAGGTAGTTGCTTCCTCCGCCATGACTGCTCCAAAATGATCCACCAGCTACCCCTCTGTACACAGCGTCGGATCCAGTTTTGCATTCGGTACGACCCCATCTCGTGTAAATAGCGCCACCTATGAAACATATTCCAATCGTACATGTGGCTCAATTGAACCAACCTTTGAAGATGATCCATTGTCTAACGGCAATAAAGAACATCACATATAAGCTTTACATTGAGCGTCATGGGAAGGACTCCGCATCAACCAAATTGACCCCGATGAGACAAGACGCGTGACCATCTAGAAATCTGTGGTGATCATTGTTACGAAATTCCTCTGCTACTGGCACTGTGGCCTGATAAATACTGCGGAAGGTCGTACGGTTGTGGTTGCAAACGCTGAGATAAAAATGTTATGCTGACGGAGTGAAGGTATAGCCTCCCGCATCTAGTCACTAACAAAATCCTGATGAAAAATGTCCCTTACTTCGATTATGAAATGGTCGATGAGTCATTTGGCTTTTTGTTCGTATAGTGGAAAGAACAGGTGGCTGAGGGCCAGGCCCACACTAACTGAATCGTTGGCACCTCCGGTGGCCTCTCCAACTGTTATTCCACTTGCAGTATTATAAAAACAAGACATCCGACTGGCCCCACTGTCATGTTCCCCGGTCCCTACGTGGCCTCCTCTGTTTTAAAATCTAGAGCCACCACTGGGGTCCTAAAGGAACTGGATCGGATCCACCCCTCAACTGGGCTCGGATCATTGCGCATCTTCCTAAATTTCTACTATCTCGATAGCCGACATGGTATACACTACACTGACTGCCTCTGAGCCAAAGGATCTCTAGTCTTTCTCTCTTAGCACTCTTGACAGTGCTTCATCTAAAAAATGCGATCTTTGTCCCCCAACCGACGTTGCAGCGAGATGTGTGCTTCACTCTATGACGAGATGTGAACTTTTAGTTCCACGTGATCGCTTGACTACTAGACAACGCCGAGGATTTTCATCTGATAGGCCCTCCATCTGGAACTATAGCTGCATTCATCACTGCCAGAGATGTTGAAAGTATTTAGGTTCATGTTCAACAAGCAAACACTTGAACACTGCATTCGAGTTCTGCTCGTGTACAAGTATGCCTACCAAGGATTTCACCTCAGATATCTTCTGCGACCCTTGCTTGGTTCAATAAGTCACTGTTTTACCTTTAGTCGTTTCTGGGCTGTGAACGTTCCTGAGTAGGTTTCACTAAGGAACGCTCTTAAAATTATCAGGAAGAATGATTGATTGAATAACACAGACAGCCCAACCGAGTCTGGTTAGGCCTGGCATCACTGGACACTTGAATATGAATGGCACGAATGTTTCCACCCTAGTTAGTTGCAACCTTAAAAACTTACAAGGACGCTATCGACTAACCTACATGCACATTGATGGATTCACAGATCCACAGACGCATACATGCATGCGTACATTGAAGACATTATGCACATGCATACATGAATTTAAGGTCGACATTATTATATTGCATTCAATCGCAGTTGTGATGGTCGTTACAAGGTGATACTCGAGCAATTATCTGTGTGTAAAGTGTACATGTACATGTATTCGTTCCATTGTTATGTTCACCGAGTGGCGTTGATCTACGGATGCTTTTACCTGGCTTCATGTCATTTAGATTTTGTGTAGGAACCGTGACATCTCGCCTCTCCCTTTGCAGCATCGTATCCTCCAATTCATTCTCCTTGCGAACAGACACAGCAGCAAATATCAGTGACATTTTAACATGGTTACTGTGATTGCCTGGACACTTGCAATTCTTCTGTAAGTGCTGGCAAATGTGACAAAGTAATGCTGCGATGTGTTGTTTAGCTAAGTCATGTGAAGCTGTGGTTGTTACATGTATGTAACACAATCTTGCCCTTATATTGAATTGTGTGATGTCGCGTTTTGTTAAGTTATTATTATGTGAAAAAGTTTATGTGGAGTGCTTTAGGCGGTCAAATGGTTAGCTACGTATCTCAGAAACGTCATAAAACCGAACAATAGAAATGATACGAAATCAAAACAGAAATGTTACGTGTAACGCGATCGATACATGTTTGCCCTACGGTACGATATGCGAATGGTTATAGGATATAATTTATAGTATGCCCGCAGACTGTTTAATTACCAGGGATGTGGCCTCAAGACCGCGGGCTTGGTCTCGAGACGGTCTCGAGACCGGAAAACTGCGGTCTTGGTCTTGGTCTCGAATGCAACGGTCTTGGCCTCGAATGCAACGGTCTTGGCCTTGGTCAGGACCATCGGTCTTGGTCTCGGTCTTGGTTTCGAATGCGGTCTTGGTCTTAAAGGAACGGTCTTGGAATTGGTCTTAGATTAGTGTTTCGGTCATTTGTCGTATCATAGCAATTTCTTTGATATTTGCCGGTTATTTTCTATTGTTAGAGATATGTAATAACCTACAATTCCGAGTATAGTACACCATTCAAACGGAACGTTAATCTACTTGTTCAGAAGTCTTAAAGCATTTACCTATCGTATACTGTAAGTAATTTATAGAGTGATATTCTCAGGCCGAAGCCAAGGACTGAACCCACTAAAGTTCAGAGTGGCCGGTAAAACTGTTTTCTGGACCATTATTAAGATTAGTATTCTTTAGCAATAAAATTAATGTTTAAGCGTGTTGTTCCGTTTTGCGTCTTAATAAATTGAATTGTTTATAAAAAAAAGGATATCGGCCTTGGTTTTGGTCTCGGACTCTCGAACTTGGTCTCGGACTCTCGGTCTTGGTCTTGGTCTCAGACCACCCGGTCTCGGTCTTGGTCATGGTCTTGGACATCTCGGTCTTGGTTTTGTTCTCGAGGTTTTGGTCTCGTGCCTAACACTGTTATTTACACAGATTTACAATATTATTTTTTATTTAGCAATTATCGTAAAATTCGTAAATGCACATTTTAACATTGGAATTCAATAAATTATTTAATGCAATATGACCATTTGTACAAAATATTTCAATGTTATTTAGCCTGTTGTATATGCAGCATCGGGCTTTCTTGGTCCTGGGACCGACCTTCTGGAATGGGTTATAGTGGCCTATCTCTAGAACTCAACATCTTGATTTTACACTTCTCTTAAAGCTGTCCTTTTCAGCCGCGGTAAGGCCGTATACTTATTCTTAGCTAGGGAGAGCCTCTGCATGGGTCGATATTTTGAGGGGGCGCTATATGGAGTCTTTTGACGACTGCTGCATTAGACCTACCTTGAATTTAGTGCCAATGTACTTTATTGACGCCAGATATTACAAGTGCATAAGTTGGCTTGGCAAAAAATGTTATGCAGCGTAACAGTTATTGCCAAGCCATTGTGTTTGACGTCTAAGGGTGAATATACTGAACCAGGTGTTTTACTATTACGCCCTATGTCTTCCGACAAGAATCAAGCAGATGATAAAAAATTAATGCCTCATTAGATTTGGCCTACTGATTTGTGTAAGTGAGATTTCTTAATTCTATTCACGTTAAGCTATTTTTTTTCAGATTCAGCAAAAACTTTGGAGCTACGATTAATATTATGCATACTCTTTTTATTGACACCGTACACAATTCGATTGATTACCCCAACATGCGACCCGATGAAGTGATGTCTTAAAAATTCAGGGTTATATCGAATAATTGTATTTGTTATTGATATTCGAAACGGATACAATTAGAGGTGTAACAAGGTTTTGAAAAGTGGGGGGCATAATTTAGAAAATATTACGCGAAGAGGAAAAAAATGTTTGCCTCCCCCCACTTTTTGAATTTTACCCCCCAGTAATTTGAAAAATGGGGCGCACAAATTATTTTAACAAAAGTAATCTTAAAAAGCCATTGGATACACATAAAAAAGAACCGATTTGGGGGGGCACGTGGAGGGCACTGAGCACTAAAACTGGGGGCTTTGCCCCTACAGTTTTGAAACTTGGAGGGCAGGTGCCCCCTCTGCACTCCCGCTTGTTACACCCCTGGATACAATGTAGTTCAAAGAAAAGTAGAAACTCTAATCGACAGCAGATTCATTATCAATAAAGACAAAGCAATAAAATGTGTCACAGATTTCGCGCAGTCCGCATGTTTATTAAAATTACTTACTTTTGTCGGTGCATTCGAGGAATTTCCGATCTTGTAGGAAGCCACAGCAAGAGCCACGAGGAACGGAACCACGAGAAGGTATTTGAAGTGCTGACGGTTAGACCGAACCATTTCGGAAACACTCGTGACACCGCGCCACATCTCAACGACCTAATACTTTAAAGATTTTCGGAGATGTACAGAAACCTCTGTCTTTTTTTAATCACAAATTGTGAGTGTTCGCTACATGCGTTTTTATAGATGATCTACAGGATACATGGATTGTGTTAAGAGTAATTCTCTGAACGATTGACCAGCGAATAAGGATTTGTGTGGAACTTTTTATGATTATATTATCATAAATTTCCCATGTCTGAGTTGGAACAATTATCTGCATCTGGCATCCATCACGGTGTAGGCATAATTGAAATGCAATCATGTGATAAACTTGTCTTGTGCGCGTGAGTAGGCCTACATGTATGCGCATGTTTTTCATCTAATGCCTTGACAGAGACATGTAAACTGACTTCCTGGTCAGTTTCTACGGCCTTGATGCATTTATCATTGGATATCACAGGCAACTGGCATCTCGAATTGTCGTGTTTCCATATGAGCACAGAAGGCTGTATTATCGTATTACAGCAATCAGTAATTCCTGACTCAATAAGTCAGGAATTTCGGATTCTTATTCCTTTGCAATTTCAATTTTCTTAGGAATTTCTATTCTTTTGCAAATAGTGAATTATTTTGCAACCAATTAGATAGACCTATCGGTGGAATAATTCCAAGTGCGTCACTGTGAATAATTCGATTAAATAAGAAAGTTGTCGCATTCAGAAAGTCTAAGGCCATCACAATAGTTTCCTTTGGCATCCATTTTTCTATTATGGTGATATATATATGAATCTAATCACCGTCATTTTAAGTTACCCTAAAAATACTCTTCGTTTACTACATTCAAGCTGACACATCACAGGATAATGAACTGATGATCGCACGTTATCATAGGAGTCGAATTTAAATGCATGTATGGCAGCCATGCAAGACACCCATTAAGTCCCACCCACGTCAAATTAATCAATATATTGGTCTAGGGAATCGATGAACTAGTCAGCCTTATGGTATTTGCCTATAGCCTTGTGTATATGCAGTATATGTATATGTAGGATTACAGTAAGACTTTTTAAAAGGCCAGGCTTACCTGCAAGAAATCTATATTAGGTCCTTGTCTCGCATGTTTGTGATTATATTATGCCCAACAAGAAATTTAGCCATAATTCGTAATTTTAATCGGAACTTTCATACTTCTATAAGTTCATTTGGTTGAATAAAAGCAAGTGTGGCCTTTTATTGGCTACTACTGATTTACACTGGTATTTTATTACATCCAGAATATAAGCTGGAGAGCTAGGTGTATACTGATCAGTAGTCAACATGCCCCTTTTATTGTGTAGATTTGTTGTGATAAATCAAGAAAGTGGTCACATTGATCATGCGGAGAGCTATTTTCTGTAAAATACCAAGGCGTTTTACCCATTAACGCATAGCGTCCTTTTTTAAAGGACACTTCATAGAAAAATCACTAATTTTGCTCTCATCAAAATATTTATGAGCTAAATGAATCTATATGCTGTAAAGATATTGGTCTTACTTTGGTTCAGGAAGTTGTATTGGTTTTGGCGTTGTTTCAGTTGAAGGATTCTTATTTGAGGTTGGAAATTGTTAAAAACGATATTTCTCACCATGCCTCATGCTAAAAGGTAAGTATTTTATTTATATCAAATATCTTTTAAATTGCGTGCTAATGTATTTTGTGTAGAATTGTGTGATGAATATCATGGTGTAAATGTAAGTGCTGTGGGTTGTGCAGATTTGTTTCAACAGCGATTTATATGACTGTCCTTGATAAAGGACGTCATGCACTAGACCTCACATGTCTTATTGTTGTCAGGGCTATCACTTTTAAATGACAAAAGCACTGTTGAAGTTATTTTCCACATTAGTTTTTATGTTTAAGTATTATAGCAGTTTTACTTGTTTTTTTTACATATTAATTACTATTATATTTATTTCTTTTACTCGGATTGTGTGCCATAATGTCATAATAACGTGCTTTTCAGGTGCACAGTAAAAAAAACATTTTTTATGTGATTTTCCACAGTCGATTTTATGTGCAAGTGTTCTACAGTATTTCATGCTGTTTTCTTAACATATTAATTACATATACATTCCTATTATGCCTACATTTATTTCTTTTGATTGAATCCTGTGCCATAATGCCTTAATAATATGCCTTTTAGGTACACAGCTGGTGAAGTTCTCAGCATTCTGGAAGACGATGATTTCCAGAGTGCAGATGTCTTTATTTTGCCACCCGAAGATCCAACTCGTTCCGAGATGAAGACAGTGGACCAGAGGACGATGACAGCGATGTCAACAACTTGACTGGAAATCAATTGTGTGCTCAGGCCGAGGCAACTGTTGCCGTTTCGACAATAGACCGTGTTCGTATTGGTGAATGTGACATAGACGTTTCTGTCAATTACTTGAGCTACGTGGCTGAAGAAGATCTTGCCGCACCGGCCAAACGATGTAGGAAACGAAAATAACCCCTTGTTGCAAGCGATAAACCCTCGGCTGTGGAAGTTGCTGCCCTTCCAGTGAAACGAGGGAGGAAACGAAGAGCATCCCTCTTTGGAGACAATGAATCCTCCGCTGTTGAAGTTGCTGCCCTGCCAGCGGTGCTAGGAAGCAAGGTAGAGGCAACCTCTGTCGACAACGATAGACCGTCAGATACAAAACTTGTTGCTCCAGCTCCAAAACTAGGAAGGAAGCCAAGGACAGTTTGGCCTCATAGTCAAGATCAATCATTCAATCATGACATGTCACCCACATCACTATTTGACCAATTTTTTTATGACGAAGTGATAGAACTGATTACAACCATGTCAAATTTATATGCGGCCCAGCAGTCTAAACAACTTGACATGACTTCGTCAGAAGTGCGACTGTTGTGGGCTATTTTATTTGATTTCTGGATATATCCCTCTTGTAAACAGGCGGATGTTTTGAGAAAACAGTGAGGACACCCATAATGAAGCTGTGAGCAGTACCATGTCCCTGAATCGCTTCGAGGAACTGCTCAGATTTCTCCACGTTTGTGACAACAGCAACCTTGATAAGACTGACAAGTTGGCAAAACTGCGGCCTTTGTTTGACATGCTGAACAAGAGATTTCTGGAGAATTGGCCAGTTGAGCAATGCATATCTATAGACGAATCAATGGTTCCATATTATGGTCGTTGTTCTTCAAAGCAATTTATCAGAGGGAAGCCTATTCGGTTTGGGTTCAAGGTTTGGTGTTTGAACACACGTCTGGGATATCTGATTCAATGTGAACCTTATCAAGGCTCATCTGGCATATATGATGCTAATCTGGGTCTCGGTGGCTCAGTCGTTACAGATCTGATGTCAAAGCTTCCTCGAAATCTGCCTTACAGACTGTATGTTGATAACTTCTTTACATCGCCTCGTCTCTTGGACAATATGAAAGAGAAAGGCATATCTGACACCGGAAATGTTCGTGTGAACAGAATGGAGAAGTGTCCTTTGAAGGCACCAGAATTAGTAAGGAAAGAAAAGAGGGGCTCTTACGACCACTGTTTTGATAGAAAATCTGGCATGTTGGCAATACGATATTACGACAACAATGTTGTCAGTATGTTGTCAAACTGTTATGGCATTCAACCATTGGGTAATGTGACGCGATGGTCAACTGCCCACCATAAGCATGTCAACATTACATAGCCACACACGATTTCTCAGTACAACATGTTCATGGGTTGAACAGATCGTATGGACCAAAACATAGCAACATTCTGCATCAATATCCGCATCAAGAAATGGTGGTGGGCCTTGTTTTGTTTTGCTATAGACATCTCGGTGCAAAATGCATAGCAGTTATACCGGTTTGCCGAGACAGCAGAAAGAAATGCACACTTGTTCAGTTTTGTCGTGAACTGGCCATGACATATATTGCAAATTACAGGAATCGTAAATCTGTGGGGCAGCCAAGTACACTGTCTGTAACGATGAGACTACAAAACAAAGTTGCAAACGAAGTGAGGTTTGATGGAAACAGTCACTTCATTGGACCCGTAATTGGTGGGCAGAGAAGGTGTGCAGCACGTGGGAAGAAGGTCCAGAAAAAATGCATGAAGTGCAATGTCTGTTTGCACGTTGGATGTTTTGAAGTTTTTCACACCAAATGATCGGTGCAATGTGACACTTGGGTGGCATGAACACTTTTGAACTTTATAAGTAAAACATTTGCCACAAGTATTTCAAGGCTTTATTGTTTTTGCATTCAACTAGCCTTGCAAAGACATTGACATTCAACATTATGTTAGAAAGTTTTCCTGTGCAATGTAATGCATAGCATCCTTTCTTAAGGACAATTTTAAGTTTTGCTATATTTTTCTTAATATTAGAAATAAATATGTTTTAACATTTGATCACTTATTTTGTAGTCCTAAGACATATTGTATGTGAAAATCATTGAGAAAAAAAATTCATGCATTAATGGGTTAATTTTGAAGGATAGTTAGAAACCAATACTATGTTACAAAGCGTCAAATAAGGGTGGATCGTTGTGTAGTATAGAATAAACACGTGCACTAGATGGCGATAAGTGCATTACACTATCCAGCATTTCCAAATTGTTAGGAGCTAAAGCATGCATCATATTTCGAGATACTGTGGCGAACTCCCTATAGGTCCGTCACCGGCGTTCGCGTGTCGTCAACAGTTATAGGGCGAACGCCCAGCGAAAACCTCGAATTTCCTTCCCGTGTTTTCCTGGTACCTCGGAAGGCCAAGCTGTAGGTTCTTCCTTTACTTGACTGTCCGCTGAGTTAAGAGCTACCCGGTCTGGCGCAGGATTTTCGACTGACCCGATAGTAGAATCAGAGTCACTACGCTAACGATGAAGTCAGAAACGTTGATCGACAAATATTCTATATTAACGTTGTAAAACAGTGGCTAACAGCCAACGAATCGTAGTCATTATTAAAAATAATCAACGGAAAACTGTCAACTACTGACTTATTCTCTTAAAACTCTGACCCCAGAGGGTTTATAGTCACTATCGCAGGAATGAGCTCAATCCCTCTGCAGCCCCTTATATAGTCTAGCAGTGCTACAGAAGATAGCACAAAGTGCTACAGAGGTAGCACAGATTGCTACAAAGAGTAGCACAGAGTGCTACACAATCCGAATTGGCGAAAACGCCACAAGACTGTACAGCTGTTAGTAGGCTAACTGGGGAAATACCAAGAGCAATGTATACCTTAATTGACACGCATCAGGGTGACAACATCTGAGCAAAAGCAATTTATAATGTTAATAATCATTTACATAGCGCGGCTTCGAGGAAACTCATGATAAGTGCTCCCGATCTTCCTACAACACACCAGAGTAAAACAAAATTATGGTCTTAAACTGCTTGCTATTAGGAAGCACGTAGGAAGTACGAGGGCTCGATGCAAATCACTTGGAGCCTGGTCAAGAATGAAAGGCCAGCCAGAATGAAATGGCGAATAATCATCGAAAATAAAAAAAGACGAAATTATTGATATTCAGACATTGCTCTGCCACCATAAGTGCTACCACTGTCTCATACACCAGGGTGTAGAAGAGTGTCGTTATCTCAGTTAGTAATTAAGCTAGTATACAAATGACACTTGGATCATAAGGACAACATGGGGAGATTCCATTCCTTTTCTAGACCTACCACTATTATAGCTCATTTTTGATGCATTGCTAAAAGCGTAGGCCCAAACTGCCTATCAGTTTTGATGAAAGTTCGACATCAGACCGAAAATTTGAATGTGGTGACTACAACGGTTCGTACATGCATAGCATACGGGATCTCCATGGGTTCGCAATCAATCTCAACAATCATTCAAACATTAACTTGTTCCAGGTCATGTCGTCGCTGTAGCAAAACGCATAAATCAACATCTGTACATGTATGTTTGAAGTTCGATTTAGTTAACTAAGTCAATATTAAAATCAATTTTATGAATGTCAGTCATTCAAGTGCGACCTCCTTGTAATGATTTGCACGAAGTACTAACTAACAACTTGGAAAATTACAACGAAACCCTCTAAGCTAGCCGTGCATCTCTTCCAACATTTTGCATATACAGAGCAAATAACTACACTGACTTTTTTAATTCTTCTAATCTCTAATTTCATTAATAAGTTGCATCAAGCACAACCTGTCACTTACGCTAACGTGTGAGTAATTACAATTAATTAAAGCAGCGCCATTAATCAGATTTCATGTATCGACAACATGTTCCACAGTTAATGGCATTGCAAATAATCGTAATTCATGCATCTACATTCTGATCACTTGGTGCAGACAGCACATGTTATTTCACGCCGTGGAACATAAGGAGGACATGGAAGAGATCCACAGACGCCTTCCACGTTGTAGAACAGAGCTCCATCCTCGTTTCTAAATCCTGAGGGATCAGATTCTGGTTCTCCATCCATGCATACAAACTCTGTACGTCCTTTGTGATCGGATTTCTCAGACATGAGATATCCAGTGTATTCAGTGTGCCAACCGTTGTAGCACTGATTTCTGGCTGGAATCATGACGACCGAAGTCTTTGTCTGACTGAGACAGACGACACATGGAACATTGTTGTCATGTAAAGGGCGATTGTGGTTGTGATTTAACCCAAACCCCGTTGGCCACTGATATTCCGAGCCATGGAGTTTAGAGTGTTTCTCCACGCCTTCGTTGTAAGCTCCATAGATGGGATCTAGAGGAAGACAGAGGTAGTTGCTTCCTCCGCCAGTATGGTTATAGAATGATCCGCCGGTTACCCCTCTGTATACAGCATCGGATCCCGTATTACATTCGGTACGACCCCATCTCGTGTAAACAGCGCCACCTATGAAACATTACAATCGTACATGTAATTCAACTGAACCATCATCCACTGTCTATCAACAATAAAGAATAACATAAACCTCACGTTGGGCGTCATGCAAAGGACTCCGTATGAACCAAATTTACCCCAATTAGACCAGACACGTGGCCCTGTCCGCGTCTAGTCACCGACCAAACCCTGTTGAAAAACTTCTCTAACATCGACGATGGAATGGTCGAGGAATCATTTGGCTTTGTGGTCGTATAGTGGAAGGCATACATGCAGGTGGTTGAGGGGCCAGGTCCACGCCAACAGAATCGTTGTCACCTCATGTGACACCTCCAAATGTTAATCCACTTTCAGTTTTTTTTAACTACATGTAGACATTCAATTGGTCATTCTTTCGGATCAAATGCTCAGCTAGGCTCGGCTCATCTGGTCTCTTCCTAAATTGTCACTATCTCGGTAGTCTCTACATGCGAGATGTGCTGCATTACCTGCCTGTGGCAGAACGGATCTCTTGAAGCATGACCTCCTTCGACGCACTCCTCGCTGTACTTCATCTAAAAAGATTGTGATCTCTATGGTCCAATATCAGACGTTGCAGCGAGTCGGGGGTTCTAGTACAATTCGGCGCCGGACATTTCGGCGACGGACAATTACTACTCTAGTTTCAAGGTGACACGGTCCCTATGTTTTGACTATGACTCTATAATAACCAGATATGTGCTGGATAATATGAAGAATAACTCTTTATTTCACTCCAATTCTGAATAGTTTATAAATGCTAGTTTCTACATACCGATATATCGTATAAATACTCTTACAAACTCATCCGACACCGAATTGTTCCGGCGCCGAATTGTCCGGTCATCGAGTCAGATGCGTCACTCTACGACGAGATGTGAACTTCCAATTCCACACGATCGCTTGGCTACTATACAAAGCCGACGTTTTCCTGTTGTAGGCCCTACGCCACTCCTCCCACCCTCCCCACATGGAACTATACATGTAGCTGTGCTCATTACTTCCAGAGATATTGAAAGTTTTTAATTAGGTCTCAAGTAATACAAGTAAAAGAGCAACTACTTGAACACCAGTAGGACCCACCAAGAACTTCTTAATATCTTATTGTTTCCTATCAACCCTCTCTTTGCTCTTTAAGTCCTAGTTGTGGTTGGGTTGTGCTGGTGTGTTCCTGAATCGGCTTCTCTAACAGACTCTATGCAAATTCTCAGCATAAATGAATGAATCAATCAAATTGATAAATCAAACCGAGTTTGGTTAGGCAAATGGACATGAACAACACGAATGTTTCCATCCCTAGTTAGTGGCAACATCAAAAACTTACAATGCCTATCAACCAAATGGCCATGCAGGTTGATGAATTAAAATGCACAGACGCATGCATAGGCCTACATCATTGTAGGTATACATGTACATACATGCATACACTGCATACAGGGCCTTGGGACCCCTATAATCATAGTACATTGTGTCACAGTTGTAAAGGTTTCAACAACGTGGTACATGTAGGTTCTGATGTTATATGTTAATCGAGGCGTGGCGTTGATCTATGTATACCTATCAACCAAATGGCCATTGTGCTTTTACCTGGCTTCATGTCATTTAGGTTCTGTGTAGGAACCGTGACATCTCGCCTCTCCCTTTGCAGCATCGTGTCTTCCAATTTATTCTCCTTGTAAACAGACACAGTCGCAAATAACAGTAACATTTTCACATAGTCAAAGTGATTGCCTTGAAATTTTCAATTCTTCTGTGAACTTTTAAACAAGTAGGCCTAGAGTAATCCTTCGATGTGCTGCTTAGCTAGTCCTATGTCATGTGAAGCTGTAGTCGCTATGTCAATCAATGTTTCGTTATACTTCACAGTGTGGTGTGTTATATTATATGTATGTTATATGTAAGAGTTTATGTGGTATAGGCTCCTTCAGGCTGTCAAAAGGTTCACTGGATGATTGATTTGTCTATGTGAGATAATTCAATTCACTTAACTTCAGATTTAACATAGCCTACATGTTGAAGTTACAATTATCAGCTTTCTGTTCTTTTTTATTGACACCATGAAAATCGGTAGAATCGTGATACGGTAAAAAAAATTAAGTGTTTTAGGGCCTATAATATTGAATACTGAATAGTATGCTGCTCGTTACTGATATTCGTAACGGAGACTAGTGCAGTTCAAACAAAGGTAGCAATTCTAGTCGACAGCAGAATTTTCAATAAAGGCAAAGCAAAAGTAATTTATTGGTAGATTTTCCTTAGTATGCATTATTGTCAAAATTACATACTTTTGTCAGTGCATTCGAGGAATTTCCGATCTTGTAGAAAGCCACAGCAAGTGCCACAAGGAACGGAACCACGAGAAGGTACTTGAAGTGCTGACGGTTTGACCGAATCATCTCGGATACGCTGGTAACACCGCGCCACATCTCAGCGACCTAATACTTTAAAGATTATCGGAAATGCAACAACACTGACCTACGACCGGAACAACCTGAAAAACTTGAAGATTCTGTATAGATTTGACTCACAGAAAACTGTCTTTTATCCTCTCAAATTTCTAAGTGAGTGGTCGCAACATGCATTTTATACACAATGTAACCTATACGCAGTTCAGCACCTGCTTGTGACATAACTTACATGTACAAGTATTTGATAACAGCAATTCTCTGAACAATTATACTTGACCAACAAACACGGATTTATGTCGAAACCTTGAAAGCCTATCATCAATTTTCACGTCTGAGTTAGGACAATTATCTGCATCTGGTTACCATCACAGTGTAATCAACGGCAAACATGTCATAAGAGGAAAACCATAAATGACGTCACGCATCTAGGTAGGAGGGGTCAGACATTTGTGACGAGGGGAGAGGGTCAACGAAATGTGACGTCACATCATTACATCAGACATCAAAATTCGTAACTTTATTTTAAAATGTACTCAATTAAACAAGTTTAACTAACGATGACTGCTACCACAATTTGACAACACTAATTATGATTATTGCATTCCTATTTTTTGATTGTTTGCTTTACACTCGGTGTCAATTTTTGGGGTTTCATATATAGGCCATAAATGCCTCTTTTGATTATTATAAGAAAATGTACGTTACATTCTTGACATCTAGTTTTTTCGGAGGGGGCTACATTTTATCGACGCTATGACCGTGGCCCATTATGAATATTCGTAAAATTTATATTCTGTATCTTGGTCCTTGCAATAGGTAAATAGTAATAACGTAGGAATGTTAATTGCCAATTCCTACGAAGCTTTTCAGCTTTCTACATTAGTTTTCTGCTTTTAAATAATTTTATTGTGCTAGCGCCTCTGTATAGTTATTCTGTGAGAGGTGCTATATAAATATAATGATATGCAAAACATTGCAACCATCGATGCATGTTATTTAAAACTTTTCCGATTTCTCATTATAGCTAGCTTTTATATTGTGAAAGTTCTAAATATAGCAAAGATTTGTGGGTAGGCCTAATCCTTCGCTTTGGCGCAATTAATTCATATTTTCCCGAAAACAAATAGCGTTTACCTAATTAATTAACGTCATGCACGTTGAGCATTTAACAATGGATTTTTCACGTTTAGGCTAAATGGAAGCTGAATATGATGAAAAAAATCATACCAGAGTGGAAGCTGGATGTGATGAAAAGAATTACGCATGTTTACACGGAAGCCGGATTGATTAATTTGATTAAAAGATCATGCATGCTTAAGTTGAAGCTAGATGTGATGAATAGAATCATATCTAAGGAGAATTTGAATGTGATGAAAATAATTATGTTTAATTAGAAGCTGGGTGCGATTAAACGAATTCTGCGCTGCGATGTTGTAAAATTATCGGCGATACCTTGTAAGTATTGCGATAGGCCTAGCTACTTTATCACGATATTAACAGCCTTGCAGAAACAACTTGGCGAAGGTGTCTTTATTTTCAGAACAATACGACGGGCAAACATGAAAATAAAATGCATCGGTTGCCATTCTTAGCTCGGAACAGTATTATTTTAAAGCTGTTCCGTACTGTTTACAATAATAGTTGGGGTTAACGCGTTAAGCCTATCATCATCACTCCATCAGAGCGAATATGCTAAATATAACGTCATCGAATATCATGAATATTGATAATGGCCACGGTCGTAGCGTTGAAAAAAAATGGCAGAGCCATGTGACGTCATATTTGAGGATGGTTGACCTTTTGTGACGACGTGTGACGTTGGAGGAGAGGGTAAAAATTCGTCCAATATTGTGTGACGTCATTTATGGACTTCGCCATTTGTCTTGTTTGGAGTTTATGGAACAATTCCAAGCCCAGCTAATTGCCTATTGGGATTGCAATTCCGGACCATAATCATTTTCCCGGAATTTCGGGATTTTTTCGGTCAAATTCCGGAATTATTCCGGAATTCCAGACTTCTCATTGTGAACGTATTGATCGACTCATTACTGTCAATTTCCAACAAATTCAAATACTAATTTTATGTCTCTTTAACTAGTCTATGCCAAATTACACATGGAAGTAGTGCCGAGTCTGCCAACAGTATCACAAAGTCAATATTCAGTGACAATGGTCGCAGAAATAGATAAATAGTTAAAAACTTAAAGAACAGAGATATATTGTCCACGGTGGCTTAATGAATCCATAATGCATCAGACATACTTTAGAAAAATATGAACGCTGGAAGCAAAGTGAGTTCACAGTTTCATCACCAAGACTGCATGGTTCGCAAATCGCAACCTGTAGCACATATAGGCCTAACGCCGGCAGAACACCCCTACTCAGCTTCAGCACAGTCCACACTTGCAATAACAGGTGTTCAATCAAAAATAATGCCAACAGACTCCTCATCATTAGCCTTTCTGGCTTTCTGTCGCGGCGTTTGTATCTTTGTATAGTTTGTAACTTTGTATTTGTAGTCGTTTTGAGGGCTTTTTTCAGCGTTCCCTGAATAACGGTAGAAATACAGAAAAATACGAGTCTTATTGCGCACAGTTCCGAAATCTAAGAGCGCAATCAATCAATGTTATACTCACATGAAATACAGGGCCTACTATAATATATTCAAATAATATAATAATTATGTAAATAAAATAAAGTTCTGCACCTTCTGTTCCATGAATTATGATAATAATAATTATATTAACTGCTATTCAAACCCATAATTTCAATTCTGAAAGTCCGGATTTCGTGTGCGAAAAATTTCGGAATTTCGGGAATTATAAAAGACCGAAATTTCCGGAATTGCAATCTCTAATTGCCTATGAAAGTTCGGATTATCGCTCAAGTCAGAGGATCCCAGGATCCTTTGGGGCAAACTGTTAATTATCGCTGTCGTCTGTTCTAGAAGACAGTGATGAACAAACATTTAGGTCCCATGACTGATTTCAATATTATAATTTATATGGTGCTTTGCATAAAAAAACATCGGCTGCGAGCAGCTACGGCGCTTGCATTAACACTAGTTTCTCAACAGCGACAGACGTGTTTTATATCAGCATGGGAACTTTGAGTTGAGTGATATGCAAAACTATTGGCCTTGCTAGCTTTTCTGGCCATTGACTGAATTTCATGAAAAATAGACAAATTTAACATTGTTTCCTGTGTAAACACAATCTCGTTCAAGTCTCCTCTGCCTGGACCGGAAGTCACGTTTGATTCGCCGTTGGCCGTTACCGAATAACCGAAGCGTTATTCTAGTCCTATATAGTTATTCAGTTCAATGAAGATTCCACGAAAACGAAATGTGCCAGCGCTGATTGTGTCATACATGTACATGTAGGTCCTAATCTGTAAATCTTTTGCTACGGCTTTGTTTTCATGTATCCGGGAATAGACCCAATTATAGGCTTAATCTTAAGCTATGACGTTTTGGGAAAACCAACATGAGAGTGGAATCCGTCGCTTTTATGGCCATTTTAGTGCTTAGTTACTGACATCCTTAAACAGCAGCTAGAGAAATGCTGAATTACATGCTGCACATTATGAAAATTATATGCTTAGCTATAGCCCTGTATGGAGTATGACTTTTGAATAGGATATAGGCAGCATATATAGGCATATCTAACAGGCAGCATAGGGGTGTACCAGCAAGGCATCTAGCCTACATATAGGCCTATAATATGCAATTGGCGTACGTGTTTCTGATTATATTAGCCTACGTCAAACAAGAAATCTAATCATAATTCGTAGTCGTTTTGTGAACTTCAAGCTTTCAAAATTTAGCTTTAGAACATTTGGCCTGCTAAGGAGAAGGTTCTACGGGTCGCTGTTCAAATGACTTACGAGATTTGGCCACATCTCTTGGAATTGATTTTTACAGTTCGAAGTTTCGATAGTCAAACACCAAAGCCACCATCCACCATTGCCTGCAATACTTGCTCGTTTGTGATTGGCGGAGGACCTGACGATTTCAGGAAGCGTGATTGGCTGAGCTACAAAATAGGTCGTGCATGTCTAGCTGCAAGTCCGGAAGAATAGAGCTTTCTCAATTGAGACCTGCATTAATCTCCAGCTGGCCCGTCTACGTCTAACTCTTTCTATAGCAACACAAGACTTTCCTCTTTGGCCGGGCATGGGCCCGGAGTGCATATAAATGTGCTAGCTCTCTTCAGCGAGGCGAAATCTATGCTACATTGACCGATAGATAGATAGATAGATAGATAGATAGATAGATAGATAGATAGATAGATAGATACTATTTATTTGGTAGATGTTTACAGCATATGTAGGCCCCTTCAGTAAGCCATAATAAAATGGCGCCGCGGCAATCATAGATTATATTCACCATCTTGGTGCATGCATGTAATCTATGGTTGCAACACGTGAAGTCTAAGAATGCGTGAAATAAGCATTTCTCATTATATTATCAAAACAGTTAAGCTATGAAATAGTAAATTACGTCAGAAGTTTTCCTTAAACAGTATACAAAGTAATGACACTATCAATTATGTTCCGTGAATCAAAATGTGAACATGCCCAATGTTGAACGCATTGCATTATATTTTCGTGCATTGACTTTGTTGTCATAAGCCTACGGGTGTGGGTAAAATGCGAACCGTTTGCGAACTTGTTTTCGATTGCCTGCCAAAAGTCACGTGACCGGTTCGCGCCTGTGATTGCCATTTATATTTTTATTCATGCGGCCAAAGGTTTTCGGCAATTATTATATCTACAAACGATACTAACCATGACCCTGAACCCTATCTATCGACTATACTAACCCTCACCGACCCTCACGATGCCCACCATGGCCCTAACGGCCTAACCAACCCTAAACGATGCCTTAAACTGATTCATTTGCGTCTATGGTAGCAAGTAAGTAATCAAGATGAAAGGGGCCGTTCACATATTATATAACGCTCAAGGGGTGGGTGGGTGGGTTCCTGTTTTGTTAGCGTTATATTGTGTGTGGGGGGGGGGGGTAGGTTGAAGGTTTTGTTATATAACAAACTTTTTTTCAGCTTATGCTATTTTGTCTGTTTGCCTGCTAATTGGAAATTGCATGTACCAAGGACCTTCAGTGTTTTATCGAAGTTCACAATACGTTGTGAACCAAAACTAGCACCATCAGCTGCCACCTGGCGAATTGATTTGACGTTCTTACTTATTATTTATAAATCCACTTTTAACAATTTCCTGTCTACAATTTTAACAATTTCTTGCGCATAGCTTCAAACGGTCTTAAATTCAATTCTGTGTGGTTTGTTTTGATTCTGGTTTAAATTAAAATTAATTCACTTGAAATAATTATTTTGGTAGGTATTATAAAGATGTTTGATTTCATTTTCTATAGTATGTGTAAATAGTTTATATGTTTGCTTAAATTCCCAAATGTAGTTGTAGTATTCACTCTGTATCATACGCTATTAACTAGATAGAGTTGTACCGTGAACCTATCGATAAATACCTGATAGTGCAATATTAAACCAATCCATTCTGCATGATACTGTAATGCTCACTTCTAGTGCAAAACAGGAGGGAAACAAAACTGGTGTTTTCAGATAGTATTTACATCACTACCATGTATCATCATGCTGTATTAGTAGGCATACATGTAGATACATGGTGACAATCGTCGACTACCCAATTAGTTACCATAATTAATACAAGTGAATTTAGCGCCATTAAAAGTCCGATTATTAAGCTAATTATGTTCTGTAAATTTTAAAGTATTTTAATATGGTCTGAACTCTTTTAAAGGTATGCGCTCTTCATGCTGTACTAGTTAGCTTTATTAATGCATCTTGCATTTCTAGTATTAAACGATTAATGTGCAAATTTGCATAGTCTAGGAACTAAGTTACAGTACTGACTAACATAATCTAGTCACTATTAAAGTGCTAACTAGCATTGTATTGTTATAAGAGTTTAAAATTGTGCAATATGTTATGCCGATTGTATGTCTTTTAATGTGCTCATAGACTGGGGTGGGGTAGGGGTAGGTAGCATATTTGTTATATAATATAGGGGTGGGAGGTCACAGCTGCTGTTTTATAACGTTATTAGGGGTAGGGGGTGGGTCAAAAATTGACATTTTTTCCGTTATATAATATGTGAATGGCCCCAAAGGTTTTATAATGAAGAGATTAAATTATAATTTATTTTCATCAATCCAGCTTTTAGTTATACACTGATCTGTCCATGATTCCCAGTTCTATTTAAACGTCATTATTTTCATCCTTTCCAATTCCACTTTCACTGATTTTTTTAAAGATCCAGCTTCTAGTTTGTTTAGCACAAATCTTTTCGTCATTCCAGCTCCTACCATTAAGGCAGCTTCCATTTAGGTATATTTCCTTTCATCAATCCAGTTTCTGTTCTACCGGTGATTGTTTCTTTAAATTATTATTTGGATGTCAGTCTTCTTGATTACTTACTTGTTGACTGTGTTGAATATGGTTGTGTCGTTAGGCGCGCTCTATTTGACCCACTTTGGGGGGGCGGCCATAGTGTTTACGGCATATTATTCATGCTAGGGATATAGATGAATAATCTTTTCTAGTCTTCACTTTTACTTTTATGACATTCAGCATCAAGTGCACGGATGGTGCCATATTTTCACATGTTTCTAATGACAACACGAACCCTGACCTTGACCTTATATGTTCCGGTTGATTCCAAACGTTTTCTTTTGAATATAAAATTCGTGTGATCTAAGTCAAGTTTCTTATGGGGAGGTTCAGTTTTAAGATAATTGCAATTGTTATCTATCGCATTCACTTCACCCTTCACTATGCACTTAAAGTTATGCTTTCTTAATAAGTGATTGGTGCATCCTGAATTCCCTTATAGCTGAACATGCATTACCGCCATATCGCCGAAAATGCCTTGTAAAGATTAACTGAATGCTTGCTGGAAACTGCTTTTGGCGATTCAGATTATCTGGTGTTCTACTCACTGCTGGTAATTCGGATAAGGAAAAATCTTCTGCTGCCAAAAATTCAGCCGTTATAAACACAAAAATTTTACTTCTACGGCCGAACCCATATAAAATTTAGCGGGAAAAGACCTCTGCGCATGCGCAACCTTTGGCGCATGCACACTGTCAAAAACACCCTGAAATGTTTAATATGCATTGTAAGGGTTGATTAGGGTCAGGTTAGGCATTGTGAGGGTCGGTTGGGGTCAGGTTAGGGGTCATGAGGGTCGTTTAGGGTCAGTTTTAGGGTTTGTGTCGTTTTTATGCATTTTTCGGAGAACTTTCGGCCGCTGAAGTATTTTTTTCGTGCGTTCAGGGCCGAATTTTCTGCCGCAGAAGTTCCACGCTTCGGATAAACCCTGGCGGTTTGTATCTAACTTCACAATCCCTGTTTTTTTGTTTCTTTGTAATTCATGTTTTGCACTGGATAATTTGATTAGTGTAGAAGCCTAGAATGGATTGGATGTTTACTGCTGTGCATTGGATGTAGTGCTTTGATTTCTGTCAAAGTAATACTTTATTTTCACCATGACAATAAGTTCCCTTATACATGATTCATGCAAGTTAAGATAAAATCAAATAAATATATATGAATTTGATGATGCATTGAGAGGTCTATGGATGCTTTGCTTGAAAAATTCTGATGTGTATGTGGTAGGAGTCCTAGTAAATTTGTTTATATTACTTTCAGAAACTGGTGGAACTGTTGAGATGGCGGACGATGAATGCTTCAGTTTTATTGTGATAGGTGGAGGAATAGCAGGCGTTACTTGTGTCGAAACTGTGAGTGTAGCCAGAGTCTTGAATGACTTATAACATAACTTATTCAACTGCATGTGTGATCTGTATCGACTAAGCATTCTCAAGGTTCTAGTAATTAAATGTAGAGTGACATCAGAACGACCAGTCTAGTCATGATATACATGTATATATAATTATAAATATATATATACTTGCTCTGGAATGGTACTCCCTCTTATTTTCTTGACATGCTTCTGTTTCTGCTCTCTTTTTTCCCACATGGCTTTCCGCACTGATAGCGCCTCTGATTAGGTTGTACTGGGAGAAGCACTATAGAAATGTGTAAATACAATACAGGATACTAGTTATTTATTTGTGTGAATATGTACTTGGTTAAATAAGGAATATGCCTACTCACTGACTTACTTGAGCATTTAGTAGCTGCTGACAAGTCATGTGAAGGACTTTGTGCCTGAGATTCTTGTAAATGTCTGTGTAAGTGAATCAGTGTTTGTGCGTGTATATTTTCCATCATTTGGACTTTAATTTATTGTTATTTATCTTTCACGGTTTATTGCTCATCTACTCTATAATTGATTTGTTGTTTAAGCTGGCTTCATTGTGTCCAACTCTTAAAGTCTTTCTGGTGACTGCCTCATCTGTTGTGAAAGCTGTAACAAATTTTGCCCAGGTAATCAATGTTTTGCACTTTATCACAACCATTTGAATCTATTGTTGTTCAAGTGTTTCTTTTGGTAGTTTTTTCAATAAGAACAATAGCCTTTGTAGATTTCGTTTAAATGTAATTAATTAACTTCCATTTTAAATTCTGTTTGTTCAGTGAAGGCTGCTGAACAAATGGGTGTTTCGGTTTTACCCCTCTGTGTTTTGGGCAGTTTGCTTTAGCTTTAACTGAATTGATTCAGTATAAATAAATACACATTTGTTAGATGATAAGATAAAACAAAGATGCTATATAAATGTTTGGATAAATAAATAGAAACCCAGTCAATGATGATTTGCCTCTGACTCGTACTTTTACATGTGATCTCAGTTAACTCGAGCCCTGGAGAAATTTGAAGTGAAAGAAACGCCTTCTACCGAACTTTCTGATCGTTACTCGAATCTCACTATAATCAACCAACAGGTCGATAAAGTAAACTTCCAGACGAAGGTAATTATCATAGTCTAACAGTTGGCATGGACTCTGAATGTCTATGCCATCTGTCAGCCTTCGACGGGAATCTTTTGGTTAGCTCCACACTTGTGTGTGAGCCAACCACTGGCAACTCTTTCAGCTTAACTGGACACTCTTTTGCTAACTCGTGTATTTTATTTGTGTGAAATTACATTTAACATCATTTAGGCCAGACCAGAGAACGCTTCTGAGTAGGTGTCTTTAACGGGCGCTATATAAATGTTTCATTACATTACTAATTAGGAGATGTTATTATTAATCTTCTGATTTAGGGATTGTGTTAATGCCTAGTAGAGGTTTCAAAACCGCAAGGAAGATGCTCATCTGAGAGTGTTAGGACTGGCTATCCACACTCATGTAGCAGGTGACACTTGTAAATGACACCACCATACTTAGTCAGACTGTGTGCCAGCATCCTCACCTCTTGGTTGTTCTCGATTTTGTTTGGAAAAGAACTGCATCCTAGTACAGTTCGAAAAGGTTACTGCAACATGTAGAAGGACATTCTATGTGTATGGCCAACTTGTTAGGATGCACTACCAGTCGAGCTTGTTCCGGGGCTTTCTATCAAAGGTCTCATGAAAAAATTAAGGACATAATTGTTCATATTATTTAACTAAGCCGAAGTGCTACTAGCGTGTATGCAGTGTATTTAGTTAAATGTTAATTTGCGCTCAATATATCTTCATGTAATAATAAGGCAATAGTTATTGAACACTTCATGTCTATTGCTGCCTCACAGAGTTGGCGTAATGGACTATTGGTGATCTGTTCTAGCTTCATTTATCTAGTGTACCTGTCATTGAGCCAACAAAGCAAGGAGAGATTACTTTGTGTATTGTGCTCTGCAGAAAATCTGTTAAGGTAAAGGTTATCCTTGTTTTTTAAGTCCTGAGGTCTGCGATGCTGAGTGCGCTTCTGAATAGCTAGCACTGTAAGATGCGCTTTATGACTGCTCAGATACGATATGATATAAACTGTTGAGTTTTTAAATAATTCCTTTTGTCATCAAGACCTACGATTCAGTCTATTGACTATTAGAAAAGCAACTGAATATGCTTTGTTTGCTTCTGTGTTTGTTTTTATTTTAGGAAATTACTACTCGAAATGGCGGAGTATTTAAATATCAGAAGCTCTGCCTGTGTTCTGGTGCAAGCCCAAAGGTACATTACTCTATTTGCAATGTGCTTACAATTACAAGAACAGCGTTGACAGAGAAGTTAGGTGAACAGTAACACTCAGATCAGCATCAAATCAGGGTCGATTTCTGCTAACCTTTTGAAGGTTGCCTCAGCCTTTCATTCGCTAGTTGACATAGGTAAAACGAGCAATAGGATAGGTGGTGCATTGCATGATTGCCATAGGTTGAATTCGACTACTGTAATAGCCTGTAATCATTCGCTCATACTGTATGTAGTATATCAGTTGGAATTAATAATGAACATGAATATATGTTTAGTATTAGTAGTAATGATATTAGTTTAGTAATAATATTGTATTTCCGGTGCTCTGAATACTAAGAGTATAATTTACATTGTATACATTGTTTACATATTGTATAATTTACATTGTATATTGAATACTTGACATTAATTATGTTCAGCACTTACATTATATATAAATTATAAGATGATCCAAATTTGTTGGACAACAGGTCATTGCTAAAGATCATCCGTACGTCTTGGGCATCAGAGACACTGAAACGGTTCAGGTGAGATTAACGGCTGTTTGAAGTGTTCGTGCAACTCTGCATATGTTCGTAATCTGACAGTGTCAGTCCCGAACCTGGAATAAGGGGGAGGGCGACGCTAATGATTGTCATCGCACTGTGTTGTTCAGCTGAAACTGCTACTAAATTCATGCATTTATCATGCTTGAATATTATTATGTCAGTTGTTATGTATGAATTAGTATTTCTTAAGTAAATAGTCAAATCTTTGAATCATTAAGTTAATTTTAAGTCATCATTAATGATTCTTTTTTTAATTTGTTGCTTCGATTTCATAAATTAAAATTTGCTTAAGAAGCCTTGTCAGAATCTCGTTTGTTAGAGAAACCTATTTGATATTTAGATTGGATGAGGATTTTTTTAAATTGAGTCACTTGCATGACATTGTTCCTTTTGTAAGAGTTGAGTCTTGTTTATTTTGCTGCAGGCTTTTGAAAGGAAGCTGACTGATGCACGGAGAATAGTTGTTGTTGGAAATGGAGGAATTGCAACAGAACTGGTGTACATTATTTCTCTCTTGATTATTATCTATTCTGCTTAAGTGATTGTTTTGCAAGTTATTTCAATGATGAAGTAACATTGGAGAAAAAGATGCATGCCTTGCTTCTAATGCAACTGACTAATATTTTTATCAGGATCCTAGGATTAGCATTATTCTGTTGGTTTAATTTGGATAAAGCTGTGTATTCACTTATGAAAATTGTTGAAACATGAAAAGCAGCTCAAAATTCATTATTATTCCTTGGCATTCGAACATTTGTGTGGCATAGTGGCCGATTGGTTAGAGCAGTCGGCCCGTAATGCAAAGAGTGTTGGTCCGACCCTTGTCTATCTGGCATGGTGGCACTATGTGAATCGGAATTGTGGATATAATTTACTATTTAAATACAAATTGTGATATTTATCTACATCAATGCATAATTATAATTGTAGGCTATATTAAATGTTCTAATAGTTTTGTGATGCCTGTTGTTTTAGTTACAAAATCAAATGCTGTGATGTGCTTTGGGTGATCAAAGATGAGTCAATCGTTAGTACATTTGTTGATGCAGGAGCTGCCAAATTCTTCCTTCCACATATCACAAAGGAAAAGACAGATCCAGAAGGTCCTATAAAGCGGAGAAAATATCAGCTTGGAGGTAGTCAATGTGAATATGTTATAAACCACGGTAACTGTGTAGTAACTTTTCAGTTTATTTGTATGCAGGACCTCGGTCCCTTTAGGGTTCCTACATTTGTTCTGTGCCAACCCTCCTGTGCTTTCTGATTTAATTGTTCTGTTTTGTTAAGTGGTTGTTTAGACATAAAATTCTTGATTAAGCTACTTTTATAACATTGTGATCATGATATTTGATTAACATTTGAACAAGAGAGTATACTAAAAGTGACTGGGAAACCAACGCATTAAGATGCTTTGTAGAGGATCAAGCAAGGTGAAGTCAAAGTTAAAAGTTTGCTTCATTTGATTTGAATGGCAAAAATACATGGCTTAATGTATTAAGATAAAGAGTTGATTGTTTTTCTACTTTGTGGTCTTATTCTGCTGTAGATGATGTTACAAATGATCGGAGTTCGGAAACTCTTGGTTGTGCGCTTGGTCCAGACTGGGTCGACTCATTGTCTGGATGTGGAAAGAAAAGTGTTAGTGAATTAATTATTATTTTTTATTATTATTATTTCCGAAATTTGATACCGCCCTTTTTCCAACATTTTTTGCTCAGAAGTGCACACACACTCCTCGACGGCACTATTGCAGTTGTAATGCAGAGAAATTGTGTGCAAAGGACTTGGTCAAGGTCGCTACACAGTGACTCCCCGGACACGGGTCGAACCCGCTCGCTCAGCACACACTGAACGTCACGGGCCGATCGCTCTAACTGATCAGCCACTGCCACGCAATAATGATGCCTAAAATAATTTCATAATATACACCGTTATTGATGTATACAGGAAACTGGTCTAGTTTATAGATGGTTGTTCTATGGGGAATTATTTTAAGGACATCCACTGTTTTTTTTTAAAGGAGAGGTCTTTCGAGTACAACATGGGGATGGGGCTATAATAGGATTATAGGCACCAATTGCATGCAGGTGATACACAACCCCTTTGCTGGAAATACTTTTATTTAAGAACCTTACATTCCAGGACAATTAGCCAAACTGGTTAGCCTAATCTTGAACTGACTACTCCATCTACAGCATAGACAGCCACAAAGGGGAGTGAGAGGAGGGTAATGCCAAATGAGGGAAAGAGTAGGGATGGTCCAAAGTAGGACATTTTTGTGGACATCATTTATGGACGATCCCGTTTCGCCTGAGTAGCTTGGTTGTAAATTTCTTATAATTTCTGAGTAATAGTTTATGCACAGTAAAGGTTTAATTTTGAATGTTCTGCTAGTGTGCTAATGAGTGTCTTGATTCATGGATTAGCTATAATACTAGATTCTGAATGTTTAATTTGTCGAAGGGGGCAGCCAGACAATTTTTGCAGCAGTCAATATATCACTAATTTAATATTCATATAGTAATACGTATAGTGACTGCTGTACAGTAACAATGGGTTGACCCAATGGAAGCATCAGTTACACTGACAAAGTCGCCCTCATTCGATTTATTTATTTGATATAATTGATCTTTTTATTTCTTACACATATATATTATTGACGTTGTTTCAATAAATATAAATATAGCTGACAAAGGACGTCATTATTCTGCAGCACACATTGCTTAGCCAATTCAATTGACAGGTTCATGCTGAACACGCCATTGCATACAATGGACAATAAGATAAGTTGGACACGGTTGGTTGCTAGCTAAGGTCATTTCTAATTCAGTGTTGACTACAAGTAGTGCATTGGGGTCTCTTTATAATGAGAATTTCTTAGACCTCTGATTCCCTGCATTGATTCCCATTAATTATTTGTTGAGACTCGTTCTGGATTTTTAAAGCGCACACCAGCTTTTCATAAAAGTAACATGTTAAATGTGTGAGTGTGGTCAATGATTGTCATGTGTGACCACATGAAAGTTTTCTAATTGCAGATTTTGAATTCTACAGTAAGGCAACATTTTTATTGCTGTTTGTTTGTTGAGATCTGACTTTGTTGAATGGTTTAGGATTCCCGGCTGTTGAAGATCGAGTACAAAGTGGAGGTGAAGGCCATTTTAACACCCGAGGAAGTCCATACAAGGAATTTGACTTCAGAGGAACTGCCGAATAGGGAGGATGCCTCGAACAGCAAAAGCAACGGTTTGATATTATTACTTTGGTACCTTTATAATGTTAATTGTTTTGAAGCCATAGATTTCTCTCACTGAGTTCCTTTTGTCAATGAGAATCGTTTTGGACATTGACTTACATACCCGTTTACTTTGAGCAGTTTTATAGTGAAACTAATTATAGAAGTTGATATATTAGAAGATCACATACGTATCAGTTACTTGTACTGTTCTTATATTGAATTTCTAAGGATGAAGTTATATTAAAGCTTGAATTAAATTAAAGCAGATCCTGTGTTATGTATTATTTTTGACATAAGTTCTCTCCCTATTACTACTGTAGCCTGTAAATGAGGAGTTTGATTTGGCACAGCACATTTATACATCAGCAAGAAACCATAGGTTCAGTATGTTTTTTCATTACTTCTGAATATATTACTTTTTATTCAACCTATTATCATTATGGTATGTAGCATTCATGGTAATTTATTGGTGATGGTTGACGTTACTGTGATGTTGATAAATGGCTGAATGTTAGCTGTATTTTGAAATGTGTCAGATTTCGGTTGTAATATAATTATGTAGTTCGGGTTTATGTTAAGAATTTTGCTAGCTTTACATTGTGTATGCTTAGATGAATCATTCCAACTTATAGTTTCATTCAAACCCTGTTTGTATCTTGGTGTTTCAGAGAATGACTGGCCTGTATATGTAGAACTGACTAATGGTAAAACTTATGGATGTGACTTCATTGTCAGTGCCACTGGAGTTGTCCCTAACTTTGCATCATTCTACGAATGTGATTTACCGGTACGTAAGTCATGTGCAGATTATTTTATGCGTTTTTACTTGATTGTTTCATTCATTTCAACGGCAAACACTTTAAAAATTAAGTTAGGCAGAAGTGTTTTATGTTCTCAACAATCTAGGGGATTGTAACTTTAAATGCAATTGGGATATGATATTGAAGGTGAGTAAAGAAGAAAGGGACTTGTGAGTAATTATAAACAAGAGTGTAAATCCTTCAAGGCAGTGTCCTGAAGCAGCAAAGAAGGTTAACTCAACTTTAGGTATACATGATAAGAGGGACAATAGTCATCGGAGACAAGAATACAGTATTGAGGTTGTACAAATTACTGGTTGGGCCACGGTCGGAGTACTGCATCCAGGCATATACTCTACACCTGAAGCATGGCATGGAAAAATGGGAGAAAGTGCAAAGAAGAGCTACAAAAATTATATGACGCAACTGGGATTGGAGCTATGAAGAAAGTTGGAATGGCATGGACTGAAAAATTGGAGAGGAGGGGGAGCAGAGGAGATCTACAGGTAATTAAAACTTATGAGGTTGTTACTGAAAAGGAAATACTACAGAGGGGAGGTTCTTTGAATGGACACCAGTCAAGGCAATTTTGGGACACAGGTATATATTATTTAAGAAGTCGTAAGGAAGATTAAGGCAGAAATTGTCAAGTGCAAGAGTAGTTGTGAACTTGCGGAATGGTTTGGATGATAGTTATGTCTCACTGGACATTGTCACGGCTTGTAATAGGAAGCTAGAAAATGTTCCAGGATAATTTGCAGTGGTTCTAGCACAGACTATAGGTCTTCTGAACCTTTGAAACTCTTGTTAATGTTTATCCAATTAGATTATGTACCAGTAAGCTATTATAGTATGTTAGCTGGTAGGCAAGACATCAATCACTGGTCACCTCTGCAAGTGAAATTGCAATCATAAAATAAATAATAAATGAATAATTATCCTTTGGACAAGCAAAATTGAAATCCAATAATATTTATAAATTTTATTTTATGCCAATTGATTAACACTTCTCCCAAATCCTGTTGTATTAATGATAAAATGAAAATGACATTTGGATCTTTTGCTTTGAATTTCTAAGAATTTCTTAAATATCTGTGTTATTTAGGTGGAGATTGCGGACGATGGTGGGGTGAAAGTGAACAGCCACATGCAGACTAGTGTAGCTGATGTGTTTGCCGCTGGTGATGTCTGTCATGCTGATTGGGAGCCTTCCCCATTTTGGTTACAGGTTAGGTATTTTTTTTAAAGGGGTGTCAGAATGTTTTTGCAGTGTATAATATTTCGTATCTCTTAGGTCTCAGGCTGATCTAAGGGACTTCTTCTTTGTTTATATATATATGTATGGGTCAAGGGAAGAAAAGATGACATCTTTGTTAATCCCTAAGAGTTTCTGTACCATGTTACTTGTTTAACTTGCCTTCGTTTAACTATCACATCTACCCAAATATCTTGCCAATTTTTGTATTCTTAAATATGCTTGAATTCTGTTATGTCTGGCATTTTAACAGATGCGGCTCTGGGACCAGGCACGTCAGATGGGTCACTACGCGGCCAAATGCATGGCCGCTGACATAGAGGATCAGTTGGACGACATCCAGATGGATTTCTGCTTTGAACTCTTTGCACATGTCACGAAATTTTTTGACTATAAGGTAAACCCTTTTGATAAAATTAGTTAGTTCACAGATCAATAACTGTTTTTACTAGCATGTAAATTTGGTAGAAAAGACCTCTTCATCGGCTAACTTTCTTCAGATATACTATAAGTATAAAAGAGCTACTATTATTATCTTTTGTATTTACCTGTATCACCTACTCCACCTAAACTATTACCTGTACTATTATCTGAATCCTTTAATTCCATCCGAGTAGTAATTTTACTAATTTATAACTTGCCTACAATGTTTGTTTGCTGGCATTAGTTGAAAGATTTTACAATTAATTAATCTGTTTGAATGCAGCTGTATTTTCTATATTCGACTGGTGAGTTTTGATAACTTTTTAAATGTTGTTTGTCTGTCTTAGGTTGTCTTACTTGGGAAATTTAATGGCCAAGGCCTTGGAAATGATCACCAGTTACTTATTAGGGTAAATGAAGGTGAGCAAGTAACTTCTATAGCATTCAGTTCAATGTTTATTAAGGTGTATGCTATCTACATATCATTGATCATGTGATTTAGAATATTTCTTGATTAGGTTTTTGGATGTGAGTAAAATTCTGTCTGCTCTTAGGACTCTCTTCCACCTTCAATTTAAAATGCTTAACTTGTGTGCCTAGGCATTGCACCAAACTAGGGCATAACCGAGTAGACGATTTCCACCGAGCACCGAATCCGAGTATTTGGATGCTCTATTTGCCAGAGTTCGAACCGAATAGCAGTGGCAACTTTGGTCAGGCGAGTACCATCTGCAGGCGAAGTTTTCACTGTTTCGTGTAATGAAAAATTAGCTAAATAAATGTTTGTGCCTGAAATAACTACTAATATGGCTGTAAATTTAATATTTTCGTTTTTAGATTGTCAAATGTTTAAAAAATTATGGAGTAAAATTTTTTTTTTTTAATTGTTTGTGTGTGTATTATTTGCCGAGGTGAATAGTCCCAAAACGAGGTAATTGACCGAGGCGATTGTCCGAGGCGATTTCCAATTATGCCGTACACCAAACCTGGCTATAATTTGGTTAGGCTTTGCTCGTCAACTCTTATTCATGTCACCAATCAATATTATAACAGAGGCAGCATGAGTAATGCATTGTTAAAGCATTGTGGCCATTCTCTCTGAGAACTCAACTGATACTATGATCAGTTGTAATAAAGTAAAATTGTCATATTTTTTGTGAAATTTGTCTTAGGTGAGCAGTACGTGAAAGCCGTCATGCAGAATGGTCGGATGGTTGGAGCTGTTTTGATTGGGGAGACAGATCTTGAAGAGACGTTTGAGAACTTGATCCTGAATCAGTTGGATCTAAGTCGGTTTGGTGAAGAGCTCTTAGATCAGGATATTGAAGACTTTTTCGATTAGAAATTCTGCCTATGTTTGATCTGTACATGCTGAGCCCTGTGTCAAATATGTATCCATTTGCTAGATTGTTATAAAGCAGGTTTGTGTTTTAACTTATTGAGTAAATTCGCAATCAAAGATGATTAGCACCTTGCCTAAGGCTGTGTTTGTTGTTATTATATTAGATAAGTAATTGACTAATTGGGCTCTAGTGACATGTGGGCTCTGTATAATATGTACAATTTGTACATGCCCAATGCAGTTTTGGCAGCTGTAAATAGCCACCCTTGAACGAAATTTTGAATAATATGCTACACATAATTTTAACCGTTTATATCTGTTCACCATGTTTGTGATGACTTGTTCCAATAAACACAATGAATCGGTTTTTTCTACCATTTCTTTTGTTGTTTTCTGCATTTAGATTTAGTAACCTCGATGGGGGGGGGGGGCTATATAAATCTTCTATATATGATGAATCAATCTTGCATTATAGTATAGCACGGTTTTATTTGAAATCTTATGAATCCATTTTCTGTGGGCAACAGACGGCGATTGAGTCTCGCAAAGCGGGTGTGCACCAGACTCTGCCACTAGGCGCTACATTGCGGTTGGGGGTTGTTACTCGAGTCTGATGTAGCCATCGATAAACAGTCCGACACCACTAGCGATCGTTTTCACTGTTTTTGCAGCTAGAGGACTAACAGACACTCACAGTGCGCTGAGTGCAGCATACCCGCCGATTCCACGGAGGCAACAGCTGTGGCATAGATTTGATGTATACCCGATACCGCATACCAAGGTGTAAAAATGACGCAGAACTTAGCCTATAATGTGACCAGCGCAATGTATCATTCAATTATTTTCGGATTTAGGACAGGGATATAAGACAGCTGTCATAGGCTCTATGTGTACTATATATATATATATATATATATAAAATGGGTGTTTGCATATGTATTTAACTAATGTATATATATATGTAAATATAAAGAGGTAGAGAGACTTATGTATATAGGTCAGTTCATCCTTATACATGATCATTGGATGCATTATGCCAATTTGAGTGTTCAGAAGTTTAAAATAATTGAATATAAATGACAAATTATATAAATTGCTGCATTGTATATAGTGGATCAACTATAAAATCAGTAAGCAGAGTTATGTCTCGCTGGAAGGTGTTGTGGTAAGTTTAACTAAACATTGTTATCTCTTGCTATAATATGCTGGGGCAAGAATAGCACTAAGCAAAGCTAAGCGATAATTAGCAATGGCTCTGAACGTATTGGGATTCGTAGTGACAGAACTAGGGCTGTGGCACCGTCGTCTTTCACGCAAAGAAACTGCATGGTAGTGTGCCAAAAAATGCTTTGGACGCAATGCATTTGTTTCATTCAACAGTTCATCTAAATATTACAAAGTTGTTGCAAATCTTGGCAACATTACATTGCCTGTTTTCATCTGTATCAGTGAACGCTCTTTCTCAACACTTCGCCGTCTGAAAACCTATCTCAGATACTCGACAAGCAAAACTAGGCTGAATTGATTAGCTCTTCTACATGTTCACCGTGAAATGACCCCAACAGCCAAGGAAATAATCAATGAACTACTTAGGAAGCGAAGATTAGATTTCGTTCTGTTAAGCCAAGCAAGTTAAGACCAATATTCATTATTATTAAGGAATGAACAAATAAGATAGGTCCTAATGACAAGAAAACTTAACTTCTACTGATAATCAGAAGAAGTATAATAGCCTACTAAATTAAGAAAAGAAAATCTGAGACTGACTTGCACATTTTATAATCATATCAAATTTAAAGCTTGAGTATAATATTATATGCTTGTAATTTTTTTAGCCCATTGTTATAAAAATCACTAGCTATGCGCTTTAGCCAATTTTAATAAAAAGTATTTATATTTTGTAATATCACAAAAAACTGTTGCAGTGTAAAAAAGGCTAAAATTAAAAAATCCTGGCTCATAGAGCCTCCTAATTTATTGCAAATCTAGTGGGGAAAATGACTATCCCAAAAGTGCCTACACTAACCCCTCCCCCTTGGGGAAATCCTGCCTACGCCACTGGAGGTAGTAATGTAGTAGGACTATGCTATCTTGTAAGCTATGCGCTGTGCAAATGTAGGCTAGCTGGCTAGCCGGCTAGCTGGCAGTAACAGCTTCGCGTGAGGGCCCTTTTGTTTTTCATTTCTGTGTAGGCCTATCGGAGTTATTTTGCTAAAATTCGTCATTGAAGTCCGCGGTATAGGCCTACGGTTTGCATGAGTTAGGCCTACATGTAGGCGTAGCCAAAGAGAACTGACAGACGCCACTAGATGACGCTTCCATTTTAGGCCTACATTTCTAGGCTTTGAAGTTAATTATTTCTCTAAAATAGTATTCATACTTAATGCTTCTCTTATAACAAGCTTTTCTTATTCTCAACAATTGCAGGATTGGGACTGAATTGATCAAGGTGCTTCATGCATTAGGGGTAGGCCTACGTGGAAATATCTCATAGCTTAGGCCTATATATGAGGGAGGCTATAAGAGGAGGCCGCACGCGAGTGATGCCCAACTGAAACTTTCATGGAGGGAGGCGAATGAAAGGAAGGCGAATGCTGCTTGACTCAGTAGTGGTTGGATGGATAAAGTAATCGTAATCTGAACATCTCTACAGCACCAACAAAAGCGAAGTCGTGGAACCAGCTTATTCATGGGCGCTTCATCAAAACGAAATCGATAGGCAGAGGGTCAAAATCCAGAGTCAGGCAGGCAGACGGCCAGATGGATGGTGTTTTAAGTTGGAGCGGCGAATAAATTGAAGTCGGAAGCCAGTGTCGAGAGGAATGGCGGCATTGGAAGTTTGTACCTGCCCAGAGGCGAATAGACCTTGAAGAAGCCCAGCGATTAACATATAGAAAAAGTATACAAATGCCTATAGAGCGAAGTTTGTTTCTCGTCAAAAGGCTAGGGGAGATGGGGGCAAGTTGGCTGAAAAATAAGTTTCATCTCACGTGATCGTCAACGATAATGCTAACAAAATAATTTTTATCTGAAAACACAGCTATTAATAACGGCTACACTCTAGCACAAATTCAGGCATCACACTATTTTGTAAGTTTACAAAAAACGACCTCAAAAATATTCTGAAAGTCAGCCAACTTGCCCCTGCTCTGGAGCAAGTTGGTTGCCTACTTGGGGCAAGATGGTGGCAATACAAATCGTACGCATAAAACTGATTTGTAACAGTAAAAAGCGATTGCGTACGTTATGCGTGAATCAAATTCTTTTCCATTAAAGGCATTTAACCTTAATAAAGATGTCAGGTAAAACTACGTAATTAAAATAACAATTTCTAAAAAATCGCAATTTTATTTATTGGCTGTCTGCCTGCAAGTTGTCTGGCTCTCTGGATCTTGACCTCTGCCTGCCGATTTTCTTTTGATTAGGCGCTTGTTAATAAGCTGGTTACGGCGACACGACATTTGTAGTCGCTTTACAGGTTTCGAGTTTACTATTAAGATGACATCAGTTCAATGTAACAATTACTAGACACCTCGATAATTACCTTAAGGCCTATTATAGTGCCAGTTGGCTGATCTTTGGGGCAAGTTGGTTGCATCCGCCAAATTGCCCCAACAGGTCCACACTACAAAATCTCGTGGCCACTGTTTGGATAAATAGTGTATAACAGTAATAAAGCGCAATGAATGCTTAACAAAATAACCCATCTGCCATAATTTTTGCATTTATGTGGATTATGATATACGATATTTTAAGCAGTAAATAGGACGCTCTACTTTTAAGTAACAAGCGAAAATAAACCACCGTAGCACATGGCCGCCATTAAACAATAGATCAGGTTTGACATGCTCATCAATAAACTTCTTGTTAGACGTCTTTCCTGCCCCGCATTATAATTATATAGCGCAAACACAAACTTGCCCCCGCATCCAACTTGCCCCACCTCCCATATTGTGAGAGACATTTGTGCTTAATGTATGTCTGCTCAATTCCTACACGACAACCCTTTCAGTTTGTTTTCAAATGTTTGATTGCCCGCAGCGTGTTTCATTGATGAACTATTTATTTAATTTGATATCTTATGGTTTACTACTACGATGACATCAGTTTAATGTAACAATTACTAGACACATTGATAATTACCTTTAGGCCTATTATAGTGCCAGTTGGCTGATCTTTGGGGCAAGTTGGTTGCATCCGCATTTTCTGTGTGCAGCAAACACAGTTAGAGGGCGCCTGCGTCTCGTTGATTAGGTCGTCTGAACTAAATTGGAAAGATCAGCATATGCTCTAAATGCATGTATGTATGTATGTATGTATGTATGTATGTATGTATGTATGTATGTATGTATGTATGTGTGTATGTGTGTATGTGTGTATGTATGTATGTATGTATGTATGTATGTATGTATGTATGTATGTGTGTATGTATGTATGTATGTATGTATGTATGTATGTATGTGTGTATGTATGTATGTATGTATGTATGTATGTATGTATGCAAGCATGTATGTATGTACTGTAGGCTATTCATGTGCGTATGCATTATTATAATGTAGGTAGGAAAATGTATGTGTGTATAGGCTCTATTTATATGTGCGTATGCATGTGTGCCTGTGTATGTAGGTGTGCCTGTGTATGCATCAGGACACTTGCATTGTACAATTGCGCATCTGTAAGTAACACACACGATTTCCGAACTTCCAACTGAATTAAATCATTATTTTAATGTGAGCTAGTAAAAGACCCGTATCAAACCCTTAGCCAGGGCAACAAAGTTGTCGTCACTGGAGAACCGCAGATGTAACCTTTCCACTTCCTTTCTCATATGACTTAGAAACGTTTCGCTCCAATCACCATTGGCGATGAACAGTTTATCGCCGGCCAAAAGAATCGGTCGCAGCGCAGACATTGAGTCCTTCTCAAAGAACTCTCTCAGAGCAGAAACGATTGTCAATCGCTGAAGCTCCTCCGTTTCCCTTTCATTCACTCCTCCAACCACCAGAATCCCTCCGTTCACCAGGAGACAGGCCGCCAGATCGAGAAGGGGCAGAAGGGTCGTATTGACCGACTGGGCGTTGATACTGATGAGGCGAAACAGCGGCAGCTGCCACTCCTTGAGTCGGACCAACTGGAAGTCTTCCGTGGTTCCGCGATGGACGTGCAATCGCTTTGGACCGCTAATCTTTTCGTCGAAACCGAATCGCCGTAGGTTGGCGGCGAAGATATCGAACTGACTGACGCGACCCATCATCGATAGGCGTTGATCGAGAAGGTGGTTGAAAGTATCGATCACGAACAGGCGTTCGCCTTCTTCCGTATTGATGTTCTGCGCCAACAGACTAGTGAACTTTCCGAGTCCAACTCCGAATTCAGCCACGGATCCGTAGATGTCGCTCTTCCACTGCAATCCAGCGATCAGCGGAATCAGTTGGTAGTGTACTGGGTCGAGAGGACCTGGAATGCGGTGGATCTCCTGAATGGATCCCTGTGCGACGCTGTCTGCGTATCGACCTGGGTTCGAGTCCACGTTGAGGGGTTTCAGTTGACCACCGGAGGCTGGAATGAGTCTGGGAAGACAAGGAAAGTTGTGTGGACAGAAGGAGAGACGGAGTCCGCGATTCCGACTATTGTCTACTTCACCACACGGTGGATCTGACTCGGCGGAATCATTTTGGGTGGATAGGACGAGGTCTGCGTCGTGGTCTGCGTCATGGTAGCTGCTACAGAAGAGATGGTAGAAGATGATGAGCTTGATGGAAACGAAAAGTAGGAGTAACGTAAGTAGACTGATGGAGCGTTTCAATCGCCACTTCCGCATCTATCGTACAAGAGGTAGGAGCCTGAGGACAAGCTGTAATCAACAAACAACGGGGCTGTGAGCATTGAACATCAGCAGCTTCACAAAGAGCATCACCACCATCGCTATATTCGCCATCATCATCATCATCATCATCATCATCATCGACCCCATTATTATGGCCATTCTTGCTTGTTCTTATCTGCATAATTTCCACGTCTATCGCTAAATGAATACCTGCACAGGCATCAACTGGAGCGGTTGCCTACTTGTATCGTCGCTAAAGCTGTAGTACACACCAAATTGCAGGAACATTTCGGAAGCCCCGTAATCGTACGCAACCCTTTAGATTTATCCGATCATAGATGTCCTATGAGCATTGACCTATTGGTTCAATTCCAAAAGCATTCTGTTTTGAAAATATGCAACAAGATGCGTGGCGCCTCTGTTTACTATAGCCAAGGCCCAATCCAAGACACGCCACGGGCACGCGGTGTATCTAGGCAGTGGCTAAGGCATACAGGCCAATGTTATGTCAGCAAAAAACGATAGACGTCTGTCACCAGCTGCACGTCATAACACGGCTGAGAGCACTGAGTATACTGTTGTAGGGTCATTTCTAAGAGCCGCACAAGGCTAAACGACCGCCACAGAAAGGTCTCAAGAAAGTATCCCTTTAAATTGCGTTACTGTTGCAATTTGAAGCTAACTTTCAACTGCCAAATATCTAAAATACATGTATGGCCACATATTGCGCTTGTATAAAATGCGAGTTTTACTATAATATGGACCTACCTGTAGTAATTATGGTAGTATTAGCCCAATTGTCCAAAGCTTTTGAAAATATTCCTATTGACGACTTATTGTTGTTGATGAACCAGCGAATGTTAATCATAATATTTAGTTATTAGTTGCATAGTTGTAGATCGAATAAATTGATCAGAATACGCTTTGGTCGTGATGTACAATATTCATTTCTGTCACGTAACTGCCGAGGAATATATATAATTATACACACGTTTATGTGCATAATATGATATTACACGTGTGCGTATAATATAGGCAGACTGTGCATATATTTAAATCTAGACATCGCAGTCAATGAGAAAATGACGTTGGGTTGTGCCGAGTGTGTGAAGCAAGTATACTTCCTGTAGCTGAATAGAGTTAACGCCTTCTTTATACTCTCTTGGATTTGGTGTTGCGCTTAACAAAAGCGACGCCCATTTTCGCATCAAGACACACCTAAGTAATGTATGATTAGGGCAGACATCTGCGCTCAGCAAATGCGGCGTGCATGCTGTGGGCACAACCCATGGTTAGTTTGAAACAATGGAGCGATTAGGTATAATTCATAATTATCTCCTTGCACATTTTATAATTCTTTCGTTCATGTCCTTGTCTTTTTTGGAAGCCTAATGTTAAGTATTGTCTATTCCAAATAATGTTTGCTTGCATGTAGGCTACATTAATCAGCCGTATAGTGACTCAACATTGACACAAAATTGAACCAGAATTTTGTCACTGGTTCAGACACCCTGGGTATGATGTATGTATCTATATACATGTATACGATACTCTAGTATCATGACCTATATGGTTGCTCGACCTAGGACGTTCATTTGCGTCTTGGCCACATCAGTTTGTGCTGCCACCATGGCAATCACGAAAGTTGCTCGCAGAATACGAGGAGCACTACAGTTAGGTGTGATATGTTGACAAGAGGGCTGTGAGGCGTGTCTCTATTATCAGAAATCCGCTCCTACATTGCTAGAGAAAACCCAACATATGTCTAATCTTACTGAACAACGCAGATGAGGAAATGGATGTAATATAGGTATCTAGTCTAATCAAATCCAATCAGACCCGACCCGATCAATTTGATCTGACAAAATATTTATAATTTTTAATCTGATCTATTGTCATTTTATAGAAAACAATTTACTGTCTCTGGTTCTACTGTTCTGCATCAAAACAGAAAAATCACCACCTAAAACGAAATCCTAACACTCTCCGAAAGACACGATGTGCTCAATCAAATGAAATCAAAAGCACGAAAACAAAGGAAACTTTCAACATACCCTAAGCCCTCATCTTTTCAACGATTACACACTGAGGAAGCACAGAACGACGGCAAATATCCCCTGGAAATCATCCAGCATTTCCCCTTTATCTCCACGTGCATACCCACTGACACCCGAGGCGCTGCTTGACCATTTTGAATAATAAAAATGAAGCTTTTCGCCAATCCGCTAAAGATGAACCTCACCTAACTTTAAAACTAACCACTTGAATTCTACTGGCTTTGTTGCTTTTAATGAGGTCACTTCACTTGAAGCTGATAAGCTCCTTTGTGACTTCTCCACCAAGAGCACTAGTAGGACTCCTCTCCAGTCTGGCTAATTAAATGCCTTAGTCATATGTCTTTGCCCCATGATGCCCCCCCCCCCATCCTATATTCCTAGTCCTGCTCATAAATTGCTCGCTATTCACAGTTACACAGTTTGTCGTGAAACTTACAGTGGACGGAGGTCTTTAAGAAGGAGTGGTCAACATGTAATCTAATCTACACAAAAGTGAGCAAAGGAAGGGCGCTGAGTTAGGCAAATAGAGCTGACGACTGACTACATGTATAGTATGTGAATAAGCTGGTTCCCTCGACTTCGCTTTTGTCGATGCTGGTAGAAATGCCGATCGAGTTTACTATATTACAATTAGGGCATAAGCTGATCGAGTTTACTATATTACAATTAGGGCATAAGCTGATCGAGTTTACTATATTACAATTAGGGCATAAGCTGATCGAGTTTAGCATATTACAATTAGGGCATAAGCTGATCGAGTTTACTATATTACAATTAGGGCATAAGCTGATCGAGTTTACTATATTACAATTAGGGCATAAGCTGATCGAGTTTACTATATTACAATTAGGGCATAAGCTGATCGAGTTCACTATATTACAATTAGGGCATAAGCTGATCGAGTTTACTATATTACAATTAGGGCATAAGCTGATCGAGTTTACTATATTACAATTAGGGCATAAGCTGATCGAGTTTACTATATTACAATTAGGGCATAAGCTGATCGAGTTTACTATATTACAATTAGGGCATAAGCTGATCGAGTTTAGTATATTACAATTAGGGCATAAGCTGATCGAGTTTAGTATATTACAATTAGGGCATAAGCTGATCGAGTTTAGTTATGTAAGCGTTCCAAATTTTGAGTTTTGCAGCAGAATGCAGATACATGTAGGCTTACGACTTGTTTTGAAAAACACATGTAGACCAAATAATGGTACCAGACCTAATAATAATACTAATACTAAACATACTTAATACTAATAATACTAATTATAGGGCCTACTACTACTACTAATGGCAACATTAATAATAATAATAATAATAATACTAATAATAATACTAATAATAATAATAACATAATAATAATAATAGTAATAGTAATAATAAAAATAGTAATAACGACAATTTATTTGGCGCCGTACCCCGGCCATACCGCTACAAGGGCGCCACACAAACCAACTTCCTACCCGGATAAGCCTTGGAGAACAGATGAGTCTTGATCTTAGACACGAAGGAGTCCACTGAGTCGGCCAATCTGATGGCAGATGGAAGACTGTTCTAGCATCTACGACCGGCGTCTGAGAAAGCGCTATCGCCTAAGTATGTCTTATAAAAGGTATTTGCTCTCAGTTTTGTGTCGATATCAGACCAACCGACTTGCTCGATAGAAGCATGACAATCTGTGGAATAATCGTCTAGTAGTCTGCTAAACCAATAAAGAATGTATCAGATTTTATTCACGGTCACGTCAACTTGCATGTGCATTGTAGACTCGTGTGAAAACTGGCGTTTTTGTGTCGTCTTCGTTGTGTGTTAGGCCTATAATTGATTTGAGTTCAGAACCTAATTGTATTTTAGTTGTGCACATCTTTCAATAAGTGCATATAGAAACATACCTACACGAAGACAACCTCGCATACATATCATAGATACCAACATACATTATGGCATACATACGTATATCCATACGTGCATGCAGATATGCAATAAAGATGCCTGCTTACATAGGTACTTAGATACATACATACATATATACATGAATGCATACATACATGTAAACACAAACATACCGACATGTATGCGTACATAAAGTGAACGTGGCTGAGTGTAATTTGAGTACAGGTACATATAGACCTACGTTTGGGGTGTTTGGAGACAAGTTGCTCAAACAGACACATCTGCAAATGTCTCTGCGAGTTACTTGGAGAACGAAAGATGGAGAATTCGCCCGAAACGACCAACATCTTACTAACTTCCTACTAATCCTAGTAACTTCCTACTAATTTCATACTAACTTCCTGCTCGTTATTAATTTTGCAATGGTTCATTTTAAGCGTTAGATCAATAATTTGTATTCAGAACAGAAGATCCGTTCTGTTTGTTGACGTCGTATTGTGTGAAACGGATCGGATCGAATTGACGGCAGAAGGTTGCAACGATCGTGAAAACGTTTCTTCTTCATCGTACAAATGTCCATCGTCTCGACCGCCTCCACTCAAACTTTCCTCATCAAATTCATGCAGGTCAAACTGGTCGGCAGAGGACGCTACGGCTGCCGCTGCTATGGCAACCCAGTTGATAGCGTGGCGCCTCAGACGACGTTTCTGGTTCTCGATACGCGCCGTCTTGTTGCGCGAAGGTCGTCGGATGTAGCTTGGTCTCCGTTCATGCGGCTGTTGCTGCTCTGGAGGTGGATTGCACGAGACGTCCTTAGATTTTCCATCAGGCTGCAGACAATAATTATCAGGCGACGACCAATCAGACACGTGCATCTTACTTCATCTTAGCTCACTATGTAGCATGTGATCCATGCCGCATGACCTCATCCTACCTAGAGTTGATGCCTTTGCCATGAGATATTTTATGATGCGAATGTTATGTGACTATGTTATATTGATGCTATTATTTATACCTGCTTTGAGCTGGGCATGGGCGCTTGCTGGTAGTCTAATAAAGAATATTCTTACTTGCTTACTTATCTTGTGTAACAAGAAATGCTTCTGTTGTTTAGATAAATTAAAGTAAGTTATAAAGTCAGGAAGGTAGAAAGTTAGGAAGTAAGAGATTAAGCTTAAAGGAAAGAAGAAAGGAAGAGTGTAGCAAGACGGTTAGAGGTAGGACTGCCTAAGGAAATACAGATGTAGGAAATGAGAGAAGAAAGGAGAGAATGAAGGAAAGAATGGAAAAAGGAGAGAAGGAAAGAGTTGAGGATCGAAGAACGGAAACGACAGAAGAATGAAAGAAAGGTTGGAAGGATGTAGCATCTGTATTAGATGTCATGTCATGTCCATTTCATTGCATACACATTGAATAATTTATAACTGCAGAGAGGGTTATTAACTTTAGGTGATATCTGATCAAATATATAACTTATTGTGAATTTGTCATGAAATACCTTTCTGTAACACAGTCCGTGAAATAAGAAAATGAAGAAACCCTGAAAAAGCAGAAAGGTTGGGTATACATCAAAATCTTCATAATTTTACACATAAACCCATCGTATTAATATGCTTCACGACTATACATTATACAAAACTCTATTAGTGCATTCTGTGTTAGTATACGCATATAGTAGCAACTAATAGGCTCGTAATCTGCCTAACAACTCCAATAAGTCAAAATAACATGAGAGCTGCTGTGAATAGGATGAAGTAACCTTCAAATGCTGCATGATTGTTCGTGTTTCAGACTTCTTAGATAATGCAACCGCCATGTTGTTTTGACATTAGCTTGGAAACATGATTGTTACCTGAAGTGAATTGAAAATTGTGAAGATATACTGGAAGACCTCCAAGTTTTGGTTGACTGAGAACACTCCAAACACCCAGGTCACTCCTAACACCGGACTGATCATGAAGACATTCCAAGCTGTGGCCCTGTGACGAACAGTTGAAGAAAGTGAAAATCATTTGCCACCATTATATATATCCATCTTCCAAGTAGCTATGTCAAAGGCCAACCCTCTCCCCGGTCAGCATAACTATGCTGGAGAATGTGTTCTTACTCGTATTTGCCTTGTTCTTGGTCAACGTTCGTTCACAACGATTTGTCCTCAGGATGTATTCGCTGCGTTCATACATGAATACAAACCTACATACTCACAGTCCCACATACATGCATACATTCACACATTCAAACAAGCATATATACATACATAAATACATACATACATACATTCATATTTTTCAAACACGCATACATACATGCATGCATACATACATTTATACATGCATACATGCCAGTTAGTAGGCATGCATTCACGTGGACACTATACAATGTACAATTTCACATGTACATGTACCTCCTCATGTTTGCGACTCTCCTACCGAAACCATTTTTGGCTCTAAGCTGCAAGTTGACCTATTGCATCATGACTCTTAACGCTTGACCGACTTCAAGTTACACTTCTGAACTTTGTAAGAAGGATATTATCAAATGACGGTTGTTGTGTATAACGTCGAAAAGTAAAGGGCTGCGAATCGTGTCCTGACTATTATGTTAAGCAGTAATCAGTTTGTTGGAAAATCACTTCTAGATGCATAAGGCACTACTAAAAGCCCATTTGGAAGAATAGCTCAGTTTATTAACTTTGGAATACACGCACTGTTAACAGAATGTAGGGGAGACTGGAGCTGGTTGTAACAATTTACACATTTAGATGCTGTATGCGCTGTTACAACTTGCCCCAGTCTCCCCTGCATTGTATGTTGATGCATTTGAGTTGCTCTTATGATTTTTTATCTACCATAATTCTATTTATACAAAGATTGCAATGTTATAATTTTAAAACGATTGCTATAATAGAGGTACATGACTGTACGCTAACCAAATCCGTTGCTTCCTCGATTGTTCAATAGCTCGTTTTGTTCGAGCAATGTTGACAAGAACGATCACAAAAATGACAAAGTTGACCTAAGCAGATTCAAAAATATCACTTTAAAAAGACTAACGTTTCAATTACAGTAATCGACCATTACAAGTGAAATTGTGAAACCTTAAAACGCCTTAAGCAAGTTGGGAAGTGCATAATTACATACAATTGAGAAACGATCGGCAGCTGTTGATGCAATCAATTCCGCGCACAGGTTTGGTATCTCACAGTTAATGGACGATGACGATTTCTAGTTAAGTACGCGATTGCCAGTGATTAGCTAGATCGCAAGCTAAACGTTTGAATTTGTTACCAGTATGACGGCGAGTGCTGGTCCAACAAACGCCCACAACAAGCCGTTGTTCAGTGACAGCCAACATCTAAGCATCAGACACACGACAGTTTTAAGTCAAAAGCGGAGTATCAATCTATAGATCATATTCTGATTTAGATCAGACATTATCTATAAGTATGTTAATTTCTTCCAACTTCTACACCTTTTATTCTCTTTTTTCTTTATGTGTCTGTCCCATGGATTTACAATAAGCTGACCTAGAAGTCAACTTCGATAGGAACCTTACGCATTACTTTGACTGCCAAATCATGCGGTCAACGATGCATGCAGATATCTGAGTGATGGTATTATGTGCATGACTTGATGCATCATGAAGTGAGTCATATAATGAGAAAGAAAGAGAGGAGCGGCATAAATCTAAGTCCGTAGCTTATAAATTCACTCTCAACTGATAGATGCGCCTAACAAAGTTAGTAAGTTATGAATTAACTCAAAACCTAAAAATTGCGCACATATTACTATTTAATAAGAAAGCATTATTGTTTTTACGTGTCTGGACCACCGTAGCCTTCCGTTTTTGTGACTCCTAATGACACTCCAACCACAACCATCGGCAAAACTGCAATAAAAAAATTTCCACAAAATTAATTACTTAGTCTAATTTAATTGCCAATAACATCTTTATTTGAACAAGAATGCACGCCTACGACCATTTCATATTTCTATAAGGTTCATTTATTGCTCCGGTTACTTGAAAGGGCAAAGCGAAGGACAATAATTGATTTTCATTCGCTGCCTGTCGGACGATTCTCTTTCCCGTAAAGTCTTCACAATTGATTGATGAAGCTTAATCTAGAAGCTGAAAAGGAATAGCTTTGTAACGAATTTTATTAATCTAAGAAAAGAAGTCTCGAGACTTACTCCAAGCACTGAGTAGGAGCAGCGTCGTTTCGCGTTTGCGATGAAGGTGGAACGGACAAGCTATGTAGAGTAACAACTGGATTCCTTCGATCAACATTAGGAAGAAAGCAGTTAAGAAGAAGTAATGAAGAAGGGCAGCAATGACCGTACAGGCAACCTAAGAGTATAATAAAAAAACGTTGCGACACATCCATATTTCATCAATGTTTTTTCAGCAATTCCTTGATATTTTTAAACTTAATATTTAAAATTTCATAGCCATAGGATAGCCATAAGAAACAATGTCATACCGAGACTAACAAGCTGCTAAATCAAGTTGCTATCACAGTATGTTTATAGTTCATAATGCTTCATATTGGTCGATTTTGTTATGCAATTGTGATCTGCTTAAGGATGGCATTAGGAGAGTACAACAAAACTTATTATAGCATCATACATAGTTTGCAGTTTAACGACACTGTGAGATAAGATAACAGTCGCCCTCCTCCTTTATTGAGGCTTGAGACTGGCATTCCTGAACTGCAAACAGTGGAGGAATTCCATGACAAGTCTGTATACCATCCCTATTTATATACGTCTCCATGGAAGCTCCTGAAATAAACCTGGTTGCGAGATCGTAGAATCCTTCTGCTGATGATTAACACGACAATTGCAATCCAAAAATAATGAGCCTACTGAATTAATCAATCTAAGTATCATGCCATCACGGAAGTAATGCGACCTATAATCAGGTCCTCAACTTAGTCCTAATGAGCAATGGCATAATTGGCGCATTTTAATAGGGTCAAAGGCTTAGCAAAATTCACCTTGTTTGTGGTTCTGTTGACGCCGACGAGAAAGATGATGTTGGCAATAATCAGCGCAATGCAAAGATTGATAAGGACCACGATATGGTGAGAACGAATTTTCCTAATAAAACAAACACCTAATACGTTTGCAAGAGATTCGTCAAATGTTTCAAACAGAAACTAAATGAGTTTTGATGATATAAAATTTAGCATTTCTTTATAAGATTGCCATCACCGTTTCAAAAGAATAAGTTAGGTGAATTTTGATTGAAGGCACGCTAGTATTGATTTACTAGCTACTGACAATGATATAAATTATTATAATTACATAATATCTGTATCGCAATCCATCAACAAAACATCGCATTAACATCACATTATATTTACATCATAATGTATACATCATTATCATTATATCAACGTTACATTATCGCAACATCACAATTCATCGGCATCACATTACGTCAACATCACATTATATCAACATCACGTTGTATAAACGCATTGCTTTGAAGCAGTATGTAAACGGTATCTTTTTCATAAAATTACGAGTGGCATGATAATACGATATTTGAACTACGATAAAATTTTACTAAATAACTCACTTCCATCTCACTGCGAACAGAAGAAGAGTAAGACCTAGTGAGACTACAGAGATGATGCAGCCAATCATCGATATCGTACTCAGAGTAACATCGTTAGTCTGAAAGAAATACACAGAAGTTCAGATATTCAGCTCAAAATCACAAAAAGAAAAAATATCAAGTACTTTCAATCAAACATAAAACTGATATACATGATTGCATTTACAAATATTGTGGCTCTTAATGTAGGCAAATTGGTGGACCAAATATATTTATCTTACAAGCATGTAAACTCTGGCCTATTTATATTTCTAAACCGACAGGAATAATGGAATCTGCTGCTCAGTAACACAGTCTGATTAAAAGAAGTCTGCATTTCTACAAAATACTGTAATGTAAATGTATATCTTTGAAATTTGTCAGCACC